>BSBK01003975.1:12500-642500 GCA_027943335.1 Chamaecyparis obtusa
TTACCAGGTAATTCTAGTCTGAAATTAAAAAAGGGGACAATAAGAAAGTCCTTTGAGCTCGAATGAACTGTCATACCTTTATTGAACCCACATTAGAACAGCTGTAATAGAGTACTAAAAAGAATCATAGTTATCTTATATTAGAAACCTGCTAGATACTACTAAACCTAGGACAATTATTACCGAGTAGAGGCTGACTATCAGATAAACTTTTATTAGAAAAATTCTTATCTGTAAACTGTAACAAGAGAAAATTGCTAGATATTATGAAAATTGTAACAGAGTTGTTGCAAAATGTCAGAAAATAACCCAGAAAGATGCCCATTTGTCGTTATGAAAGCTTTGATAGGGAGGTCTAAAAAGAACCTATTCCTAAGATATTTGATGAATTGGAAATGAATAAATATAAGAACATACATACATACATACATACATACATAGATATACACACACACACACACACACACACACACACACACATATATATCCCAATTCATATATATATTCATATGAAAGGGTATTCATACAAATATATATGATGATAACGGTTCAAATGTGTATATATAACATAACATAAGAAGATAAAGCCCTGTTAAAATAAGCTTGCTATGGATGAGCTTACTAGTCCTATAACACCAGAACTATTTATACTCAAATACTTTAAGGGAGAGATAAAATTTAAAAGTCGATTGAAAGAAAACCATTCTCCTATTATATCCATGTTTTTCATATCTTAAAGTCCTTCACTAGCTGAATATGAAGTTAAAACATCATATAAACATTATTTCCTCGTGTAAGAGTATAAGCCTTATGTAGTAATTTAATAGATTCTAGATGACTAAAAATTTTATTCCTTTTACCTTATTCCTTGTTTGATCAACAGACCTAGCTGATACTTCTTTTCTTAATTAATCATTTGCAGAAAAATAGGGCTAATTCCTTATATGAGAAAATTTTCATTGTGACTTCCTTGTTCCTGTAGCATTATTTTTCTTATTCTAGCTAGATGAGCAAGAAGACGTTGATGAGTGTTTATCTTCTCTTACCAATTTGAGCCCTATACCATCCTCCATGATAAAACCATTCATCCAGTTTTCTTCTGGGGGAGGACGGAGATGAGTAAAGAAAAAACAAAAAGTCTAGATTCCTTCTGATGGAGGGAGTTTCTTCAATGTATGTATCCCAATCCTCTACTTCTAGAATGGGATAAGTGGGCACTGCACTCCGCTCATATCTATTAGGTTTTGGAATAGTTAAATCTATCCTAATGCTTTTTAAGACTTTATCCAGATCCCTTAGATATCTTCTCTTGAAGATTCTTCTACAAAGGTTTCCAATAGTCTCAATATCAGGATCTACTTGGAGGGCCGAGGCTAGGAACATTGCTGGGATATCTGTATTGACTCTGTATTTATTTGAATTATCCTTAAATTCACTACCCACAATCACAAAAACTACTCTGACAACAATACTAAACTTAATCATTAGTATCCTTCTAATCCTGCTTGAGGAAATAGCCTCATCGAAGGCAATTTGTTTATGAAAGCTCCTCAACTTAATGGGGGAAGACATCTTACTTAGCTAACTAGAGACTACAGGATGATAACTATGTTGTCCTCACTCTCTTTTAAAGAGCCTACACCTTAAGGAGGATTGAGAATCTCAAGCGCTTACTATTCTTAAGGGAGATGAAAAGTCTAAAAAATTTCTGACCTACCTAAAGGACAAAAATTTCTTTACCCTAAAAGCCTATGCCCTCTATAGGACAAAAGATACTTCGTAAAAAAGGAAAGGGGGAGGTAGAATGAGACTAAAGGTGGCTTCTCTCAACAAATTTCGCTGAAGCCTACAGTAAGAACTAAAAAATACCATTTTTATCAATTGCTAGACCTAGAGAAAAAATTAAAGAATAATAAAGTAAAAAATAAATACTATATAAGAAGGAGACAAAGGGCTTACGAAACCTGGAAAACAAACTATCTTGTGGAAAACAGGAAGATGAATAAGATGATTTTAATCTAGCCTTCGAAACAGAAAAAACTATAAGATTGAAGTATTATTAAGTAATGAAAATCATAATTTATGAAAGATATATGCCATGAAGAAACATTATGATAAATCTAGGGCCCAAATGGATAAATACAGAGGAAAATAAAGACTAAATTCTTGGAAAATAAAGACTTAGGGGACAAACTATAAAATTATATAATAATTCTGTTATGTATATATTAAAGGTCTGTAAAATAACATTACTAATCCATACCTGCTATTATCTTTCTATTTTTAAACCATTATAATTTCTGAGAACCATACTAAAATGTTTTAAATGGACATCATTCGTAAGATAAAAAAGAAACATTCAAAGCTAAATTTTTAACATGTCCCACTAGTCTTTTCGGATGATTTTGCAGTCCCAATCCGCGTCCCTCTTGTGGATGATGATAATTTCTTCATTCTTTTCTTTGTATTCTCTTGAAGATCTTTTGACTGGCGGTGCTATGACCCTAATATCACTTGACGATGCCATGTCCATTTCCAGTGGAACCTTGAATCCTTCCCCTCACCAGTAGTCAAGAACTTCATTGAGGTCCACCTCCTCTTTGAGCACCGTGGCTATGAGGAAGTCAAGATTCTTCCTCATAGAAGGCCAAACTTCATCAAAATTCTTTTCATCTTTGAAAAAGAGAATTGGGAGCCTTTGAAAGCTAGGTATGGCAGGGAGGGCCTCCAACTCCTTCTTCATATACAACTTCAGGAAAGGAATGGTTAGATTTTTGTCTATTCCATGTACCGCCTTCTCCAAACCAAGTAGGAGTTCTTCCTCAAAGATTTCTCTTGTTGCCTTGATAAATCTTTCCTTATCAGTACCATTAAAAATTGCCAAGGCTATGAATAGACCAATAACCTGCCCGTTAACTCAAACGGTAAAATCATAGTCAAAGCATTCCTCTCCTAGCCCTTTGATCAGTGCCCTTTGAACTATGTCTGAAAGAGGTTTCAGGATTATATTCAACCTCTCTGGCTTCACTGCTCCCCGGAAAGCCATTTGCCTATTTTCCTTGATGTGAAAAGTGATAATCTGGGATTCCATATTTGTGCGGAAATTCTAAGTAGAGCCTTCTATCCTTTGACAAGTTTTTTGTGGGGATATAACTACAATACCTTACTTAAAGCTAAAAAAATTTGAGAAATACTTTGAATTCAACTTAATTTTGGTGTGAAGTCCGGAGGCTTGTGAAAATACGATCCATGAAGTTTCATAATTAATATGTACATCATCTTGTGGAGATATTTGTATCTCAACTAAATCTCATTAAGGTGAAATTGCTTGGTTTTGCGAGCTATGACAGGTAATGACAGCCTCTAAATAATAGTTGATCCAATGAGGTTCCTACCTTAGATGACGACCTTGAGGTGGAGTACCTCTTCTCGTAATAGAATGCTTTCTTTATACGGGAATAAATTAAATATATTATTTTAATTTTTCTCACTGAGAACAAAGTATAAGAGGGGAAATTGTCTGTTTTAATTAGAATATCTTATATTTTAACTGTTTAAGAAATCTTTAAAAGGTTTGAACTCTAATCGATAAATATTGTTAACATTTTAAAGCTCTAAATACTAGGTATGATGAGAAAGCTAGTCTGAGGATAAAGGTTTGAATTATGATATAATAATCCCTTCTCCTTCTATTTTATCTTTAAATTTCATTCTCTTCTTCCTAATGTTTATAATTGATCAGTCTTGCTGGAGGAACTTTAGATTTGCTGCTTGAAATAGGTAGTTTTATTGCCAGTGGTGCTTGATTATAGTTAAAGATTTCCAAATATATTTCTATTTCTAATTGCTCTAATCCTAGGTATACATCCCTGCTCAATTTATTAGTATTCATTCCAATAGAGGCTACATTTCTAATTCTTTCCCAGCAACTATTCTCAGATTTCTTTAGGAAGTAAGATTAGTGTATTAGTTTTAAACCTATTGCCCTTAGGTGGATGCTAGGTGCTTTTCTTAATCTTGACTAAAAGAGATCAAACTCAATATTTCACTTTTCTATTTAAAGAGCTTGAGAGAATACCATTTTTGGTTAAGAGTCAAAAAAATAGGACTCTAGATTTTTAAACATTTAGGGTTGTAACCCATTTGACTTATATATCTACATTTTTTAGTTATGTCAAAGAGATCCCATCCGCTCCTAAGTTAGCTAATTCATCAAATCTCTTGTTACCTTCTCTATAAATGTGATTAATTGATATTTCTAGAAAGGAATCACAAAGGGTCAAAGCCTGGGAGAGGAGGGAGTTTAATCTCCAATTTGGAGTTACTTTTTTCCTTAGTGCATTTATAATTATTGCAGAATCACCTTCAATTTCTAAGTGCTTTAATCCCAAGGAAGTGCATTTTTGAAGACCCTTTATTAAAGCAAAAAGTTCTGCCCAATTATTTGTTTCTTCTCCTATAGGAGATGCAAGTGCTGCAATTTCCTTGCCTTCATGGTTATGTATGCTACATTCGATGCCCGCAATTCCCAAATTTCCTCTGGAAGCTCCATCAAAATTAAGTTTGTACCAATCATTCTTTGGAGGTTTCCATATGCATTCCTTCCTTTTTGATGAAGTATGAGGATTAGCCCCTATAAAAGGTGGTAAGACTAAACCTTCCCATTTTCCCCTCATTTTCCCATCCCACTGACTCATCCTTAGATCTATTTTCAGGATTTTGAGTGTATTGCTATTCATCTTTTCTATGATTGCTGCTTTGATTTTATTACATAGTTGTTCCCATTCCATTTTTTCTCCTCTAAAGATTCTTCTATTGCATTCTTTCCAAACTTCCCATATTAATATGGATGGGGAAAGAGACCATAGGTTAGCAAAAATGCTCTTTTGTTTGATGATTGGCCATGCTTGCAGCATGGCCTTAAGAGATTGGGGAAAGGCTGAAGACCATCCTAAGTTCCCTTGCAACCAATTCCAACATTGATTTGTGAATGGGCAGTTTAGAAATAAGTGGTCACCATCTTCTTCATCTTCTTCACATAGTGGGCATTTGCTAGGACCTAAAAAGCCTAATTTCTTAAAATGATCAGCTGTTAAAAGTCTATAATTCATTGCTAACCATGTGCAAAAGCCTACTTTTGGGGAGCATTCCTTGCCCCAACACAAGTGGATTGGAAGGGGGGTTTTTGGTCTATTGTAACTTTGGGAGATGATCCTATATCCATCTTTAGTGTTATATTCCCCTATTTTTTATCCATCCCACACTAATTTATCTTTTGAGTTGTTTAATGATATTTTCCTATTTTTAAGAATATCCTTGATTGCTGATTCATCCGAAGCCGTGATCCCATATTCTTCCAAGGATTTTGAATCCCAATTTCCATCCTTAAGGGTGAGGCAGTCTTTGAGATTGAGACCAATCTTCTCCTTTAATGATTTTATGAGGGCTGGGTTATTTAATTTCCTAGATATTACTTCATAGCTCCCCATGAGTCATCCTAGAATAGTACCTCCTCCCCTAGACCCAGGCACCAAGTTAATTTTTCCAGAATAATGGTTCTAAATTCCATCATAAAATTCCATATCCTTGATCCTTTTGGGGGATGGATTTCTCTAAAGATATTTATGGGTGAACCATCTTTCAAGTATTTGTGAATAAGTATTTTCGCCCATTTTGCCTCAGGGTTTCTAAAGAGCCTCCATAGTAATTTGGCCCCTAGGGCCTTCCCTTGATCCCATAAGTTTTTAATGCCTACTCCTCCCTCCTTTTTAGGCTTACAAATATTTTCCCAGGATATGAGCGAAATTTTCTTATTTTCATTGCTTCCTTGCCAAAAAAAAGTCCTTAAATGCTTTGTGATTTCAAATTTTTTATTTGAAGGTAAGTGCATACATGATAAATGATAAATTGGTATTGCAACCAATACTGATCTTACCATGGTAGTTCTGCCAGCTAAGGACAACCATCTCCCTTTCCATGAGCTCATTTTGTTTTTAATCTTTTCTATAATGGGGTCCCATACATTTGTTTCCCTATTATCCTTAACTAGGGGGAGACCTAAATATTTACAAGGGAGCCTACCTTCCTTGAAGTTGAGGATTCTACATATGTCATATTTAGTTCCTATATCAGTATGAAAAAAGAATATTTCTAATTTATCCAGGTTAATTTGTTTTCCAGAGGCTATTGAATAAGTTTCTAAAATCCTTTTAAAGGATTTGGCCTCCCTTCTTTTGCTTGCTCCGTATAAAAGAGTATCATCAATAAAATGTTGATGAGTAGTAGGCTCCAAGTCACTGGTCATGGAGATTACCTCTATTGTCTTTTTCTTTCTTTCCTTTGACATTGTCCTACCTAAAGCTTCGGCCATGATTATAAAGAGGAAAGGGGGGAGCAGATCTCCTTGTCTAAGTCCTCTAGAAATGCCAAAGAAACCTTCTGGGGTTCCATTTACTAAGACCAAAATCTTAGGAGTAGATATACATTCGAAAATCAAGTTAATCCAGATTTTGGAAAAGCCAAAGGCTTCCATACATTTACATAGAAATCTCCAATCTACCCTATGATATTCTTTCTTAATATCCAATTTGATTAGCATATCGGGGTCTTTATTTTTAAGGATGGAGTGAATGGCCTCCTATGCTATGATTACCCCGTCAAAGATGGATCTTCTCAGAACAAACCCTATCTGTTCTTCACTAATAATTAAGGGGAGAAGTTTTTGAAGTCTTAGGGCCATGGTTTTAGTAAATAGTTTATATAAGGTATTACACAAGGCTATAGGTCTAAAATCATCAAGACTCGAAGGTTTCTCTTTTTTAGGTATAAGAGCTATAAAAGTATTGTTCACTTCTTTAAGTATTCTTCCTGAATTTCTAACCCCCTCTAATGCTCCCATGACTTCACCAATGAAGTGCCAACATTTTTGAAAGAAAATAGCTGAAAATCCATCCGGTCCTGGAGATTTATCTGGATTCATTTGCATTAAAGCTGAATGAATTTCATTTATTGTAAATTTTCCAGTAAGCATTTGGTTGTGTCGTTTAGTAATGACTTTAGGAATATTCCTGAGAAGTTCTCTTTGACTTCCTAGATTTGATGCCTCCCTATTATTTAAAATGTTATCAAAGTAGTTTACTGCTTCATTTGCTATGTCTTTGGGATCTTCAATAATTTTAACTTCCTCGTTCTTGATGCAGGAGATCTTGTTAGCAATTCTTCTCAGTTTGGTGCTATTGTGGAAAAAATTAGTATTTTTATCCCCTACTTCTAGCCAAGTTTCTCTAGATTTTTGTTTCCAAAAGATTTCTTCTCTAGCTAGGATTTCTTCATAATCTTTTAGTAAACCCTTCTCCTTACGATAAAGGTAATCATTCATCCCATCTTTAATAACCTGGGAGTTGATTATACCTAGTTCTGATTCAAGGTCTAATTTCTTCTCAAAGATGTTGCCAAACTTAGATGAATTCCATTCCAGTAATTATTTTTTAATCCATTTGAGTTTATTTACTAATCTATATATCTTAGAACCCTCAATCTAGGGTTCTGACCACCAGGTTTCTATTAGTTTTAGGAGTTCTGGATCCCTTAGCCATATTTGTTCAAATTTAAAGGCACTTTTTCTCGGTCTAGTTTGTGTTAGGATATTGAGAGTAATTGGATAATGGTCTGATCTAGATAAAGGAATGATGTTAGCCATAAGTGAAATATCACAGTTGGATAAGCTCCCTTTAAAGAAGAATCTGTCTAATTTCTCTGCAATGTTATAGAAGCCTAGCCTTCTATTATTCCATGTAAAGGAGTTATCTTCTGTTGGAATTTCAAGGAGGGAGTTGATGTCTCTCCATTGTATAAAGTCTCTAGCTGCTATTGGAAGGGAACTTGATCCACCTTTTTTCTCAGAAATCTTTGTTATTACATTAAAGTCTCCTCCTAGAAAGAAAAGTGTGTCCTTTGTTTGATCCAGGTATGAACCAGTCTCATTCCAAACCCTAAGTTTATCTTTGTTCTGAATAGGCCCATACACATTTATTAAATTAAAAGTTAGATTAAGTCTGAAGTTTCTAACCATCCCACTCGTCCAATATTGTCTTCTTTCTGAAATGTTTCGAGGATTCCAAATAATTTCTAGGCCTCCTGATGCTCCTTTAGCCGCTGAGGCTTCAATTTCCCTTAGTCCTAATTTCTTCTTAAAATTGTTTATTTCCAAATTATCCAACTTAGTTTCTTGAATTAACATAATTTTAGGGTTGTGAATTTTGATGCAACGTTTAATTAAACATTGCTTGTTAGGGGCATTCATACCCCTAACATTCCAGGAAAGGACATTCATAATGCTGTGGGAAGGCTCTTCCCCTTCCCAACATTTAGAATAGATGTTATCTTCACCTATCCTATAGCTTCCCCTGTCAAGCCTCTTAATTCAGCATTGGGTTTTCTTCCTCTTCTCTTTGGTTTTTTTGCATAATCCAAAGGAGTCTTTGTTTCAATAGTTTGCGCTATGCCTAGAGGAATCTTCTCTTTCATCTCTTTTTCTTCCAAATTAATTAATAATTCTTCTATAGGAATTTTTGAGTTAACACTATTCAACTTAATGATCTCCTCAAGGAGTTCCTCTTGATGCTTAATGTCTTTTGTGTCCCAAATCTCATCCATCAATTCTTCTGGTAATGTTTACTTTATGTAATTTGTTATTATATTAACTTCTTTTTCAATTTTTTCTTTTTCAGATTTCAAGTTTTTTGAATTTTCTAACTGATCCTCATAGTGGGTTACCCTGGTGTTTGGAGCTAAACATTTGCCAACCACCAAATTACCCATGGAGGGGGCTATTTGGGGAGATTTCATCCATCTCCTTAGCTACTATGTCATTGGTTTGAGGAACACACTCAGGATTTATATCTTTGGTTTCCTCCTGCCCCTTTGAACTTCCAATGTTAAAACCCCAAAAATCCTTGATTTCATTTTCCTCCTCATAATTGATACTTACTTTATCCTGGTTCCCATTTTCTTCAAAGTCTGGTCTTCTAATATTTAAAGGAGTCAAATTATAAATCAGGACTTGGTTCTTTTTGAGTCTTGCCTCATCTAAGTTATCATATTCTGTGACATTATCACATCCTCTTTCTGGAGGTATTGCTGCCATTTCTAAGATGTCATGGAATGATAAGGATGTATCTTCTTTCATTAATGATTCAATAAGTATGCTTTTTCTTCTATTATTTTCTTCAGGGTCACTGGATTCGTCATCCGATGAGAGTGAGAAATCAATGCCTTCTTGGACCAAATCCATGTTTTTCCTTATGTTGTCTGTTGCTAAGACCTTATTAACTTCTAATGATCCCCCTGGAGATTTTTCTTTTGATCTTTTGTTGATCTCGGGTCCCTTTCCTTTAATTTGAAATTCTTCAAAAGAAAAACTTCCTCCCAATATCAGCCCATCATTCTTTTTTTTCCTTGTTCTATCTTTGTCATTTGTTTTTACAGGGGGACGTTTCTTATTTTGAAGTTCCTTAGCCTGTTTGCTGATGGGGTCTATCAAGCTGAAACCTCCTAAGACCTTGTTGAAACTAATTATGGGTAGCTTTGTTATAGATACTAGGAACCTAGGGTAACTCTTTTCTTCTTCTCTATTTAATTTCATACCTTTCTTCAGTTTGTAAGGTTTTGTTGGTTCCTTTTCTAGAATTTCTTTAAGATTTGATGTATTCAAGACTTTCTTTCTATCTAATTCTGTCTGCAAGAAGAAGATAATGTTTTCTGTAATGTCTTCTCTAAAATGTTCCACCAGCAGATGATAAGAGTATTTTTTTCTTATGAAGTTAATAGCATTTGGTTTAAGAGATAAGTCAGAGGATTTAATTAAGATTTTCACCTCTGAGGAGTCCAAATAATTCTCTTCGAGGCCCAAAACTTTTCCAAAGCTTTCCCCAATTTGATAAATGATTCTACTATGTAATAATTCTGCCGACATATTAGGAATTTTAATCCATTTTGGAGTTACAGTATTGTTAAAGATATCCTCTGTAAAATTGGGTATCCATTTTATAAATTTGATTGTATGCCCTAGATAGAAAATTTGTACTTCTTTTAAAAGTTTATGTCTAATGGCTAAATCCTCACATTCAAGATAAAAACAATAATTTGAAAGAAGAGTTATACTTACCTGTGACTTGTAGGCCGATTGAAGCCACTCCTTAATACCCGTGAAAGCCTTCTCAGTGTTGAACCATTTCCAAAAAATCCCAAAGGTATTGCATTGATTACATAGCCCTTCCGTAAAAATTTGAAGCCCTTTAATGGTTTTTGCTCCTTCCCTATTTTGCGGACTAGTTCTTTGATGGGGAGGTGTGTATTTATCAGATGAAACCGTTGAGCGTAATGGGTTGCAGATTTTGTTGATTTCATTTTGATTCCTCTTGTAAGGTGGAGTGTGTGTGTGTGAAAATTGTACCTGATCTGTAGACACAACACTTCAGTAAAACATTAGAGGTTGGCTATAATCAAAATCATGCAAAATTGAAAGCTATCTAACCAAGCAATTTACTGCCTTCTAATAGGTGCGAGATTGTGTTCTTAGATTGTAATCGAGATCAGTGACCTAGACGACACCTAAATGAAGGATTTGAATGCAATTGATCTAGATATGAGATTGAATGCAATTAATCTATTTTTTTTGGTATTTTCTATGCAATAAGAGTGATAAAAACCGATATGAATCTATGCTAGATGAAATTGATATGCAATGCTATTGAAAATTGATATGCAATGCTAATCTAACAATGATATGTAATATGAATGCAAAAATAAGATTGATCTCACAAAGACGTCGATTCGCAAGAGCTTTGATTCTTCAATTCCAATTCTCCAGCGTGATTGTGCAAAATATGAGATGATTTGTGAAGAGCTGAGCCTTTAATTTATAGAAATCCAGGGCTTTGGAGGTGCATGGATAAAAGCCATAAATCACTCAAATTAACTCATCTTGATTTTTGAGTTATCTGATCATGAAAGATAGTTAATTCTCAAAATCATGCAAAAATAGCTTTTTAACTCAAATTAGAGTTTAGATCAGCTTTTTGAACTCCAAAAGGATGTTGAGTTCCAAAAAGTTAATAACTTGCATTGATTTTCTGATTTGGAGTTTAACTGTTTCTTTTGAATATGCATAATAATTAAGAATTAAATAAATAAATAAAGTGATTTATCCTCAACTCAACTGATTTTTGAAATAAAATAATTAATTTATGGGTTAATTAACTATTTTACCAAACTTTTATTAAAAATTATATTATTAAATAATGACAACATGCTTTAATTAATTAAATAAGAATTTAATCAATTAAAGATAGGAATTTTGATCTATTGTCAAAATTAAATAATACAATTAATAATAGATAGAATTAAATTTAATTAAACAATTAAGTGGCAAGATATTAAATCTAATTAATTAAATATGAAAAATATTCAATTAATCAAACTTAGGATAAATGTGATTTATTGCCAAATAATCATTAAATTAAAGATAATTAAGATAATTAGGAATATTGGGAGGAATATTCTCTGATGCAAAATTTAAGATAATCAATTATGATTCGATGATGTTTAGATGTGCCTTAGGTTGGGACTTTGATGTCGATTTTGTTCGATTTGTCAATGTAGGAGGTTAATGAATTTATAGCCCATTTTTGGGGTATTACAAAGTGTAAGGCTGAGCGATATGAATGGGATTAGTTTTCTCCCTATACTCATTTTTATGCCCTAGATTTGGGCGCTGATGCAGTGGAGAATAGAAGGGCTTGTTCTGGTGATGAACTCTTTGGTCTAGGTTATTGTTTTGCAGGTGATTGAACTGATTTCTAAGAGGGATCTAGAATGTGTGGTCATTAGTAGAGGGAAAAAAGAATTGGTTCTTCTTTCTTCTTGCTCTTTTGGAGTTTTGAAGAACTGTAGGTTTCCATTCCTTTGAAGATGGAGAAATTTGAAAATTCCTTTTGCCATTTGAAAGAGAACTAGGGTTCCGTTGAATTTCGGATTTATCTCTACTGCCAAAAAATGTTGCATATTTTGTTTCCCGGAAGAAATCTATTTGTTTGTCCAATGATTCTATGCTACATAAAAAATTCCTGTTACTGCCAGTGAAATTACAAAAGTCTCCTTGTTTAATCATAGGCTGAGCTTCCTTCTTCTCTGGACGAATTTCCTTATTCGCAAGAAGAGCCATTTTTTGTTCAGTTAGCTTCCTAGTTTTTATATATCATTACTTATCTATATAGGTTTTGTCGTGCTCTTTTTTTGGTGTTATTTTTTTGTTTATTTTTATTGTTTTTATTTTTCTTATTTTTTTGTGTTCTTTTTATTGTCTTTCATTTTTTAACTTATTGTTTTACTTCATCTGTCTGGCTTAGTCTTTGGCACGTTGGTCGCTGGTTTTCTCATCGGTTTGGTTCCTCCTTTTTAGTTGCTCTTCATTTTTATTTGTTTTAGTTATTTCATTCTCTTCCTTGGTCAACGTGTAGCTCCTTCCCCAACTCTTTTTATATCTCTTGTGAGAGGCCATGTCTTCATATTTTACTTTTCATTATTACTCTCTATTCTTGATGATGGATCATGGAGTGTGATTTGAAACGTCGATGCTAAAAAGTTATCACATAATTGAATCCATAAACTTATTATGGATCATAATGGATTGTAGAAATCTGATCATGTTAAATGTAGAAATTCTTTTCTAGTTTCTCTCCTTGTGGAATGTGTTCTTGTTTTGTTGTTTAATCTTAGAGGTGCTTGTCTTTCAAATTCCAATGTGGTACTAGAGCTCCATAGCTCCAACCATGGGGGCTTCACCTAACACATAATACACTATCACGTGTGTTCATATTGGGGAGTTTAATATCCCTGAAATCCAAAATAATATCTTTCCACTATAATAAGGATGTAGGGGTTTTATGAATTCAACATTACAATATAAATATTCTAAGGTGTTTTTTATTTGAAAAATACAAAAGTAGTGGAAAAGATAATTTGAGGTCATTTTGAAAGTCAAAAACAATTTGAGCTGCAAGGTGGCGGGAAGTGGCTTCATCACAAATTCATTCAAGATTTCAATCAGGCAAGCTACTCAAAAGACACACTCTCAAGAGACATGCATAGATACTTAGAGAAAAAATATGCAGGAGGTATGCTCTCAGGGGATAAGCATAGAATATAGTCACTATAGCTATCCAAAATTGTTTAGTCTTGGGATACAAGCACAAATTTCAATCACAAGTGCAGATTAATTAAGTTCCTTTTCAAACTCCAATTTTTATTTCTTAGGTGTGTGTGTGTGTGTGTGTGTGTGTGTGTGTGTATGGATTTTTTTCCACTAGGTTTTAATTTCCCATTTGAACAATCATTATCCTCTTCCCAAACTAAAAATATTCTCTCCCCTTCAACTAATTTGATCCTTATTCTATTCTTGAACTTCTTGATGTTCACCCTTTTAAAAAAAAAAGGTGATTTGTTAAACATCCAACAATATCATAAGAAAATCCATCCATTTGTCCATTCTATAGTTGCATATGCAAATATTTACTTTCTCTCCTTTGAATTTCACTCAATAATATAAAATATTCACCCTCTCTCCTTTTCATCTTTTTCTCTCCTGGATTCCCATGAAAAAGCTTTAGTCTCCATCTTATCTCATGAGGGAATATGGTATACTAACATTCTTCTCATGATTTATCACCCTACAAGGCCTCTGTATTTGTATTTCTTTATTCAATTTATTAAGGGAATGAAAGATATGACTTTTCATTAGGACACTTTATCCTAGATTCATGTTCTCTGACTTCATCATTGGCCCTTATCTATGAGGGAATATTGGGTAATATTTTCCTATTGTCTTAACACCCCACAACCCCTCAATCTCTTTCTTGAAATCACTGACTAACCTGAGGGAATGCAATATACCTCCTCTTTACAACATCTTCATATCCCACAATACCTCAACACTCTTCATCATATTGCTTGACATCATGAGGGAATGCTGGAGGCATTTCATATTTCATTCTTTCTTACAATGCAATCCCTTGGAATCTTTCACCTTATAGTCACTCATCGCAAGGGAATGGAGGGTGAATTTTTTCTTAAGCATTTACTTGATATTCACCCAACATTCCCTCAACACTTTTTATCCTATAATCACCCACTACAAGGGGATGTGGGTGATGGAATATGGATGAAGTGACTAAGAGGGGGGGTGAATCAGTCAACCATAAATCTCTTCACAATTAATTCTTTCCAGATCCCTTAGGATATCTTAACAATGTTATCTGTTTTAGCACTCGGTAAATAGATTGCAGTAACTTTGAGGATGCAGAAAGTATTAGCAAAATTATCTTTTAGATATTCATCAGTACTGGTGTATGATTAAGATAGCAATTAAGAACACAAGAGACACAAGATTTAACGTGGAAACCCAATATGGGAAAAACCACCAATGTATCTAGATACTGATTTTCACTTTTCTGAAGTGATGCCCGGTTAGAAGCCAACCCGGTAAAAGGTTACAAAACACACTGTTAGGTGTGACCTTGTTAGAGGATTTAAAACACCCTGCTAGGAGTGGCCTGGTAAGAGGTCTTGAAAAAAATTCAATGGAATTGTCACCTTGTTAGAGGATTTACAATATGGTTGTTAAACCAACTCGGTTAAGAGATTTAGAATTCACTGTTACAATGATAAGAAGGTAACAATGAAAAATGACCTGTATAATAATGCAACTGTCTTGCTGATTACAGATCTCTGTTCTGCATATGTGTGATCCTTCTTGATCGAATAAATCTGTGCTGCACCTCAAGGATATCTGAACGTCCTTCACAAATTCGCACACACCTTTCCTGTCTTTCTTCTGTAAATCTTCTGCTATGTTTCTTGTTTATTTTTCACATTTGACCTTTTATTTATATGATTTTAGATTTGTCAAATTGACATTATTTAGTATAACAGTTGGCTGAATTAAGAAAACTCTATTTGCAAAAATCCTTCAAGGGCCGACAGTGCTCAGTGACCATAACTTTCTATAATCTTTCAGAGACCGAGGGAACTCGGTAAACACTGACAATCCTTTACCTTTGATAACCAACTGAACTCGGTAAATACTAACTTTTCTTCGACAACCGACTGAACTCGGTAAACACTGATTTTATTTGATAACCGAGTGGACTCGGTAAGCACTAATCTTCTTGTCTGGCAGACCGATTGAGCTCGGTAGGAACTGATTGCTACGGACTATGACATTGTGTGACATCAAAGACAATACATAATTTGAGTAGCAATTTCCTTTAGACAATTGTTTCCAACAATCTCCCTCTTTGGCATTGATGGCAACACAATATGTCATAGCATAAGAAATTTGAAAGAGTTAGCTCGGTTCAGATTCAAATCTCCCTCTGTCAGCAAACTTCCTTTATCCTAAAAATTCTTCCTTCTGACTATTGAAAATTTCTTGAAGTAATAGCAAAGACATAGCAAACACTCCCTCTTTGACAACACATGCCAAAGACAATTCACATATTACCAGTGTAAATTAATGTACCTCAAGTACTGATTCATATGCAATGATTCCTTGAATATGCTGCATCAACTGGTTGATTTTCAATCATTTTCTGGTTGATGCATCACTAAAACTGTATTTAGTGAGCCTCGGATAGGGGAATGACCCCTAACTTACCTCTTAGATACACAAATGCATCCTTAGGTAATGGTTTGGTAAAAATGTCTGCAATCTGTTCTTTTGTATGAATATATTCTAATCTGATTTCCTTGTCCTCCACCAATTCTCTGACAAAGTGATATTTAATAGCAATGTGCTTGGTTTTGGAATGCATCACTGGATTCTTTGAAATGTTTATTGCACTGGTATTGTCACAAAATATAACAACTGGTTCTTTGATTTCAACCTTCATACCTTCTAATAGCTATTTAAACCAAACAATATTTGAACAGTTTACTACAGCAGCAACATATTCTGCTTCAGCTGTGGATTGAGATGTGCAATTCTGCTTTTTACTGGTCCAGGATACTAGTCTTTTTCCAAGAAAAAAATGCTCCACCACTTGTGCTTTTTCTGTCATCAATGTTTCCTGCCCAATCAGCATCAGTAAACACTTTCAAGTCTAGATTGCCTCCAAATTTATACCACAAACCATATTCTTCAGTTCCTCTTAAGTATCTTAAGATTCTTTTGATTGCCATCATATGATTTTCCTTAGGTTTTGCTGAGAATCTAGCTACTATACTGACTGCTAAGGCAATATCAGGTCTTGTATGTACTACATACTGCAATTTTCCAATCATAGATCGGTATAGGGTCTGATCAACTTCTTTTGAATCATCATTTTTGGTAAGTTTCAGTCCAGTACACATGGGTGTACCAACTGGTTTTGAATCTTCCATACCAAACTGCTTAAGTATTTCCTTAATGTATTTTGATTGAGTAATGTATATACCATTCTTGCTTTGCTGAATTTGAAGACCAACAAAGAATTTTATTAAACCAAACATAGACATTTCAAATTCTTTGTTCATATGCTCTGAAAATTCTTTGCACTGATCCTCATTCCCTGTAAATATAGTATCATCTACAAATATTTCTACTAATACAATTTTGTCATCCGGTCCTTCTTTAATATACAGATTGCTGTTATCATTGGCTCTTTTGAAATTAATCCGAATCAAATAGTTATGGATTCTTTCATACCATGCTCTAGGAGCTTGTTTCAAACCATACAATGCTTTGTGTAACCTGCAGACCATGTCCCTTTTATCTGGATCAACAAAACCTTCAGGTTGTTCAATGTAGACTTCTTCATCAAGAATTCCATTTAGAAATGCAGATTTTATATCCATCTGATATACCTTAAATCCTTTATGTGCTGCATAAGCAAGTAGAGTTCTTACACCTTCTAATCTTGCAACAGGAGCAAAAGTTTCTCCATAATCTATACCTTCTTCTTGAGAATAACCTTTACATACCAATCTAGCTTTGTTTCTAGATACTTGACCATCTTCATTCAGCTTATTCCTGAATACCCATTTTGTTCCAATTATATTCTTATCTTTAGGTCTAGGTACAAGAGTCCATGTTTTGTTCTTTTGTATTTGTTCTAATTCTTCATTCATTGCTTCAATCCAACTTTCATTTTCCAATGCATCTTTGATATTTCTAGGTTCAAAATCAGTAAGCAGACATGTACCTTTTAGCTTGCTTCTGGTCATAGTACCATCTGATTTTTTTCCAATGATTTGATCTGGTGTATGATGTCTTCTGACATATTTGGCTAGTATAGGTTCCTTGCTTTTTGAATGATTCATGCTGTTGTCTTCTAGGATCTCTTCTTCAAGTTGCTCGGGCTCAGTAGATATTTGCTCGATAACTTCGGGCTGAGACTCGGTCTGAATTTCTTCCTGTGACTCAGTTTGAACTTCTTCCTGTGACTCGGTAACTGTGCTCGGCTCGGTAGATATAGTTTCCTTATTGATAGTTGTGCCTGCCAATGTTTCAGGTTCAATGTAAACGAATCTTCTATAGTTCTCAGGTTCCCTTTTGCTTTCTTCTACAGTCTTTTTTGCAAACTCATCAAATTTTACATGTATACTTTCTATGATTTTGTGAGTAGATAAGTTCAGACATTTGTATGCCTTGCTTTTGCTAGAATATCCTAGGAATATTCCTTCATCACTTTTCACATCAAATTTATTTCTTCTGGATTCTTTTAAGATATAACACTTGCTACCAAATATTTTCATGTAACTTACATTGGGTTTATAGCCATACCATAATTCATAAGGAGTTTTGAATGTGTCTTTCTTCAATTGTACTCGGTTCAAGGTATGAATTGCAGTGCTGATAGCTTCCTTCCAGTACTTTATAGCGATGTTCTTTTCTATCATTAGAGTCCTTGCACAATCCATAATAGATCTATTTCTTCTTTCTGCTATTCCATTTTGCTCAGGAGTTCTAGGAGCTGATACTTGTCTTTTGATTCCTCTTTCAATGCAAAAGTTGTTAAAATCATGGGAGATGAATTCACCACCTCTGTCAGATCTTAAGCATTTCAATCTTTTCCCTGTTTCCTTTTCCACTCTTGCTAAGTACCATTTGAATTTTTCAAATGCTTCTGATTTCTCTCTTAAATACATAACAGTCATCATTCTAGAATAATCATCAACGAAAAGAATAAAGAATTTATCTCCAATATAGCTTTGTATTCCAATAGGTCCACATAAATCAATATGCACAATTTCCAAAATTTCTTTAGACTGATAGTTCTTGCTCTTGAAACTAGTTTTACTCATTTTGCCAATCTGACAATTCTTACATAGACCAGTATCAGGTTTCTTCAAAGTAGGAATGCCTCTAACCTTCTTGAATTTGCTTATTTTTATCATGTTATCAAAATTCACATGACATAACCTTTTGTGCCATAGCCAACTTTTTTCAATTTGAGCAATAAAGCATGAATATTCACTGAGATCAAGATAAAATAAGTTACCTTTTGTTTGTTTGCCTGATCCAATGAGTTTTCCTTTTCCATCTAGCAGTCTTGCTTGACCATTCATGAATTCAACCTTGAAACTAGTGTTGATTAGCTGTGCTACACTTAGAAGATTATGTTTTAGTCCTTCAACCCAATAAGCATTATCACATATGAGTTCTTTGGTTAATGAGATTCTTCCTTTTCCTTTTATACAACAAGGTTCATTGTTTCCAAATCTTACATTACCACTATCACAGTCTTCTAGATATTCAAATTTTGTCTTGTCACCAGTCATGTGGTGTGAACATCCGCTATCTATTATCCATATATCATCTTTGCTTATATGAGAAATAAGTGCCATCTTATCTTCATCATCATCAGATTCATCTTTTATAGCAATAAAGACAATTTCTTCTTCACTATCATCAGAATCTTTAGCCATAAAACATGTTTTCTTACCTTTATCCTTGTACGATTTGAAATTCTTTTTGCCATAGTGCTTGTGTTTTCTCTTCTCTTCCTTGACTTGCTTGTTTGGGCACCTAGCTGCAATATGTCCAATTTCTTCACATGAAAAATAGATTAAAGGAGTTTTACCTTTATATTTACCTTTCCCTCTAGAGTACTTCTTTGCAAGTAATGCTTCTACAATTTCAAGATCACTATCAGAACTTTCTTCTGATACTTCTTCACTTTTTGACTGAACTTCTTTAATTTTCTTGTTCTTCTTTAGTGAAACCTTGGCCTCAAATGCTGATTCAATATTTTTAGAACTAGGAACATAGTTGTCATAGTTGTCTAATTCAAAGGCTGTCAATCTTCCAACTAAAGCATCCAAAGTTATATTGTGGTTTGTTTCACATCTTCTTTCTTGAATAGCTGATACTCTTATTGCATAGATAGGGAGTAATGTTCTGAGTACCTTACTTATAACAGTTTCATCTGAGATTGTTCCTCCAGAAGCTCTAATTGCACTTACACTTGCTTTGATTCTTTCAACATATTTTGCAATGTTTTCATCTTCCTTCATATTCATCTTGTCAAACTGTCCTCTTAGGCTTTCTGCTTTGGCTCTTTTCACATTTGCATCACCACCATATATTTTCTTCAGTGCCATCCACATTTCATATGCAGTAGTGCAGTCTTTAATATCATCAAATTCTTCATAGCTGAGAGCAGATGCAATGTCTATCATCGTGGTGTTGTCAGTCTTTTTATCTGCAATGTCTTCAACAGTTAATGCGCCATTAGGAATTGTGTATTCTTCATCAATGTATTTGCATCCTGAATCACCAATGGAAGCCAGATGAAGTCACATGAGACCTTGCCATGCTAAAAAGTTATCTCTATTGAGCTTTGAAATTTCCCTCTTGTAAGACATCCTGATCTTTAGCTTAGGTCCTTGAAACCCTTCCTGCAAGCACCAAAAGCTCTGATACCAATTGATGGAATATGGATGAAGTGACTGAGAGGGGGGGTGAATCAGTCAACCATAAATCTCTTCATAATTAATTCTTTCCAGATCCCTTAGGATATCTTAACAATGTTATCTGTTTTAGCACTCGGTAAATAGATTGCAGTAACTTTGAAGATGCAGAAAGTATTAGCAAAATTATCTTTTAGATATTCATCAGTACTGGTGTATGATTAAGATAGCAATTAAGAACACAAGAGACACAAGATTTAACCTGGAAACCCAATATGGGAAAAACGACCAATGTATCTAGATACTGATTTTCACTTTTCTGAAGTGATGCCTGGTTAGAAGCCAACCCGGTAAAAGGTTACAAAACACACTGTTAGGTGTGACCTTGTTAGAGGATTTAAAACACCCTGCTAGGAGTGGCCTGGTAAGAGGTCTTGAAAACAATTCAATGGAATTGTCACCTTGTTAGAGGATTTACAATATGGTTGTTAAACCAACTCGGTTAAGAGATTTAGAATTCACTGTTACAATGATAAGAAGGTAACAATGAAAAATGACCTGTATAATAATGCAACTGTCTTGCTGATTACAGATCTCTGTTCTGCATATGTGTGATCCTTCCTGATCGAATAAATCTATGATGCACCTCAAGGATATCTGAACGTCCTTCACAAATTTGCACACACCTTTCCTGTCTTTCTTCTATAAATCTTCTGCTATGTTTCTTGTTTATTTTCACATTTGACCTTTTATTTATATGATTTTAGATTTGTCAAATTGACATTATTTAGTATAACAGTCGGCTGAATTAAGCAAACTCTATTTGCAAAAATCCTTCAAGGGCCGACAGTGCTCGGTGACCATAACTTTCTATAATCTTTCGGAGACCAAGGGAACTCGGTAAACACCGACAATCCTTTACCTTCGATAATCGACTGAACTCGGTAAATACTAACTTTTCTTCGACAACCGACTGAACTCGGTAAACACTGATTTTCTTTGATAACCGAGTGGACTCGGTAAGCACTAATCTTCCTGTCTGGCAGACCGACTGAGCTCGGTAGGAACTGATTGCTGTGGACTATGACATTGTGTGACATCAAAGACAATACATAATTTGAGTAGCAATTTCCTTCAGACAATTGTTTCCAACAGTGGGGTGATATCTTCTAATACTTTGATCTTCATCATGTGTTCATGTGAGAATCACCATCATATAACATTGAATCACAAGGGAAAGAGAGATCACACATTATATTACATAAGACGCTATCTAACATTCCCACAAGAAAACTTCCTACAATTAGAAGCACGTTGTAGGAAAATTAGGTAAACAAAATCACTTAAAATTTCAAATAAATATCACTTAAAATCATATGCCAATTATGGGTTTGTATGGGAGCACTTCTTTGTCTTCCTCAATTATCTTCACTAGTTTAGGCCATAATTTATGATTATTAGATTATCATTGACCATTCTTTTTTGAGTGACGTTCTTTTTTCATTTACTCATGGATGTACCAAGATGAATGTACACATCATTTCATAGCAATATTATAACTGAGCAATTGGATTTTTTATTGTAATTTTATCCATTACTTAACCAACTAATAGGTACATGCAAATTGAAATGCAATGTATCCAATTGTAGATATCAAATATGTAATTTTACCGGTGAAGAAAATTTTATTGTTGGTAGAGTCATTTGTCAAACATATGTACACTTGTTGATATCCATCATGAAATTATGGATGATGAACATGTTGAATATCCTTTCCATTTTATTATTGGGCTTGTGTATCCTTTAAATATAAAGAAAAAAACAAAAAATGAAAGATACAACAACACTTATTGGCATCAAGAGGAAATGTGACATAGTGGATGTTGAAATGATAGAGTCAAACATGTTGGAAAGTAAACTAAACCCTCAAAATAATAGAGAGAGTACAGATGAAGATATACACAAACAAACAAGAGCTCGAGATGGGTTTGAGATAGTGGAACAGAGCATATTTTTTTATGCTAATGTATTGGCATCTTGTGATAAAAAAATGAATATTTTAATGGAAGAGTTTTTCAAGGATAAACTTACTCTTAAAGTATATTCAGAAAAGGGAGAACCTAAAATAAAGATCCACTATGAAATTTGTGGAATATATATGGAATAGGGGAAGCATCTATGACAACACAAATAGTTTGTAACTTCAAAAATAATCATATGAAAACAATGTCCCATCAATGTCACATTTCAATTGAGGGGAATATTTAAAATAATTCAAGTAGCCTATAAGCATAGACAACAATGTTTAGAGATTGATTTGAGATTGATCAAGAAATTAAACTTCTAGATGATTTAAACAAGACCCAGGAGACTAATTTGCTCAAGGTGGTGTAAACAACACTTGCAAGCTATGAGGATAAGAAAAAAAGTAAGAGTGTAATGTACACAATGCAATAAATGGTTTTGTTTAGTTCCAACAAGTGGTAACATTGTCATCTTTTTTAATGAAGACATGAAATCAAAGAAGTGCACTACTACTATAGATGAGAATTCACATTATAAAATTCTTTTGACGAGTGGCACTATAGGGAGACCGAAGAATCCTACCAATGATAAGTCCCAACAAATTTTGACTAGGTTCTTGGTCCCATCATCACCACTTGTAATGCATAGGGGCTCTACAAGTGAATATCCTTCTACTTCATATGTGTTAACTAGATAAGTAAAAATTTATTTTGATTATGATTTATTGGAATTTGTACATTATTTGTGTTATCATCTTATTAAAGTTCATTATCGCCATTGATGTTGCAATGTTGGGGGTATTTTTATTCACATATTAATAGAAATGAGGAGTGATTAGACACAAAGGTTATAATGGATGATCAAATGCGTGGAAAATTATGGTCCATAGAGAAGCATACCAAGACTATGCTATGTTATAAGTGTAATGAATATTATATTGATGGCACACATAGGCATACATGCAAGAGGAATTTTGAGATAGGGATCTTATCTGAATCATTGACATCCAAGTTTTGTAAGATGATTCTAGAATGTGATAACTTTAGGATGAGTTTATATCATGAATCATTATGTGCCAATAAATGACATGAGAGGTGTTGGTTCCCAAAATGAGTTTTATTCTTTCAAAGCCACCAATACACCATGTTTAATTTTGATGAAGATGCCAAATTCAATTAGGGAAATTATCAAGAGGATTCAACCAATTGACAAGGATCTACCTTCCTTCTATAATTCAGGCTCTATAAAATGTAGGTTGGTTGACCTTGATTCATTCAAATAACCTTTGTACCACACTTATTCCTAAATCATTTGAGCAGATAAATATCATAAAAGGCTCAACAAAAATCTAAGGAAATACTAAATGATGGCTAATCATTCATTGATCTACAACTTAAAGTGGATCATGAGATAGCTATCCAAACCATAAACACAAAACAAAAATTGATTAAAGGATTTTATTTCAAATTGTGACAGAGCACATACACATATGAAGAATATGAAGATATGTAAATATTAAAGCAAGCTAACCAGTGCCTTATCCAAATTGGGCAACATATTATGAATTTAAAACTTTGTACAAATGGATTGAACTTAAGTGATTGATCTAAAGGTTAATTGCATTACAATAATCTTTATTTGTGATTACAACTTACACTTCTTATAAAGATCCTTGCATTAAACCAATGAACCTATTAATTATTTTTAAGTATTTAATTGACCATTGATCAAAGCATAAAAATAAAACATACACATCATAATAATCTACTAAATAATATAAATATTTGCATCATATTATTCACAACTCAGTGATTTGACATGCTAGAGAGAAATAAGTTGCAAATCATATTTGCATTGATATTATATAATCACCTCCATCATACAATGTTTAGATATTTAAAATTTGCAACTCAAAGTATTCAAAAAGTCTAATCAAACTTCTATTTTCTCTATAAATATTTACAACATATTCATCATGTATGCTATATCAATTGATTGAGACCTAAGACTCAATAAATCTAGACTTCACAAAATTTCTCAGGCCCCTCCTAAGTGATCATGGAATTCCTTTTATAGAAAAGGTATGAAACAAGCTTTAGATCACTTAGGACAAAATTTTGCAACAATATTACAATCCAAGGATGAAAATGAACCACCAAACAATTAGAATTGCAACAACAAAAACCTATTGGCAAGTTGACTATACTAAGGTATAAGACTAGATATATTGTTGTCATTATGGCAACAAAGTCATATAGCAGTTTGGAGTCAGTGCACTTGATGTAAAGATCATAATTCGGTTAAGTGTTGAAGACTGGACAGTGTACAAAGTTCCTGCAGCTTAGAGCATCAGTGCATGTGTGTACAGATGAATTATGATATGCGCCCTAGAAGTTAAGTTTGTTAGACTTTACTTATGCTTAGTCTATAAGCGCATAAGTAGATATGAAAAGATGTGAAAGTTACAATTAGTTGAAGTTGTGCAGCCAGTATGTGCCAGCAGAGAATAGAGCATGGAGCCGATAGTTAGTATTTTGGTTTGGGATTGTAATGTAATATTGTAAAGGCTATGCACCCATTTTATTTAGGTTGCTGAAATGTTTATATGTATAATTGTAAGCACGCTTAAGCCAATTCATTTGGAAGCATTGTTTGTAATTAGTTATAGGGCCGACCTAATTATGTATTTTGTATGAGCGTATAAATATAAGGTGCGCCCATTATATTCAACATGGAAGTCGATAGAGAATAATAATAAGTAGAAAAGAAGTGTGCGAAGACACTAGAAGATGTATTGGAGCTTTGCTAGAGGTCAAAGCATCAATGCAAAAAAGGAATTGATCTGATAAGAAGTGTCACAATGATAGTTCATCCTGTAGATATAGTGTGTATCTAAGATCAGAAGGTTGTAGCCTTCACCACTTGAGCAGTGAGCTCTTGGATATTGTGTCCTCTCCCCTAATAGGGATGATTGTAAAAGACTCCTAATAGGGTCTGAGCCTTAACAAGGTCTATTGTACTTAAAGCATTGTAAAGCTACTCCTAACAGGGTAAAGGATCTTCTAACAAGGATCACAAAACACTAGTGTAGAATATTAGTGGGTATCAATTCCCACTGGGGTTTTACCTATTTGGGTTTCCCCATAATCATATTGGTGTCATGTGTTGATTTCATGTTTCATGTTTATGTGAATGTTTATTTCAGTACTTAAGTATTTAAGTTCAACATAAATATTAAAGGGAAAAGTTAAAATATAGTGAACACTGATTCACCCCCCCCTCTCAGTGTTCCCATTCCTAACAATTGGTATCAGAGCTCTGGTCCTTAGCATAGAAGTTTAACCACTTGAGGAGATCATGGAAAAAGAAGAAATGAAACATCTGAAGAAAAATCTTGAAGCTGCTCTTGAAGACCTAGACAATTCAGAAAGAGAAATTGAAGAACTAAAAGAAAAATTTAGCAATGCTCAATTAGTTATCAAAAGACTAAGAAAGGATTTGAAAGGATGCTCTAATAGTGAACTTGAAGAGAAGGTCAAGAAGTTAAGCGAAGAAAATGCATCCTTATTAAATCAGCTTGAAGAATTTAATGACAAATTGATGAACAATCAACATGTCTATAATGAACAAGTCAAGGAGAATCTTCAACTCAATGAAGAACTAAGGGAAGCTAACTTGGAAGTCTTGGAGCTAAGGAATATCAAAGAAAGCTTGGAATCTGAATTAAAAAAGGAAAAGGATCATATTGACAAGTTACACACCAGTGCTGATTTGGTAGAATCTCAGTTGTATGCAAGAAGAGCCAAAGGAGACACTAGCTGTATTGGATACAATGAAGCACAAAATCAGATTGACAATATGCAAGCAAGAAAGGATTCACAAAAGGACTCTACTAATGCTGAAAGTATTGAAGATGAAACCAAAGATAATGGTGGACCACCTAAGAATGAGCGCAAGCAAGTAGAATGCACTTGTTTTGCATGTAACAAGCATGGACACATTGCGAGGAACTGTACAGAGGTAAGACCTTTTAATGGCTACTGTTATTCATGCAACAAGTTTGGTCATAGAGCTATGAATTGCAAGACTAGCAAGAAGAAAAGGATTCAACAAGATCAAAGAAATCAGACAAATGTAAGAAGTTCTCAGAATGTTACATGCCAGATATGTAACTATAATGGTCACACAACAAAACATTGCAGAATGGTGACTCATGTCAATGCGCCGAGGAATATAAGACCTCTAGTCATTTTTCACTCTTGTAACAAGGCTGGACATATCTCAAGGTTATGTAGATCAAGGAGGCAAGGTCAGGGAAGCCCTAAAAAGGCCGAAGAAATAGTTTTGGATCTCGTAGGAGAAGTTAATTTTGTCAAAGCCTCAGATGATGCAAGCATGATTTGGTTAGAGAAAAAGAAGGACGTGACTGATGAGAATGTGTTGGATGCATCCACAGTGGACGCACCCTCTACATCTGGATAAAAGGCCCTCAGGGTCATAGGGGGAACTAATTTAGCTCTAGACCCCTGCATGGTTGGTATACTCATCCTTAGAGTATGCACCTTTGGACTTAAGCTTTTGGAGTGTATAGGAACCAGTTGGATTGGATAGATTAAGGGTGCACATGGATACCATGCTAAAATCTGACAAGACATTCATGGATGAATATGTGAAATGGAATGATCACCCTATTTTTGAGTATGCTATGGCATATGAATTCTATGAGATAGAATGGATAAATATCTTATTGAGAAGAATTCATGATGATTTGTTTTGGATTGGTGATGTACCAGTTAGAATCACCAGTGACTTGATTCATGAGATGACAGGCCTTTCTAGAATAGGCGCCATCCTTCCTGTGGGCAAGGATGTTAGGAAGATGGTTGAGCAAGCATGTAAGTCAAGGAGCAATAGGCACGACATTAAAATTGAGCCTATTGAGCAAGAAGACATCAAATTGATGTCAATGATAGTGGGATACAAGTTTCATCACACTAGCAGGGTGAATAGTGTGTCTGTGGGCACTATTCTAGCAGCCATAAGACTTGTAAAGGAAGATGGTGAGTTCAACTTGTGTGAGATCTTGCACACATAGTTGATTGATAACATCAAGGCTATCAAACATGACAAGATAAAGATATTCAGGTTTGGCTCCCTAATCATCTATATGTAACTTCATATAGTTGGAAAAGTTTCAGATATGTATTTGGACAAGTCTATTCCAACCATGGCATAGATATACCTCAAAGCATCCATTGAAAGTACATTGAGAGACTATGTAACATTGGAATTGAAGACCTTTAGGGTTAAGTTGTAGATGAGATACAGAATTCCAGAGAACATTGTGGAAAAGTATAAGGATACAATATGCTTTACAGTTGAAACTGATACTACTTGTATGGAAGCTGTTGAGCCTAGAACTAAGCGGATTCATCCACTTGGTTATGAAGTAGAGGAACAAGTCCTAGAAGCTTATGCACAGGTACTTCTATCAGCCCCCAAAGACCCCAATGAACCTAGGTGGGGAACTTATGAGGAAAAGACAAGGGAAGTTGATGCTAAACTGAGCAGCGCAACAACTAAGAGGAAAGCCTCTAAAATCACATCAAAAATCTTGAGAATACAGGGTGTGTCTCAAGCAGAACTTGACAAGCCAAGGGAAGAGAAGATTGCTTTGGAATTAAAGAGCGCAGCTATAGAAAAAGAACAAGAAGATCCTAAGAAAAATTGAAAAAGATGACATTCATAAGGATATGACTGATGACACTCCTATGCCCAAAGAAACCAATGATCCTACTGCTCCTCCAAAGTATAAACCAATAATCAAGAGAAAGAAAGAAGTCATCATTATTCATCCATCCTCGTGAGCATTAAGGAGCAAGAAAACTAGTCAAGCACCTGCTAAGGCATGATTCAGACAAAGTCTTAAAGCTTTGAGTGCAAGAATTGTTGATGAGGGAATAATTGATCAGGTGGGAAAGTTTTATGAAACATACAGTGAAATTGACAAATCAGAAATACATGGTATGATTATTAAACACATGATAAAGTTCAAGAAGATGGTTCTTGAATTGAAAATAGAAATTCTAGATAGGGTATGGGAAATAATGGATACCTTAAAAAGACAAGCCACTAAAGAACATCTCAGAATAAGGGAACAAATTCTTAATTCCACTCTTCTAGTATGCTCTATTGAAGAAAGGTCATTGTTACTAAATCTGGTGAAGCCACACTTAAGAACAAAGATGAGGACACTTCAACTCATGAACAAAGACTATGCGCTGATTTCTCAGGAAACAGAGAAGGATTTTAAGAAGGTACTCTTAGAGTAGCACATGAAACCTAAGTCTACACCCATCTCTCAAGCACCTAGTAAGCAAGACAAAGTAGAAGAGACCATTAATGTACAATCTATAGGTCCTCAAGATTCAATGCTTGTAGTGGAAGCACAAACAAAGGTAGATAATTATGTGCCCATGTCAGAGTCACTTAAGGACATAACCTTTATCATTGATAATGTGGAGATATCCATGGTAGCCACTGACATAGAATTAGACAAGTTTGAGGAAGCTTTTGTGAGCACACAAGAAGCTGAGATGTTATGTAGTAGCACTCCTCCCACTCATCAAGAAGAGGTATTGATTGAAAATATATCAGATGAGAAAGAAGAAAAAGAAGAGGAAGAAAAGAAAGAAGAAGATAAAGAACAAGAGAAAGATGAAACTTCTGTTGATCTAGCCAAGGTAAAACTAGAAGTGATGGATAGGACTTCCATCACTCCCTCCTCAGCATTGTTGTCAAGTTTGACACCTGACACATCTAGTTTGGACTCATGGAAAGAGGAAGACCTAATTAAGTTCAGCGTCTTGGCTATGGAGAAAGAAAAGGAGAAACAAGTCATGAGAAATCCTCTCCTTGTGGAATCTATGAACATATTGAATAGTCTGTTGCCAGAAGACAAGAAAGTGTCCAAGGTACACTTAGTTGATGATGTAAGTACAATCATATCACAGTTCAAAAGAAATTTTTCAAGCCTTGAAGAATCTGCATCCAAGGTTGCAGAAGAGAAGTATCTGGGGAAGAGACTAAATGAGTTGATGAGAAACTTTTCTCTAGATCTGAATTCACTCAAGATAGGACAAACATCTTTAAAAGAATTTTCTATTCAAGGAAGGAAATTCATTGCAGACTGCATGGATCAGGATAAGCTTACTAATGCCCATTTCAAGGAAATAAAAGAAGCAGAAGCTATGATTGAGAAGGTGAAGAGTTTGGTGACAGACACATCCGCTAATGTAAACATGTGCAACAATATCTACCAAGGTCAGATGGATAAAATTGAGAAGGTAGATAAAGAGATGGCAAAGATAAGGTCTAGACAGACTCAGTTGAGGAATGCTCTTGTGCCCTCACTAGACATTCTCAATCAGAACATAAAGGAGATTGATACCACCATGATAACCTATGATCAAGGTCCAAGCATAGATTTGAAGAAGATGGAGAAGCTTCAATATGCTTTATGTGCCCATCTCCAGATAGTTAACTCTTTGATAACTTTTTGGAAGAAGGAGATCCAGAATCTCAAGATAGCATATCCAGATGTTTTCCCTAAGTATGTGCAAATATAGTTTTTTTCTACACATTTGTCATTAATGTCAAAGGGGGAGTTGTGTATAGAATATGGAGTAGAATATGTATAGGGAGATATAAGATTATGTATAAAAATGTATAGAAGACAAAAAGTTTTTTGTGTTAAGGGACAGTTAGCAAGTTGGCCATATTCCTTTGTTGCCATCAATGACAAAGGGGGAGATTGTTGGAAAGTTGACTATACTGAGGTATATGAAAAGATATAGTGTTTTCATTATGGAAACAAAGTCATATAGTAGTTTGGAGTCAACGCACTTGATGTAAAGATCATGATTTGATTAGGTGTTGAAGATTGGATAGTGTACAGAGTTCCTGCAGCTCAGAGCATCAGCGCACATGTGTACAGATGAATTATGGTATGCGCCCTAGAAGTTAATTTTTTTAGACTTTACTTATGCTTAGTCTATAAGTGCATAAGTAGATATGCAAAGATGTGAAAGTTACAATCAGTTGAAGTTGCACAGCCAGTATGTGCCAGCAGAGAACAGAGCATGGAGCTGACAGTCAGTATTTTGGTTTGTGATTGTAATGTAATATATTAAAGGCTATGCGCCCATTGTATTTAGGTTGCTGACATGTTTATATGTATAATTGTAATCATGCTTAAGCCAATTCATTTGGAAGCATTGTTTGTAATTAGTTATAGGGCCGACCTAATTATGTATTTTGTATGAGTGCATAAATATAAGGTGCACCCATTGTATTCGACATGGAAGTCGATAGAGAATAATAATAAGTAGAACAAAAGTGTGCAAAGACACTAGAAGATGTATTGGAGCTTTGCTAGAGGTCAATACATCGGTGCATAAAAGGAATTGATTTGACAAGCAGTGTCACAGTGACATTTCATCCTGCAGATATAGTGTGTATCTGAGATCAAAAGGTTGTAGCCTTCACCACTTGAGTAGTGAGCTCTTGGATAGTGTGTCCTCTCCCCTAATAGGGATGATTGTAAAAGACTCCTAACAGGGTCTGACCCTTAACAAGGTCTACTATACCTAAAGCATTGTAAAGCTACTCCTAACAGGGTAAAGGATCTTCTAACAAGGATCACAAAACACTAGTGTAGAATATTTATGGGTATCAATTCCCACCGGGGTTTTACCTATTTGGGTTTCCTTGTAATCATATTGGTGTCATGTGTTGATTTTATGTTTCATGTTTATGTTTCATGTTTATTTTAGTACTTAAGCATTTAAGTTCAGCATAATGATTAAAGTGAAAAGTTAAAATATAGTGAACACTAATTCACCCCCCCCCCCTCTCAGTGTTCCCATTCCTAAAAAAACCTTCAAACTTGATATGGAGAACAAGTGCAACAACTCTGACTTGGCACCTTTGTCTATAGATATTTAGAATATTGTCTTTTTCTTAATGAAGGTCATTTTCAGCTATCACACCAAATTCAAGATGTATTTTAAAACTTGTATTCTCTTTGTTAGCATCGCTTAGCTACCAGGTCATCTAACCTCTCAATAAGGACAAAAATAGAGAAATTTAAATTGTGGCCTTTTTTCCTCCCTTAAACATTAGCTCCCACCTGGAATCATCTTTATCTGTTGGCTAGTTGAACCCCTTTACTTCCTCCAAATATGTAATAAACTAAAAACAACAAGCATCTATAACTTCTTGTGCATCCACAATAAGCTTTGTAAAATCTACTTCAGCTCTAAAAAGAGAGTCCAACACTTTATTAGACCTATGAACATCTATGTCATTTCCTAGGTGCAACAAAAAATTTGTGCTTTCCAAAATCAAATCAAACTCACCAGCCCAGAACTCAATCTATTTCAAACTACCCTCCTTGTCATATATTGAGGGAATAAATGCTTGGTAACTTTCAACAAAAAATTAAAATTTAGCTTTTATCAAAAAATCCTTTCCTTTAAAAAATTCAAATAAAGAATTCACATTTTCTACCATATCTTTTGTTTCACTGATCTTCTCAGGAATATCATCCCTTTATATCATGGCATTCTCTAGCTTCTCCCTTTAACACATTCATGCCAAACTAAATACTAAATAGGGGCTCCAAAAATGCCAAGGCATCAACACAAATATTACCAACATCCTTTAAAGAAAAATGCAGACCATGTACTACACTTAACTTTCTTTTTAGGATGTTAATCCCATTTTGTAAGACCTCCATTAAAGCAGGTAACCCACTTATATTTTTCACTTCCTTAAGTTTCTCAATTTTATCTACATATTCTTCAAGCTTTTCTTTGACCTCATCAGGAAAATAAGCCTCTCTAGAAGTAGGAATCATGTTTGTTGGCACATATTTTGTAATATCCAACATCTTAGTAGTATGGAGAAGACAATGAAGAATTTTTAATCTTTGCATTCAACTCTCTTATATATTCTTCCATAGATACATTGTTCATTAGTTCTTCTTCATATCTTTTGGAAATAACAATTGTCTCATGGTATGTCTCTGCATACCTTTGTGACACATCCTTTGTCTTAGCATAATTCATCTATGACACATATGTCATGATTATCACTGGTATTTTATAAATTCCAAATAAATTTATCTCCTTGTCTTTCTCCTTAAATATTTATCATATGGGGCTTTTGTGTTGCTAGAGCAAGTGAGAATATTTTTGATGTCTTATATTTTGGATTAAATCTGATCCTCTTACCAAATCCCCTATCTCAAATTCAAGCCTGAATTGTGGGTCAGTCTACCTCCTAATCTGATCAATGATAAATGTTGATTAGATGTCCCAATCTAGTAGTAATAAAATCCCACTATTTTTAATAAGAAATATTTCTTGTTCAATTTTTATATTCTCACTATCAAGATCATATATCTGGAGGGATTGCATAATCTTCTTATTCTTTTCAATTTCTCCTTTCCCCATGTCTAGGATTTTTCTAAACTCATTTTTCTTTAATTTAATCATGAAACTTTTGAATTCATTTGTCTTGATGAAATCATCATCATCCATGAAGGTATTAGACATCATAATTCTCTCATCAACCTGGTTAACAAGAGGCAACTCAATCTCTCCTATCTTCCTCTATTTTCTTTTCTCTAAGCTTCTATTTGATTTGATGAAAATGTCTCCCTTATTCTAGCACCACTGCTCTTGCACGGTCTCTTATGATAATTAATCTAGGTTGGTCAATCTTTTAATTCTTTGCAGGTGCTTCTCTAATATATTCAACCTCATTTCCACTTTTCACATCCATAATGGGTTTCTTAGCTGTCCCTTTCCCTTGAGAAGATATTAAATCTTCTGGATCTTGTTGTCTGACACTAGGCTCAGGCAATTGTGGTAATTGTGCCATGATATCTTCATAATTGTTCAACATCTTTTCAATTCTACTAAAATAACTTTCTTCATGATAAAAACCATATAAATTAGGGTTAGCCTCCCTGAATTATTTTTCCACTCTCATTAGATGTACTTCTCCTTTCCTGAACAATAACTTTTTCCAAACAATTTATGACTACATCCTCTTCATTTAAGGACTCTTGATCCTTGATTTTGGCCCAAGGAGTCAATTGTTTCATATTTTCCTTGATGAATCTACCAGGATCACATAATCTAGATGCCGTAGTGACCATCCTATATTGTTTCAACCAATACTTCATTTTATCTAAGGCCTTCTTCCCAATAGTAAAATTTGGTACTACCCACAACCTAGGCAAGAATGTTCCCTTCATGTGTGGTGCTAGGTATTCTTTGTCTACTAGATTTAATTGCCAGATAAATTTAATGTAAGATAATCTAATAGGAACAAACTTTCGAAGAGTATGTGGGGGCTATGGGCACCCATAAACCCTCACAATAGTAAAATTATCAAAGAAAAAGAGATCACCCCAATTATGTAGCACATATCATTTGGGAATATAATATCTAAGGCCTTAGAATCCTCCTAACTCCTATGGTAAACCTTTCACTTTTTACTCCTAATATTTCAATAATAGTTGAAACAATCCAATTTTGAATATATAAGAAAGAAGAGAGATAATTGATATTTTCCCAAACCTTGGCCCATAGCTACATAGGTAATTGTATACCAAGCTCCTCTCTCTATAGGATCAATTTCATATTCATCCAGTCTATATTGTAATATAGGATCAGGTGCATCCAAATTGAATAATTCTTATAGTTGATAATAGAACTATCCTTTTGAATGTCCTTGAGGGCATCATGAATATGTTGCACTAAGTACCCAACATTTTCATAATTAGTATTCACTTCAAGATGTTGAATGTTCATTTCTATAATTAGAAGTTTAGTGGGTGTTGTATTGCTTCCATCCAATCCCAATACTCTACAAAATCCATACCTAGTGCATTTCATGTAAAAATGAAATGTGTTCAAATCATAGAGCTCCTCTACATTATCTATAATTGGTATTAGTTTCCTCATGTCCCTAGGCATGTATCATGGGAGAGCGTGCCTCTTCAATACATTATTATGGGATGTATATTTCTTCCTTTCTCCATCCAAGTCTATATCTATGCAAATTGCCCCAGATATCTGGGATACCTCCATAAAGATAGCTTTGTTGATTGTTACTAGGGAAGACTTTTCCTTTCTCCTTATAACCCTAGTTCCAAGGAAATAAACCTTTTCCAACTCTTTGACCAAGTCTACATCCATATACACATCAGGGACAACCAAATTTTCCATATTAAATTCCTAGGGATTCAACATTGGAACTCTCTTTACTCTATTATTCTATGAACATAAGAACAAATACATTACAAAAGTGTTAGGGGTTTTTGGATTCTGACATTGGCTGTATGCACCCTTCCAGGAAAATTCATTCATTGACAAACCATTAGAAGTACCTGGTAGTAATTTAATGAATTCTTCTAAAAAATTCACTCCTTCCATCTTCTTCCTAGATTCTTGAGAACCAAAACTGGTTGTCTCCTAACTCATGTTTGCAAATACACAAATCATAATCACAGTTCAACCCAAAAACTCACATGTACTCAAATTCACAGTTGCAGAGGAAAAATTTTCAAGCGTCATTAGTTCTTACACCAAGACTCAAAAATTAGATTGCAACTATAGTAAAATCACCAAAATAATCATACCTTTATAACTCTTTGAGACGTAGATTAGTGGTCATCATCTCAACCATTAATTCTTATGCATGCAGTCATCAACTCTATAAAATAGTCATAGGAATTAATTAAATCATCATGAACTATATGCAAGAATTTAAAAAATGCCTTTATGGAATAAAGTTCTAATTTTAGCAGCAAAAGGTAGAAAGAATTCCACATGTCAATCTTAGATTTTTCAAACACTTTTCTTTTTTCACATCTCATCATATCATGACAAGGCCACTTCGACACATGGTGCTCCATCACTAGCTCTAGGCTCAAAAAACTACTCTCTCAAAATAACTCATGACCCAATGACGAGTCGATAACAGGTTCAATCTCTAGTTATCCAGCTGAAAATGTTAGGTCTTCAAACCCTCATGAGCTAGAGACCAAATAAAAAAAACCTTTATCTCTAACCTATGAAGTCAAAACATCAAGTTCATAAACTACAACAAGCTTGTGATAACTAGCAATAAACTATTTGTTTCTAGTTCTCCAATGTTTAGTGTTACCTCTACTAACTGACACAAACTAGACATAAATACCAACTTTAAACATCTAGACACATGGAAAGTACTCGCTAGCTCTTCAAACTTAAAATAATATTCCATTTCATCTTGTGAGCCAGTGATAAAGCAAAAAAGAAACCCTTTGTTAGTCATAAAAGTGAGACACGTGGCATTGATTCACTAACTCACAGTTTGACATCACTTAACATTCTACAACCCCGCAAGATGGTGATAAAGATTAAATTTTATCGCTAACATCCCACTCACTAGCTCAGGGCTTAATCAATACTTGAAATACTTAACCTTGCAAGCTAGCGATGACCAAAAAACTTAACCACAAACCATCCACTCTCAAGGCTGTGACTTAAAACTACTAGCATAAAAATAACTTGAGAGCTAGTGACAATCACACAAAAGACTTACTCACTAATTCTTGCAGTTATGAACAATGACATCACATAAAACTATGACCACACGACCAAATATAAAACAAAAACATTCTCGAAGAACCCTTTGACCATATTTGACAATGACAGGGACCAATAAAGAAATGACAACTTGAGTTTCAATGCAAAATGACCAGCCAACTAAGGCAAAATAAAAATAAGAAACCCTAATCACCATGAACAAGACCAGAACGTGGGAAAATAACTTCTATAAAACCAGAAGATAAAAACTCAACATTGAACAATGAAGCTCGACATGACTTAGCCAAATATAGTCCTATCAGGAGTGATACAAGGAGAGGGAAAAAAATAGACTATTTGACTCAAAATGAGCTCATAATAGTTGCCAGGGTTTCAAATTCTAGGCAAAGATGTGAAATCTTTTGTGGGAAAAGACAAATGTTTCTATACTCTCAATTAGAATGAGATCCTTAAAGGAGAATTTTTTTTAATTATAAAAAAGTAAGGATGTCTTTAGGTTTACAAGGATATGTGTGAGGCACATAAACAAGGAAAATTATAAGGTAAAGATGTTTTGGATTTTGTCAAGGACATCTTTCACAAACTGATGCATCTAATAGAAAGGATAAGATATAGTACATCCATTAAATCCCTTTATAATATGATCAATTTATGGTGATTTCCTAGTTTATATAGCTTTATTATCTTTAATATGGATGATCCTTCAATTTTTACAACTTTCAGGTAAGTTAGAAAGTCATTGGCATACATCCTGAAGGAGCACGACTATATTTTGAGGTAGTAAGAAAAGTGTATACTTCTTATAAAATCAAACATGTTATATATGGTCCCATTGTTGTGTACCTTGCTGAGGATGAAACTATTGTGAAAAAAAGTATGTTAGGTGGGTACAAAAAGTGATACATTCATAGATTTTTGTGGTAATAAAGAAAAACATCAATGTAAATTATTTCTTGGTGATGGTGAGGGAGTTGTAGGCTATGATATCATAAAAGATTCATTTAAGAACAATATTATTGGACATTGTGTGTGTGTTATTACTACAAACCCTTTACATGAAAAGCTTCCTCAGTTGGTTGTGGTTTCTTATAAACATGCAATATGTTCAATGCAATTTTTTATATCAATGATGGGAAAAAGTAGAGTTTTTATGGAAGAGACACATAGAAAATAATTTGGGACATCATGTTGGTCATTCCTAAGATAGCGATAGTACAAGATGACAACTTATGTTGACTAACTTGTTGAGCATCATTTTTACACGAGAGAATAATTAGGAATGTGGAGTACAAATTCCCCTCTTGAAAGAATGATAAAATCAATCCCAAGGTTCCTTTTAGGATGGGTCTCAACCATCTAGATAGCTCAATCGAAGATAAATGTGAAATTTTTCATGAGGAGGCCTTTGCTAGTTCAATCTTGGAGAGGCTGCAAAAACAATCTTAAACAAACAATCTTTTTTGGTGTATTTTCAGATTTTTAAATGAAAAGCAATTTCTTAACATGTAAAGCTTAATTTAATCTACTAAGACCGATTATCTTAAAGCATAGAAAAGGGTAAGGCAACAATAATTGAATAAAATTTTATAAAGTAAATCCTAATGGACATAAACCATCATTGCATAATATTCTGAATTAAATTATCATGAAAATGGAGAAACCCCACAAAACATAGATTAGAATTACTCACAACCGTAGTTTTGAAGATGCAATCATCAAAGGAAATTAACGTAGATGTAAGATTTGTTAAAATTCATCAAATCATGAAGGCACTACAAACATATGCACACATGAGATAAATTTATCTTGAAGGCACCGATGAACAATTTTCCCAATAATTCATCACAACAAGGTAATGCAACAATGATAAACACCAGATTAAAAGATTCGAAGATTAGAATCAACATACACTCAATTGGCTCTTTGAAATAAATGAATGAGAAAACACAAAGTCTAGAATTTTGCAAAGATAGCAGAAAATTTTACACCATGATTGAAGACCAATTTTAGATAGTTGTATTGAAAAATTAGTCAACCTTAATTACATTGTTCTGGTACAATTTATAGAACTTCATCCTTTTTTGAAAATAACAAACTTGTAGCTAGGCTTTTTTCACTATGAAACAATTGAAAAGAAGCTTCTAAAGTAAAGAAAATCGAAATAAAACTACTCTTAAGGTAGTTCTCAACCACCCAACATGGATCTACTCCATGTGCATTATTTTACAAGAAGGAAACAAGCTAATCACACCAAGAGAACAAGAGATCACGACTGGAGTTCCATTGTTGAAGTCTTCTATAAAACATAGAGTTCCCCCTTGGAATCTTCATCAAAACTCTCCATGGTGATTATAATTGATCGATATCCTCAAAGTAATAAAAAATGACCCCCAAACATACGGGCAATCTAACTCAGAGTCAACTTTCCAAGACAGACACTCTTTGACAAAACAACCCAGAAATTTTGGACCCCGACCCTAACTCCAAAAAATGACCTCTGCAAAATTGACAAAGTCAAAACCTTACGAATCCTTGAAAATCCTCTATTCCATGTTGTCTTCACCTAGATGCTCTTTCCTCATGAGTTGTGGATATACAGTGAAAGGCCATGCATTAGGTTGGTCCATCACTCCTATTTTTACTAAGCCAGGGTACTCTGCTTTGGCTTGGTGCACCTTGTTAAAAACTCATTCCAGTCTATGTTCCTAATGTCAGTATATGTTATCTCGCTGTGCAAATTCTCAACCTTTGATGGAGCATGGTATCCTTTGAACGTGAACTTCATAATTGGAGAGGTTGTCTTTTTCAGCATTCTGCAAAGAAATATGCCATTAATCAGAAAGACCATATTGAAAACCATTGAGAGTCAAGAAAGAATGTGACAAAGATTCTAGATAATCAAACCCAGAAGCTGTAAACCACAAAAGAAGACTTGAACTCAATTTTTGGGATTTCAAAGGTGTGGAAACCAAAGAAAACACTAGCCTCTGACAAGTTAAAAGGGCGAAAAGGTCTTGGTTATAATATGTAAGGGTAGTTTGGTGTTTTGTAGTTTATACCTAATTTATTTTATCAAAGTTCAAAAGGTCAAACATGCAAAAATATATCATGTTGTCTCCCAGGATGGTGGAGTTTAGGATTTTGGAGTTTCAGAGGTGTATTTATTCCATAGAGGCTGAAAGAGAGACAATATGAAAGGCTAAAAGACCGAAAATGTGAAAGGATGAAAAGTTGAGGAAAGTTGGCAGTTTTCAAGACTTGGGAAAAACCTGTCAAATGCTGAAGGGCTGAAAGAGACTTTTGGCGGGGTTTTATGTATCATCAGACTTTTGGAGACTGAAACATCATTAGGAAAGAAGATCTTTGTGGAAGCTTTAAATGAAAATTCATTTCAGACCCTTGTGGAATAAAGAAAGGAGGGAAAAGGTGAGCTTGAAACCAAGCTAGCCCTAACCTGACAAACTAACACACAAACAACAATGAAAAGATAGACAAAAGAAAGAACAAAAAAAACCTAGATAAAAGAAAAACAATGAAACCCTAGATAAAAAATGAAAAACAAAAACAAAAACAATATAAAAATGGAAGACAAACCCTAACCTTGAAAGCAACTAAGGAGTAGAGATGTGAAATGAGCGAAGATGAGGTGGTGAGGTGAAAAATTGTGAAGTAGTTTGGAACGTCCATGTGCTCAAAAGAAGTCACTCTACAAAATGTTAAAAAGTACAAGACGTAGAATAAAGAAAAAGCCACTCCAAATGTGTTTTATAAACCCCCTGTTGGAAGGTGCTGTCAACATCCTCCTTCACGGTGCCACAGTTTTGTTGTTTCATCCTTTCAGGATATTAGACTTTCAGAGGTCCATTGACCCTCTCCCATCTGAAACACTAATAGACTGAAGTTAAAACTTTGGTACAGGGGGTTTCAAGGTTTCAAATTTTTGGAGGTCCAAAAACCTAGGAAATCTTGAAAGTGAAAAAGGAGAAAAGGCTTAAAGTTTGTCATGCGAGAGGTTTCAGAGTTTCAAACTTTCAGAGGTTTGAAAACCTAGAAAAGTCCAATCGAAAGGTGGAAAAACACTTAGAACTTCCTTTGGAGAAAGGTTTTGCTAGGAAAAACAATGAAATAGGAGACAAGACCGAAAACCAAAAGTCCCCGAGGGGAAAGAACAAGAAAAAATAAGGGGGGGGGGGGCCTTGGCCAAGTGGCCAAATAGGGGTGTGTTGTGGAACCAAAACAAATAGCCCTGACAAAATGAAGGAATGACCAAGGTATTTCTTTATCAGAAAAATTTCAAACGGACCTCATCTTGCAATAAAATAAACACATCTATCATCTATGGAGGTAACCCCTCATCAACACTCAAAAATTGAAGTTCTTAGCTATCACTTCTAGTGTGTGCATGAGTGAGTTAATTCATTTGACACCTTAATGAAATTTTATTGGATCCAAAAATCAACCAAAACTAACCTTTACCCATGGAAAATGAATCGATTGAACTTTGTCTAACCTTTCTCTACTTCCAATTAGACATTCATAGCCCCGGTAGGTAGAGGTTGCTAGACTCACCCTTCTATTTCTTTTGACAAGCTTTTGAAGTTACCAATTTTTTGGAGGGCTCTTTAGACTTCACATTATCTACATATGTAAGTTTCTTCTTCAACCATTTCATTTGAGCATGTTTTTATATTCTTAAAGCAGCATTTAGGCTATGCTACCCAAGAATTTGAATTATGATCCTTCAATTTTTGTTGATATTGCTCCTTTTAACCTCACTCTTTTTAGTCAAGATTTAGATGAATAAAGGTTTGGAATTATGATGTCATCCATAATCATCAAATCCAATAAATTATAGCTGACACTTTTATCCAAGAAACAATAGTTCTAGAATCATTTTTTAAAGTGTGTATTATGTTGAGGATGACTGACTCTGAAAACCAGCTTGATTACTAGTGAAAGGTACCACCATTTCTGATTATTCTACATAGTTTCTTGCAAGAAAAATTCCTTTCAAAATAATTGATGAATAAATACCTCTATCCCTTTGTTGAAAACCACTTGGTGTGGGACACTTTATTGAAATCAGCCCCGACAAAAACAAACCAACACATGACCAAAAATAGAAAGAAAGAAAAATAAAAGAAAAACAAAAGATGTAAACTAATTATAATACAAAGGGGGAAAATTTTCTTCAGGATCTGAAATAATGTTGAGAAACTCACCATTGACGGGAAATAGAACCAATTCCCCTTCTAGAGAACCAATCCTGAAAGTGTTTTCTCTTAGGATTTCTACTATTTGATATGGGCCAACCTAGAGTCATTAAACTTTGGTGCGGTTTCCTGACTTCTCTTTTTCTTTGTCCCACATTAGGACTAAGTCATAAATCCTAAAGGCTTTTACATTTTCTCTCTTGTGAAACCAATGCTTGATAATAGATTGATCCCTGGATATATGTTCTGGGGCCATGGTTTTTTTTTCTTCTAGGTCTAAGAGGTTCATGAGTTGAATTTGCACCCTATCCTCACCTTCGATGTATTGGTCAATGAATTTCAAAATCAGTATCTTTAGATTCATAGGAAAGATGGGTTGTAGTCCATATACCAACTAGTAGGGGAAGTCCATAAGGCATTTTTTATTCTTACTCGGTCTATCCATAAGGAATATTTCAACTGTGTGTTCTAATCCTGAGGATTGTCATCTAAAAGGTATGTGATTATCATTGTCAAGTTCTTGTTTGTATTTCGACAACTCCATTGTCTTGCAGATAATAATTGGAAGAGAAGTTAATGATTATTTGATTTTTGAAAACACATTGTGTGAGAAATGCAGATGAAAAGGAAGGCACATTATAACATACTAGGAAGAAAGGAATGCCAAACCGTGTTATGATGTACTCCAAAATTATGGTTATCACTTCAGTGGCACAATTTTTTTAGAACTTGAGCCTCTGTCCAGCGCGTGTAGTAGTCTGTTGCTGTCAAGATGTACCTATGACCTACTATGGAAGGGGGGTTAATCATTCCAACTTAATCTAGGCCCCATTGGGAAAATGGATGTACCTCATAGATTGGCTACTAAGGCATAGCGGGATGCCTTTCATGGGTAGCATTGGTTTGACATACGTGAAAAGAATGCACATGTTCATTCATATCTTTGAATATAGTTGGCTGGTAATATCTAGATCTTAATATTTGGTGTGAAATGGCTTTAGTGGACCCATGGCCTATGCCATATTTTTCATGAAACTTGGTAAGTACTTATTTGGCTTCTATCTGGTCTAGACTTTTTAAGTACAACCCATCATAGTTACGCTTGTAGAGGTTTCCATTTTTCAACATGTGGGAGCTACTCTTAATCTTTAGATCCCTTCTTTGGGAAACATTTAGTACTTTGGGGCATTAGTTTTGGAGAATTAGTAAACTATATCCTAGTACAAAATATCAGTTATAACCCCTTGATCAGTGTACGCCTAACATACCAGACCCTTCCTATATCAACTATCATTTTTGTTAAACCTTTGCCTCTAACCAACTTCATGGGATGAATCTCTATATAAAACTCCTATATGATAGCCATCCATTTCCCTCTTCATTCACCTAATTCATTTTGCATCAAAAGGGATTTAACTGTGGGATCAAGAACAAATGGCTATAACTTTGCTTTTGAGGATGTAATGTCAGAATTTATTGATGGATTTTACTAGAGAAAATGATTGTTTGTCTAGGTTTGGATATTTGATTTCTATATTTTTTAGAGGGCAACTCATGAAAGATATTGGTTTCTCATCCTCTCCATTCTTATTTTGTGTAAGAATGCTAGCACATGAATGTTTGAGGCAAATGAGTAGACCTTAAATAGGAGAGTCTAATATGGACTAACCAAAATTGGGGTGGTGGTGATGGATATTTTAATCTCCTCAAAGGATTCCTTAAATAGAGTGCTCCATTCAATCTTGGCCTCCTTTTTTAGCATATCATTCAATGGAAAGACTATTTATGCAAACCCACTAATGAATTTCTTGACAAAATTCATCTTTCTGAAAAAAGACTAGTTCCTTCCTACTATTAGGAGGGACCAACTTAAGGATGGATTCAATTATTTTAGGACCTATAGAGATCTTGGTTTTTGATATGATGTGTACCAATAGTTTACCTTGTGTTACCCCAAAGACACATTTTTTAGGGTTTAGCGATATCCAATAACTTTGACATCTTTTTAAAATTTTGTGCAAATCATCAATATGATCAGACCGATTTCTTGAAAATATGGTGAGGTCATACATGTATATAACAATGCACTTGTTCATGAGGCCTTTGAATGCCTCATCCATTATGCATTAAAAATTAGCTCCAGCATTGATTAACCTGAATGGGATGCATAAGTGAAAGTCCCCCATTTGGTAGTGAATGTTGTCTTCAGTCTATCTTCTTCTTTCACCATAACTTGGTTGTAATTGGTGTAACTGTTAAGAAAGGACATCATTTGCGAACCATTTACTATCTACAACACTTCATTGAGGGATGACAATCGGTAATTGTCCTTTTGAGAAGGTCTATTAAGATTGTGAAAATCTATACATAATCTAACTTCTTCATTCTTATTTCTCATAGGAACTAGATTCGCAACCCAAGTTGAATGTCAAATGGGGAAAATGATCCTTGCATCAAGCAGTTTTTGTATCTCTCTCTCTATTACTAGCTCAATTACTGGATTGACTAGTCTTTTCCTCTGGCAGAAAGGTTTTGCGCCTAGGTTTAGTGGTATGTTAGGTACAATAACAAATTGGTCATAAGTCTTGAGATCTTCATAGCTCCATGATATAACATATTTGTACTCTTTAAGAAACTAGACCATCTATTTCTTATCTTCATCAATACCAATCTTCCTAACACAGACCTCCCCCAGTTTATCATTGGTACCCAAATTATAGATCTCACAATCATCACCCACTACTGTTGGATTTCTTCTATTTTCTTGAGCAACATCATCTTTGTCAACAATTATTTCTAATGCCATCATTCCTTTACGAATGGAGTTGGTTTTTAAGTTCAATATTTTGAGGTCATCAGGTTCCTCTATTCCTTCAATTTATTCATCAATGGCTTTCTTCTCAAAGACTTCAACATTCATGATGAACTCAATTATTTGTTGATCATCATGGAATAATTGAAAATTAGTGATGTTATCAGGAATTGTTGGAGATGTGATGAGTTTAATTGAGATTTTTTTAAATTTTTATCCTTTGATAGGATGTAGGGATCTTGCTAACAGTGCCAATGCATTGATGACTGTCTTCTTCTTTCTTGAGATGTTTTTGATGTTGAATGCATCAAAATCCTTGATCAAATCCTAAACATAATTCTAATATGACATCAACCTCTTGTTGTTGTAGGAAAATTGGCTACAGATCTATCTAATGATTAGTTGGGAATCACCTTCCACCACTAGGGCTTTGATTTTATTTTCATTCACCATGAGAAGGCGTCATACTAATGCTTCGTATTATGCAACATTGTTAGTACAAAATAATTGTAGCCTATAGGAAGCGTAGTAAGAGCCATCTTGGTGATTAATCATCTTAATTCCCACTCCTTCTCCTCACTTTCATTTGGAATCATCAAACCCAAACTTCCAAATTTGATAACCCTTGAGGGGTCAGAGTTTGAGTTGAGGTTTGGCTTGAATTTTGGGCATGGGTGATTTAGACTTAGATTCTAAAGAATCTTCTGATGATGTAGTATCTTGATTGGGAGGAATCTTTTCAAATTCTGGATATAAATTTCTATTCATTGAAATGGGTCCCCATTTTGTCTTTTGTTTCATCCTAGTTTTTTTCCATGACCCTTGAAATGGTGGTAAACAACCATCATCCGAGGAACTCCATTCTTCTTGTGTGGGACTCTCATCTTTAGGAACAAGATTGCCTTCCTTTACCTAAATAGCTACCGGGGATTCTTTTTCATGAGATGAACCTATGATGATTCATAATTATATGGTTTATAATATTCATCACTATTTTGTGATGCTAGTCTTTGGGTTGGTTCGATAGTTCAGGCTATTTGGTCCATTACTCAGGAAATGGCTTCTTGGCATTCATGGTACTCAAAATTAGAATGACTTTCCTAACATAAGTGACAATATCTTGGTAGCATCAATATATTTAGATTCACCTCTTGCCCTAGATGTTTCATGTTTTTCATCATGTTACTGATGAAATCCTTGAGAATCTCCTTAGATACTAGAGAGTGTATTAATCCCTGAACTAGAATACTATTGGAATCATCTCTTTCCTTAACTTGAAATGTGAGGAATCTATCAAATTGATATACCCCTAAATCATCTTGTGAGAAAAAAACCTCATTAGGAGCATTATAGTCAGTGATCATTTGTTTCAACTTTGGTTATGTGTCAATTTTGATCTAATTATTTAATCCTTTCTAGGGTAGCCATAATTGTGTAAAGTTGGTAGAAAACCAACCTCTTAATGAATGAGTCCATTCTCTGCTGAGCAACATGCCATATGTTTTAGGAATGTCCACTATGTTTATGTCTATGAAATCTTGTATCCTCAGATCCATTATTAGCTGAATGCAAGCATCTTTTAGAACTCCAATGACCTTAACTTCCATTTTATCCAATTGAATTACTACTTTGTTGGATAATTGTAGGTTCATTTCTAGATTTTGACAGATGGAAAGAGGCATGACATTACATGAAGCCCCATAATCAATCAAACAATTATGCAAGTTTTTCCTAGAAATTTTAAGACTTAGTAGAAATGGATGTACTTCAACTTTATCTTTAAACATTGTCGGCATGGCTTCAACTGCATTAATGTTAGACATAGGATCCCTCATGTTGTTATTTGACGTAGCTTTCTTAGAATGACCTAGTGATTTTAGAAGTGCTCTCTTTGTGTAGGGAAAATTTTTAGCATGTCATACATTGACATATTGGCCTTTACTATCTTTAGTTCTTCTAATGCATTGTATTTCTCTACAGACCAAGCTGGGTTTCTGAGCATAGTGGATGGCTTTTGTGGTGCTGGAGCAGAAACATTCAAGCCCCTAGGAGGTGATAGATTTTTTTTAGTATGTGGATCTGGAGGGGTAGGTTTCAATCCAGGGGGAATACCATCAGTCAAAGGTTCCCTCCTACTTCTCAGATTATTATTGTTTTGATTTCTATTATGAAAAGCATAAACTTATGAGTATTCAGGTTGACTTTTTTGGTGAAATAGGAACAATACAAATTCCTCCTCTAGTACATGATCGCTAGAAATTTCTCTAGTTTCTGGCTTAGAAGAATCAAACATGATGGTGTTGAAATGCACCAAAGGATCATCAAAGATTTGATTTTGTTGATTGCATACATCAATGCTATATCCATTTTTTCCCTTGCTAGTGCATGTAATCCCTGCAAAGTTAACATCAACATAGTTGTAAGTATTAGAATTATCAATGGGTATACTCCCATTATTGGGTCATGTGTTCTAAGGCCTACTGGTTCACTAATGTCCAAATTGTTTATCCTGTAAGTTATTTTCATAGGTATTGTTATTATTATAATTGTTGTAACTATGAATCTGATTTTGTGAGTAAGGATTTGGGACAATAGCTAGTCATTGATAGTTCCCTTGGTTTTGAGTTGGGTTCAATTTCATTCTTGTGAATTCATTAGTTAATTACAATAATGTCTTTTTTTACCGCATCCAATTCATTCACTAGATTGTTGTCGGGCTCACTTGGGATGACTTCTCTTTACTTACAAAGTGTTTCTTTATGCAAATCATACCTAGGGTATGTGATGGTGGGTGGTGGAGCAACAACATATGAAGTTGGAATCATATTGAGCTTTGGAGTGTGATGAGCCAATGGATAGTTGTTAGCTATAAGTGGATTGGGCATGGCAGTCTTTCCTAATGAGGGCATGACACCATAATTTCCACCATCTTGTGGATACATTTGTTGCATGAAGGTAATGGCCTCATTGCACACCTTTTCTAGAGTATCTATATCTACCGATGGTAGCCTTTTCAAAAATATGGATGTCAAAGGATCTAATTCTCATAGATATACTTGTATGGTAGCCCCAATATGCATGATATAAGGAGCTTCAAGTTTCTGATGCATCTTTTGGAAATGATGGTTAAACATCATAATCAGTTCATTGGGCTCTTTCCTTGCAGAGATGAATTGATGGTGGAGAGTAGAGGGATACATGTATAACTTGAATTGGGCCCCAATATCCCTTGCAAACCCATCCCTATTCACCTACACCATCAAATCCCTTCCCAATGGGAGTACCCACTCCAACACCTACCAATTCAAAATGGGAAGAGATGAAGAATGCTCTCAAGGAGATCAGAGCTAGAACAAAAAGAAAGACTTTCAAATTTGAAGAGGTCTATCCCTATCCATTTGATAGATCTATTTTAGCGATCCCCTTCCCCAAGCATTTTGAGACACCTAAATTTGAAAAATATTAGGGAAGGGAGATCTAGTCAGCCATGTTAAAGAATTTTACATGGCTTTCCAAGAGGTTTCTTATAGAGATAATTTCCTCATCCACCTCTTTCCCAAGAGCTTGGGGGGAGCCACCATCAAGTCGTTCTATAAGATACCATATGGATCAATCACAACCTTTGCAAAAATTTCTGAAAAGTTCATAATGTAATATGTACACAATGTAAAAAATGAGATGTCCCTTTTGGACTTATGCAATTCAAAACAAAAGGGAGGTGAGAGCTTGACTGACTACCTAAAAAGATGGAAGAAGCTCACCATGAGGCTATCATACCTATTGCCAGAGAAACATCTCACAAAAATCTTCATAAAAAATATACATTCAAAGTTATCCCACTTCATGTGTATGAATTGCATACAAACCTATCAAGACATTAAGGGAAAATGGATTGACATCGAAAGAGGCCTCTTGGATGAAGGTACAATTAGACATTACAAATAAATCTTACAAGATAAGCTTAATAATGACTGGTTTCATTACTAGAATAAAAATAAGAGATTTCTTATAAATAGAGCCACTAACACTAAGCATCTCCAAATTATTGTGGCCAGTCCTATACCACCTACTCTTGCATATCAACAACCAACACCAGCCTACCAATAGCCCATAAAATATTGTCAAAACCAAGCCAATCAAACCAATGCCATATCAGTCACCCAAAGTTAGAACAAGCCTCACATCCAAAATAATCAGAAGAGTGCATTCACCACCCTCAATGAACCTTTAGACATAATATTCCACTGAATGGCCAATGCCAACTTGATCATTTATCCCCAGACCCAACCATTTGATGAATCAACCCCTGAGCCATCCTAGTAAAAGGACAATGAGTACTGTGATTATCACCATGTCAAGGGACACACCACTATAAAATAAGTGAATCTAAAACATTATGTCCAAGATCTCATTGACAAAAAGGAGATCACAGTCAATGTGGCTACCCAAGTGTCACCCAACGCCAACCTCCAGATATACCAAAATATGTTCCCTTAACACAATGCCAACAAGAATGTATCCAAGGCTAACTTGCCATCCCAAAACCAAGGCAAAGGAAAGAAAGGTGACCATGCTGATGGAAAAGACTATACTATTGCCTATATCAACTATGCAATTTTTTTCGGCTACATATCCCAAGTTGAACCCATGGTCAATGTCATACATATCAAAGGTGTTGACAGTCAGTGTTCAATTACCACACATAGAGGCATAATTTTAGTTACTGGTGATGGTACGATGTCCACATCCAATGTGTAATACAACCTCCTAGAGCACCTTGGGAATACACTTGCCCAAATATCCATCCTCGACCTTCTCTACACTTTACCTATTCATCAAGAGATCCTTAACAAATCCCTCCAAGAAGAATGTGTCCCCACAAACATTAACACCATCTAGTTTGATAACCTCATGGGACATCTATCTACATCCAATGTCCTCTCCTTTAAACCATCCAACATGCCATCCTTTGAACCCGATCATAATCTCTCGCTCTGCATCTCCGTAATGGGAATTAATTCATTGTGAAATGGGTCATGAAAGATAATGGTTTGGCCCTTAATTTGTGCACACTGAAATTCATCCAATAAGTGGGATACATAGAGGCTAACATATCACATGAGGTCATCACCATTAAGGCCTATGATAACTTGGAGTGTACTTTAGAAGGTACTATTTTGTTTGCCATCAAGATGGACACATTAATTCAAGAAACCATCTACTGTGTTGTTGATCTTGACCTCCCCTACAACATCCTCCTAGGCTGACCATGAATTCATTCCATCAAAGCTGTCTCATCCACCTACCATTAGTGCATCAAATTTCCACATCAAGGCACTGAAATCACCATCCACGTTGATCCCCAACCCTTCCCATACTTCCATGCATTGGAAGCATCATTCCTCAACTACACCCACTGTCCTAGAATTGATATTGGCACTTTCATCGCTAGTTCATCTTGATCCCATTGTGATCTAGAGATGATCCTAGCCTCCACCCTTTCCACTATCAAGATAAAATACAAAGGCTATGGTGAATACAGTTTGATGGATGACTTTATAGTAGGGGCCCTACTACTTGATCCACATCCCAAGGATGCACATGTCATTGAAGCACACCTTCCCAAACAGAACCATACATAAAGTAAATGGGGCCATCCACATTCATCTCAAATGGCATTCTGAATAATCAAGAGATGGACCCTGATATCAATAGATGGTTGTACAAATATCCTCCACCTCTTAACACCAAGCTCCTTGGGTACTTCAAAGGTAAATATCCTACATCACACAAATGAGCTACAAAATAATGGATCTATCAAGGTGGAGGTCTAGGACCCAAAGAAGGTGGCACAAAGGATTCAATGGAAGCCTCATAGAATCCAAGAAATCAAGACCTAGGATTTAACACCCCTCTCCTGTATATACAAGGCCCCAATACCACAATTGGGGGCACCAACATGACCAACATTACCCTCTTGAATATCTAGGATGAACTTGTAAAATTTGAAGACATCCCTGAAGAGGAAAAAAAGAAATCCTATGATGATATATTCAATAATGAAACCTTCTTGGGCAACTCTATCCTCAGCCAACTCACCATCAACCTTATTGACCTCCCCCTCATCCATCTCGAACTCATAGATTGGGACCAACCAAGCATTTCACACATTGATGAGTTCCAAAGTGAAGAAGCACTCCTAAGATTCATGGGAGCATTAGATCAAAAACTAGATTGGAAGAGGAAGTATATAGCCACAAAATAAAAAATAAAATAGAAAAGAATGAGTCTTTTTTATGAAAACCACTATGGGGCACATTCGTACTCTAAAAAGGTAAAAAAAAAGGGTGTATCTTCTAGTGAAAACCTCTTTGAGGTGCTAGAAGATGAAGACTTTCCTCCTCCTCCTATCCATGACTATAGACCAGAGTAGTCCTCCATACTCATCGAAGATACCAAGCTGGTCAACTTAGGGACTGAGGAATATCCAAGGATAACATACATCGCAGTGTCTTTGACTGAAGGTGAAGAAGTGGCTTTCACAAACTCCTCCAAGAAGAAACCATAAATTTTGCATGGTCATATGCTCACATGCCTAGGCTAGATCCCAATTTAGTTGTTCATCACCTTGTAGTGGACCCAAGTGCAAAACTAGTCAAACAGATACTCTTCAAGATGCATCCCAAGGTATCCTTGTTTGTTAAAGAAGAACATGAAAATTTCCTACAAGAAAAAATCATCCAAGCTATCGATTACTCAGAATGGATCTCTAACATGGTACCAATGACCAAGCCATCTAGGGAAATTAGGATCTGCACAGACTTTAGAGACCTAAGCAAAGTGTTCCCAAAGTATGATTTCCCCCTAGCAAACATCGATATGATAATTGATCTCACAATTGGTCACGAGATGCTATCACTCATGGATGGATTCTCAAGATACAATCAGATCTATATAGAAAAAGAAAACCAACACAAAATAATGTTCACAACACCATGGGGCACCTTTTGTTACAATATGATGCCATTTAGGTTAAATAATGTAGGAGCCACCTATCAAAGAGCCATGAAAACCATATTCCATGACATGATACACAAAACACTTGAAGATTATGTAGATGACATCCTAGCCAAATCAAATACATGGTTGGAACACCTTGATATTCTTGAACATCTGATCATCTACATCACTATGGCATAAAATTGAACCCAAAGAAATGTGTCTTTAGCATAACATTCATATTGCAGTTGGCTAAAAAATGTAAACCATTCACACATCTGCTCTCCAAAGATATCAGCTTCAAGTGGGATCCAATCTGTCAACGGAGTTTTGAGAAAATCAAAGAATACCTAGCCAGCTCACCCATTCTTGTGCCTCCAATACTAGCACCCCCTTTCATCTTATACATTTCAACTACTACAACACTGGGGGGCACTCCTAGCCCATCTTGATGATAATGGAAAGGAAAGAGCCATCTACTACATAAGCTATACACTTGTCGACTATGAGTTGAACTAATACTCAAAATCTTTGGCATTACATGCTTAGCCACACCATAAAGATCATTTCCAAAGTGGACCCACTCAAGTAACTGCTATAAAAAACAACACTTATAGGTCGAATGGAAAAATGGGTCATGCTCCTAAGAAACTTTGACATCTAATATATTGATAGAAAGGCAAAATGTAGACACCTAAAAATCATTCGTATTCAATATAAACAAATGAGAAAACACACATTCTAGAATTTTGCAAAGATAGTAGAAATTTTCACACCATAATTAAACAACCAATTGTAGATAGGTGTATTGCAAAATTGGTCAACCTTAATTACATTGTTCTCATATAATTTATAGAACTTTTCCCTTTTTTGAAAACAAGAAACTCGTAGCTAGGGTTTTTTGCTACGAAACAACTAAAAAGAAGCTTCTAAAGTAAAGCAAACTGAAAGAAAACTACTCCTAAGGTGGTTCTAAACCACCTAGAATGGATCTATTCCATGTGCATTATTTACAAGAAGAAAATAAGCTAATCCCGCAAAGAGAACAAGAGATCACAATTGGACTTCCATTGTTGAAGTCTTCTACAAAACTTAGAGTTCCCCCTTAGAATCTTCATCAAAACTCTCCATGGTGATTACAACTAATTCATATCCTCAAAGTGATAAAAAATGACCTCTACAAAATTGACTAGGTCAAAACCTTATGAATCGCTAAAATTTTAGACTTTTAGAGTCTGAAATGACAAAAATCCTGACTTGGAAAATGGTTAAGTATCAAAAAGGGTTTTTATTGCAAAAAATTGACTAAGTCTAAAACTGAACACTTACTCATCTAGGAGGATTCCTGGGTGAGCTTTCCATAGCCTTTCTACTATTTCTTGTACTTCTTCAAAGTCCACCATTTGGATATTATTAAGGAATTTTTGCTACTTTTCCCAGAAGAGGACCAAGTCTGTAGCAAAATATTATAATTTCTTCCTCTTGACCCAACATTTTTTGCGTATCCTCCATTTGGTAAAAAAGTTGTTGGAGATCTTCTTTTTTCTTAACAGCAGCCAAAATTCCTACAAATTATTACATAGTGATCTTTATTGGATACATCAGGTGATCATTTTTATCATCAAATAGATCAAGTTTGATTACCCCAAAGAGCTTCTTCAACCCAAGTCATTATTTCCTCCTTCTTCATACTTATTTTATTCTGACATTTCTGATAAACTTTCAACGCTCAAGCTATGTCCTTTATCCATGTTTCAAAATTATCAAGCTCGAACCCCTCATATACGTTCACCAAAAATCAAAAGCGTTGCTTCCTTATTACTTTAAGGTCCCTAAGAACCTTCTACCATTTTCCAATCTGTACATCCAATCCTCCCTCATCACCTACCATATCTACCAATTTGGTAAGCTCCTAAAGAATACCTCTGAAAGATCTCAAAATTATTCAGATAGTAGCCTTTCCAAACTCCTCAAAATCTACCTTCTAATATGAGGAGGCCTGAATAAAAGAATATGGAATATCTTCCAGTAATTTTGGGGCATATCTCTTCTCCAAGATAGCCTGTAATGAGAGTTATAGATTATTTAGGTCAATAGGACCTATTGTTTTGAGAATGAATCTTTTCATGACTTTGATATATTATGTTAAAAATTTATTTGTTTCCTCATCCTTATCTATGAAACCTAACGTATGCTTCAAACCAAGTGTGTCTAATATCTTACTCCCTTCCTTGGTAGGATCACCTAGATCAACTTCCTCAAAAGTATAATCCTAAGGAGTTATCTCTGCAATATTGGCATCAATTGTTGGTATGACCACTTGTGCCTTCCATCGGCCCCTGTGTTCTTGAGTGACATATGAAAACATTATTTATCAGGAACTAGATTGTCCCTAATGGAAAGTTTGAGCTAAGATACCCATATTAGTATCTTCTTCTTCAGAGTACACCCTTGTCCTTGGTTGTATTTATTTGGTGAACCAAGTGGGTGGAGTTTGGGATTATAGAGTTTCAGAGGTGTATTTGTTCCATGGAGGCCGAAAGAGCGACAATGTGAAAGGATGAAAGGCTGAAAATATGAAAGGATGAAAAGCCAAGGAAATTTGGTACTTTTCAAGACTTGGAAATAACCTTTCAAATGCTGAAGGGATGAAAGAGACTTTCGGAAGGGTTTTATGAATTATCAGACATTCAGAGATTGAAACATCAAAAGGAAAGAAGATCTCTATAGAATATTTGAAGGAAAATTCCTTTTCTATCCTCGTAGACTGAAGTGAGGAGGGAAAAGGCAAGCTCAAAACCAAGCCAACCCTAACTTGATGAACTGACACACAAACAACAACATAAACCTAGATAAAAGAGAAAATAACAAAACCCTAGACAAAAAAAACAAAAATAATAGAAAAAAGGAAGACAAACCCTAACTTTCAAAGCTACTAAGGAGTAGAGGTGTGAAACGAGTGAAGATAGGTTGGTGAGGTGAAAATTTTTGAAGTAGTCTGGAATGCCCATGTGCTTGAAAGAAGTTTCTTCATATAACGCTAAAAAACACAAGACACATAATAAAGAAAAAGCTTCTCCAAATGTATTTTATAAACCCCCATGGTGGAAGGTGACATCAACCTCCTCCTTTGTGGTGTTGGAGTTTTGGGGTTTTAGCCTTTTTGGGTATCGAACTTTCGAAGCTCCATGGACCCTCGACCATCTAAAATGCTGATAGATTGAAAGTTAAAAATTTGGTGTGGGGGGTTTTAGGGTTTTAGACTGTCAGAGGTTCGAAAACCTGGGAAAGTCTAAAAGTACAAAAGGAGAAAAGGATTAAAATTTGTCATGTGAGAGGTTTTGAAGTTTCAAACTTTTGGAGGTCTGAAAACCTAGAAAATTCTGAAAGGCCAAAAGGTCGAAAAAACAATTAGAAGTTCCTCTGGAGAAAGGTTTTGCTAGGAAAAACAAAAAAATAGGAGACAAGACCAAAAACCAAAAGGCCCCAAGGGGAGAGAAAAAGAAAAAATAAGGGGGAACCCCTTGGCCAAGTGACCAAATAGGGGTGTGTTTTGTGGGACCACAACATAACTATTATTCAATATAAGGTATTTGATATCAACTTCTTTAAGAATGTTGGGAACTAAGTTGGTTGTATAATCATTTCCATGTAACAAGATTGAGGACTATATCCACAATGGAAAAAAGCTAGTGAATCCTTTATTTAGGGGTTGTTGAGATTTAATTTTACGTTAAGAGATGATAAGTTTTAATAATGTTAGGATGGTTTACAACACTTGTAAACTAGATGCTCACAAGCTTAAAAGTGAAGATATAAAGAGAATAGATTGATAAAATTAGGGTTCAACATAGTGCATTACATCAAGGTATGTTCATAGGTGTTTGAAAGACATGAGAAGTACATCCATTGGAAGGGTAGTGAGGACACTAGGCACAAAGACATGTCTAATGATTGTTTCTAACTACATTGACATTTTTATGTCTCCAAGTTTGACTCTTTGAGAAAGAATGTTAAATTCTTCATGAGTTCGTCATTTATTCATGTTATGGCTATGTTTTTCATAAAGGTAAAAATAGGTTTTGAATGGAACCCGAAACCATTTACAAAAAGAATATAATAATATAATAATCTAATAAAGAGGCATATCAATATATGAAAATTCATTGCCACTTTGTAGTTTTTTTGTTGAGATTGTTTCACTATCACCACTTTCACTTGCCATGTGTTTGCACCTAAATAGTTCAGATGTATGTGAGAATTTCTTTAGCAAATTTGATGAGATGGTTGGAGAAAAATGGGCCTACAATTTCACTAAATTTTTTCATGCCATTGGAACCCTTAATAGAGTTGCAAAAGAAGAATCAAAACCCCAAGTACTTCATTTTACTATATCTCATTAGAAGAAAGAAAGTATTTGAAATAGATTGCACCAAGAAACGATACATGATGTTAACATATTATCTAAATATGATTCACTATCTACAAATGATAAAATTATAGAAGCCCTCAAGATAGGATTGAATGATGCACAAGACATTTTATCAACTACTCACATGCAATCAAAGAATCCCACACAATCTTCTTGGTAGGTTAAACCATGGACAGATGACCAAAATTATTAAAAATTCCAAGTTGTGGATTAAGTAGTTGATGACTCTCCACTATCTCATTGCAACTCTCTATTCTAGTCTTTATCTTAATGGGCACATAACCATAGTGAATAACACATAATGTAAAGTGAGTTGAGGAATGAGTTAGCTCAAATTTTAGATTCCACTAATCAAAATGTAAATAAAATTAAAAAACTAGTGGTAGACCTTGATGGTAAGGATATGTATAAAGTTTGTTTGGTTATTCATTTGAATGAAAATATGATGTTATGTAAAGAAAGGTTGAATAAATTTAGGAATGGGGTCTAATTTAGGTGACATGAGAGGGCCCCATAAAAGGGTGTTTCAATTAGATTTGGTATTAGATTATATTGTGGGGTGTTGTTTTAGAGGAATTCAATACCTCCCACTGAATGGACTATAAGAAAAAGGTGTTTCTTTAAGTACAAGACAAGGTGCTTCTTATGGAACTTATTATATTGGAAGGGTTCAAAGAATACATAGGGTAATAGGGTGTTTGATTACTATAATGACATTGACCTTTTGGATAGGTCAGAAGGAATTGAGCTTCAATTATGTTGGTACAATAGAATAAAGGGGCAACAAATGTACAAGTATGATTTGAAAGATCATGCTCCTGTGGAACTTGAATGTGTCATCTAGAAACAACCAACTTATTTTACAATACTACAAATGATACATACAAATTAGAAGAAATACATCATTTTTTTTTCAAATTTTGTTAAAAATTTGAACAAGGTGTATTTTGAAAAATTTATACTTTCGTCTTCCTTATGTATTCCCATATATTAGATTGTTTAATTTTTTTTATCAAATCTAATATTGGTTTTATAGTTTTTGGATTTAGGTGCAATGAATAGTCTGGATGGTGAATGTTCGGGATAAATCAACCAATTTGTTTTTACCTTCTTCTTCATGTAAGTTTCTGTATAGGATAAAATATGGATGGAGTCCTAGGACAATGGTTTGCACATAAAAGAAACCCCAAAGCCAATATTTTACACTTACATTTGAATTGTATTGATATGGAAAGTAAATGTAGATGACTAATATTGAAATTAAGAAATAAAAGTACTTACCTCCGAAAAAGAATCAGCTGAAAACCCTATCAAATGATCTAAAAAAATGTTGATTTTCACATTTAAAAACCAAAACTGCGAGATCTACAAAACCCAGAAATATTTTTCCAAGATTAGATCAAGTCAAATTTGACCCTCATAAAAGGTCAGGCTACATTTTCATTTTGAAGGTCGATTTTGACTTTGTTCGCAGATCTTGGAAGTTTACCGAAAAGGGTATACAAATCCACTCTCAAATTCAAAATTCCGCACCTATACCTACAAGAAAAATGGTTTGTTTGTTGGGGGGAGGGGTTTGCCTCAGTCAAACCCCAATTTAGGAATTAACCTTGAAATTGAATTGAAATTGTTGGAATAAACAAAGTAAATGGAACAATTCACCTTGCTTGAGTTAAAACCCTTGTGGAGGATTCAAATCCTTGAATCCACAAGAATGGATGAATGTAGAATCAAATGTAGGATGTCTCCTATCAATTGTCTTTAGATCTTCAACACCAATCTTTAATGGATCTTGGAATAGGAAGAGGTTTGAATGGATGGATCTTCAACAAGAGGGCTCCATAGAGCTTGAATCCTTTAATGGCTACTAATGGATCTCCTTGATGAATTGGATCTTGAATGCTTGATCTTCTTGCTTGCTTGCACTTGAGAGCTTGAGAGATTTCTTGATGAGAATGGATGAGAAAATGAGAGAGAAAGGCTCCCTTTTATAGTGATCTAGGGCACAAGAGGGGCCTCGTAGAAAATAATAATTAAAGGCCCATGGCACAAAAATCTAAAGAGGTGCACATGGAGAGGAAATTAAATTAAAGTCTTGACACAAAACTCTAGGAGGGGACCACCCTTAATATATAAATAAAATAATTATTTAAGAGCCTTGTTACAAAATTAGAGGTAAAGCCAACCCCAAAGTTAATTTGAGTATTAGGCACAAAACTCGAGAAAGGCTAATCTCCAATAATAAATTAAGAATCCTATACAAATCTCAAGAAAGGTCCACCTCAAATATTAATTTGAGAATTCAACACTTAATCTGAGAAATAGTGGGCCTAAAGAGGGAAAAGACAAGATTTTGATGAAAACCCAAAACCAGAAGCTAACCTTGAGGATCTCGGACCCTAGGGTCAAGGATGAGGTTGATCCTAATTAGGTTAGGGTTGAGGTCGACCTTGACCTAAAAAGGTTGACCTTGACCCTGAGGTCAAGAATCTCAGGTTCATAGTCCATAATGCTAGGAGAATGCTAGGAAGAAGTGGAAAATGTTAGGAATAAGGTGTCTCAACCTTGGATAATTCCTATTCTTATTATTTGTTTTGTAAATGTATTTTTTGAAAATAATGTAATTAAGTGTGAGTGTACATGTCTAGTTGGCATGTTGATGTGTCACTCCACTTGATGTGTCGGCATCTTATGCGTAAGGAGATCATGACTGAAACGGTCATGACGAATTCCTATGATGTGTAAGAACTATTTAAAGAATGTGCTATGATAGGTGTAAGAGCATCTTATGACTTGGGCCTATTTGGGCACCCAAGAAGAAGTGGTTGGTGTGTGTAAGAGAATATGCCAAAAATAGGTTGGTATGACAGATTCTCTTACACTTCTCTTGTGACCGTTATTTTTGGCAAATTCTATGACAAGCTGTCATAGTCTATTCTAGGGATGGACGCCTATTCTTGAGATTGCATGTAACAACTATGTACATGTGGCTTTGTGCATGGGTCTTGGTGGTTGTGCCTATTTTTGGGTCCAAAGGAGTCTATATATATGATGCTGCTCCTATGGGAGAGATATAACAGAAGTTTAAGTCTTGTTGGCTTTGTCTCTCATTTCCTGAAAGAACTTGCATTGCAAGTGTATTGTAATCTTTGTGTTGAAGATAATACATTGTGCAGGTTTTGGAGTGCTGGGGTTTTTTACCGAAAGGTTTTCCCCAGGGTATATCATTGTGTCATTCTCTATTTTTTCTGTATGTATGGTATGTGGTTGCAATATCTTTGTTAAAGTAGTTAACGAATCTAAAATTGTAAGGATTTATAAGAATTTGCACAATACTCTCCTTTAGAGATTAGCGTAGGAAGCTGTTTCCACACCTGAGTTTCCTTACAAGTAGTATCAGAGCTTGATCAACTTTTGATCCTAGTTTTTGGGTAGGGTTTTTTGAGCTAATCTCAAGTTTGAGTGGGAGTTTTTTGCAGAGCATTCTGAATCTTCTTTGTAGATTGAGATGGCAAGATCATCATATGGAAGAATGGAGGTGGAGAAATTTAATGGCACTAATTTCAAGTTGTGGAAACTCAAGATGGAAGACATGTTGGAAGATCATGACCTATGGGAAGTGACTTCAAGTGCTACAAGACTAGCAACTATAGCTCAAGTAGAATGGGATATCAAAGACCGTAAAGCTAAGGGTCTCATAAGACTCTGTTTAACCGATGCAATCCTTCTGAATGTTCTAGATGAGAAAACCTCAAATAGTTTGTGGGAAAGACTTGCGGCCGTATATCAGGCCAAATCTCTGGTGAACAAGTTGTTCCTGAGGAAGAAGTTGTACTCTCTATGAATAGAGGAAGGTGGATCCTTAACGGATCATTTAAATGCATTTAATCTACTAGCTGCACAATTGACATCAGCTGGTGTCAAGTTAGAGGAGGCAGATCATTGCTACACACTTTTTTGTTCTTTACCGGATTCATGGGACCATCTTGTGATGGCTCTCGAAAGCACTTTAGTCACCTTGAAAATGGATGATGTGGTGTCTTTGCTGCTATCAGAGGAGATGCGAAGAAAGGCTTTCATTTCAGAAAACGAAGCCCTTGCTGTTCATGGGAGATCCACTGAGAGAGGGAAGAAAAATGACAATAAGTCTGACAATAAGGGTAGATCCAAATCCCATGGGAAGTCAAAGACTTCCAATAAGTCCAAGGCAAAATGTTGGAGCTGTGATAAATCTGGGCACTTCCATAAAGACTACAAAGAGCTGAAGAAGAAGAAGAAAGGTTTAGATTCAGCTTCAGAAAGATCTCAAGAAGATGGCGATGCATTCATCGCAGCTTTGGCAGCCCATGCATCTGATGATGTGTGGTTGGTTGACTCAGGTGCATCTTTTCACATGACCTCTCATTGAAACTGGTTCTCAAAATATGAAGAGTTTGATGGTGGAAAGGTGTACTTGGGTGATGATTCCCACCTAAAGATAGTTGGACGCGGAAGGGTCATTATCAAATTTCTTGATGGACGAGTAAAGGGAATCAACAGAGTTATGCACATTCTAGGTTCGACATGAAACCTATTATCTGTAAGTATGCTGAATGATGTAGGTGTGCAAGTTGTTTTTTCAAAAGAAGGATGCAAGATGATAAGAGGATCGATAGTGCTTACAAGGGGTACTAGGAGAGGTACCTTATTTCAGCTAGATACATGTATTCCTCTATGTAATAGTTCTTCATCCTCACCATCTAAACAAGTAGTGAAGAAGTCTGTGGCTATTGGTTCCGATGGTAGTGCAAATACTTTGGAAGGTAAGCTTCCTGTAGAAAAGACAATGTTGTGGCATATGAGATTTGGCCACATTGGTGAAAAGTGTAATACCCCAAAATTGGCACCTATTTAATTTCATCAATTTTGGTGCATTATCTCAATTTTACATCACCAAAGTCCTAGTTCCCTAGGCAATTTTCTCTCTCCTACCTGACTTAATTTGACTTGATGTCAGTTGCAAAGACCATAAATTGCAATAATCAAATGTTAAATTAATTCCTAAGTCTCTTTGACTTTATTAGCTAAATTATCTCTATGATACATTAATTTAATTATAAAGTCCTAAGTGCTTTCTAATTAAATTAAAAATCTACCCTCTTTAGCTAATTACCCATAAAAAGGAATTAATAATTACTTGATATTCGAATGGACACACTTTTTTGAATTGATAATTCTTGATATTCGAAAGGCCACCTGTGTGGCATTTTCCATTCTTTTTATTAAGTAATTCTTGCATTTTTGTCTCAATATGGGAATGAAGGGTCAGGAGTTTCAAATCAAGAAACTCTTCATTCCTCTCTCGAGCTTTTCTATTTAATGAGCCTCTTCTTCTCATTCAAAAAAGAGAGCAATTTTTGAGAGCATCCTTACTATAGCATTTTTTTAGTCTCATATCTCATTATTTTCAAAGCTCTTTAATTGCATTATCTAGTTTAATTTCTCATATTAGTGTAATTGCATTTCACATTTAGATTAAATTTTCTTACTTGTTCTTAGTCTAATATCATCTTTATTTCAAAATCAAATAAAAATCTGTATTTCATATTTCTTTCAAAATTTTCTAGATTAATTGCATTCATTCTTAGCTTAGTTTCATTTTGCTCATATTTTCTTTCAAATCCTCCATTGTTGAATTGGTCTCCCGGCTGTTAGCTCTCATTCTGAGAGTATTCAAACACCCCATTCACATAGGAGGCAATAGGTCGCCTCACCATGAAATTTGGATTGAGTTCTTCATACTCTCTCCCAAATTCTATCAAGCGAATAATGACCATGTTGTGTTGTGCCTGATTTAGAGGTCACATTCAGTCACATACATTTTGGCGCCCACCGTGGGGTAGAAAAGATCAATTTTTGGCCTCATTCTTGATTGGTTTTTCAGTTTTAGTGTTGGTTCCAGACCTTGTACGGCCATGTACAGCCTGAAAAATTTTTAATATAGTAATGGATGAATAGAATGATGAATCTTATTTCTAATGCTTTTAGTTTGGTTCATTTTTATAAAGAAATGAATAAGTTATGATCATTTTGGTGAAAGTGGGTATTTGCAGATTTGAGATTCTCTGAATATAGTCAGATTGAAATGTTTGGTACAGATAAATTATGAAGAATCAGGATCTCTAATAATATTAATTGGAAAGATACATGAATTAGCTTTCATTTTTTTTTTTTTTTGAGTCATTTTCATGTAGATTTGTGAAAGTTATGGGTGTTTGAGTGAAAACTGGTTTTTAACAATCTGTATTAGAGTTGTAGTCAATGATTTATTCTTAGAAAATGATTTATGAATGGGAAAAATAAATGGCTTACATATTTGGAAACTAGATTCATGAATAGTTAATATAAAATTGGTTTGGTTTCATTTTGATTCTTTTTGAGAAAGATATGTGATTCCCTAGGTAGGGTTTGATGTTTTAAATCTGATTTATGACAGAACAATTGCAGTCTGAAAAGGTTAATGGTTGAGGAACCAAATTGAATCATAAGACTTTATAATTTTGGGAAATGGTAGTTCTTGATGTTAGATAAAAACTTCATTGTTTCTATAAATTTTAATATTGTGATTTTATAGGTCAAATAAATCAATCTTTAAATACTGTCTTGAAGACAACAATGTTACATATCTTACAGTTTGCCATTGAGTTGTCTTGATTCTATACTTTCGGATGTGTGCTAAATGCTGGATTGCAGATCTTTGGACCTAAGGTGAGTTCTTAAAATATCTATAACATTTGGACTTTGGGATTAAAATTTAACTTCTCATGTGTTTGGCTTGAGTGTTACATGCTTTCATGGAACACATTTTAATTGATGCTCTTAATGGGAAATGAATGAACATAGATTTTATTTCATACAAGTTTATGTAAGTGAATGCTTGTGTTTAAACCATAAGTAATTCTTGGTTCCAATATCAAAACATCTCATTGAGTAATCTAGGGCATGGATTCATTCCTAGTTTACATGAAGAGTTAAATATACCACTTTGTGGACTCACTTCATGTTTACTTGGAAAGTTAAATATTCCATGATTCAAACCCTCTTGCACTTATGCGTAGTATTGATTAGCAGTCTTAGATTACTTGTGATTGATTTAGATTGATATCTTGAGTTATTGGACTTGCTAATCCACCGGCCCCTCATTTCCACCCTGTGGTTGCAATCTCAGCGCCACATTAAAGGGGAGGGGTCTATAGGAAAGAAGCGTTAATTGTTCCACTTGGCAACCCTTTTGTGCTTTTTGGAACTCACTTGTTTTCTAGAGTGTGGACTCACTTTGAGTTTGTGTGAGGAGTTAAATGCACCACTTTGTGGACTCACCTCACATTTACTTGAAGGGTTAAATGCACCACCTTTAGTGCTTCCCAATACTTTTGATAGAGAATTACTTACTTTTCATTTTTTTAGAAGGCCTTCTTGGGGATTTCATCACCTCAAGGGACGACCTTAACTCCCGTGTTCCGACGGAGTATAAATATCGGGAGGTGAATCCAAAGACACCTCTCTTGGGAATGAGTTAGATTTCACTCTTGGCTAAGCCTCAAAGAACTTTATACCTTTGAGAAGTGAAGGAGGAGATTTGGGTTACCGTCTCCCCCCGGCTGTGTGATTTCTAATTCTTCTCATCTACGGATTTGTGCCTCATGTACCTTGCGTATATCAAGGACTCCCTTTAGAAAAGCCATGTATATCCTTGTAGACAACTTGCTAGGATGTTGTGTTTTAAGTGCCTGCTAAAACATTCTCAAGAACATACACAAGTAGAGTCCTTAGGGAGTAGAAATACTAAGTCACTATTCCTGTTCGTGCGCAAGGTTGCTTTGTCCCTTGCCCATTGCTTGAAGACTGTTTGCTTGAACTCCTTGATTGCTATCTTATGTGCTTGATCAATGACATAAATCTGATCTACCTTCTGTCTATGATCTATTTTTCTATTTTCTTATCGTTCACCATCAGAAATTGGTTATCTTGAGTTAGGAATCAATCGATCTTTGCTTTGACTCGTATTGTCTCTCATTAGTCTACCTTATCTCATTGTGCTCTTGTACCTTGCATTGCGATTGTCTTATCTCAGCTGTTCTAGCCATCTCTTTTTGACAATTCATACCAGGTTCATCTTGCATCTTGGCTATTCTAGCCATTTATCTCCTTTCATTATCTTTGAGATAGAGTCTAGCTTTATCCCGAATCTTTGCTCATTACATCTTTGTTTATGACTGTCACGACTTGAAGTGGCAAGACTTATCCCATTCAGAATGTTGATCAAGATCAAAGTAAACCTCATAATCAAGACATAGATCATTTCGAATCTGTTGCAAAATCTGAACTTCATGAGGAATCCTCACATTCTTCGTCATTCCAAGAGTATTACAATCGATTGTTTTAGATACAGTCTGACTTACTATTTCAAGAATATTATAACCCATTGTTTGAAGACCAGCAAGACTCTGAAGGGTCACTTTCTAAAATTAAACCTATTGATCCTTTTGAACCTATCAACTCTTTCACGATCTCTCATAATACTACCAACAAGATGGGAGATCCAAAACCTTCAAAGTTGGTTTTCAATCTCATCTCTAACATGCCAAAACCTTCAAAGTTGGTTTTCAATCTCAGCTCTAACATACAAATGATCAAAGCCACTGAGAAGGCTACGACAGAAGCTCAACCGTCTTCCTGATTTTCTAGAAACAAACCTTGGATCTCTCACTATGACATGATCATTGCTCCAGGGAGTGAGGATACCCCTAAACCCAAAACTCTCTTTGTCTTGCGAGGCCCTACGTCTCCCTCTTATAACTACGCACAATCTCCAGCTTGTGCGAATGCTATCCCTTGATCTCGTGCAAAGATCATTCTCCAAGGTCCTGAGCCTTCAACATCTAGACCAAAACTATCTATGGATAAAGTCCTCACTGAGGCAAATGTCCCCAAAGATCTCGATCTCGACCAGTTTTAATCTATGGTGGGTCACTTGACTTCACCTCATTATTTATCATTCTCTGAGGAAGATGATCACTTGCTGAGCCACCCGCATAATGCTCTCCTGCACACTGAAGTTATGGAAGGTCCCAAGAGTATCCCCCGAGTCCTCATTGACAATAGTGCTAGCCTAAATACTTGCTCTGCTAAGATGCTTACCCAAGTGACAGACAGCTTTGTTCCTACCAATAGAGAGTCCATTGAGTTCTATGATGCTAAGCTAAAAGAAATAGAAAAGACCTTGAAGATCAAAGATATTGGCATGGGGGAATATTAGATTGAGTCCATCTTGTCTTTGACAACTCTCCCTCCATCTCCACATTCCTGTGAGGAACCTTCTGAAGATAGATTTGGAATTGGCTATCAGAGCGATGAGCTTGACTAACCTAGCTACAACTTTCATTCATGCAACGATTTAGATAATGAAGAAACACAAATTCAGCCTATGACACATGAAAGATCTTTGAATGTTCAAAATTCTGATTCAGACTACCAGAAAGAGTCTTATCTACCTTCTCAAGTGCTTCAGGAACATGATTTTGGTCCTCACCAGGAGGATTTTATACACTCTACTGAACAAATTTCTACTACTGCATCTACTACTGAATATGTCACTGCCTCTAATGGCACACATACTAATTGGGAGAAACTATTGGATGCTTCCCTTATCTTGGGTATGCCTCAAGGTATGCCTATTCTAGATTGTTCCACCACTTCTGCTATTGAACAGACTCCTACTGTTGCCAACTCCAATGGCACACATACTGATTGGGAGAAACTATTGGATGCTTCTCTTCTCTTAGGTATGCCCCAAGGTATGCCTATTCCAGATTACTTAGCTGCTCCTACTATTGAACAAGATCCTATTATTAAAGAAACACTTCCTATGTTAGATGACAATAATGAAGAAAGTATGCCTCCAACTATGTCTCTAGCTGAATGGGACTCTATATCAGATGCTACAATGGAAATACTAGTTGATGCTATGCACCTATATGCTAGTCTTAACAACTCAGAAAGAGGAGAAAGTTATGATCCTCCAGATCAAGCTATTGATGATGATCCTTTCCACCCTCCCGTGGAGATCATTCCTATGGCTCCTAGGCCATCTACTCCAAGCTATACTCCTACTGCTCTAGAAAATCATGGGTATGTAAGACCCCATTCTGTTACAGCTTCATGGAATATTGGTAGATCCAGAATTGAAATGGTTCCTATTCGTGCACTCTTACCACCTGAAAGGGGACCTGACTCTTGGAATAGACCATCTTGGTTAGGCTCACATAATATTCCTCCAAACTTATCTGACTCTTCTAAGATGACTCATAATAAAAAATGCTCTATGGAAGATTACTTTCTTGATCTACCTGATGCATTCATGAATGATGAGGATGATACTGATATATTTGCACTTGAGCCCATCCCATTGACTTTTCTTCCCCCTTCATCTCCCAAAAAAGTGGCTCATCCACTTCCATCTCCATCTCTCCACCTAAACCAGTCATATAAGCCTCTTTCATCCATCATTCCTAAGTCTTTTGGAAGTAACTTGGATGTGCAACATAAAAATAAAAATAATACGAATCCACTTATATCTCAAGGTCACCATGTCCCATCTAATCGACATGTGACTCCAAAGAAATAAAAAAGCAATAGAAGTGTTGAAAAGACCGCAAAGGTCCTCAAAGAGAAGAAGACAATCAAAAGCACCTCAAAGTAAAGAAGAAAAATCAAAAGCTATGTGGATTCCAAAGAAAGGAAAAATCAAAGTTGTCATTCGAGCTTCCAAAATTCTCATGCTTCCCTCCATTCCATCACCCTTGCCTCTCATACTTTACACTCTTCACTCCATCTTGCCTTGTCCCAAAGTGCATATCAACATCTCCTCATTGCTAATGACATGACTAAGAGAAATCTAGAATGTACTCTTCCTAAGTGTTTAGAGTGTGGGAAATCTGACAAAGCATTAAGATGTGTCCATGAGGATGTTTGTGGGTCTCACTTAAGTGATCTTTCCTTGACTATGGATCTCTTGACTGTTGGACACTATTGGTTGGCTCTCCTATTACTGTGACAACATCTGGTTCTGATTCTGCAACTTCTTAGCTGGCTACTACTACAAATGACTGTGTTTCCAGAGATTCGTACTGAAGGAGAGAAACTCAAAGAGCCCATCAATGCTCTTCATTTGAAGAAGTTCTACAACTGACATTCTCAGTATGCTCATGTACATATTTATTGATCCTGAAAAAAATCCAAAAAAATTGATATATTGCAAAAAATCCTAAAAATTGCAAAGTGTCCTGAAAAAATGATCATCTTAGTGAAAACCTAGCAAATAGGCACTTTGATGTATCTATTATCCTGGTGAAAACCTGGTAAACAAGCACCTTGATAATACAAAAAAAAATAGAAAATTTCAAAAATATAAAAAAATAGAAAATGTGAAAAATACAAAAAAAATGAAAAGATCAAAAATACAAAAAAATGAAATATTAAAAAAAATACAAAAAATTCAAAAAAAGAGAAAAGTACAAAAAAATTGAAAAAGAGAAAAATGTGCCATTGATGAAAACCTGGTAAACAGGCGTCATGGTAGCAAAAATAGAATCTCTGCCAAGATGGTGAAAACCTGGTAAACAGGCACCTCTTGTTTTCCTGAAGTAACATCTCATCTCAGCGTCGCTTGGCTCTTAGTTTCCTGCTTTAGTTTCCTTCCTTTCTTGCTTTAGTTTGTTTTCCCACTTTCCTGCTTTAGTTTGTTTCCTGCTTTGGTTTGCTAGCTCATGCGCTTGTCTTTGAGTTTTCCTTGACTCTTCATGGATTGGAACTGGTTCACACTTGGGGGCACTTGCCTGGTCTAGGGGGCATTGTCCTATCACTTTCGAAAACTCTTTTTTGAGCATTGGTCGCTAGTGGTTCCCACTATGCCTACCTACGGATACCTAGCTTTCGTTCGATCTCTCTTCTTCGGGATTTCTCCCTTATATCAATCACCAGTGATTCTCACTACATCTGCCTACTGTCATTATCTCATTGAGACTTCGAACGTTATCTTTCCGAATTGTCTTCAATCTGCTTGAACATGAACTTAAACTAAAACTAAAACTAAATGTGTGTTCCTTTGAGGCATGTTGAGCTTTGTTTTCTTTGAGTGCTTGTTTGTTTGCTTTGCTTTTTTGCTTTCTATTTGTTGGTTTAGTTTGAATGATCCAAAGAATTTATATAAGAGGGGTGTCCATCTATAAGAGCCTTCATCTCATATTGGATGGCCATGCGTACCTCGACTCCTTTTATATGAACACTTTGGTGAGGTTGGTTCTTCTCCTTGTCTTTTGAGTGACTTCTTTCTACTACTGGTGAAATTGTAAATGCTTGCCCTGTTGAGTGAACGTAAGGGTCACTGCGAGCAATCTTTGGCAAAAGAAGGAACTCCTACGTGTTTGGTGTGTTTGTTTGCAAGAGACATTCAGGTCATTCTAGCGAATGTGCTTTGATGCTTATGTTAACTTGCTAAATTAAAAGGAATAGGTGTTTAGGTCATTATGGCTTCTTGTGCTTTAATGCTTACACCTCATTCCGACAAATTTAAGACTTATGTCATATTCATATTCTCATGTTAGGGAGAATTTTATGGCATCTTGTGATTGTCCCATGCTTAAATGAACTCAATGATGATAAATACGATGAGTCCAACAGCCGAGTCTAGAGGATTGCATTTGTTCATCCTAGGCCTGCATTTAGACTTGCATCTTTCATTCTAGGCTTGCATTTGGAGTGCTTTCTTGTTGCTCTCTTGATTGCTTTCTTCTGGATTTTCTCATCAAAGGTTCCCATCTTTTTTCCTAGTCTCATCTTGGCTGCATCCTTTTTCGAGATCAAAATCTGACATTTCTAAGTGGCTCAAAATCATGTTTTAAATATTGGACTCCTTCTGGATCGAATGCTTGTGCAGTCAACCTTTTGGTGTCATCTTCCTACCAGATCCTCATCTTTGCATCATGTTCTCAAATCTTTGCTTCTTTTCATCAAGTCAATCCTAGTCAAATTTAGTCAACCATGGTCAAACTTGGTCAACAAGACCTCTGCTTTGCTCTGATTCGCTTTTGCAGCTTCATGAATATAGTCTAATTGCTTTTTCTCTACAATCTCTTGTTGTTTATCATCCTTCTGACATGTCATCTTTTGATTTCGCTCCCAAGGGGGCAGGATGATTACATCATTTGAATCTTGTCGAATCTATTTTTGAATTAGTCTGATTTGAATCATTAGTCCTCATTGCTAGGGGCATCTTCATGCCTCACATCTTGTCATCTGGAAATCTATCTCTTAGGTATCTGAGCAATCTAACTCGGATCCTCAAGGATCATTCTTCATTCTGGAGATGGTTCTTGAAATCTATTGGGTATTGGGGCAATCTAACCCAAATTCCTGGGAGTCAATCTTCATTCTGGAGATGACTATCAAAATCTCTTTTAGACCATTATCTAGGCAATCTAACTTGGGTCTCGGAGGGCTAAGCTTCATATTGGGGCAATCTAACCCTAATTTTGGAGACAGTCCTAATCTGCATCTAAATCTCACTCTGGGGCATTGGGGCAATCTAACCCCGATTCCAGTTCTCTTCTAAGACCGTTGTCTTCGCAATCTAACTTAGACTTCGGAAAATTCATGCTTTGATCTACTTTCATTTATCACTTCAGACAATTTTTTGAATCAATGCGCTTCTCGCACATCAATTCAAAGAGGGGCAAATGTAATACCCCAAAATTGGCACCTATTTAATTTCATCAATTTTGGTGCATTATCTCGATTTTACATCACCAAAGTCCTAGTTCCCTAGGCAATTTTCTCTCTCCTACCTGACTTAATTTGACGTGATGTCAGTTGCAAAGACCATAAATTGCAATAATCAAACGCTAAATTAATTCCTAAGTCTCTTTGACTTTATTAGCTAAATTATCTCTATGATACATTAATTTAATTATAAAGTCCTAAGTGCTTTCTAATTAAATTAAAAATCTACCCTCTTTAGCTAATTACCCATAAAAAGGAATTAATAATTACTTGATATTCGAATGGACACACTTTTTTGAATTGATAATTCTTGATATTCGAAAGGCCACCTGTGTGGCATTTTCCATTCTTTTTATTAAGTAATTCTTGCATTTTTGTCTCAATATGGGAATGAAGGGTCAGGAGTTTCGAATCAAGAAACTCTTCATTCCTCTCCCGAGCTTTTCTATTTAATGAGCCTCTTCTTCTCATTCAAAAAAGAGAGCAATTTTTGAGAGCATCCTTACTATAGCATTTTTTTAGTCTCATATCTCATTATTTTCAAAGCTCTTTTATTGCATTATCTAGTTTAATTTCACATATTAGTGTAATTGCATTTCACATTTAGATTAAATTTTCTTACTTGTTCTTAGTCTAATATCATCTTTATTTCAAAATCAAATAAAAATCTGTATTTCATATTTCTTTCAAAGTTTTCTAGATTAATTGCATTCATTCTTAGCTTAGTTTCATTTTGCTCATATTTTCTTTCAAATCCTCCATTGTTGAATTGGTCTCCTGGCTATTGGCTCTCGTTCTGAGAGTATTCAAACACCCCATTCACATAGGAGGCAACAGGTCACCTCACCATGAAATTTGGATTGAGTTCTTCATACTCTCTCCCGAATTCTATCAAGTGAATAATGACCATGTTGTGTTGTGCCTGATTTAGAGGTCACATTCAATCACATACAAAAAGGGTCTCAGAACCCTGAAAAATAAAAATCTCATTGAGGGGTTAAATGATTGCAATCTCAAGTTTGACTTCTGTGAACACTGTGTATATGGTAAACAAAATCATGTTCAGTTTTACTCTAGTTCTCACAAATCTTCTGATGTTTTGGATCTTATTCATTCTGATGTATTTGGTCCTGTAAAAGTTCCTTCAATCTCCAAGTCTACATTTTTTGTATCTTTCATAGATGATTACAGTAGAAGGACATGGATTTATTTCCTTAAAAGTAAGACACAAATCTTTAGTCAGCTCAAGGAATTTAAAGCTCTTGTAGAGAATCAGACTAGTAAGAAGATTAAGTGTGTGAGAACTGACAATGGTGGTGAGTTTTGCTTAGTGGAGTTTGAATAGTTCTGTAAAGAACAAGGTATCGAGAGGCATAAGACAACTCTTTATACCCCACAGAAAAATGGAGTTGCAGAGAGAATGAACAGGACACTGATGGAGAAGGCTAGGAGTATGCTTAGTGGAGCTAGTTTAGAACAAAGGTTTTGGGCTGAAGCTGTGGCCACTACTTGCTATCTGGTTAATAGATCTCCTACATCAGCCCTTGTTGGTAAGAAACCCATGGAGGTGTGGTCTGGTAAGAAGCCTTCAATTAGACATCTTCATGTTTTGGGTTGTGAAGCTTATGCACATGTTCCAAAGGAGAAAAGATCTAAGTTGGAAAACAAAGCCATTAAATGTATTTTCATCAGATATAGTGCTGGTGTGAAAGGATACAAGCTTTGGGATCTTGTGACTAGTAAGGTGTTGTATAGTAGAAATGTTATTTTCAGAGAGCTAACATCTTCTCCTATTGTGCTACAACCAAATGAAAAAGAAAAGGAAAAAGATGTTTAGTTGCCTCCTACCCCTGAGAAGACTGAACAGGGAGACCATGTTGGGCCTAATGATGAGGAGAGCTCTAGCAGCTCTGATAGTTCAGAAGAAGAGGAAGAACAACCTCAATCGTAGCCCTTGAGGAGATCCACGAGAGAAAGAAAGCAACTAGAAAGGTTTGGTTATTCTATGTTAGATTCCAGTTGTGCCTTTGCTTTGATTACTAACACTGATGAGTCTAGATCTATGAAAGAGGCTTTGGGCATGGAAGATGCAGGTTCCTGGATTGAGGCTATGAATGATGAGATGGCTTCATTGGAGAAAAACAAAACTTGGGACCTTGTACCTTTGCCTAAAGGGATAAAATCTATTGGCTGTAAATGGGTGTTCAAGAAGAAATTCTGTGCAGATGGTAGTGTTGAAAGGTATAAAGCTAGATTGGTTGCAAAGGGGTATTCACAGGTAGAGGGAATAGATTATGGTGAAATATTCTCTCCTGTTGCAAAGTTGACATCCATTAGATTTCTGTTATCTCTTGCTGCATCATATGATTTAGAGATATAACAGATGGATGTGAAGACAACTTTCCTTCATGGTGATTTGGAGGAAGAGATTTATATGTCACAGCCTGAGCACTACATTGTTAAAGGTAAAGAATCCTTAGTTTGCAGATTAAAGAAATCTCTATATGGTTTGAAGTAATCTCCTAGGATGTGGTACCTTAAGTTTGATGCCTTTGTGTTGTCAATTGGATTTGTAAGATCAAAATCAAATCATTGTGTTTATTTCAGAGTTGAAAATGATCGCCTTCTTATTGTTGCATTATATGTTGATGATATGTTGCTATTTGGGAAGGGTAAGGGTATGATTTCTGATTTTAAATCTCAATTGTCAGCATAGTTTGAGATGAAAGATCTTGGGGCAGCTAGGTACATCTTGGGTATGGAAATCAGTAGAGACAGGTCTAACAAAAAACTTTGGTTGAGTCAGAGTAAGTATGTGAAGTCTGTGTTGGACAGGTTCAGCATGGCAGATTGTAGACCACTATGTGTTCCTATTTCATTGGGAACAAATTTATCTGTAGATGATTGTCCAAAATCTCCTAGTGAGGTGGAGGACATGAGTAGAGTACCTTATGCTAGTGTAGTTGGCAGTCTTATGTATGCTATGGTCTGTACTAGACCAGACATTGCCCAAGCAGTGGGAGTCCTTAGTTAGTTTATGGCTAATCCTGGATGGGTACATTGGGATGCAGTTAAACGAGTATTCAGATATTTGAGGGGTACATCAGATTACTCCATATGTTATCATGGTAACTCTTCTGGATCTCCACATTCAGTTTGTATTTGTGGGTTTGTGGATTCAGATTGGGCAGGTGATATTGACAGCAGGAGATCCACCAGTGCTTATGTGTTCACTATGTTTGGTGGTGCCATCAGTTGGATGAGTAAGCGAAAACCTATGGTTGCTTTGTCCACTATAGAAGCTGAGTACATGGCTGCTACTCATGCTTGTAAAGAAGCCATTTAGCTTAGAAGATTGTGTTCTGATGTTGGTGTTGATGCAGAACAAATTACTATTTGGTGTGACAGTCAGAGAACTATTTGCCTTGCAAAGAATCCAACTTTCCATGCCAGAACGAAGCACATTGATGTGCAGTTTCACTTTGTGAGAGATATGGTGGAAGATGGAAAGGTAAATTTGGAGAAGGTAGATACTATGAAGAATGTTGCAGATGCATTAATGAAACTAGTGGGCACTGAGAAGTTTAGATGGTGTTTGGAGTCTATGGGCCTTTTGGCCTATAGCGGTTAAAGTTCCTGTTATGTTCCTGTTGCTCTTACAAGGTGTTCGACAAGTGGGAGAATGTTAGGAATAAGGTGTCTCAACCTTGGATAATTCCTATTCTTATTATTTGTTTTGTAAATGTATTTTTTGCAAATAATGTAATTAAGTGTGAGTGTACATGTCTAGTTGGCATGTTGATGTGTCACTCCACTTGATGTGTTGGCATCTTGTGCGTAAGGAGATCATGACTGAAATGGTCATGATGGATTCCTATGACACGTAAGAACTATTTAAGGAATGTGCTATGACAGGTGTAAGAGCATCTTATGACTTGGGCCTATTTGGGTGCCCAAGAAGAAGTGGTTGGTGTGTGTAAGAGAATATGCCAAAAATAGGTTGGTATGACAGATTCTCTTACACTTCTCTTGTGACTGTTATTTTTGGTGGATTCTATGACAAGTTGTCATAGTCTATTCTAGGGATGGATGCCTATTCTTGGGATTTCATGTAACAACTGTGTACATGTGGCTTTGTGCATGGGTCTTGGTGGTTGTGCCTATTTTTGGGTCCAAAGGAGTCTATATATATGATGCCGCTCCTATGGGAGAGATATAACAGAAGTTTAAGTCTTGTTGGCTTTGTCTCTCATTTCTTGAAAGAACTTGCATTGCAAGTGTATTGTAATCTTTGTGTTGAAGATAATACATTGTGCAGGTTTTGGAGTGCTGGGGTTTTTTACCGAAAGGTTTTCCCTAGGGTATATCATTGTGTCATTCTCTATTTTTTCTGTATGTATGGTATGTGGTTGCAATATCTTTGTTAAAGTAGTTAACAAATCTGAAATTGTAAGGATTTATAAGAATTTGCACAATACTCTCCTTTAGAGATTAGCATAGGAAGCTGTTTCCGCACCTGAGTTTCCTTACAGAAAATGAGGCAGAATAGGGGAAAAAGCTAGATCCAAGTCAAGTATCCATTCAAGGCATTCAACACAACCCCAAACCACTTACTTAGAGGGCTAAACATTCTTATCATGGAAGTTCTTCCATTTTAAGAAAATACAGTTTCTTTCATTGGCCATTCATATTTTGAGTTTCTTTCAATACAAACTTGGGTCTCACATGGATATCCAAATGTGTAGGTATGTGGGTTGACGAAAGTTCATATATCATTCAAAATTTCAATGTAGTTTTAAATTCAAATATAAAGGTGCTAAAAGGTTATCAATCAAACAACTTGGCACCAGAATCACCCAAAATCGGGCTAATAGAACCTAAGGCCCTATTTGCCCTAATTTAGAGTGATCTCCTAATTATGTTAATTTGATTCTCGATTAATAACATAATTTGATAAATTTGATAAAATTAATAAACTTCATGAATCAAGCATTTAATCATCATCTATTAATCAAAAATCACATTAATTACCTCTAAGTCTAATTAATTAAATCATCCCCATTAAATGCATGGCTAGAGTAATTAATTAAAACAAATTAATAAAAGGCTCAAAATTACATGTCACCTCTCAAGGGACAAGGAAAAATTCAATCAATGAGAGGAGAGTCACATGGATCACTCACATGGATCAAGCCAAGATGCATCTCAACGACTCTTCCCAAAATGCATCTCAACCGTCCAAATTGATGAAGTTCTATAAAAGAAGGATTTTCAAACTAAAAAATAAATAGTTAATTGCATTTACATCTACATGCTGCTAAATTGAATTCCTAGCTAATTATATAACACTTCAATTTCATAGCATAATTGTTAAGGAATTAATGGCTTTATTTTATGTTTCATGTTTCTTAGCTTCAATTGATTAGAATCTCTCATTCTAGCATTACATTATCACTGTTTAGAGTCTAAGGCTGAGAGCAATTTAGATTTTGAATATACTCTTGTTAGTTAGAGAGCAATAAGACAATTTTGTTAGTATGCTTAATTCTTCAATTGCTTGATTTTCTAATAAATCTAATATCTTATTGAAGTGTTGTGTTGCAGGCTAGTAGGTACAATAAAATACACACATTTCTGGCACTCACCGTGGGGCCAAGCCCCATATTTTCATAGTTTTAACTAATTTTTTTGTCTTTGTTTGACCATCAGAAGATCGCATTTTGGGTTTTGTATTTCATCTAGGAAATTAGATCGCACCTGGTCAATATAGGATCACACCTGAGGTTTCTTGAATCATAGTTGGCAACACTAGTAAATTTTAGCTTCTATTTCGATGAGGTTTAGTTGATTATTAGATGCTAATTGGTTGACAAATCAACCATAGTGGTCATCAAAGTTTTCTCATCGATAATACGACATGTCAAATCTTCATCAAAATTGTGATGTCAACAGTGGTTGAATTATCGACAGAAATGACATCGACATAATTGCTTCAACTTGGAAGAATTGTCGCTATAACATTTATCTGCAACCAATGTTGGTCGGAAGCATCATCGATGGTCGTCAGAATTGTGACTACAAATCATCGAAAGAAACGTCGAACATATAGCACTCTCTTCGATATGTCTATTCTTTTTTTGTCGAAAAAGCAACTGAAAATTTAATTTTTTTTAAAATATATATATATTATCAAATTAAGCAGAACAATATTATGTCGCAGTTGTTTACTATTTACAAACAGTCACACATTTTATGTCTTATTTCACACAAATAGGTAATTGATTTGAAAGCATAATGATTTGATAGTTAGAAGGTTGGTTAATAGATTCTAGTCAGTTCTTTGTAGAGGGCAGTCTATTTGGAGTACACTTAATTTCTCTGTAGTTTTGGAGTACATTGTCCCATAGGTACAGTCGAAACACCAGTGTATTGATTTGAAAGTTTAGAATGTGATCTTTTCTTGGTGGTAACGTAGGAACATTTCTAGGCATTAGTTTTACTTGTTTATGCAAGAACTTTGTTGTTGATTCTTGATAGAAGAACACACAAGACATAACATGTTTCTTCTCCCAAGAATCACTAAAAGAGGCAGCAACAACAATGAATTCCCAAGGCTGCAACGAATTCCTTAAGGGCAGCAAATAATTCATTCTTGGGTCCAAGACATCTCATTTAAATTTCTTGGTTCTTTACTTTCTCATTTGTAATTTCTTTTTTCTTACATTCTTGATCGATTCTGACAAATCCAAATTAGATTAAACAATGTTTCAAATCTAAGATGCAATCAAAATCTTTATCATTTGCATTTTGTTTTCTATCCACCAAATGTTTGGGTTTTCTGTGATGATGAAGTAGACAAAATTGAGGAACCATTCTTGCATGCTTTAATTATGTTGTTGATAGTGCTGTTCAAGGATTGTACCATCTAGAACAATGGAGATGCTTCAAGAATACTACAAGATTATATCTTGAAGGAGGAGTTTTTGAGCACATATGTTAGAGAAATAGGTTCCTTGGATAAACTTGACTTTAGAGAAAGTATTAGTTTAATAATTGAGACTAATTTGAGTAGGTTGAATTAGCTATAGTGTATGACTAAACCAACAAAGCACTTGATGCAAGAGCATCTTTGGTGAATCGGTGAGCAACATCAACCAAAAGCATTTTCTATTTTGTTTATTTGATTTTCTTCAGTTCTAGTTTAGATAAAAAAAAGTAAAAAATCTCCTCCATGACTTTAGATTAAAAAAAAGTGCGGGGACGTGTATGATCTATTTGAGTTTAGATTAAAAAAAGAGTAAAAAATCTCCTCCATGAGTTTGAGTGTTATGTCATTTGGTCAACTAGGTAGAGTATTAACTATTTAGGTAATAAAAATTGTCACGCTAACTTTTAAAATTTTATTTTTGATAAGGTAAATATATATTACGTTAGAGTTTTGTATATATGTAATAGGTGTGACCTCTAATAATATCATGCACTAATTATCCTCAATACACTTAAAAATATACAATATTATGATCATTCAAGGAACCGTATGCACATGAAAATCATACCTCATTCATTGCATAAGGAATGCTATTCTCCAAATGTTGTGGTTGCAACTGCCCTGGTGGACATGTACGCCAAAAGTGGAAGCATAGACAAGGCATGTGAACTGTTTCACAAAATGCCTCAAAGAAATGAGGTCTCATGGAATGCCATGATTGCAAGATATATTCAAACTAGATTTGTTGAAAAGGCTTTTAAAACTTTTAAGCAAATGCAATTGGCAGATGTAAAGCCAAATTCCATAACCTTTGTCAGCATACTTCCAGTGTGTGCCAAAATGGGAGCTTTGGAATAGGGTATGGACGATCAAAAATAGATGTGATGAACTCTATATATTGATCATGGTCAAAAGATTCATCTATTTTTTCAGAAGTTGTTTTACCACATAATTATATTTCTTTTCAAATTTGTATACAAGAAGGGCTTGTGAAAAGATTGGAGAAGTCTACAAATTTGATTTAGACGTACTAATTCTTTTAAAATGATAGGAAGACCTCAAAGAATCACTATGATCATATCATTGACTAGCAATAAAAAAGAGAAAATAAGAGCTTATCAACACTCATAAAGTTGATGGTTATTCGATACTAACCATTTTCAAATAACAAAATAGATAATCAGTTGAGAATTGATGAATAATTTCAAACATAATTTTTCAAGCTCAAATGATTCACCACCAAATTTAACTTCTACATAAATGCAAGAAATTGATATTAAGTTAAAGATATTTTCAATATCATTACTCTAGGAAGGATTAACTTTTAGAGGTGAAAGAGGGAAAGCGAGTGGAGATAATATTTATAAATTCTTTTAAGATATTTATAAGCTTAGATGTATAAGAGTGATGATGCTTGGTTGGATTTTAACTACATAGGTGATTGTATTCTTTGAGGTTGGCATGTCAGTTTGTAGTTTTAGTTGGAGATTTGAAGTTGGGTGAATTGGAGCATCTCTTAATATCACCCACTTCTTTGAGACTATGTTGATTTTTTTCCTAGTGATACTATTGATTTACTTAAAATTACTCTCATTACTTTCTTGTCATAGTCAACACCACTTCATTTTTTGTGTATCCTAATATCTTCAATTTTTTGTTGTCAAGGCTTCCATTATCATTCATACTTGGGACTGGTTTTGTGACTTATTCACTATCTTTATCAAGAGTGTTTTTCCTATGTTGATAACTATATTTTAACTATAAGAAGGATCTTAACACAACCATTTTCTACATTTTCCTTGTAGGGCTATCCTTTGACTAGAATTAGGTATTTGTGACCAACATAAATGACTGTAACATGATCTCATATGACTTCTCTTATCTTTAATGAACATAATCACTTCCTTCTCTGCTATCAATTATTATATTTTCATACTTTCAATATCCCCATACTTATATAGATACCTCATTTATTTTCCTTGTCAATTTTTTTGACATCCTTATGACTCTATTTGTGTTCATATTGATCACTCTTTTATTGTGTCAACCAAATCTCTTTCGACAGTAAATTTCAAAAAGAAAACTAGTGATGTATTTGAGAGTGCATCCACCTATTGTATAACACAAAACTACTTCAGGACACAATCAAATTTATTTTTAACTATGTTCCCTAGTGCTTTTCCTATTTGAGTTTAGTAAAGAAAGGAAGTTTAATGCACCAACTATTGAAAACTACAGGCTAGTGTCTGAATACACATGCTTCCAAATCACACCACCTTAAGGCTTAAACTAAAAATCAAGTGCACAGTCCTAAAATGGAGAGAACAGTAAGCCAAATATGATATTTTTTCATTCCTTCTTTCCATGTGAGGACACCTTAAACACCGAAAGATTCACTTTACTTGAGAATGTGTATTTTCCCTTACAGAGCTTCCTTGGTAAGTAGACCTTTGAAATTATTAAGCACATAAGGCCCTATTTACTAAAATGTTTTGAAAGCATTTAAAACTATATGCAATTTAAAGACAACTAATCTAATATAATTGAATGGTGAACCAAATCCCCACAATAATAAAGTTCTTATATATCACAATACTAAAATATTCATTACAGTTACTGCAAGTGAATTAAACTAGGTCATAAAATGATAGGTTATTAAAGTATATAGTGACTAGAGAACAAGGCATGTTGTAGTTGAGATCACAGAGGTGTAATGGTATCGACCCCAGAAAAATCTTTAAAATCTAACATACTCAGGTTATTGTAGCTTATAAGAAGTGCTTTGATATCTATTCAAGGATAGCTGAAATCATATTGAGGACACCATCCACCTCAATGGAAGAATAATCTAACAATTTTAACAAACTATATACATAATACATCTTAATCAGAGACATACATACAAAAATTTACTTAAATATATTGAAATACCCTACAGATAATTTGAATGAATTCTCTTCTACCTTACTCCAATCTAATGCTATAAAAGAGCTGGTAATAAATCTAGGGCCCACATGTTACATCCAGAGCACACCATTAATTACATACAGCCTCTAATCACAACTGCAAAATATTAATATTACATCTTAAATGTTTTGAAGTTTAGAAGGATTTTAAAGTTCACACTTCCATCTATACTGCAAATGCCACTAAAGGATTAAAAAGTTAAACAATTTTAATAAATACAGAGAGATTTAAATAGACCATAATTTTAAACAGATTTAAGATGGATGATATTTCTTCAAAAGAAATAATGGTGGAAAAAAATATAGTAACAGAATATGTACTTGGAACAAAGTGCAATAGCTAGTTTCAGTCAACCAATATGGTTATTTGAACAATGGGTTTCAACTTCTATGTAGGTGTTTTATTATAAGCTTGCACATGCCATTCTAGATTTTTTAAATTCTAGTATTTCTAGTTTCTCACTTAATATTTTATGGCTCGCTTCTTTATAGAATCTTGTTTTTGTGATACAAATTTTTTTGGTAGGGAAATAGTGCTACATAGTCTTGACTTATAATATCTCATATTTAGTCATTTCTTATTGGAATGGTATGCTATATTCTTAAGTGTAGGCTAATTTTATATTTGTTGATGGTATTCTATCTACTTAGGATGAGAATTCTATTAGAGAAAATTCAAAATTAAGGCAAAATTGAGAAAATTCAACTAGCATGGAACATGCCAACTGTAAAACATATAGACTTTGGGTTTGTTATATATTCAACTCATGATGTAGCCTTGACATGTGAATGCCTTTTCATCCATGATAGATTTGATGTAGTTGATGAGCTCTTGAGGAAGAAAGTAGGGAAAGGGATGGATCTTGGTAGAGATATGTATGTTGTGCTAATTGATGGACATTGTAAGCAAGGCAATATGGAGAAAGATCACAAATTGAAATATGAAATGAGAGGAAAGCATCTTGGACCTGATTTAGTTGTTTACAAGACACTTACTGATGCACTTTGCAAGATCAAGAAGATAGTTGAAGCAGATGAACTTGTACAAGAGATGATCATATGTGGTCTTTCCCTAGATAGTTATATCTGGAAAGATTTATTTGATGGATTCTATAAGGAAGGAAATTTATGAAAAGAGGAACAAGTTTTGGAGAGAATGGTAGAAGAAGGTTCCATTACTAACCATGCTATTTATAATTCACTAATTGATGGACATTGCCAGGAAGGTAATTGTCAAAGGGAATACTAATTACAAATAAAATGTTGAAGATTGGTATAATTCTAACCGTTCTTACTCATAAGGCCCTAATTCAAGGTTTGTTAAGAAATGTGATCATGGATTCAAACTTTAAAGAGCCTAAACAAATAAGTGATCATATAAAACAAATACAAATTTTAGATTAAGTCTTACTTGGCCATTACAATTGCTAGTTCATGTTATAAAAAAATGCTAAAATGTTTTAGTGAATAGGTAATTTAAGATTGCAAGCACATAGGGAAAAACTATTGATTTGCATCCATTATGGTAAGGTATAAGTTTGGCCTCAGTAATGATCTCTCCTACTTAAGTGCAAGAAAATAATTAATTATATTTGTCTATAGGATTATTAAGAAACAAATGATACCTCAAACTATGATGCAGAGTGGTAACAACTGAAGCTTGAATAATCCCAACCCACTATCACAACTGAATAATAATGTTGATTCAAACCATGAACAATGGTTCCAACCAACTTTGTCAACTCCTTAGTCCTAGAATGCTTCCAAGTATGGAATGTCTCTTTCAACCACTAATCTCCTTAACAGGAATGTCAAAGTCTCCAAGTATCACTTCCTCTTCCACAAGTTTCAACAGATCACAATTTGTTACAATTTTTGATTATAACTTCACTAGGTGCCAACAAGTCATTACAATATGTTTTACACTTTTGGTTATAACTTAATTAACAAAACATTCACAGTCACTCAAACTTGAAGTATCTTAAGTTTTTCCTATTCCTAGTTTTAGCTTGCAACAATATTTCTTCTTACAATTGGTAAATAGTTTGGGTCCAGATCTTTCTTCATAAAATAGACCATCTTCTACTTTGTCAAGAAAGACCTTCTTAGTGATTTTAACCACACTTCTCTAACACCGTTGACTGTCACAGAGACACTCTAATCTAATTAATCAAATTATATTAGGGTCAATCTAGAATGATCAATCAGTGGGCACTTATAGTGGGTTGCAACACCAAGAAGTCTTCATTGTCACCTAGACCCTAGAATTCAACTGTGAAACAAATTCAAGTTCCTTTTGCTACACTGTGGTAAACATGTCTTCCTTTCACTCTAGCTAAATACATAAAATATATCTAACGTAGGACATCAATCCTGAAGTAGCGCAACTACTTCCAAAATCTGAGCATTTAAATTAAAATACACAGCCTCCCCTTGGTTCTCGGCTATTGGCATTGATTCCCAATGGAAAAAGAAATGTGGGTCAAGGCTCCAACTCCATGACATGGCTAGCTAAAAGGTTTCTCGAGCCAGTCTGTCAGAGAGTTTGGGATCTCAACAAAGTTACAACAAAAAATGACTTTCCCGAACCAGTGAATTGAATTCTAATGAAACATTGCATAAAATGAACTTGCAGCAATAAATAATCCATCTATCTACTTCACAATAGTTAGGGTATGATAGTAAAACATACTTAGAATGTCTGGTTTTTATTTTATTCAATCCCGCTTCGAAGATAATTTGTTCCAATCCTACGATTGGATAAGACAATTATAGTTTGACAAACATGGTATTAGATGAGATTATAGGATTGGCTGTAGGATTATGCGTGGTGCTGGACATGGTAAAAGATGGCCATGGAACATCAAATGATAATGATAGGGGGGTTTTGTTAGATGTTTTAGTTGCAAGTGCCCTGGGAGACATGTATATAAAATGTGGAACCATGGCCAAGGCATGTAAACTGTTCGATAAAATAACTCAAAGAAATGTGGTTTTGTTGACTGCAATGATTGATGGATATGCACAAAATGGATATGTTGAAAATGCTTTAGAAGCTTTCAAAAAAATGTATTTGGTAGGTGTAAAGCCAAATGCCACAATCCTATGCATAAACCCACAGATAGACACAAGATCTCAAACCCTTCATTATATTAAACACCTAGAAATAAGAACATTTAAGGAAGCCCTTGTTCAATACATAGAAAAGCAAAGAAGAATGCATGAATTAATAATCCTTTGCCACATACCTTATGTAAACATTGAGGTCAAGCTCCTGCTGCTACCCCACGATCCGGTAAATTAAACAGTTGGGACGTATCTCCTTCGCGCGCACGATGCCCTTCTTTTTTTTGCAAATGGAATAATGAAATGAGAAATGAAATTCATCTTTTTTTTTAAAGTTATGCCTGCGTTTGTCAAAATTTTGACCACCACAGAATTTGTCGCTATTTCAACAAACATGAGCATAAATTAAAAAAAAAAACAAAGTTTCCCTTATATAATCTGACCAAGCAAAACCTTATATTTTTAGGTCAAAAATTTTGGTAGAAAAACTAGGTCAAATGTACTAGTGCAAGTATCACATTTGGTAAGCTTTGTATTGCTTTTAGGGTCCTTACACTAGTACATTTTGCACCATTTTTTGATGGAGTATTGGTCAAATGTTCTACCCAAATGGGTTGAATCCTTGACCAACTGTTTGGTCGCTATTTTTCCATTGAAATATCGACATGTCTCTTTAATTCTAGATTATTCGATGCCAATCTTGGTCGAAAATGAGGCCAATCTTGGTCAAAAACAACATTAGAAAGTGGTTGTATATTGGTCGAACATTAGACCAATCCAGGTCAAAAATTTTAGCCACTTCAACCATGATGCCAAACTATCGACAGTCATATTTTGACCAAAGTTCATCACGTGGTAGACCAATATTGGTCGAAATATTTGGTAGCTCTGACCAGGATGCCAAACTCACGACTGTCATATTTTGACTAATATTGGTCAAAATATTTGGCAGCTCTGACCAGGATGCCAAACTCATGATGGCCACATTTTGACCATGGTTAGTCAAAAGTTCGATGAAATATGGAATGTTTAAAAAAATTTGAAGATAAATATCCAGACTAATCACCAATGACATCCTGATTGGTGATTAGTCTAGATATTTATCTTCAGGTGTCCACACTCATTCTACTACTTGTTGCCAGCAGGTCCCTACTCGCTCTATTTTCTAGACTGCTTTGGGCTCTAGCAATCCATCTTCTTTGCTCTGCATGAAACTGTGGGTTTTTTCATTTTTTTAAAACTATTTGAGAGATAGGCTCTAACTAGTGATCCGTGAATTGGTAGATCTTCCTCTTAGATGCCCACAACTCTTCAAATCTATTGGGGTGAAGCCCCCAAAGGGTATTCTTCTCTATGGGCCTCCTAGTTCTAGGAAAACCTTAATTGCTAGGGCAATGGCAAATGAAACCGGTGCCTTCTTTTTCTGTATCAATGGACCTGCGATCATGTCAAAGTTGGCTAGAGAAAGTGAAAGAAATCTTTGAAAGGATTTTGAGGAGGCTGAGAAGAATGCCCCATCCATTATATTTATTGATGAGATATTACAGAGATTTTCCAGTGGGCTTGCAAGTATGCTATTAGAGAAAATATTGAGAAGGTGAGTTTCAATTGTGGCAACTTTTGCAAACTAGATTTGGTTATGAATTTCTTAATGGTTTTTTTTAACTGGTTTGTTAGAAATTTACATTTTTTGATTCAATTTTCCTCAACTTGTATCTTATTATTTCAATTTGTCATGTTCTCCTTCCTCTACACTTTTATAGGATATTGAATATGAAAGAAAAAGAAGTGAGAACCCTGAGGCAATGGATGAGGATGATAGTGATGAGGTAGCTAAAATAAAGGCTGCTCATTTTGAGGAGTCAATGAAATATTCTTGAAGAAGTGTCAGTGATGCTGATATTTAGAAGTATCAAGCCTTTGCACAAACACTACAACAATCTCAAGGCTTTGGTTCTAAATTTTGATTTCCAGATAGACTCGTTGGTGCTTCTACTAGTGCTTCAGATGTATTTGCTACAACAGATAATAAAGATGATGATGACTTATATAGTTATGAAACATAGTACACAATTATCATCTTAATGAAGTGACAAATGTGTCTATTCTTGCAGGGACCTTCCTCTAACAGATAGCCAATGCTATTCAATTTGGCTTTGGCTTTTGCTTGTATGAGTTTTATCTGTTCATATGTTTGAAACTTTATTTAGTTTATCAGCCCTTTAGCCGAGGACTTACTAACTTGTAAGTCTTTAGAGCAATATTAACTGTGGAAATGAAATTTAGCTATGGAAACTTTTTCTCAAGTGGTAAATAATGCTACAAAAACCTTGCTTTTAAAAAAAAAAAATCCTGCTGGAAAATATTCTATACGAAATCAATTCTACAAAAAATAAAGTCTAGATCAACTGATAGGTATGGTGTGCATCCATTTTATGGAGATTAGTTCCTATTTGTGTTAAATCAAATGTTTCGTTTGCACATACCCCATGTAAGAATCAACATGCTGAAAGCCCTCACTTGTCCTTGTGTAACAACAACCACATCTAATGCTTGCTTGTGGCCTAGAAAGAAAAATTATGTCTTAGCTCAAGAGTACTTAAATGAACCATTTTGAAATTATTTTACTTTCTTAAACTCTTTCTTGATTTTTTTTCTTTTCTTCCTTACTTTCATGTTAAACTTATTTCTCATGCCAATTAAATTGAATTATAGAAAAGAAAGCCTGTATGACAAGAATATTAAAATAAATTAAATGATCAGCACTAACTTAGACCATAAGCAAAAATGAAAGGCACATACCCTTGATAACAACAAATGTTGCATTCATAGCAATGCAAGGCTCATTAGCATGATCCATCAAAGATTTAACCATGCCATTGCCTATGCCTATTGGATAAAATAAAATATTACATGATAAATCCAATATGGTAAAAAAAAGAAAAAAAATTTCAACACACACCTTAAGAAATGGAATAATCCATCAGAGACTTTTAAAATAGATTACAACAAATATAGTGCACATGAGTTATTAATCATTAAAATGTTGTCAATAGGAACAAAGAGTTGGGGAACTACTTGCTATCTAAGATTTAGACAATATAAAATTTTATCATGCAAAACATAGATAAATGTAGTGATTCTTTCTTGCAAACAAACTTTGAATATGAAATCTCAAGACCTCTGTCAAAGATGACATGCTAAGTCTGATTTTAATTGTTAGGAATTTGTTGTCATACAACCCCAAAACTATGTATTATTCCCAATTTGAGATGAAATGGCCATATTCATGTTGCACAATGAATAACTGAATTAAAGAACTCTTCATAATATGTCATTGCAATTAGTCTATGAGACTAAATCATTGGTTGTATATAGAATGGCCATATTATTCTTGACTCTTTGAAGCATATTATGGCACAAATAACTATCATTTTATACACATCTAAAAGATTACTAGTAATAATAAAAGTTGTTTTTAGAGAGTTTCCCTAAGATTTTGGTGCTATTATTTTAAGTATTCTAGATCTTATTAAAAAATTAAATTAAATTCCAAATACCAAAGCTTTTAAAACATCTTTTATTTGTGCCTGAAAACACCTATTTAATAAAAAAACTATGAAGGCTATAATAACCAAATGGTTTAACTGAAAAATAGGTTTCTTACATAGTTGGAAGAAAAAATTCCAATTAGTAGCACTTACAGTTGGTTCAGTTATTTTGATCATCCTCTATCCAGATAAGAGCATGGTACCCATATTAGAGCTGATATCTTGGCCTCAAAAACACCATTCAACGGTTCATTCTCAAACACTCCTTTCAATGATAATAGTAAGTTAAAATTTACATTATCAGCAGCCAAAGCAATAAGATATCCCTTGGAGGGACAAGACATGCCATAGATGGAAAAGACCAAGACTTAAAAGAAAGGTTTCAATGCAATGAATGAAAGAGTTGTTTGAAAGATTGAATATAGGGAATTCTCTTTTCTATATATTAAGATTGTACCTCTAAGCTACTAGTCTAGATTCAAGTTAAATTACAGGACTGGGGTTTGGGTTTTCCATATGGAAACTTATTTTTCCTCACTATTATACATGCATTCATATATATATATGGATGGGTGTGTGTGTATATATGTATATTGATATATAGACATACATAAATACACACACACACACACACACACACAGATATATGTAGATGTAGATGTAGATGTAGAAGTAGATGTATACACACACACACACACTCTCATAATTTGTAGAAAAGAGTCTACTTACCTTTGACAGATGAATGGTAGTTAGAAGTTAAAAAAAAAAGAGTCCACAAAGCTAATAAAAAATAATAGGAAATGGCACTAGGTTCTTACAAGGGGTTGGAAGTGTTTCCCATAGACCCCCACCAAACTCATTTGATACATTTTGTAACTATATTTTGCATAAAATTTATGTTAATTTTCTAATTGAAGTTGTTTTTAAGTTGTCAAGTTTTTCCAAATGTTTGCCAAGTTGGTAATTTTATGGTGTGCAAACATTCAATGGACACAAATAGATTTACTAGAGAAACAATGACTGATTTAAAACAAATAGGAATTGATTTAACAATTCACCTACTCAAAAAAAAAAACCAATGAAATAATCCACATTAGGCCAAGAGAGGTTGACACATTCAAAATGCACTTATGAGAAAAGACCTAGAATGAATGAAATTGATTAAATAATGAAGGTATGTTAGTTTGAGCTTCACTTGGTTTAAGAATACTTTAATATTATCTACTTAACAAGGCCAACCATGTGAAGGTGGAAGCTCATCTAGCCTCACCCCCCCTCCCCCTAACATCAATCTAAATTCCCCATTAACATCTAATTACACACTTCATTCATCCATTTATGAACTATAACATTCAATCAATACAATCACATAACATTCATTAATATGATATAACATTCATTAATATGCAACACTAATCAAGAATTCATTAACACATAAAAATATTCATTAACATGACATATAATTCAATATTAATACACAAAATTCATAGATAATTACTTAAAACAACATTCTTTCATTATCCAACAAAGTTAATCAAACAAGTTTTATCAAAGAGCATTTTTAAGAAATCATTTCTTTTTTGAGTTTTTCTTAGATCTCTTATTTAGGTAAAGGCTGACAAGAGCATCAATATTATTTACTCCTCTTGTGGTTGTGATCTCAAATTATGGTGCTTCCTCATGTCTCGAGGAGGACGATGCTGCTACACTAAAGGGGGGTCTACTGTAATAACAAGTAAATGGGTTAAATTTGCATACTTTGTTTTACTGTTACATGTATTTCATTAACCAATAGAACATAACATGCATTTTTATTTACCTAACAATGCCACATCATCATGTACAATAAAATTTTGATCTTCCGCCACCTCAACATGCTCAACATGCTCTAAAATATTCAAAAAAAGGTTACACGGCCAATTGAAATTAAAGATGTTAAATTCTATTAATAATTACATAATTTATTTCCAATAGAAAATTAATACCTCTAACACTATGATGCACATCATGGCCTTCATCATGCCCAAGTTCTGTGATAGGATTTCAAGGCTGTAGTGAAATGTCATGCACATTGTTATCATGAAATAGTCAATTTATGCTTGAAATTAACTATTCAATTTGATTTACTTTTCATTTGACCAATTTACCCGTGTCTCATTTGGAGCAACAAATTCTTCATTGTGGCTTTCAGATTCTTGGCATAGGCATGCAGCCATGACTTCATAGCCTTACTTCAAGGCTATTCTCTTGTCTTCTTTCGTGGGCTCTACATTGAATTTTGTGCTGTGTATTTTTTGTTTAATATCGTCACTTTTACATGTATGATTTAATTAAACAAAATTGTTTGCAACCTTATATATAAAAATTTGATATGAAATTCCAATGTTGCTACTTACAAGTTGAGAGTGAAGTTTCATATAGCCACTAGAACCAAGTTTGTGTTGGCCAACCTTTGTTAATCTCGCTTGTGTGGCTTTTGATGTGTCTTGCAGTCTATGAAAAGTTTGAAACATGTTAGATTATATATTTACAAAGATCACTAATTAGTGCATGATTACATTCTACTTAATACTATCATGACATACCTTCTTTTGTCATCTTTTGGTTGAATTCCACTACCCTTTAGCCTTTTCTCTTTTGCATCTTCCATTATTTCATTCCACTCCATTAGTGGAATCATAGGAGGACACTCGTACTTTGGGTTATCCTTTAGAGCCCTTCTATATTGGTCCCTCATAGTCTTTATATGTTTGGATTCTCTTTGAAGAATCATGACTCTATCAAAAGTTTTATTTCCAAAGAGGTCCTCTAAAGATTTAATGAGTTGATTTTTTAAGTTAGCATCCTGTTCATTCCACCTTTTTTGAAAAAAAAAAATTGTTAGATATCATAACTTTAATATAGTACAATAAATGGAAGATAAGAAAAATATTATACCAATATTATGAAGCTACGTACCTTTTACGTATGGTGGGCCCAAATAGCTTCAATGTCATTTCAAAAAGATGATCATAAAAAACATAATTTTCTACAAAAATATCATGGGATTATTAGTCCAAAATGAGTTATGTATAAGTAAACTACAATTACACTATAATACCAATTTTAAAGCACCTGGAAGCTTTGGTACTTTAAGGGAACCATATTGTTCTTGTTTATCAACAATGTCCCCACAAACGAACCAGTACTAGTAACACAGGCTAATCCAAGAAATGGTTGATCTTCACTAGTACTGGTCTGATCTATTCTTGTACCAGGTGTAGGTGTATCTATTAGTGCACAAAATAGGTCCATATAGTTATAAAATTCACACAAGAAAAATAATCAATGCATGATTAGCACATAAAAAAAAATAGAAAAATAAGGTTTTACCAGTTGTAGCTGGTATAGAGGAAGATGTCTGCAAGCACCTTGTTGCGGACAATGCAACCATCGAATGCAGAATGTTAACCGAAGGAGGCATCTACACTTCATCATGAGCTAAAGAATACATTGTTAGCAAAGACATTTGCAATGGATTAAGATTAAATGGGGTACTAGAAGCATCCCAAACATAACTTGAGTCAATAGTACATACAAAGGTTAAATCAATGGTTAAAGGTTTAAGGATTATTTACATGAAGGCTGTGCGGCGCTACAACCCTCACCATATTGACAAAATTTCACATGTGTCAAAAAATTCTGTAAGAAGAACACATCATATTTTAGATCATGATCCATAAGATAGTATAAAATATAAACATCTATTGAACTTTAATTATTGCTTAAGATTAATTACTGCTTACATCAATAGAATTGACTCTATGTGTCAATTCTTCTTCGAGTTCCTTTGACTCCTCAATTTCATTTACTTCCATTAGAATGTTAAGAATTTCGTTACCATATTTAGTTTTTATTTGAGTAGCCATGAATACATGGTTAGAGTTAGATTCTACGTCATCTATAAATGTAGCCTGAACTTCAGATCGCAATAGATCTGCTGCCTCTTTTGCTTTTCTCTATCAATAAGTATCAAGTTGTGACATCAATATCAGTAAAATTCTATCAAAATAACTCCAAATCTATAAAGAAAAGAACATAATAATATGACATTTGTTTCTATATAATTTGTAGAATTACACTAATTAAGTTTTACCTTTGATGAAGAAGGTGTACTGTGAGGAAGATCCCCGCCTATATCTTGAGGTGGAATATCCATGTCGCCCTGTGACAAAGATTAGTAATTCTTAGCAATCAAAAGTGATTAGAGTCAATATTAATTGGAGGCAATTGGTTTAAATGTTATACTTACCAGTCCCATGATAGGGAATTTTTTTTTTATCTAAACGATTCAAATTGTAATCTATTAGAATCTCTTCCCCTGCACTTATTGATTTTATCACACATACAAATACATGATTTCCCTCGTGTGCCTCGAATATACAATTTGACTACTTATAAGTTGACATGGGTCGAGAACTATTTATAAAACCTACAATTTTCCCTATTTCTTTTGGCCTTCCATCAATATACATAGTGAGCCTTTTAGTTTGATCATTTGCTTTGCATTGTATATAATTTGTTGACAATGCATACCTACACATACTTTTTTTATATTGCACAATCCGCATCCAATTCTTGTAATTGTAACAAGGTCCTACATACTCCATCAATTCAATAACTTGATTATAACTAACCTTTATTGCATCCATGGAAAATAAGCCCAAACCATGTAATGAAGATGGAGCTATGTGATATATCCTTTTGTTAACAGAAAAATCAATATTAATTGGAGGTAGTTCGTTGGGTACCCATTCTTTCTGAAGATGTGTGTACCTTAAGGGAACCTTCATGTTGCCTTTGGTCTCATTATCATAAGAACATGACCCCCCCTCAGCAAGGAATAATTTCATTCATTTATCAAATTTTCTTCTAATCTTTTGACCTCTAGTTGATCTCCCTATTTTAGACCTACTAGATGTCTCACTTTTGTCTTCTATTCTCGTATTTTCCTCACTTGAGAAAGACAGATCATACAAATACCTATTTGGTGATACTTGCAATCCATCAAATGAGAGACATAGTAGGATCTATATGTTTTTTTGACTAAAGAGAAGGAAACCAAATAATAAATTATACCTTTCGATCCATGTTAAAGGCGTTAAATTTCTTGCATATGTAAATCATTTATCTTAAGTTAGCCAAAAATTACATGATATGTAAGCTACAAATTACATAGAAGATAAAATTTACATGATGCAAAATATACTCAATGACTATAGAGTTCAACACATAATAACCTAATTCAAATTTATATGAATAAATCAATACCTCATACGTGGCATTGATCATACCTTGACATACATTTCATTGATCATGTTATTGATCATCCTCCTCATCCATGTCATCATCATCATCATCATCATCATGACTAATATCATCATCATCATCATCATCATCATCATGACCATTATCATCATCATCACCATCATCATGACTATCATCATCATGACCATCATCATCATGACCATTGTGGAGAAAGTGCCTAAACTCATCGAACACCTACTTTCCTAAACTTCTTGAATAATGAGATTTCATCTTCGGACAACAAACTAGACATGCAAATTTACCCTTTGTCTGAAGACCTAAAAGATATCGTACAATTGGATCATGTACAATTATCATGTGCAACTTAAACATACAACACTAATGTGTAAGCACTATAACATACCAAAAATACATGACCTTAACATGAATATATAACATATCACAAAAATGAGTTAGTCCAGGGGCATCATGTATTGTGCATACAAGCATTACATGGAATTGAAATTTTCTTTGTCCTATTGGTCTAGAGATGTCATACATAGTGATCCCATTCCATAAAACCAACAACTCATCAATAAGGGGCTCAATATACACATTCATATCTTTAACTTGGTATTTACGTAGTTGAATGAACAAAAACATTACATAATTATTATGACCATCTTGATGCGGTGTTTATAAATTAATTTACATAACTATTAAATAAAAAAATACCTGGTACAATCATTGACAACATTATGTGCTCCCTCTTTATGGACATCCAAGGAGGAATGTTATTGTTAATAACAAAAACATGCCACGCTGAGTAAGTAGATCTCATATCTCCAAATGGATTGACACCGTCCACTACCACTGAAATCTTGAGATTACGAGGTTCTTCTTTAAAGTGTGGCCATGTTGTTTCTATGTCTTTAAATGCAGAACCATCTGCAGGCATTCACATAATGTCATCTTGACTTCTATTGCATGTATGGTAATCCATAAATTGGGCCAAGCTAGTGCACCTAAATAATCGTTGAAGACGTGGAATACGGGGAATGTAACGAAGACTCTTGTGAGGCACCTTTTTTGTTATTTGATTTGACCGATATCTACTAATATGACAAACAGGGCATTCTATTGAAAATTCATGTTGTTTATGATATAGAATGTGATCATTGGGACATGCATGTATTGTTTGATACTGCATTCCAATTTGATTCATAATGGTACATAATTCTCGGTATGAACGAGGCAAAATATTTTATGGTGGTAAGAAAAACTCACCTATCAACCTATAATAACAAATATGAATTGTTAATATAATGAATCGTAATGGTATGCTAACATTGAAGATGACAAAAATGGAATACCTTAGCATACGTGACATTGCTACATTGGATAAACCATTCATAACCTTGAAGTTCACCAACAACACTATAACAAAGAGAAGATTTGTTTGGGAGCCTTGGTATAGGGGCTCGTATTCCTTCTCAATTATAGCTATATCAAGACCATCTTCATTATCATTATCAGATGCGCTAGTACCATGATCATGAACATCTTGATCAGCTATGCCAATACCATCTTCTTCAATCATGTCCTCTGGCACATTATCAGCTATGCCATTACCATCATCTTCAATTGTGTTCTCTGCCACAAGATCATCTTCTTCCATGGGATTGTTATCGTCAGCTTGGATATTCACACCTCCATGTTCCTCCAATTGGAAATCCACATTCACCAATCGATGAAAATCATGCCCCCCTTCAATGTGACCATATTGCCTACAATGACTTTGGGTTGTTTTGATTAGAATTCTTTGATTCTTTAAGCCCTTACACTTTTTGCAAGGACAATTACATTTTTCAACATCTTTTCTTTGGAACTAAGACCACAATCTAGCAATTGTCTCGTTATTTTGTTCTGGGTTCATATTGCCAGGTGTGGACTTTCTTCACAGGCTATAAATATACAAAATGTAAACATACAAACATTAGTAGTATCTTGTATAATAAAAAAATAAAATATTATAAGATTATACAAGATTTACAAATACACACACAAATCATGCTCACTAGACCATGAAATTTTCAAAATGATAAGTATTTTGGGAGTTATTATTATTTTGGGAGTTACAAAAATCTCCTCACTAGACTACTGAATATGTGGATATTATTCTTGATGCTGAAGTAAATCAAGAATGTGAAGTTGAAGCAATTAGAATCTTAGTAGACAAGGGTTGGAATTTTATCCAAGGAAGACTTTACTTCAATTTACACTTTAGTTTGTAATTAGAGATTATAGAGAATATATTCTGGAGTTGTACAGTCACATTGTCTAGTCTGTAAAGATATACAATATATTTTTGCAAAAGAAACCTGTAATTGAAGATAATAACACATCAGAATTTGTCATTGTAGTGGAGGTGATTCCATACCTAGTACAAATTATTTCCTCTAAAGCTTCCAGATGGCCTTTCTTTGGGAGTTTCAGTAAGGCATTCAATTGAGCATTAATGCATTAATGCCCATCTATATCTAGGTTTGTGTCACACATGCTTAAGGAAAAATTTCCTAATACAACTGAAGAGAGTAATTAATATGGAAATTGAATCAAATGTAAGAAACATATGGCATTAATTTTCAAAGACAATGACAATTTAAAAGAATTGGAAAAACACAGTGTACAAGCAATGATAGTGCACCATGGGAAGTCACAATAAGTATGAACCCATAGAGGATTTTCATTGTTTCCTAAAAGAAGATCATTTTCAGAGTAAGATTTAGCTACATAGAGGTGAAGCCATGACATACAAAAGGTAAGAGAACCTCAAAGTTTCTAACATATAATGCTATCATGTCAAAAGGACAACAAAGTGTAGTTTTTAGAACAATGGAACAACCATCTCTCTTAAAAGGAACAACCATCATGTTATAGAGTTATTGAATATGGCCATTATCATGAGATCATAAGGCAAAACACATCTATCTACTATTAATGAATGATTTCTTCTATAGAGGCAATTTTGAATTCTATGCTCATGTGAAAAGGAAATATCACTCAGTTTGAAGTCCTAATAGAATAAATACAATAAGTAGACATTGACATATCATGCCTTAAATTGGCAACAATCACAATAAGAAGATGGAACAACCACAAGGTACAAGCATGTGCAAGTCATTGTAATCATTGGAGATATGTCAAAGGTTAAGTACAATAGTAGAGCACAACCATGATACAATTAATTAAAGTGCCATAAAACACCATGATATTTATAATCAATCATAGAGAAAAGAGACAGTATAGAAAATGTTTACATATTCCGCTTAGTTTGTTCAAGAATATAGTTTGTTCAACCTCTTCCCATAAAAACCGCAAGTATACTTTAGTTAAAATAGTTTAGATTTACAATATGAACATTAACTGATTTTTGATTTGCCAATAAATTGTTTATTAATAACAAGTTAACAACAATGCATTACCTTTAGTTCTACTTCAAAAGTTAATATGTGAAAGTTTGTCAAAAATTTAATAGTATGTAAAGTACATCATATTCTTGCACGAATTGAATTGAGAATACAAATCCACTTAACAATGCTTATACTTGTATTGATATTATTGATTTTTAAATTAAATTTACATAACATCAAAATAAATACACTCTAGAAACTAGAAATTAAAAACTCCATTGTTCCACATTATAGAGATCATAATAGTGAATGTAAACTAGGTTAATGAGTATTTGGAATGGACCAATTTAATGATCGATTCCAGATCATAACAGTGAATGTAAACTATGTTCAAGCAATGAAAATCTAAATTCATTTGAAATTTGCCAGTCACTGCCTGTGAGGGTACAGTCTGACTATATTGTTGACAAACATTTATTTTTATGGTTGATATGGATTCAAATGATTTCTAGGATATGGTGTTACATTTCATTGGAGTTTTGAATAGTTTTGTGCACGTTTGGAAGGCGTAATATTTTCACTTTTATTGCCCAATCTGAATTCAACATTATTTAATGAGATGTAATATGAATTTTTTAATGAATTTAGACATGTTTTCATATCTTGAGTTGGCTGATGTTTTTTTGAAATTTTTGGTTAAGACTCAGACATCCAATGCCAGGACTGATTCTTGGGAGAAGAATCCTTTCAAAGGTGGTGAACATGGTGTAGGGGCACCTAGAACATCCAAAGACTACTAGGAGTCCATAATTACAACCATGCACCTAATGGAATCTAAAGACATCAATTGGAATGTATTGGCATCTATAATGGCCTATACGGTCATTCCATGCAATGCAAATGGCTAATATGTAATAAGTCTTAAAAGGCCTAATAGGCCTTAGGACCAAAAGAAGAGCCTAGGATGGTATTTGGTGTTACAAGTTTATAATAGTTTAGATTTGATTGTAATAATGCTTAATAAGTTCATTTGGGTCACATTTCAAATTCTTAAGGCTTCATTATCTTTAAAAGTTTCAAAAACTCCAAATTTGTAATGCAAATTCAAAAATTTGAAATGCAACGGTTATTAGAAAATGGAGGGAATTGGATTTTGTTATGTTTTAGTGCAAACTAATCCATCCAACCAATTGGGATTGGTTGGGGTAGTTTCTAGGATTCCATCAAATATGCCAAAGTTTCATTGTATGGTAGAAGAGGACTAGTGTACAGACTGTACTGAGTTTTTGATAAATAAACTTCTTTCAAATGCAATTTACTTGAGTTCTTAGAGTGATTTTGGATTCATTTTGTCATTTTATTACATTTCAATGCATTTGGAATAGTTATATATTGATCCTAGACCAAATCTATGGATTTGTGAGGTCTGTATTTGTATGTTTACTCAATTAATTTTGACTGGCAGAGTAGTTTCAACCATTCCTTTGACAGTTTTGTGAGTTTCCAATTGAATATGGTCATTCCATGACCTTTGACCACTGTAACACATGTAATGACTGAGTATTAACATGTACTATAGTTCCCTAATCCATTAATGTAATGAGAAGGAAGAATGTTTGGGTGATCACCATAATTTATAGAGGAAACTTAATGAATTTGCTTGGTATGCTACAACAGTAGCCATTTGGTCTAAAGGAGGAACATGGATTATGATTTGGATCATCTATTTGTTAAACAACTACCTATTGGACCTAGAAGTGATCGGAGATAGGGGATTTAAGAAACCCTTGGATTAAGGGTTTAAAAGTGCTAAATTTGGGGATTTTGGGGTTCTCGGTGGACTGAGCCCTGTTCCTTTGAGTTTTGTTCATTTTTAGACATTATTAAAGATTGATGAATGTTTTGAGTCTTGGGAGTGTAAGGAGTCTATGGTTTCTTTATTATTTAGGGTCTTTTTAAGCACTTCTGAAGCCATAGTGTGTAGAAAGTCACACCTGGTCTAAAAGAGTCCATAGAAAGCTGACTATAGAAAGCCAACTGCCCTAGTTTTATGTCAAAAATGGTCTATAGATGATTTTCACATGGTTTCTTTTGGATTTCTCCACCAAATGATCTCAGACCAGTCGCAATTGAAAGCTATGACTCGAGGTAGACTTCCTATGGAGTTAGATTTGACATTCCAATCCACACGATGTTAGCAGAAAACAAATACCAGTAACAAAAATGTTAAAAACACTATTTTCTCAATCTTGTTTGCAATATTTCCTCTTCCAACCTTACAATCATAAACCTAACACTAGTACATTTACAGTGTAACATGATGTGGTGATTCATAAATTTAGGGTTTTTCAAGTTCATCTTTGCAAGTTCATCTCTAAATCAAATGTATATAAACAATGATAAAAAACATTCTAGCAAATACCAAATATATGATGCCCTAGCACATTGATCATGGTCCATAAGTAGGTAACCAATAAAACAATGCCAGACAAATGCAGAGTAAGGAAATTCTTACAAGCAGTCCTCCTTTTACACCAAATCATAGTGGCAACCCTCGCAGGTAGACAGTCCTCCTTTTACTCTCACCAAATAACAGTTCAAACAATCACAAGATCCAACTCCTTTGCGTGCTCCAAGTTAAAACCAAACAATGAAATGAGATACAAAATCTTTTTTCTTTTAAAGTTATGCCCGTGTTGGTCGAAATTCTGACCTACATGGTATTGGTCAAAATTTTGACTAACATGGGCATGGAATAAAAAAAAGGAAGTTTTCCTTCTATAATCTGACCAACCTAAACCTTTTTAATTGATGGTCAAAAATTTTGGTAGAAAAATGAGGTCAAATGTAGTAGTGTTAATCAAATCTGAGAAATCAGATCACATTTGGTTAAAAATTGAATCACATCTTGTTAATTTTCTTGCAAATTTGTTTTTTCTAATGGCTAATGGGTGAATGTTGTGATTTTTTTTTTATTAATATAGCTTAACAGTGGTTTGCAGGTTGAATTGTCCAAGAAAACAACAAGAAAATTACTAACGGATTGTTTTGTAGGTTGCCTCAAAGAAAAAAATCAACCAAAATTTCATTCTTGTCTTTATTTGATTTATAAGAACTTAATCACAATTTGAAATCAATTTTCAATCTAATTAGAGGATTATGCTCTTTTCCCTTTGGAAAGATCAGAAAATCAAAAATTAGATTGAGATTTGGGGTTAAATTGGAGTTAATTGAACTTAAAGTTTTCATGATGTGTTTGATAGGAGAAACAACATGGGTAGGAAATTATGCTCTTCTCCTTAATGGAGAATCATAAATCCAGACCCCTTAACCACCAATCCTCTTTACTTTATTGCAATCCTATTTAGAGGGCCTACCGATTAAGATAAAAAAACTCTCGGGAATGACCCAAGTGAGGACAAGTAGAAGCCAACCCTTCCACATCACTATAATAAAGATGTTTCCTTGAGATGAAAATCTCAGAAGACTTTGTCAGTTTGTCCTTGAAACCTTGATTTGATATTTTCCATGGACATGCTTGAAATTTGTGTAGAGCGGAGCTGCTTTAATCTTGCTTGTGAGACTACACAAGTTTTAGTACTCATAGGGATATAGGCCTAAATATCACTTGTGGGACTATCAAAGGTGATTATGAATGAATGCCTTTACTAAGAACCTTAAGTTAGATACCATCTAGATTACCCCTGAAAGGTTGGTAATGCTTGTGCAAGGAAAGTAGTACTTGCCCCAAGAAGTTTATCATATTGAGCCCTCATTGACATTACTACTTGGCTAATATAGCCTCCAACATTCATTTAATGTTGTTGGATTGTCATATTTTGAGGAATCTTTGAGTGTGTTTCTAAGTCAATGAACAAGAATTTCCAATCAATGCTAATTTTAGGGAAAAATGGGTGTATTTTTGGGTCATAAAATAAAGCTATTTGACGTGTTTGAATTATAATCCAAGATAAAAACCCTAAATGAAAAAACCTTAGACACTTTCAGACAATTAGACTCCGTGGAATCAGACAGACAAATTAAAAAAAATTGAAAAATTGACAAAAATTTCCTTGGACTGACCATCACAAGGTTGCATTTGGTTTCTTGTGTCACATATTGTATTCCAAGTCGCATATGGTAATTACAGAGTCACATACGGTATACCATAGGTCACATCTAGATTAGGGGTCACATCCATGATTTCTTGGATCACATTTTGGAGCATTTACTGGAAGTCACATCTAGAGTGTCACATTTGGGACAGTGAGCACTTCTACATGTGCTAGAACCTTGATTTTTGGATTTTTGAGTACCTATTTGAGTCTTCTGTCAGCTTCTCTCATCAGAACCAGTGAACTTGGAAGTCTGAGAGAGTCAATTTTTTAATGTACCTCACCTACTCATTTGGTCTTTATCCCATATTTGTCAAGTTATGTAGTCCTAATCACATCCAACCTAGTCAGTTCCTAGCACACAAACATGGCATTCTAACCCTTAGAAACTGGAACTTTTGAAATATCACAATAATTTTTCACTTGGTTCCCAATTCACTAACATGACACTCTAACCCTTTGATGTTGGATCATATAGCATTTTCAAACCCATAATTGTAACCTTGGACAAACACACTTGGACAACTTTCAGACCCACTTACATATAAGGGCATTCAAACAATTACCTAATCAATCTTTTATGGTTAATACATGAAATAAGTCTTATCAATTTGAACAAAATCCATTTTCAAACGAAGTCCCATTATTGACCTTTGAACAAGGAGAAACATAAAAAATCAATCCTTAATTCAAAGCTACTCCTAGCACTACACATATAATGACACCTAATACTACCAACATGTTGAATCAGAATAATTTCCATTGGGAAGAATGAAACAATGAACAAAATGAACAAGAAGAACAAGTAAATCAAGAGGAAGAAGAAAATCAAAGAGTGCACTATGATTCTGATAGTGATGAAGATCCTACTAAACAAGAATATCAAAGATCTTTGAAAAGAAAAAGATTCCAAAAGATACTTTAAAGAACATTGGATGAGAACAAGGAGAAATACTTTTTGAATCTAGCATCACAAGGAGTAAAGTTACCTAAAGATTATTATGTCAATCAACTCAAGAAAAAATAAGATCTTACTCCTAATCAATCCTAACATGATAGTTACTTGCTATGCAAGCAAAGATATAAGACTTGAAGAAAGAAATGGACAAACCCACAAAGCAATATTCATTGTAACATATTTGTCCTTTTCCCTTTGATAAGGGTCTAAAGATGATACCATTTCCACAACATGTTACAATTACCAAATATGATAAATACACTGACGACTCAGATCCTCAAGACCATGTGAGGGAGTTTTTCACATTGAGTATGGAATTCATGCATGAACAAACCTATTTGATGAGGTTGTTTCCAAGAATTTTGGGTGGACAAGCAATGGACTAGTTTTCTAAGATAACCACATGTATCAAGACATTCAAAGAACTAGTGGAAAAGTTCATCCAAAAATACTCATACAACATACAACATACAACATACAACATATGGTGACCATGTTGGATCTATGCAATACGAAGCAGAAAAGTGGAGAACCATTCCTAACATTCCTACAATGATGGAGGAAGATATTTGTAAGATACTCACTAAAAATACCTGAAGGTGAGAAGATGGACATCTTTATCAACAATTTAGTACCTAAATGAATTTTCCCATACAAATTCAAGGACCACCAAGCTTTGAAAAAATGATAGATAGTGCAATGAGGATCGAAGAAATCTTTGTTAAGAGAGGAGAAATCACTATCTACAAGAAAAATAAAGAAAAGTATTATTACAATAAAGATAACTACAAATATGGGAATAAAAACAAGAATGTGGTTAATGATGGAGTTGTGGATGCTCCTACTATGAGACCAAAACTAGAAGTGTTTAATCTTTCTATAAGTCTACAAGCTAACAAGAACTCAAATACGAGGGTGACACTAATGGCTAATAATTTTTTTAATAAACCTAAAACTTGAAATGAGCCTTGGTTATTAAGACCTAAGAGAACATTTACACCTTTGGGAGACACATTGGAAGTGGTCTTGAAGTTACATTTGGACAATAATATTATCACAATCCTTGATTCAAAAGTGTGGGAACTAGAAGTGAAACCAAAGTGGTGGAACGATAATGATTATTATGATTTTCATCACAATAAGGGACATAAAACCAATAACTCTATGAAATTGAGACATATCATTCAATACCTCATTGAAGAAGGAAAGGTTAAAGTGGATGGTCATAACACTAATAATGATGACAAAGCATTTCAAAATCCATTACCTAATTATGAAAAAGGTGAATCTTCTAAAAATAATAAAACTAATTACACCTACACTGATAATGACAATGTGATTCATATGGTGGAACCTTGCAAACAATCCATCAATGTGATTACTCTTAAAGGAGTACAAGACAAGATAAAATATTTTAATGCTATGATGAGGAGTCAAGCTAAGATCACTCTCAAAGGAGCTTCAACATCAAACCCACCTATTACAACAAAAGTTCCTAAACAAATGGAATTACCTTAAAAGTTTAATCTAGTAGACTAGTTGCAGCGTACACCGGCTCAAATTTCCATTTTGGAGCTATTGGAAATGTCTCCAGTCCATCGAGAGATTCTTGACCAAGCCCTTCTTACTACTAATGTACCTAAGGATTTCAATGTAGACAAATTCCAAGCTATGGTTGGTCATATAAATTCTCCACATTACTTGTCTTTCTTTAAGGAAAATGATAAGTCCTTGAACCATCTGCATAATCAACCTCTACATCTAGAATTCCTAATTGATAAACACCATGTCAAATGGGTCTTGATATATGGAGGTGTTGGTTTTAACATATGTACATACAATATAGTGAAACAATTGGGATTGTCTGAGCATGCAATTGATCCAAGAAGAAAGATAACCATCAAAGCCTTTGACGAAGAAGAAATATCCTCTAAGGGGTTGGTTGTCCTACCTATCAGAGTGGGATCAGTGGGGAAAGATGTAATATGTCAAGTTATAGACCTACCACTTGCCTACAATATTCTTCTTGGAAGGCCATGGATTCATACAATGCAGGCAGTACCTTTTGTGTATCATCAATGCATAAAATTTCCTCACAATGAAGTAGAGGTAACCATTCTAGGTGATACAACATATCCTTACAATAGTATCAAGAAAGTGGATAGTATGATTCCACAAAACAAGGAAGGTGATAACAAAGTAGAAACTTTTAAAGAAATGGTCCTACAGAGTTTTGCAAAGAAAGTCAATATTCAAGAAATGGGAATGGGAGAATACAAAATAGATTCCTTGATGTCCATGATGAATTTACCCATATCTCCTAGATCTCAAGGGAGACCTTCATCCACATTCACAGCTTATAAGGGTAATACTTTGACAATCCATGAAGTAATAGGGATGATGAAAGCACATGTGTCACTTGAAGAAGAATATAAAGAAAATATTGTTTTACAATGGCTATATAAAGAATATGAACATGATGGAAATGTCAAACATGTGGAAATAACACCTAATAAATATGAAAATTTTTATGTCATCATGAAACAAATGGGACTGAAAGGAAAAGGATAATTGGGTCAAAAAATGCAAGGACTCATAGAACCAATACAAATGGACTTTAGAAATCCTATAGATAAAACTGGAGTAGGTTTCAAAGAAACAACATCTCATCCCATAGTTGAAGATGGTCCAGTGTTTGATAGATTAGATGATTCAGATGATGATGAAGAAATAGAAGGACAACCTATTTCTTATGAAATATTACTACTCTTTCAAGGAGATTCACTGTCAGAACTTAGCATGAATCTTGGACCTGCACGAGAGTCAGAAGAAGATAAAGTAGAAGAACTTGAAGAAGAAGAACAACAAAGACATCCTAACTGGGGGCAGCTGGTTACTTTCATTCATATTCTTTAAATGCCTTGTTTTGACAAAGAACAGGATATAACACCTTCACAAACACCTTTTCAAGAAAGAGAGAATCGAGAAGAAGAGAATAATGTTGATGAAGAAGAGGAAGTACCAATGACTATTGCCCACTTCTTGGGAGTCTCAGATGATAGAAAAGTTTATTCACATGAGTATGAATGGGATATACTCTCTGATTCCATGATGGACATAACATTAGATGTGATACACAAATACACTCCTAGAGTCTAAATTGAAGAAAGAGAAATTTATAATGCTAGGTCACTAGGGTTAGATTCACATAACACTAATGTGAACTCCAATAATAACGATCATGACTTTAATAATCTTAACAATTCTTTGGAAGAAAAATTGATAGAAATCATCTCGCAAGTTAATAATATTGATAATAATAATGTGGTGTTGTCTCTCAAACCCCATGAATCTTTTTCCTTGATGTATCTTGAGCTTATAGACTGGAATGAACCCATATCCACAAGCCTACTATCCTTTGACAATGACTATACTTTAGCCTGTTATCTAAATGCTTGTGAACCCTTTACCCTTTCCACCAGTCCAAGGAGCGTAAAAATGACTAAGGGGGATATCAAGTTTCTCATTCTAAAAAAGAAAAAATAATTTTGATGGTGAAAACCATGTTGTGGCAATATCAAATTCAAAAATAGTAAAAGAAAAAAATGTATCTCATGGTGGAAACCTCTTAGAGGCACAAAAGGATGAGAATATTGATATTCTTCCAGATCATTTTCAAGAGAGATCTTTAGTATTAATTGAGCCAACATAATATATCAATATTGGAACAACAAAAGCTCCACAAATGGTTCACATTGCTCAATCTCTACCAGAAGAAGAAAAGCTACAATTTACCAATTTCTTCAAGGAAAAGAAGATAAACTTTGCTTGGTCCTATTTAGACATGCCAGGGCTATATACAAACCTAATAATGCATCATCTATCCATTTCTCCTAAAGTGAATCCTTTCAAACAAAAACTAAGAAGAATGAATCCACACGTGGCATTGTTAGTCAAAGAAGAGCTAGAAAAATTATTAAAAGCTGGATTCATAAGAGCTATTGACTACACAAAATGGATATCAAACATAGTTCCTATATCCAAAGAGGATAAATCCATAAGGGTTTGTATAGATTTCAGAGACCTAAACAAATCTTGTCCAAAAGATGATTTTCCACTCCCAAACATAGATATGATTGTGGATCTCACAACATGATATGAGATGTATTCATTGATGGATGGGTTCTCAGGATACAACCAAATCAAGATTACCCCTGAAGACCAAGAGAAGACCACATTTAAATGAGGATGGGGAACATATTAATGGAATTTAATGTTGTTTGGTCTCAAGAATGTAGGCACAACATACCAAAGGGTGATGACTACAATATTCCGTGATATAATGCATAGAAATATGGAGGATTATGTTGATGACACACTAGAAAATTCAAAAGTGATAACAACACATATAGAGGACCTGAGAAGAATCTTTGATAGAATGGAGAAATTTCAACTAAGGTTAAACCCTAAAAAGTGTGTATTTGGGGTATCATTGGGAAATCTTTTAGGATTCATAGTTTTGGCAAAAGGAATTGAAGTTGATCTAGCAAAGGTAAAATAAATTCTTGAAATGCAACCACCTAGGAATATCAATCACATGAGGAAACTTCAAGAAAAGTTGCAATCTATAAGGAGATTCATATCCCATTTAGCAGATGTATCATCAAAAAATGGAAGCACTTCCATTTACGACTAGTTTAGCCCTTCGAGTAAGTGGTTTGGGGTCATGTCAAATGCCTTGAATGGGTCTTTGACTTGGATTTGGTTTTTCCCCTGTCCTGCCCTATTTTCCACTTCTTTCCTACCTATTTTTTGGTATCTTGCTTTGAGATTTTGAGGTTCTTGACCTTAGGGTCAAGGTTGACCTTTTGGGTCAAGGTCAACCTTGACCCTGACTCAGGGTCTAAATTTCAAATTCTAAAGATTTCTAGATGTCAGGGTTTGGAAAGAATTCTTTCCCGCTTCCAAGTCAGTTGCTTCGAGCTTCGAAATGGTGACTCTTAAAAGACATTTAATATAGGTCCACTTCTAAGGGTATGAGCCTAATGCAAATTTATTTCTCATATGTCGGCCTCTCTAGAAGTTGGTGTCCTAGACTAGTATATAAGGAAGCCTTATCTCATTTTAGGGAGAAAAAAATGAGGAAAAGAGAAGGAGATAAAAGGGAGGATCATCTATGCATAATTTATTGAAGCAATCATCGATTTTCAAGCATTCAAGCATTCAAGCATTCAAATATTCAAGCATTCAAGATTCAATTCATCAAGGAGATCCATTGGTAGCCATTGAAGGATTCAAGCTCTATGGAGCCCTCTTGTTGAATATTTCTCCATCCATATCCATTCAAGCTTCTTCCTATTCCAAGATCCATTCAATATTGGTGTTGAAGAGCTAAAGGCAATTGATTTGAGACATCCTAAATCCATTTGGAGCATGTATACTTGTGGATTCAAGGATTCGAATCCTCCACAAGGGTTTCAGCATAAGCAAGGTGAATTGTTCTATTTATTTTGTTTATTACTGCAATTTCAATTCTATTTCAAGGTTAATTCCAAAACCAGGGTTTGACCAAGGAAGACCCCTCATCAAAATAACAAAACCATTTTTCTTTCCGGAGCAGGTTTGGAACAACAAATTACAAAAGAGATTTGGATACCCTTTTCAGCAAAATTTCAGGATCCATGAATAGAAGTTTTGTTGGAGCAGTGCAGGTTAAGGTCCACATAAAGGGGCATAATTGCACCCCTGTATTTGGGTCAAGGTTGACCTAGATCAGAAAAGAAAAATATTTTTGGGTTTTCTCTATCTTTGTGTTTTTGTTCCAGATCCTATTGCAAAATTTCTAGAAACTTAGTATAGACACCAAAAAATAGGTGTCTCCAGATCTTCTATACTTTGAGGTTAGTATTTGTCTTCAATTCATTTCAATTAAGATTTTAACACTCTCTTCCAAAAAGGAATGTAAGGTTTTCCTCTTTCTTCTTATTACTAATCAATTGATTCATTTCTGTATTGACCATTTTCGTGTAGTTAATCAATTTGGATCTTTCCTTTGGGAATTTGGGGTTAAGAAGAGAATCTTACCTTCCCCAATTCTTCTATATGCAAAGGATATTATTTATATGTTGGTGAACATATCATCAAAAACCAATCAAACCATCATAAATTATCATTTTTTTTATTCTTTACATTTTGGTGAACCCGCTTACGATAACTCTTTCTTTTGTGGTGTTAGATTTACATTTCATATTAGATCTTGCATGCATATTAGTTTAGTCTTCCTTTTATGTGCTTGCATTTACATTTGAACAATTTAAAAAAAAAATCATATAAAGCAAAAATACAAAAACATTTATTTGTTCATGCCTTGTGTTTTCCTAATTTAGTTCATGTGCATTGCATTGGTGTATGAGCTTTACTACCTCTAGTCCTACTTATAATATCCCAGTTAGAAGAAGTCACAAACTTATGGGTTCCTTTGATCCTGAGTCTTTGTCTCCTTTCCTTAGGATCCCAGATGACAATTTGATCTCTCATGACTCCAATCCTACTATGGAGCATAACTCTTCTCACTCATCTCATGATGGGGATGATGCTTTAAGAGTTCCTCTTGAACAAGTCCAAAAAATTTCAACTGAACTTTATAAAATGGGAAATTGGCTTATTCAAAAAAACCATAATCAAGATTATATTCAAGTTATAGAGGCTCTTAAGAAAGTTCTTTGGGATAATGATCAAGGTGTTAATCTCTTGTGTGGTATCACTCATCTTGTGCATTTAAATATCAAACCTTTAGCTCCAGAAGCTCAAGATCTAGGATTCAATCCTCCTATGACTAGTGTGGAACCTTCTTACATTCCTTTACCTTGCATTCCTACTTATACTCCTCCTTTAGTGACTACATCTCTTCCATCTCTTCCCATGAGTGTTCCACTGGTGTCTCTACCTGCCTCACAACCTTCTTACCATCATGTTCCTTTTACCTATTCCAACCCTCTTCCAACTATGGTTCCAAGTGTTCCATCAGCTGTGTCTTCCATTCTTGCTACTTCCTACACTTTCCCTAGTGTTTCTAATGTTTCCATACCTCCTATTTCTTCTAATGATTCCATAATCATTAGTCTGTCTCAAACTGTGTCCTCTTTACAACAACAACTTGCATCCTTAACTCAATCCAAGTTTAGTATTCCTACATATGACATGGGTAGTCCTTTATCCCTAGACATTATTCATGCTCATGTTCCTCAACAAGCCAATATGCCCTATCTTGAGAATTATGATGGTAAGGGAGACCCTATCACTCATGTTAAAATTAAACATTTCAAATCCTTTGTAGTGACTATGGTCATGACCATAGGATTTTAGCCAAGTTGTTTGCTAGAACTTTTCATGATAAGGCCTTGCAATGGTATTGTTCCTTGCCTCCTTATTCTATTGATTATTTTCCAAAACTTGCTAATGCCTTTATCCAACAGTTCCAAAATAACATTGGTCCACAAGTGTCCTTAACTAATTTGATGCATTGTAAACAAAATACTAAAGAAAAATTGACTGAATTTATTGGTAGATTTAAGCATTTGTATGCTCAAATTTCTTATCATGTTCCTAATATTGATATTCAGCATATGTTTATTTCAAATTTACAAAAGGATATTAGAGATAAGATTCTGCTTACTAAATTTACCTCTTTTTAAAAAATTTGTGCAACGCTTCATCATTATCAATTACAAGTGACTCAATTTGAGAGAAACACTCCAATGGCTCATGTTCCAGTTGATAAGAGTGATGTTGCTCCTAATCCCAACAAGTTTCAAAAACCTAACAACTATGTCAAGATAAATAAGAAAGAAAATGCAGTTGCTGACCAAGTTGTTGTTGCATCCAACAATGCCACTTCTGCATCCACTTCTTTTCATCTGAATCATACTTTTAATCCTCTTTCTGAATCTTTACATTCTATTATGAGTAAATTGTTGAATTCTAATATGATTACTTTTCCTCCTATTAGACCTCTTCTTCCTACTATGATGACATCCAAATCCTTTGATGCCAAATCCTTTTGTTAATACCATCTTCAGAATAACCATGATTCTGAGAAGTGTTATTCTCTAAAACGTAGGTTCAAGACTTAATTGATTCTAATGCTTTATCTATTGATAATTTTGATGGTAGTGGGAACAAATCTATCTCTCCTCCTAATAAAAACCTCAAAATCTATACGAATCCTTTTCCTACACATGATACTAATACCATTGTTCAACCATCTTCTATGGATATTGTTTATGATTCAAAGATGGATGATCTCAATCATATTGTTAACCATGTGGAGCATTTTATTTTGTCTCAACTTGTATTTCCACCCCAGCCTCAATCTAAACCTCAAATTCAAGTTGCACCTCAACCTAAGACTAAACCTAAACCTCAACCTAAACCTCAAAAACAACCTAAGAATAAGAGACCTAGGGAACTCTTGATCACCTTTGATGATTCTGAGACTATTAAAGCTCCTGATGGTCCCCTCTACATTTATGCTAGGATTTCTAAGATACCTACGCGTTGTTGTCTTGTTGATCCTACATCCTTAGTCAATGTCATTACTAAAGAAAACCTTTTTATGAAGAACTTACAACATAATTGTTATGATACATCTAATGTGTGGATCCAAACTTGTAATGGTTTTCTCTATCCATCATTTGGTTCTATTAACTTGCCTGTTGAACTTTCTAGTAAAGTTGTGGACACTACCTTTGTTGTTGTCCCTACTTCTGATCATTTTCAAGTTAAGCTTGGATTGACATGGTTGAATGCCACACATGCCTTTTCTTCTCCTATCCATAAGTGTATTAAATTCATTCATGATACAAAAGTGAAAATGATTAATCATAGTTTATATAAACCTTCTAGGCTTAGGGATTGTGATACCCTTGACTTATTTTAGCCTTCATTACCTAATTCATGTTCTTCTCAACCTAATAACCTTTTTTCTCATATCAAGCCTATAAACATCACAGGATTATTGAGTTAAGCATGCCTCAGATGGATCTTAACTGTGGTATTTTTCCTATGCCTTCCATACCTCCTTTTATCCATTGCTTCTAGTTCTGTTAATCAATCTCCTAGTGTTTCTTTTCAGCCTACTAAGAATCCTACTAATGCTCCTATAGAACCTGTGAAGGAACCGGTTGTTGTTCCTCCTAGTTCTCAACATTTTAAACAAGAAAAAATGTAACTGATCTGCCAATGAACATCGTAAGAAGCATCGGGCTCAAGATAAGGCCCGTGCCTCCATTCTTCAAAGTTTTTTACCTTCTTTTGACTAGCCTATGCCTAATGTGTTGGAAGAAGTGAATGTTAATAATGATGTTAAGATGAATGATTATGATTATTCTATTCGTATCTTAGATTCTATTTTGATTAATCTCAATGAAGAATATACTCTTGATGATCCTAATGATGCTAATGATGAATATGAGATTATTTACATTGATACTGATTTACCTAATATACTTTCAACACAATTGATAATTACACCTAGTATCAAACATCATGATTCTCAAGAGGATCCTTGTTTGGAATTGGCTATTATTCCTACTGTTTTAGATATAGTCCCTCTTAAGAGATTCCCACCTTCCCTAAATGATATAGACCAAGATGGGGAGAATAGGTGATGTGCTTGATTGGCTTGTCCTCCATGGTAGCTTTTCGTGTGTTTTCCTATTGTATTGTGTTTCTCCTATAATGTGTTTGCTAAATGTTTTTTCGATTCTTTTTTATGACCCTTGTTTTGATTATGTAAAAATAGGTTTTGAAAGGACTCGAAACCTTTTACAAGGAGAAAATAGATAAGACATTTAAGCTCCAATAGTTCAAGTGCATCAACACCAAAACAAGCAACACAAACAAGTCCTTAAACACAAAGACCAACCAAAAGACAAAGGACAAAAAAAAAGGAAAGAAAGACAACAAGCTGTTGTCTAAACACATTTCATTAGTTCTGCAACCTGATCCACAAGAATCTACATGTTTTCAACAGATAGCTTCAGCTCTTCCATGTCATTCTTGTTGCCATCTTCTACCATCCTGGACCTGGATCTCGTACGCTTACTAGGTCCCCGTTCCTCTTTAGTCTCAATGATCTCTTGGTTCCCTTTCCCATTATCAAACTTGTCAACCAGGATCTTCACATGCTCATTTGAAGCCTTGAGGACAACAAAGCTCTATTTTGCAATGTTCCCCATGGTCTTCTCCAACTTGTCAATTCTCTTTTCCATAGTCTCAACTTTCCTGGTTAAAACATCACTGCACTGGATTTTCTCCTCCATGGCATTAAGTCTGTCATTGAAGGTAGCAACACCCTCAGCTTTGGCAACAATGTCAAGGTGCAAGGTGATAAAGGAATCAAACTTGTTGTACTATTCCTCTATATGTTTCTCTATTCTTATATATGTTGTTTTCATGTTATGTTGTACCTGTGCTATTGTTTGTAAATGTTTTCCTTGTGTAGTTCACTTGGATTTGTGACTTGGTAGCACTGATTCTTTTTGGTCTCCATGTTGTGGTTCAAAAAGAATCTTCTTTGTAACTCTTGCATTTTCTTTCCTTCATTGTGATTGTAGTTCTACTTTATTTGGGGAATGATGACAATTCATTTGCAATAATATCATATATATATATATATATATATATATATATATATATATATATATATATATATATATATATATATATATATATATATATATATATATATATATATATATATATATATAATCTTATGATCATACTGACCCCACGGTAGGTAGATCCCTTCTGTGTTCTTTGTATGTTTATGTGGTATTTCCCTTGATTTGTCTTCGCTTGAGGGAATCACGTAGTGGAAATGTAATTAGTGGAGTTGTTTATGTTTCCGTTCAAGCCATTGTTCTTGTTAAATTGTTAGCAATGAATTTAACATGGGGGCATATGCTCTACTCACTTCTTGCACACACGCACTTCCAAAATATTGTCAGACCTAAATTTTTTTTTTCCTCCCTTTATGGATTAGAGACTAATCCTTAAAGCATGGATTTTTACCTTATAGGATATCTTGATCCCTCCAATTTCAATTTACAATGTTTTGATCCCTTAAGGTCAGAAGGTGTCCTTAAGACTGGATATCTCTCTTGTTTTGGCTTTGCTCTTTTGAAATAGAATATTCTTGAGGGTGAATCCTTGATGGGTTCACTAGTGAGTAGCCACATTCACTAGGTAGTTCAACTCCATCTTTCCAGTTGCACTATTTCCTTTTGTGATTCACAATGGGACATAGGTTCTCATTGGGAAAGCTAATCACACCCTCTTCTCTCTTTTTTCTAGTGATGTCTCTCTTATTGTAATCTTGGGGTTGACAAAGACTTGAGTTCCTAAGGGCTTGAGGATTTCTTTGTCCCTTTGATTTCAATAAGATTTTCTTTTTCTTTGTGATCTCCTTTACCGAGAGTTTGCATCGAGTCCATACTCTTGCTAAAGTGGGGGCTAAATGTATCTTCAAAAAATGGAAGCACTTCCATTTAGGACTGGTTTAGCCCTCTGAGTAAGTGGTTTGGGGTCATGTCAAATGCCTTGAATGGGTCTTTGAATTGGATCTAGTTTTTCCCTTGTCTTCCCCTATTTTCCACTTCTTTCCTACTTATTTTTTGGTATCTTGCTCTGATATTTTGAGGTTCTTGACCTCAGGGTCAAGGTTGAACTTTTGGGTAAAGGTCAACCTTGACCCTGACCCAAGGTCTAAATTTCAAATTCCAAAGATTTCAAGATGTCAGGGTTTGCAAAGAATTCTTTCCCACTTCTAGGTTAGTTGCTTTGGGCTTTGAAATGGTGACTCTTAAAAAGAAATTTAATATAGGTCCACTTCTAAGGGTATGATCCTAATGGGAATTTATTTCTCATAAGTCAACCTCTCTAGAAGTTGGTGTCCTAGACTAGTATATAAGGAAGCCTTCTCCTCTCTTTTAGGGAGAAAAAAATGAGGAAAAGAGAAGGAAAGAAAAGGGAGGATCATCTATGCATAATTTATCGAAGCATTCATATATTTTCAAGAATTCAAACATTCAATATCCATTCAAGCTTCTTCCTATTCCAAGATCCATTCAAGATTGGCGTTGAAGATCTAAAGGAAGTTGATTTGAGACATCCTACATCCTACAACTCTACATCCATTTGGAGCATCCATACTTGTGGATTTAAGGATTTGAAGCCTTCACAAGGGTTTCAACATAACCAAGGTGAATTGTTCCATTTACTTTGTTTATTACTACAATTTCAATTCTATTTCAAGGTTAATTCCAAAACTAGGGTTTGACCAAGGAAAACCCCTCATCCAAACAACAAAACCATTTTTCTTCCAGGTGTAGGTGTGGAACAATGAATTATAGAATAGATTTGGATACTCTTTTTGGAAAACTTTTGGGATCGATGAATAGAATTTCCATTGGAGCAGTGCAGGTCAAGGTCGACATAAAGGGGCATGATTGTGCCCTTGTATTTGGGTCAAGGTAGACCTAGCTTAGAAAAGAAAAATATTTCTGGGTTTTCTTCATCTTTGTGTTTCTGTTCCAGATCTAATTGTAAAATTTCCAAAAACTCAGTATAGACACCAAAAAATAGGTATTTCTAGATCTGCTATACTTTGAGGTTAGTATTTGTCCTCAATGCATTTCAATTAAGATTTTAACACTCTCTTCCAAAATGGAATGTAAGGTTTTCCTCTTTATCCTTATTACTAATCGATTGATTCATTTATACATTGATAATTTTCTTATGGTTAATTAATTTGGATCTTTCCTTTGGGAATTTTGGGTTAAGAAGAGAATCTTACCTTCCCCAATTCTTCTATATGCAAAGGATATTATTTACATGTTGGTGAACACATCAATAACAACCAATCAACCCATCATAATAATTTTTTTTAATTCTTTACATCAGATAAGGCTCAACCTTTCACGAAGATGATGCACAAAGGAGTTACATTCACATGGGATGAATAATGTAAGAAGAACTTTACACAAGTTAAGCAATATTAAGTGAATCCTCCAATCTTGATGGCTCTGATACATGGAAAACCACTTTTACTATACATATCAACAATAGACACATCATTAGGAGTGTTTCTAGCATGAGCAGATGAAGCTTAGAAGGAAAGGGCCATATATTATATCAACAAGACTTTGGTCTCTTATGAGTTGAATTACTCCATGATTGAAAAGGAATGCCTAGCAATATTATTTGCATCTCAAAAGATAAGGAAGTACATGTTGGTGCACAAGGTGAAGCTAGTTTCTAAGATAGATCCACTTAAAGTACTTATTGAATAAGGCAACACTGCTAGGATGACTATAAAAATGGGTCTTATTACTAAGTGACTTTGATATTGAGTTTGTTGATAGAAAATTTATTAAGGGAAAAGTGATAACTAACCAACTTGTTGAAGCACCATTAACAAATAATAAGCCATTGCATGTAGAGTTTCTTGATGAAGCAATCATGCACCTAATAGAACATCTGTGGAAGATGTATTTTGATGGCTCCTGTACACAACAAGGATCAGGAGTTGGATGTTTGTTTATTACTCCACAAGGGTACAATATACCTAATTCATACAAGATATTTCCATGCACAAATAACATAGTGGAGTATGAAGCCCTATTGAATGGGTTGAAACTAGTAATTGAATGGAAGGTCATTGAGTTACATATCTTTTGAGACTCACAACTTATTATTAAGAAAGTGAATAATGATTACCAAACAAAGGATGATAAGTTAATGCCCTATAAGAGAATGGTGGGTGACCTAAAGAAGTATTTTTTCTTCATCACATTTGAGTAGATTCCAAGATCAGAGAATAGAGCTGCAGATGTGATGGCTACCTTATTATCCATGTTACAACTAGAAGAGCATCAATTTTGCTATGACTTCCTGGTGGAAGAACTTCCTTTTCCAGCCTATGACTCACCTAATTCCCAAATCATTTGTGCTATTGAAACCCAAGTCCTATCTAGATATTCTCATATATATTCCTATCTAAAATACCAAACCTTCCCTAAAAATTATTTAAGAAATGAAAAAAGATTCCTCATAAGAGAAACATCGCATTATTTAATCATTTCTAATGACTTGTATAGATGTGCTCTAGATGGTATGCTACTTAGATGTTTAGAAAATGAAGATTCAAGTCATGCATTAAAGTAAGTACATGAAGGTGTGTGTGTGTCTCACTCAAAAGGCTTTTCATTAGCTAAGAAACTCTTAAGAGTGGGATACTGCTAGCCTACAATGGAGAAATATGCAATCCAATATGCCAAAACATGCAAGAAGTGCCAAGTCCATGTCAACCTGATACATGCTCTAGCTAGGGAGGTAATTCCTTTCATTACACATTGGTCATTTCAAAAATGGGCTTTTGATTTAGTTGGATGGATTTACCTGGACTCATCCAATGGACACAAGTACATCATTACGACAACTAAATACTTTACAAAATGGGTAGAAGATGTGCCACTAGACAATGCTATAAGAAAGAAAATTTCAATGTTCATCCTAAACTACATCATTTTTAGGTATGGAATACCCTCATCAATTTGACTGACAATGGGGGTCAATTCAAAAATAAAGACATGGATGACTTGTGTCTTCAATTTAAAATCACTCAACATTGTTCCTCAATCTATTACCCTTAAGGTAACGAACATGTTGAAGCATCAAATAAAAGAATCTTGAAAATCTTGCATAGAATAGTGAGCAAATCAAGAAGAGACTGGCATTTGTAGATAAATCCAACATTGTGGGCATATTTCACCAGCATTAGAACACCAACTAGTGCAACTCCTTTTGCACTAGTATATGGGTCTGAAGTGGTACTACCAATTGAAGTAGAGATTCCATCACTAAGGGTATCATTGAAAAATCTAGTCATTGATGAGGACTACAGAATCTCTATATTACAAGAGCTAGAATTTTTAGATGAGTGCAAACAACAGGTGTTTGATATCTCAAAGTCTATCAAAAGAGGATGTCAAGAGGTTACAAAAAAAGGTAAATCCAAGTTCAGGTAGGAGATCTAGTCTTAAGAGAAAATCCAAAGAATCAACACCACCAAGAGCAAAAGGTAAATTTTGAACCCAATTGGCTGGGTCCCTTTGTTATCACAAATTCATTTGGATCAAGAACCTATCAATTGGCTACACCTAAGGGAGATGTCCTATTGGATCCAATCAATACTCTCCACTTGAAAAGGTTTTACACCTGACACTCTTGAGGTAGCACCTGTACAGTGAAAATAGTTCCTAAAAAAGTACAAAAAAGTGAAAAGGGTTCCTAAAAAAAGTATAGAAAAAAGAGGAAAGAGTTCTTGAAGAAAAGTAAAAATAATAAATATTGATCCTAAAAAAAATAATAATGGAAAGAGTCCCAAAAAATGACTATCTCAGTGAAAACGTGGTAAACAGGCACCTTGGTGAGTCAAAGAAAAAAATAGAAAAACAAAGTACAAAAAAATAAAAAAAGAGAAAAAGTGTCTTGGTGAAAACCTGGTAAACAAGCGCCATGATAGAAAAAAAAAGAGAAAAGTTTATCCAAGTGGTGAAAACCTAGTAAACAGGCACTACTTGTAATCAACACTTTATCTATCAATACAACACTTGAACGCTTGGCCAATCTAAAGTTTAGTTTGTATATATCTTCCAGTCACTTTCATGACAAACCAAATCTTGAGCCGTAATATTGGGAAATCCTATATTTCCTAAGAATGGAATTTGTCTATATCAAGGTCCTAGGACAATCATTTTCCCTAGGGGAAATGGTCATAAGTTATGCAAGCTGCAAGGTCACCTAGTCGCTATTAGGACTTTCTGCTAAGGTGTCGCTTACCTCCTCCACCACCTGTAGGAGGACCTCAAGGTAGTTGTTGTCCACCTCCATCATCACTACTCTCACCAGCAACTCTTTGTTGTTGTTGTGGCTACTATTTCTACTGTGCACAAGGGAATAATGAACCTACATCTCAGTGAGGAGGCACCACCCTAAATCTCCTCTGATGACTCTACTGGTCACTATCTCTATCAGGTGCTTGTCACCTGCCATCACACCCTCCTCCTCCACCACCACCATCTCCTCCCCCTCCACCCCCTCCACCGCCTCCTCCATCATCACCTCCTCTACCATCACCTCCACCCTCACTGTCTCCATCCCTACCTCTCCCTCTCCCCCTTTCCCTCCCTCAACCAGCACAACCTCAGCAAAGACCATCCTCTATAGGGTCATAATCAAGTGTATCTATAATGCAAGGAGCAATCTCATTTAGAGAAGTGAATTGGGAAAATGGGTGCTATGAATAGTGTGCATAAAAAACCTCAGTAATGCCACCATCTAAGACCTCTAGTAAGTAATCCCAGGCAAGAGGTACCATTTGGGATATCTCATGCAAAGTTATCTTATAAACTAAACGGGATCCCCACTGAGCCTCCTCATCATGGACTTAGGTGTACACTGATATATCCTATGACATACCCTACACTCACCTATACTAGCTCATCACTTGTCACAATGAACCGCTCAATAATATAATGGGTCCTACCAATAAGGTATCAACTTTGGAAAAAGAAGGGCATATGTTGAGCATCTATCCTCCACTCCTCACAGTCAAGGTACAAACTCCATACTACATCAGTCACATCATCTAGAACATGACACCAATACTCCAACTTACCCAAGTGGGGCTATTGAAGCATACCAAAATACATGAAGATATATGGCAGCTTAGGATGGCTCTACTTCTCAATGATTGGTCATGTAACTGGGATGTGCTCCTAGGCCCATATTTGCAGAACAAGGATACTGATAGTCATAGTCTAAGAGTGTTGATAGATGATCTTATACAACTCCTAATACATTTGAGTGAGAATGTAGCTCCCCCAATAAAAATGACAAGGTAGACATATCATGTCCTTGATAACATGCGACCAGCCACACATAAAACCATGTTGATTGCGATCAGGCATCAAAAGGTCACTGATCAAACTTGCAAGATAAATGGGAAGACACTCATAGTGTGCCACCATGTGATCCCATGACATATAGCATTGTGTGATACTTGCATCTTGAAATAAGCATTGATAATATTTCATCACCATAACTATTTCGGCCTCATACTCTACATAGGCACCCATCATTGGAATGCGCAGGATCCTCTAGATGTCCTCTGGTGTTAGCATCATCTATCCGGTAGGCAAATGGAAGGTGTTGTTATTTGAGTCTCATCTCTTAGAAAGAGTAGTCAACAACCTTTGATTTACCCATATGTCGGGCAAATAAGATAAATACCATAATCCACATCATGCTATGACTCGCTGCTCTACGACAGTGAGGTGCTTTGATAAATCCAAGACCTAAGTCGGTCTAGGATTGGAAAAAGACACTATGCTAAAATGTGATTGCAAAGAGAAAAGGGGCACTATGTTAGCAACAAACGTGAAAAATTGAAGTAAAATTGACTAAATAGACCAGGTAGATAGTCTAAGTTGAAGAAATTTTGAAAAGAAAACAAAAAATGACCCTGATCTCAAAATGCAATTCAGGATACACAAGATGTGACATTTTAACTAAATATGACCCTTCGCATCCAAGATACAATCTAGGATCAATGGGTTATGATCCAAAATCTGAATACGACCCTATTTTTACCAGATGTGATAATGTGGTGGACATAATCTAAAAACTAACCAAAAAGACCAGATGCAACTCAACAACGTGCAATCTGGGAAAAAGATCATGTGATCCAAAATTTAGACAAAAACTGGATGCAACATAGGATTGACCAAGTGTGACCCTCCTTGCTAGGTGCGACGCTAAACTAAAATTGGCCTAAAAAGCATTAAATGCAGTAAAAACTTAAAGTAAAATATTGAATGGAGGTGTTATCGACTACTCACTTGTGACACATAGTGTGATGGCTGATCATGTTTTCATGCAATCTCAAAATGATGATGCTCAACGGGGACCACCATTTTTCCAACTAGAGCTCTAAAATTATTGAAGGTGAATAGTGAAAATAAATAGTAAATGACCCTTTTGGCCCTAATTAAGCCTCTCGAGGACCTTGGTGACCTAAGACACTTTCATGACAATAAGTCACAAAAGATTCATATCAGAACCAAAATTGAAATAGGTCATTTATATCAGTTAAACAGAGTAAAAATGAAGTTACTAAACAAAGTCAACATTCAAAAGAAGAAGACAACCATGGTCAAACTATAGTTGAACAGGGGAAGAATGAGCAGAAATGATAGCACAAACATGGAAAATACATTTAGTGATGATTATTATTCAGATGCATAGTCAACAAAAGTCAAAATTTTAGTCAAATATAAGTTACGAATGTTGCACACAATATAAATAATGCATGAAAAGCTTACCAGAAGCTGCACGAAGGGTTTTTCTCATTCACTCATCGAGTTTTCACTCTAGGATATTGGTTAAACATCAGTCAAACTTGATCAACTCTCATCTTTTTCTAGTCAAATTTGGTCAAAATTGGTCAATCAATGTTCTTTAACACTAAAATTGAGCCTAATTGAATTCTAACACATTCTAAATGATTTATAATTGATCTAGATTCATTTATATCAATCAAATATCTTCTTCAATGCTTGCATACACAGGTTTTAACAAATTTCTATTCTTATTTTGGTCTCAAGGGGGCATAATCATACCTAAAGTTGAATATTTCAATCAAATTTTCAAACACCAGGGGCATGATAATTATCTTCAATCAAGTCGAAGCTATTTATTTTTTCGACATTGATCAATTTCATTGCTTCAAATCAAACTAGATATTTTGATTAAATATTATCAAACTTTGTTCAATGAAGCTCGGAGTTGGTATGGTTGATTTTTGTTCAATCAAGTTCAGAATCGATAGCTTTCAAATCACATAGAATTTCATTTGATCAAGCTTGAAATTCTCAAATTTAGAGTAGTTCTTTCTACTACTCTCTAAATCTTTCAGAGTAGTTCTTTCTACTTCTCTCTAAATCTCTTAGAGTAGTTCTTTCTACTACTCTCTAAATATCCTCAAATTCAGAGTAGTTCTCACTGCTCTTTAAATCATTTGAATTTAGAGTGGTTCTCACTACTCTCTAAATCGCTTAAACTTAGAGTAGTTATTGCTACTCTCTAAATATCCTTGAATCTACTAGCTTTACTGAATTGTTTCCTAAATCAATTTTCTTTGAATCTCTGTGTTGTTCGCAAAGTAATTCAAAGAGGAGCAAATGTAATCACCCAAAATTGGGCTAATAGAACCTAAGGCCCTTTTTCCCTAATTTAGAGTAATCTCCTAATTATGTTAATTTGATTCTCGATTATTAACATAATTTGATAAATTTGATAAAATCAATAAACTTCATAAATCAAGCATTTAATCATCATCAATTAATAAAAAATCACATTAATTACATCTAAGCCTAATTAATTAAATCATTCCCATTAAATGCATGGCCAGAGTAATTAATTAAAATAAATTAATAAAAGGCTCAAAATTACATGTCACCTCTCAAGGGACAACAAGGACAAATTCAACCAATGAGAGGAGAGTCACATGGATCAAGCCAAGATGCATCTCAACCACTCTTCCCAAAATGTATCTCAACCATCCAAATTGATGAAGTTCTATAAAAGAAGGATTTTTAAAATTAAAAAGAAATAGTTAATTACATTTACATCTACATGTTGCTAAATTGAATTCCTAGCTAATTAGGTAACACTTCAATTTTATAGCATAATTGTTAAGGAATTAATGGCTTTATTTGATGTTTGATGTTTCTTAGCTTCAATTGATTAGAATCTCTCATTCTAACATTGCATTGTCACTATTTAGAGTCTAAGGCTGAGAGCAATTTAAATTTTGAATATACTCTTGTTAGTTAGAGAGCAATAAGACAGTTTTGTTAGTATGCTTAATTCTTCAATTGCTTGATTTGCTAACAATCTAATGCATTATTTAAGTGTTGTGTTGCAAGCTAGTAGGTACAATAAAATACACACATGGGCACCATGGAAGATGGAAAATTTTCCCACAAATATTGATGATGTTGTACTAATGTCAATAGTGCATACTTTATAGCCTTTATAATTTCTATATTTGCATGTATTTAAAATCAGGGAAATACCCTCTATGACCTTGGATGAAATCAATTAGGTTGTACCATTACAATTTGATTATTGGTGGTAGCTATTAAAGGTAGAAGAAATTTTTTGAGCCTTTCTTTGCACTATTAATTTGTATCCTATTCCAAATTTTCATAACAATAAGAACAAAATGATAACTTTGGGTCCAATCTTTAGGGTATAGAATGATTGAGCCAAATTATTCCTAGGTATAGATCAATTGAGCCAATATATACCCTCTAATCAGGGCCTAGATTGGTACAATGGGTCTAGGGAAATGAGAAGATGTAGGAAAATGGGGTATAGCTAGTTCTGAGGATGAGAGAAAATGTAAATGTCATAAATGGTGACACATAGATTAGGTGATGAAATGAATTATGGGATTGGAGGAAAACAAAGGAAAATGCTTAGGAATAAGGGCTTACCTCGAGTTTTGTATAAATTAAATTAGCACAGGACTTAAAATATTAATTTAAAGGTCCAATGAGAAATATGAGAATGTGAAATCAATGTGGTAACCCATATGTATTGTACCATCCTAAAAAGTTATCACCCATTGATGGTGGATTTAGGACCTATTAGAACCCATTTTAGTGAATTCTAGATTTGAATTTCTTTATTCTTGATTTCCCACATCTTTCATTTTCTTCCCCTGAGACTTTTCACACTTCCCAAGCCCCAGATTTTCCTTGAAATTAACCTTGTCAAGACTAGGTCACCCTAAGTCATCCTTGTCTTGGACAAGGCCAACCCAAGTTGGTCTTGTCTTTGGGAATTTAATTTCAGTGGGATATGGGCCCAATGTAGAGTGTTTTCTTTCTAATATTTATTTATGGTTAGTTTGACAATATTGAATCTCAAAATGAGTATAAAAGGAAATTAATGCCTCTCATTTTGACATCCACAAATATTGTATAATCTATTATTATACAATCCAACTTAGTGCAAGCAATCAATTTATCAAGTGCAAACAAGTAAAGAAATTCAATTTGTGCAATTGAGGACCTAGATTCAAGATTTGAAAGTAAGAACCTATTGAAGATCTTAGAGTCTCTGTCTCTTCAAGTCTTCATTCAAGAAAAGGAAATCTTCCCTAGTTGATGCAAGGTTTTCTCTCATGGCTAAGTAGAGGAATTATCAAGCTAGGAAGAAGATCCACAATCATACATTTCTTCCAGATCTAGGATTGTCAAGTGCAGATCCATTGCATTTGTAGAGACATCCTTGATCTTACATTCTTTATAAGCATCTTCATGGGTTTATTAGATCCTAACATCCATCCATGATGGTTTTTCATGCAAGGTGAATACTTAAATTTAATTTTTTTAAAACACTTTCCTTATGCAATTTTTATTTCATTAAAAGGCCGATTCATATACATGGGATTGACCAAGGAAATCCCCTTTCCACAATATTTTTCCCCTTTTTCTTGTGTGTAGGAATATATTGTCAAAGTTTTGGATCTGAATTTCTAGAGCTATAGATTTGGTGAATGATCCTTCATAAAATTTACTAGGTTTTGACTCTCTAAGACAAGGTTTAATTTCTTGGACAAAGCCGACTTGAGTTAATATAGTCCTTGGAATCTGAAATTCTCATAGTCAAAAGATACATGCATCAAAGTTCCAGATCCATACCCATTTATGTTCCTGACAGTTTTGCGACAATAAAATATAGATTTTAAGTTCACTTGTTCTCTCCTAGCTTTAAGGCGAGTTTATTCTTTCTATTTTCCTCTTACATTTACTTTTATTAATCAAATATGATATTATATCTTTTTTGTAGTCACTTTCTTAGTCATATTATCAATTCCTTTCATACATTTACACACTTTATCACACACATTCACATCCTACATGTCTCTAAGGAAAGTAAACCCTAATTCCTCCACTCTCATCTGGATCTTGCATTAGCACCCCTACATCCATCTTGGGTTGTGCTAATCTAATTTTCTTGAGGGTGAGCCTTTGGAAAAATACTTACTTTCTTGAATGTACATACCCCACACCTAAAGAATTTGGTGAGTGATCTATTATTCTCTATATAGCATTGTTCACCACTTTCTTATGTACACATACCAAAATGGGGCTAAAATGAGCATCTATTTATAGATGCTAACTTTTTAAGATGGAACATTTATCCCTCGATTTAGTGAGAGGATGAGTCCACCTCATGCTCATGGTAAAGTATAAGAAAGAGAGAGAAAGAGATGAATATAAAATCATGGGTAAAATGCAAGGAGATATCTCTAAATTTAAGGGCACACGCCCCCAAACCAAGGATCTTAACTTGCACACCCATGTGCAAGAATACATAAAAAAGACAAAATCCTAGATATTACTAAGGTCTAGTTGAGTCCAACCTATATAATTCTAGTTAGAATAAGTCATAGATTTATGGGTTTCTTTCATCCTGAACCCTCCTTCTTTCCTAGGAATATTGATGAGACCAACATGGATCTTAATGATATCAACCCTATAATGGAAAATAAATATTCTCATTCTTCTCATGATAAAGATGAAGTCTTAAGGGTTCCTACTAACCAAGTCCAAAGACTTTCCCATGATTTTGAAAATTTTGAACAATGGCTAGCTCAAGATAACCATAATCCTAAAGCCCTTTCTATTATATAAGGCATAAGGAAACTTATTCATAATGATGAACTTGGTGTTAAAATCTTGTCTATAATTTCCCATCTTGTTCATACCAATGTCAAACCTCTTAGGGATTTTTCTCAAGATTTAGGTCTCACTCCACTTACTGCAAGTTTTGAAGCCTCTTTTCCTATCTTTACTTCCATTCCTAGTGTGTCCACCTTTACTCAACCTATCATAATAACTTCAGTCCAAAATTCCAATCCTACACATGTAAGCCTTCATAATCATATTCTCCCTTCTCTTCCTTCAAGTGTTCCATATGTCTCATTTCCTTCATCCATTCCCACTTACCATAGTCTCCCTCTTTCCTATTCAATTATTCCTTCCATTTCAAATAATTTCCTTAACATTTCTCATGTTTCTCCTCCCACTATTTTTTCTATTGATTCTACCATTAATAAATTGGCTCAAACTATGTCTTCTTTGTAACAAAAATTTTTCTCCATGACTCAATCCAAGTTTAACATTCCTACTTGTGATATTTCTAGTCCTTTATCTTTGGATATCATCTATGCTATTATTTTTCAAAACATTGAGATTCCTCTTCTTGAGACTTATAATGGTAGGGGTGATCCTTTGAATCATGTTAAGACTTTTCAAACCTTGTGCAATGATTTCTCTCATGACCATAGGTTCATGGGAAAAAAATTTACTAGAACCTTTTGAGACAAAGCCTTGTAATGGTATTGTTCTTTGCCTCCTTATTACATTGATTCCTTTCACAAGCTTGCTAATGCTTTCATTCAAAAATCTCAAAACAATATTGGTCCTCAAGTTTCTTTGAATGATTTGATGCAGTCTAAACAAGGAGTTAAATAAAAATTTAGTAACTTCGATGGTAGATTTAAGCATTTTCATGCTCATATTTCTTATCCTATTGCAATGCATTTTTATTACTAATTTACAAAAAGATATTAGAGATATGATTCTTCTTTCTAAATTATCTTCCTTTTCTCAATTGTGTGTAGTGCTTCATTGTTATCAACTACGAGTGAGTCAATTTGAGTGCACTAATCCAATGGCTTCTATTCTCATTGATAAGATTGATGTTGCATTGAATTTCAACAAGTTTTAGAAATAGAAAACCTTCATCAAAACCAACAACTCATCCAGCACTATTGCTGAGAAAGTGGTAGCAGCATCTAAAGTTGTGGCTCCTTTGTCATCCATTTTTAAACCTTCTCATAATTTTACTCATCTTTCTAAATCTTTGCATAATTTTATGTTAAATTTAATTAATGCTAATGTGTTAAAACTTCCTCCTGTCAATCCCATTGATCCTTCAAAACCTAAATCTAAATATTTAATCCCAAATATTTATGTCAATAACATCATCAACCTAGCCATGATATCAAGAGGTGCTATCAATTTAAAACTATTATTCAAGACCTTATTGATTCCAATTCGATATCTGTGGATAGGAACAATAACAATGAGAATAAATTTTTATAACCTCCTAACCAAAAATTGAAAATTTATACCAATCCTTTGCCATCCCATTCAACCAATACCATTGACCAAATCCAACCTTTTTCTTCTCCTTGAATTGACTACAATGACAAAATTGATGAAGCTAATAATGTGGTCAATCAAGTTGAGAAAACCAAACCTAAACCTTCACCTTAGCTTTGCATTACCTTTGACTCTTTTGAGATAATTAAGGCACCTGATGGTCCCCTATACATTGTCACAAGACTTGATGGCCTTCCTTCCCGTGGTGTCCTTATTGATCCCACTTTCATGGTAAATGTGATAACTAAAGAACATCTCTATAGTAAAGATTAAAATGTGACTTCTATGATAAATCTGATGTTATAATCCAAACCTACAATAGTTTCCTAGATCCTTCCTATGGTTCCATTTCATTTCCTATTTATGTTTGTGGTAAAACCATAGATGCTACCTTCACTTTCATCCCAACTTTTGACCAATTCCAAGTCAAACTTGGTCTTCCTTGGCTTACCTCCATGAAAGTAATTGCTTCTCCTATTCATAAATGCCTTAAATTTTCTCAAAAGGGATAAATCTTGACTATTAACCATAGAATTTATCAACCTTCCATTCCTTGTGACTCAATTGACCTTTATTTCTTTTGGCCTTCCATGCCTCAACCAGCTCAAACCCATCCTAACCATCCCTTTTTATCATACCAAGCCTACAAGTTCGACAAGATTTGTGAATTAAGAAAACCTAAGGATGATCTTAGATGTGGACTTCTTCCTACACCACCTACATCTCCTCTTCCTATTGCTTATATGCATACTTCACAACCCATCTCTCAACCTAGTGTGGTTCCTTTTATTCTCCCTCCTAAGGAATAAAAAGACCTGATGTTGATTGATCCAACCCCAAATAAAATTTCTAGAAAAACCAAATGCAATCTTCATGATAGTGATCATCGTCACAAGTGTCATACTAGATCCCATCAATGTTCTTCTCAAAACATTTCTTCCCCTCATACACCGCCTCATGCTTCTCTTCCCTTTGACCAAACCATGCTTGATCCAATGGAGGAAGTGAATTTAAACAAGATTAAAATGAAAAAACATGACAATGCTATTCATATCTTAGATTCTATTACAATTAATTTGGATGAAGAAGATAATCTTGATGCTAATAATGATATTCATGCTAGTGATTATAATGGAAATGAGACTATTGATATTGATCATGATTTACCATCTATGCTTTCACAAAAGTTATCTATCACTCCTAGTGACAAACAAAGCAACCTACCTGCACATTAGGATATTTGTTTGAAACTGGATATTATTCCATCTATTGTGCTTGATGTTTCTCCTCTTGTGAGTTTCCCACCTTCCCAAAACATTATAGACTGAGATGGGGGGGCACGAGATATGCTTGAATAACTCCTCTTGCATGGTAGATTCTATGTGTTTTCTTTTTGTAATATGTTTCCCCAGTGATGTACTACTTGTTATATGTTTTGTTTAGATTTCTTTAAATGACCCTTGTTTCTCTGTTGGTGTAAGGTGATAAAGGAATCACAATGTCATAAACATTCTTCTATTTTTATCTTTCTTCTTTTATATGTCATTACATGTAATGTTGTACCTATGCCACTATTTGTAAATGTGTCTTTATGTTGTCTTTTTGGGATGATGCAAAATAGTAGCTACCTATTCTTTTTGATCTCTATGATGCTGACCAAAAAAGACTCTTCTTCATAACTCTTACATGCTTTTCTTCCATTTTTTTAGTTCTACTATCTTTTGTGGATGATAACATTTCATTTTGATATAATATTTGACATATTATTATATGATCATACTAACCCCATAGTTGGTAGATCCCTTCCCTACTCTATTTTGACATGTGCTCATTTCCCTTGATTTTTCCTTTCTTGGGGGCATCTCACAATGGAAATGTTTTGTATGGATGCATGTATGCTCCATTAAAGAAATTTATCCCATTAAGGAATTTGCAATCACTTTAACATGGGGGCATACACTTCTCTCTATGTTTCACATTTTGCACACACACTCACCCTAATTCAATGTTTATTTTCATTTTCTCTTTTGACAAGCTACCCTTTGGATCCCTTAATGGATACACTTTCCTTAAAGATAGATCATCCTTTTATTTTCAATCCCTAAGGAAGCTTACCTTCCCTTATATGAAAAATTGTCTTTCAAATCCCTTAATGGATACACTTTCCTTGAGGATAGATCCTCCTTTTCTTTTTGATCCCTAAGGAAGATTAGATTTCTGTTAGGACAAATCATTCTTTACCAGACCCCTTATTTGATACACTTTCCTTAAGGATATCTCCTATATGGATTGAACTAGCATAACACATCTTGCTAGAACTTTCAATGCCGTCTTTTTTGACACTTTCTTAGTGTAGTTCACAGTAGGATAAATAATCTCTCTCTCTCTCTCTCTCTCTCTCTCTCTCTCTCTCTCTCTCTCTCTCTCTCTCTCTCTCTCTCTCTCTCTCTCTCTCTCTCTCTCTCTCTCTCTCTTGTTCTATCTCTCTTATCTTGGTTTTCATTTCTTGAGGACTTAAGTCACTTGGGGGCTTGATGTTTCCTTTTCTCTTTGACCTTGATGAGATCATCCTATGTATTTGATCTTGTGAATTAAAATTCACTATCCCCCAGAGTTACATTTTTCTGCTACTTCATTTTTTTTCCATCCATGATGTTTTTGTTTGAAGAGATATAGAGGCTTGCCACTTATCATTATGGAATGTATTTTGAAGCATTTTACTTTTTCCCTTCATCAAAATCTCCATAGTTGTGCAGATTTTCCACCTAGCAGCACAATGCATTTTTGGGTTGAGCTTCCTTTTCTTTTTGTTGAAAGCTATAATTGAGTGTCACATGTCTAGAAAGGTGCTAATCACATTAATGTATGTGGTCATATTTTGGGTGGTTGAAGGAGTTTAATTTTCTTTAGAAATTAGCTTTTGCGCTTGTGTTCGATGTGGTCATTTTGTGAGACTTTGAGAGAATTCAACATCCTCTTTGAAGGATATTTTGCACCCATCTACCATGTGTCATCTCTAAAATAAAGAAAAAGGATTTCATGCATCTTGTGTGTGTGAAGCTTGGTTTTTTTTCAATTCAGGTATTTTCTCATGAAGTAGCTGGACACAGATTCTTTAAATCTGATCTTGGGTGGTACCTGAGAAAATTAATCTGATCCAATAAGGTGGTAGTCAAGTGAAGTAATGGAGAATCCATAACTATTAATAGACCAATGGATATCTATGATTTTATCAGGGCCGGTGACAAAATTGCAACTTCTTGGCTTCACAAAGTGGGACAACTAGCAAAATTCTTAAACTAATTTATTTTAAGGAGAATCAAGTGGTGTCTTAGCTTTGTTGGCATTATGTTGAGTTGGTATGGTTGCATTAATTGGAAGCAATTGGTTTGGTTTTCATTGATGGAAAATAAGTCAATTTAGTCATGTATCACAATCGGTGAAGTACATGATACAATCAGTGTGAAGGATAAGTAATCGATTAGGCAGGAAAATGGTTAAGTCCAAAAGATTGGTAGACAAGTCAAAAATTTGGTAGCAGTTGTGACAGATGAATAATTATGAGGTGCGGTCACATATAAAATATTAACATGGTTAGAATAAAGTTTGGTTCTAACCACAACTCCTTTGGTTGATCCATGATAGAGATTTTGGTGACAAGTCATTTAGACAGGTAAGAAAACTTGTTCTTGAGCACCAGTTGGAAGATGTTAGACCAATAAGCGGTATAGTGGTTGTGATGATAATTAGTGTTATGATGACATATAATAATGGTGATAAAAATGATGTGGAGTTAATTGTGGATTCGAGGATATTATTTTGGGAAGATCTAAGGTGGTGCATTGGAGAAGTCAAAATGTGTTTGACTATTTTGGTGAAATATAATGCAGATCTTATTGTAAGCCAACACAGTAATAGGAAATTGTGTTTTGCATAGAGCTTATCACTTTGGAGGGAAAATATTTATTTTTCATGAAGTCGACGCTAGAAATGTATATAAGTGGTACTGCTCATATTGAAAATGTTATTGTTATTGGTTGTTGTTGTGATATTTGTGAAGGTTACTATGGTTTATTGTAAAATTAATTAGGGTTACGATCATAGATCTGATAGAGTTAGATTGATGAGAATTTACAAAGAGAAAGAAATAGATTAGATCTATCAAGCAGTCAGTGCTATATCTAGATTATTCAAATTGTTGTTCCCTAGTAGTTACATCAAGAAAATACCTTATCTAGGTGAACTTTAATAGGTTCATATTGTAAATCCCTTAACTGGGTGATCTCTTAAGAGAGTTTTGAAATCCTCTAGGAAGGTAGATCTTAGTAGATCTAGTTGTACTTCTAACAAGGTACTAATCACTCCTAAAAGGGTGAACCCTCAAAAAAGGGTAATTGTAAGCTCCTAATAGGGAAAACTCATTTACTATAGTAGTGGGCTTGTGGGTGTCATCCCTGCCATGGTTTTTCCCTCTAACCAAGAGTTTCCACACAAAAATCATTGTCATTTGTGATGATTTTTTGGATGTCTTATATTTCTATCTTTTATTTTTTCACTTCATTTATATATTTTACTCTTTGGAAGGTATTAGTAATGTTAATTAGATCAGTGGTTGAATTACTTATAAAATTGTTGATATTGATTCACCTCCCTCCTCTCAGTGCCTAAGAATTCTAACAATTAGTATCAAAGAGTTGGTCCTCTTGTTGATAAGTCTAACAACTTGAGGAAAAGATCTATAACTATGGAGAGTTACAGGCATGAAATGGAACTTGAGAATGCACATAAGGTGATCCATCAGATGGAGGATAAACTAAAGAAATAATTGGAAATAAGGATAAAACTCACTAAATGGAAATAAGGAGAAAACTCACTGAACAATTGAATGAGATTTAGGACTACATTGAACAACTATATGAAGGAAGTATGTCTGAAGATTCTGAAGAAGAAATTGTAGATTTGATGTAAAAGAATAAAGGACTTAAAGAAGAAGTGACAAATTTTAAAAGAGAACTTGAAAGTTAGTCTGTCAGGATGTGTGAAAATCTAGAAGGAAAGAGAACAACTGAAAATGCAAGAAAGATTTTTGAGGATGCCCTAAAGGATAAAGAAAAAGAATTTAATAGACTGAGGTGGGAATTTACCTTATACAAAAGTTAGATGCATGATGTTGTTAAAGAAAATTTGTAGGTCGCAAGTGAGGATGAAAGACTTAGAGATGAGAATGAAAAGTTGAAGAACGATGTGAAATTTGATAAAGAAATCAATGAGAAACTAAGAAAGTACAATGAAAGCTCAAAAATCTTGTCAAACAATTGAATAACCAAAGGAGAAACAATGGTAAAACTGGTATTGGTTACTTCGGTCAAGGAACATTTAAAGTTGGATAGTCATCCAAATTTGAGCTTGAGAAGCCACAAGACCAGAAGGAAGAGCCAAGAGATGCAGGTAAGAAACCTAGTAGACCTACTTGCTATAAATGTGGAAATCTTCATCACACTACAAATGTATGTAACAGTAAACCTATGAATAAGCCCTACTTATTTTATGGTTATTTCTATGTTTTTCATAAGTATGGTCATACTACATATGATTGTAGATCTCGATCTAGCAGCAGATCTAGCAATAGATCCAGTGGTAGTAGATTTGAAGGATATTGTTTTACATGTAACAACTATGGACATAAAGTTGAGAATTGTAGGACTAAAGCTTATGTTCCGAGGTCTCTAGTCAAATCAGTAAGCCCTAATGGAAGGGAAATATAATTTCATATAACATGTTCTATATGTGGAAATTATGGTCATCCAGTGATGAATTGCAGAATGAGAAGACAAAGAGGTAATACTGGACCTTGGAGGTCAACTAGTATGGCATGATTTGTTTACCATAAGGTCATTCATCTTACAAAAGACTATCAGTTTAGAAACCAATCATCCTACCAGTTAGAAGATAAAAAAGAAAAAAATATTGTTAATGTTGAGGTATATGATCAAGAAATGAAGAAGATTTGGAGGAAAGAGAGAGTGAAGCGGGAAGGTAAATAGGTAGAAGCAAAATCATTTGAAGGGAATTCACCATCCTCTGGTACAAAGGATTATTCTTCAAACTAAGCACATTATTTTCTTAAGGGGAGCATTTAAAGAAAAATCCTTTACTGATTCTTGATCCGAGAGTGGTGAGATCTATAAGCACATTATAGTGTAAGATGTGATTTTGGTATTTATAAAGATTTTGGAGTTGTTGATGTTTATATGGTGATCAGATTTGAGTTTTCATGGTGCATATCTTTTACTGTTTGATATTGGTTATAACTATTGGAATACCTATCGATGGATATGCATTAAACTAGTGATATGACACTATTCCTACCATTTAGAAAGCACTATTTTACTATTGGAAGCACATAACAGCTATAAATAAATGATAAATAGAGGGAAGTGATCTTTTTTTAACCTTTACATTTATTTGATCACTAGAGCTTATTTTGTTGTCGATTTATTGAGAGCCCTAACTCGTATATTGTGTGAAATTATCTATCTAGTCCACATTTAAATTTGTTTGATTGTTGCAGTCAGTTAACATGAAAAGGAGAGTTGATACATGTTTCCTACTGAACATTGTTGAGAAGCCTCAACCAGTGTTCAAGATTCACCTGATCAAAGCAACAGATATTGATATGTTAGGTGCCCTATCTACGATTCCTCATGAGTGATGTTGATTAAATATGTTCAGTCTTATGTTGATTGTAAGATTGAAGAACTTGGAGCTAGTGTTGTTAAAAAATAATATGAGAATATATGTGTTAATGGTGTTTTGAGAGATGAAAACAAGCATCTACATATGTAAGGTTTAACATATGCAGTGGATATTCCTACTGAATTCCATCTCGATTAGATTCTCTATGTTGAGCAGAGTGCATGACCAATTTTTTTGGTTGGGGAAGCTGTATAAGATCTCAATGAAAATGATTCATTGAGTTACTTGTTTTGGAGTGCAAGGATCAGAATGTACACTGAGAATGGTTGCAACACATTTGGTTAGTGAGTTAACCAAATCCAAACAAGACAAAAGAGCCATTACAATAGATGATATTGAAGAAAAAGAAGTTTAGTTCACATCGATGGTAATAGGTTATCAGGTATACCAATCAAGTAGATTTAATAGTGTGCCCTATGGTGCTATACATGTAGGTTATTAGATTGTGAAAGATGATTTAGTGTATGACTTATGTGAGATGGTCAAAAGTCATTTCTTGGTGAATATGGAGAGAATAAAGAATGAAAAGAAGCAGTCATTCAAGTACAGTTATCTACTAGTATGTATGTGTATCTTCATCCAAAATTTATTCCCTAGTAGAGGAAATATTTTTTGGTCAAAGGACAAACCGTTAGTTGTGCAGATAAGTGATCTTATCAAGGAATTAGGTGAGAACTTTAAGAATGTAATGTGGGGTTATTTCAAAGATTTTCAATCTAAGATGCATAAGCGTGAAATAATTTATTCCAACATTGTAGATAAATATAGAGATGATATATGTTTCTTAGTAGATATTGATTCTTGTATTATGATGTCAGTTGAATCTAGAACTTATCGGGTTCCACCTATGGGTTATGAAGTAGATGGTGAGTTAGTGAACCTTCATGCAATTGAATTATTGTGTAAACCATTGGATAGGCAAGGATAGAGGTTTGGAACTTATGAAGAGGCGTTTGCTAAAATCAATATTCAATTCACTAAAAGTAGAAATATGTGACTAAATAAACTACTAAATATTGTATATAAATGGCTAAACTTATTCACATGACTATTAGTATTTTATTTGTATTCATTTATAATGCGACTAAATTTATGACTAAAGTATTTTATTCATTTATTTAGTCATTGATTTAGTCGTTGATTTGGTTGTTGATTTAGTCATTGATTTAGTCATGCTAGTGATTTATTTAGTGATTTATTTAATCATATATTTAGTCATTAATTTAGTCATATATTTGGTGATTTATTTAGTCATTAATTTGGTCATATATTTAGTAAACTATTTAGTCATTAATCTGGTCATATAATTAGTCATATATTTAGTCATTAATCTAAACAGATTAGGACATGATGGAATTGAACCACCATCCCCCTACTTGTAACAAAGGTGCTCTTTCATTGAGATAGTGTTGGAAACTGCAATTGAAGCGATTGTTGTATTGTCATTGATGTCAAACCTTAATTGGTAAGACTATTGCTATTTAAGAAAGTACTATATCTATTTGAGTGTTGCTAATGGGGATAGGAAAGGTTGGTAACAACAACACCTAAGGAAAGGTTGAGTTATCTTGATACTTCAATGAGTACTTGACTATGTGGCACAATGATAAGACAATGTATTGCTTATCTAAGTAAGAACGAAGACTAAACTGGTAGGCTTAACCGAGCATAAGTGAAGAAATCTAGTTTAAGCCGAGTGTTGTTTGTGTTGACCGAGCTAGTGAATACTGAGTAAAATCAGTGTTGACTGAACACCAGTTAATTGCCGAGGAAGATAGTGTTAGCCAAGGAAACAGTTTATGTGGTGACCGAGCTTTCCAAAGAAGACCGAGAAGTTGGACACAGTATTGACCGAGCATCAATATTTTGCATTTGTCAAAGAATTCAGATTTCCAACCGACATCGTTGAATTCTTGAATTATGTAAAATGTGTTGACTTTATTTATTGATTGTATGAAAGCATTTAATGCAATGTAAAATGTTTTATTGTAAATCTTTAAGAGATTCAAGATATTTGTTTAAAAAGATAAGCTGAAGAACATAATGTAGGATGGATTCAATGAATCTGACCTAACCCTAAGATCTACAAAAGAGATTAAGCGGAAAAAGATTAAGGAAACCTAAGTGAGAGGTTGAATGTGTGTAGAGAAAGAAGTGAATGTTGGAAGTGTTATTGACTGTCTAAGTAGAAAAGGTTGAAGGAGAAGTGTTTTGATCACTTGAAGGGTTCTGAGAAGATTAGTGATGGAGATGGAAAAGGTTCACAATCAGTAAGCTAGCATATGTGTATGAAATTGGATCTGATATTTGCAAAGTGAGTTGTATGTTTCTTAGATCAATATTACTACTACTTTCTAACCATTGTAACAGTCAAAATCCTTTTAACAAAGGTTGACCTAACAGTCATAGGTATAAATCCTTTGAACAAGGTTGCATTCTAATGGAGTGTATGTAAGTCCTATAATAAGGTGCACTTTTAAGAGAGTGGTTGAAATCCTTTAACCGGGTCACACTTGATAGTGTGTTTGTAACCTTTCACAGGGTTGGCTTTTCACCGAGCTCACTTCAGAAGAGTGAACATAATAGTAGCATGTTACAAAGTGGTTTTTCCCAAATTGGGTTTCCACTATAAATCCCAGTGTTGATACTTGTGTGAATGTTTTGGTTTGAACATTTCTGTGTTTTACAAGTTAGATGCTATTGGATAAGTGGACTGCACTGTTATATGTTTCTGTTATGCAATCAGTAATGACCGAGTAGGTGTTGGTTATTAGATCTGATTTGTTGAAGAGTTTAAAAGTTTTTTTTATACATCTGGACCTAAGAACAACTGATTCATCCCCCCTCTTTATTGTTCTAAATCATATTAACAATTGGTATCAGAGCTGTTGGTGCTTACAAAGAATAAGTTTGAAGGTACTTGAAGCAAATGATCAAGATGTATAAGAAGGAGGTACCTAAGCTGAATAAGGAAAACTTTCCTGCATGGCAAAGTTTGATGAAGCTTCTATTGATACCGAGAATTTTAATTCCTAAAAAACCAAGACGACAGGGAAGTATACTATATATTTATCATACTTTATAAATTTCCTTTGATAAAAAATAAAAATAAATGAAAATGCATCTTATGTTTGTCATCTACTATGATGATTGATTTATTAATTTCATTTTATTTTAGTCATTTGAAATAAATAATAGCTTATTTTAAAATAAAATGAATGAATATTAAATAGGTAGAGCAAAAAGGTGGCGATCGGGAGTTGAACACTCGACCTCTCAAGCCGACCTTTTTTCCTACCTATCTACCCTCCTACCCCCTAACTAGTTAGTCTACTTATTTTCCTTGAGAGGGTTAAGAGAAATTATATATTTGTCTTTGTTTTGAAAATATGTGGTTTTTATTTATTAACATATTGCATTTTAAAAGGAAAAAGAATGGGGAGAGGGAGTAGAACCCTCTACCTCTCAACCCATCCTTTATCCTACCTAAACTAGCCGCCCTACCCTAACCAGTTGTCCTATGTTATTCCTTGAGTATATGGGTAGTAATTAAGGTATAAATTTTAGAGTTTTTTATTCCCTTTTAATAGTTTGAGAATAAATTATTAGGATATTGAGTTTCTTGTGCATGATATTTTTAAAAGAATTTTATTTTTTACGTGATTTGTTTTTTACTAGTGTGATTTTCTTTAATAAAAATTTAATTCCTAATTTACCTAAAGTGAAAAGTGTATTAAAGTTAATTCATATTAAAAGGATTACTATGTTTTAGGTTTTGAAATATTATTAATGGATATTAATCTTTAGTTTTCAAATACCTAAATATGATCTTGAAATCTTACCATAATTTTATTTTCAATTTTAAAATTTTAACTTGTTAGGTAAAAAGAGCTAAAGTGATTATTCATTACCATTGTTATTTATTTATAGTTAATAATTAATTGATTTTTCCCTTTATTTTAATATTTTTGAAAATTTAGGGTAAATGCCTACTTTTGAGAGTGAATTGTAAATCTTTTATACCCTAGTGATTTTAAAATGTTTCTATGTTGATAATCACATTGCATATTGTTTGTACATAGATATATTTTAAAAATAGATATCAATGCATTATGTTTTGTTTTGAAAATAAAAGTAAAATTATAAACATAATGACAGTTTTATTTAATGTTTTAATTAAATTTCTTATGTTTTGATAATTAATGAGAGCATCTTATGATCAATATTTAATTTTTATTTATATGCCACTTTATTTAATACATTTATAAATTATGGCATGAATCTATTGCGATTAATTATTATTTAATAAATAAATGGTAATGGTCTTTACAAAAGCCTAATATATTATGAATGTAATGTTTTGATTTTAGGTTTTATTAGAGGATTATCTAATGACAAGTATTTTTTTGTAGGAATTAAGCGATGGATTATCATGCACAAATACCTAAGATGATTATAAATCAAATTTTTGAATGGGAAATATTTCCCTAAAAACTATTGTAATAGTTTATTGTATAATTTTTAGGGTTAGTTGGGGATTAAGTTTCTGTGAACGGAGATGACTTTTCACAGACAACCTTAGGAAAACATATTAATATGCAAACATTTGTAAAGAAAGATCATCACGACATAAAATTTTACAAAATACATTCTGAAATATTGGGAACCGGACTAATGTTCTTGCTCTAGATTTGGATGAAAATTATTGCATCAAGTTTGTAGATCAAGTGGTTTTTGAAGTTTATTTGCTGAGTTCATCGGTAACATCTGTTCCTCTGTGTTATTTCGGGTTTAAGGCTTTGGATCAAGTATATTTGCTTTCTTAGAGACTATTATATTGCAATTGTAAATAGGAATTGTAGAGCTATATCAGATTAGTTTTCCATTGTGTATGGCTAAGCGTGCCTTTTGAATAGTTTAGATTTCAATTGGTCTATCCTCTGGAAATTAAAGTTCTTCTGAATAGTTGTCTTCCTATTTTTGTTGTTAATTGATAAATCTCTAAAGTGATAGATTGGTTTGAATCCATCTCCAAAGTTCTATTTTTAATTCAAGATTTCATTTTGTCGTTAATAGATAAAAATGAATAAATTTTGACAGTAGACTTCAATTAAAGTAATCACACATAACTTTCATTTCTGATCAGGAGTAGGCATTGGTCTTTATTTTAAGTACAGTTAATTTTATCATAGCAATTCTTTAGATTTTCTATTTATTCTTTTAGGAATATTCATTAATTTTAGGTTTACCAGCCTTGGTTCGATTGAACCAAAATTGCAGAGGCACTTGTTATTGTGCTTGTCAGTTGGCCTCAAAACCGCCAACATTTTCAAGCCCCAACAGCTGCATCTGGCTGGTATTGGTGACTCTGCTAAGTATTACATTGAACATGACTATGTCACACTTGCTGCACCTCTAACTGCTGAGGAAATGAAAGATAAACAAGAGCACAACCAAGCAATGTTGGAGATTGCATATGCCCTAAGTTATCCATAATTTGAAGACATTAAAGACTGTAGTATTGCAAAGAAAATGTGGGACACCCTTGCAAGCATTTATGGCGGTGATGTGAATGTGTTGAGAGCAAAAGCCGAGAGCCTAAGAGGTAAATTTGATGAAATGAGAATGCAAGAAGGTGAGAATATTGCACAATATTGTGGTAGAATAAAAGAAGTTGTAAATGCTATTAGAGGAGAAAATGGAACTATTGAGGATGAAACTATAATAGGAAAAGTATTGAGAACTCTGCGTCCTATCTATGCAATCAAAATTTCTACAATCCAGGAATCTAGATGTAACTCTCCTAATGCCCTTACTTTAGAAAGTTTGGTCAGAAAGCTTACTAGTTTTGAACTTTCTAACTATGATTACTTCACTGTTGGTAGTATTGAATCTTCTTTTAAGTCATAGATGGTTTTGAATAAGTCAAAGAAGGAAAAATAAAGATGCATCAGTGAAAGTGAAAGTGAAAGTGATAGTGACAGTGGCACATTTGATGAAGAACTTGAGGATCTAGAAGCTCTTATGGCTAGAAGACTGAAAAAGGGAAAAGGAAGGTACAAAGGTAAACTCCCTATTATATGTTTTTCATGTAATAAAGTTGGTCATATAGCTGCTAGATGTCCTGACAGCGATAATAAGGATGAAGAAAGAGACAGCAAGCATAAAGACAAAAGAGAAGACATAGGTTACCGAAGATACAAGGGCTACAAAGGGAAAGGTAAGAAATCTTGCTACATTGCTGAAGAAGAGATTGACATTGATAGTGATGATTTTGAAATTGAAGTCATCTATGTTGCAATGAAAGATGAATCTGATGAGGATGAGAAAACTAAATTAATATCTTATGTGAACAAAAATGATAAATGGATTATTGACAGTGGTTGTTCACATCATATGACTGGAGATAACAGTAAGTTTGATACCTTAAACCATTATAAAGGTAGGAGTGTAAAGTTTGGAAATGATGCACCATGTCCTTTTAGAGGAAAAGGATTGATTAAGCTGACTGATAAGATCTCTTGTGAAAATGCTTATTGGGTTGAGGGTCTTAATTATAATTTGTTGAGTGTTACACAACTTAATAGCACTGGCTACTAAGTGGAATTTCATCACAGGAAGGCCAAAATATTTGATGCCACATGTGAACTGATTGGAAGTGGAGAACAGACAAGAGGTAATTTGTTTGATCTAGACTTGTCTGAAGAAACATGTATGATTGCACAACATGATGATATTTGGTTATGGCATAAGTGGCTATGTCATGTTAACTTTGATAATCTGGTAGAAATTAGCAAGAAAAAGAAAGTGAGAGGTCTACCTAGATTGAAGAAACCTGAGAATGTAATGTGCAAAGAATGTTAGTTGGGTAAGATGACTAAGTCTAGTTTCAAGAGCAAAACCTTTAATTCTGAGAATATCTTAGATTTGGTTCATACTGACCCTTGTGGACCGATGGGTGTACAGAGCTATTGTTGTGCTAGATATTTTATCCTATTTATTGATGATTATACCAGAATGACGCATGTAATGTTCTTAAAGGAAAAATATGATGCTTTTCAATTTTTTAAGTGGTATGTGGCTAAAGTTGAAAAAGAGACAGGTAAAAACCTGAAGTGTCTGAGATCTGACCGAGGTGGAGAATTCACATCAAATGAGTTTAATCTATTTTGCAATGATAGAGGGATCAAAAGATAGATGTCTGCACCTAGAACTCCTCCATAGAATGATATAGCAGAGAGAAGAAATAGATCTATCTTAGACTATGCATGGATATTAATGATTGAAAAGAATGTTGCATAGAAGTATTGGAAAGAAGCTATAAGTACAACTATTTATACTCTTAACTGAGTACAAATAAAAAAAGGTACAAATTTGACACCTTATGAATTATGGCATGGGTATGCACCGAATGTAAAGTACTTTAGAATCTTTGGAAGTAAGTGCTACATATTGAAGGATAGTAGGAATGGAAAATTTGATGCTAAAAGTGATGAGGGTATATTCCTAGGCTATTCCACAAAAATTAAAGCTTATAAGTGTCTGAATTCTAACACTAATAAAATTGTGGAAAGTGTAAATGTCAAAGTTGATGAGTATGCAGAGAAAATTGAAGCTGACAATAACAAAGTACCAAAAGATTACAAATTTTTTGTGTATATAGAGGAAGAAGAGGCAAATGACAGACCTACACCTGATGCTGAGTCTCAGGTAAGCAATGTCGAGCATTAGGATAACAATGTCGAGAGAGAAGAAGAACATTCCGAGTGACAGGTAGAAGCTACCAAGTATCAGGAAGAGGTTGCCGAGCATTCAGAAGCTGAATCTGACAATCTTTTTGGAGAACCTATTCTAGCACAATATGTAAAGAGACATCACAAGCTTGAACAGATTATTGGGAATAAAGATACAATAATTCATACAAGAAGCAAGGTAAGAGATCCAACATGTTTACTATGTGAATATGAGCCTAAGACAACAAAGGAAGCATTAGAAAATGAAGACTGGATAGAAGTAATGAATGAAGAGATTGACCAGATAGAGAAGAATGATACCTGGACTCTAGTTTTGAGACCAAAAGATAAGAATGTCATTGGGACAAAGTGGGTATTTTTTAATAAGTTGAATGAACATGATCAAATCACAAGAAACAAGGCTAGGCTGGTATGCAAAGGCTACACACAAGAAGAAGGAATAGATTATGGGGAAAGATTTTCCCCTATAGCAAGATTGGAAGGAGTCAGAACTCTACTTGCATATGCTGCCTATAAAAGTTTTAAGGTATACCAAATGGATGTCAAGTCTGCATTTTTAAATGGTATATTGGAAGAAGAAGTATATATTGAACAGCCAGAAGGATTTTTTGATCCAAACAAAAGACACATGGTTTGCAAAGTAAATAAAGCACTATATGGATTAAAGCAAGCTCCCAGAGCATGGTATGAGAGATTGCACAACTACCTAATACAAATTGGATTCTCAAGGACAAATGACACAAGCAATCTATACATGAAAGATGAAGAAGGTAAAGGAATCCTATTAGCCAAAATCTTTGTAGATGATATTATATTTGGTGGACAAGATGCCTTGTGTAAGAAATTCTCTAATGAAATGCAAACTGAATTTGAAATGAGTATGTTTGGGGAGATCAAATTTTTTGTTGGTTTGCAAGTATATCAGATGGAGAAAGGAATTTTCATCACCCAGTCTAAATATGTTCATGAGATACTGAAAACCTTTGGTATGGAAGACTCAAGGCCAGTAAGTACTCCCATGGCTACTAGATAGAAGTTGTCTAAGAATGATGATGTTGTAGAAGTTAACCAGACTTTGTATAGATCTATGATCGGAAAGCTACAGTATGTTGTACATAGAAGACTAGATATTGCATTAGCTATTGGGATTGTGGCAAGATTTTTTGCCAATCCTAAGGAAACTCACATGATGGCGGTTAAAAGAATCATGAGATACTTGAAGGGAATTGTTGACTATGGATTGTACTACAAGAAGCATGAAAAATTTGAACTGAGAGTGTATACAGATGCTAATTGGGTAGGAAATGTAGATGACAGAAAGAGTACTAGTGGTGGAGCTTTCTTTCTTGGATAGAGATTAGTTTCCTGGACAAGCAAGAAATAAAATTACATTTCCCAATCTACTACTGAAGCTGAGTATGTGGTTGCAGCTGTCAATTGTTCAAATTTGATATGGATAAAGCAATTATTTGTAGGCATGAAAGAAGAAATCACTGAACTAGTTGTCATCTTCTATGACAACACAAGTGCTATCAACATCTCTAAAAACCCAGTGATGCACACAAAGACCAAACACATTGCCATCAAGTATCACTACTTGAGAGAACTAGTACAAGATAAAGAGGTCCGCATGGAATATGTGAATACCAAGGAACAAATAGTAGATATATTCACTAAAGCTTTACCTAAAGAAGCTTATGAATACCTGAGAAGTCAATTAGGGGTCCTTCCCCTAACTGAGGCTGCCTAGTCGAGCTAGGAGCATTGCATCAAGTTTGCTGCAAAGAACATCTAGCATATTTATGTAGAGAGAGGTCACACTTTAGGAGCAGCCTAGAGTTGCGATGAGCAAAAAAAAGTCAAAATAAGTCATAAGCAAGATGACAGAGAGAGAAATATTCTACTGAACTGAAAGGATGATATCTACATCTACAGGATGTATGTTTTTGTTGCTGCTTTGGCATTTTTGTCAAAGAGGGAGATAATGACAGATGAATACATAGAATGAGAAGATCAAGATAGTGAGAGAAATTTAGTGGACGGTCAAGCATGGATAATTGATTCTGTATCAAAATGAAGCTAAGGATATTATACATTTCTCTGATAGACAAATAAGTTTTGGATTGGTTGGTAATTCATGTGATATTCATATGGTGTTGCCATCAATGCCAAAGAGGGAGATTGTTGGAAACTGCAATTGAAGCAATTGTTGTATTGTCATTGATGTCAAACCTTAATTGGTAAGACTATTGATATTTAAGAAAGTACTATATCTATTTGAGTGTTGCTAAGGGGATAGGCAAGGTTGGTAACAACAACACCTAAGGAAAGGTTGAGTTATCTTGATACTTCAATGAGTACTTGATTATGTGGTACAATGATAAGATAATGTATTGTTTATCTAAGTAAGAATGAAGACTAAACTAGTAGGTTTAACTGAGCATAAGTGAAGAAATCTAGTTTAAGCCGAGTGTTGTTTGTGTCGACCGAGCTAGTGAATGACGAGTAAAATTAGTGTTGACCGAACACCAAATAATTGCCGAGGAAGATAGTGTTAGCCAAGGAAATAGTTTATGTGGTGACTGAGCATTCCAGAGAAGACCGAGAAGTTGGACACAGTATTGACCAAGCATCAATATATTGCATTTGTTGAAGAATTCAGATTTCCAGCCAACATCATTGAATTCTTGAATTATGTAAAACATGTTGACTTTATTTATTTATTGTATGAAAGCATTTAATGCACTGTAAAATATTTTATTGTAAATCTTTAAGAGATTTGAGATATTTCTTTAAAAAGATAAGCCGAAGAACATAACATAGGACAGATTCAATGAATCTGACCTAACCCTAATATCTACCAAGGAGATTAAGGAAAAAAAGATGTATTGACCTAATAGATGTAGTATTAAGGAAACCTAAGTGAGAGGTTGAATGTGTGTAGAGAAAGAAGTGAATGCTGGAAGTGTTATTAACTATCTAAGTAGAAAAGTTTGAAGGAGAAGTGTTGTGATCTCTTGAAGGGTTCCGAGCAGATCAGTGATGGAGATGGAAAAGGTTCACAGTTAGTAAGCCAACATTTGTGTATGGAATTGGATCTGATATTTGCAAAGTGAGTTGTATGTTTCTTAGATCAATATTACTGCTACTTTCTAACTATTGTAATAGTCAAAATCCTTTTAATAGAGGTTGACCTAACAGTCATAGGTATAAATCCTTTGAACAAGGTTGCATTCTAATGGAGTGTATGTAAGTCCTATAACAAGGCACACTTTTAATAGAGTGGTTGAAATCCTTTAATCGGGTCACACCTGACAGTGTGTTTGTAACCTTTGACAGGGTTGGCTTTTCACCAAGCTCAGTTCAGAAGAGTGAACATAATAGTAACATGTTACAAAGTGGTTTTTCCCAAATTGGGTTTCCACTATAAATCCTGGTGTTGATACTTGTGTGAATGTTTTGGTTTGAACATTTCTATGTTTTACAAGTTAGATGCTATTGGATAAGTGGACTGCACTGTTATATGTTTTTGTTATGCAATCAGTAATGACCGAGTAGGTGTTGGTTATTAGATTTGATTTGTTGAAGAGTTTAAAAGTTTGTTTTATACATATGGACTTGAGAACAACTGATTCACCCCCCTCTCTATTGTTATAAATCATATTAATAGATAGTACCCTTTAAAAATAATCATCCCATGTATCATATGTCAACCTATAAACATGTGTTTCCACAAAATACAAAATCAAGTGAAAAGTGAAAAATATATAGCATAGGATACATGCAAAAGCCACTCATTTGGTGTCAAAATTGTACTCCAAATTAAATTTGACTACAAACATTAACATATGTGAATGCCAATTAGGAACATGGAGAGGGAGTGAGAGGGAGGAGGAGAGAGTGATAGAGCAGGGAAAAATAATTTGAATTCCCAGTTGGAGGAAAAAAGGGTGATCTTTGTTGGGAGGCAGAATTGGTTCTTGTACCAAGATCTACAAAGGTCACTAAGAAAGCTGTAGAAGATAAGACTATTTTCCCCATGCCAGACAATGAGGAAAAAGCTAGTGGGCCTAGCTTGGCCCATCCAAATAAGGATAGTGGTCCTGTCTTGGGTCCAGAGGAAGAAAAAGGGGGAAAAGCTGGTCCTTCTAAGAAAAATATTAGGTCAACGAAACAGCTAGAAGATCTATCACATGGGGGGAACTCATTTCGAGGTAAGGGTAAATGGAGTTTTCTTTTTGGGGTTAAACCGACTGGAAAATCTTCCTTCCCAAAAATTGATATAGCTTCAGATCTTGATAAAGGTGTGATTGGTTTGAATATTCCTGATCAAATTATAGATCACACTGTATCTAGAATGGCCTCAACCCTGATAGGAAAGTTTACAGGTCTTAGGCTAAATATAGATCTGGTGAGGGCTTTTGCGCTTCAAAAATGGAAGCTCAAAGGTCAGGTGGATGTAGCTGCTATGCCGAAAGGCTTCTTCTCCTTTTTATTCTCAAATGAGGAGGATCTTTCAAAAGTGTTAACAGAAGGACCTTGGATGTGGGGAAAATCTTCTTTATCCTTGCAAAAGTGGACAACTAATCTAGATTTCAATGATAATTTCTTTGTCTCCACTCATATTTGGGTTAGATTACCAGGTCTCCCTCTGGAGTATTGACATGAGGATATATTGGTGGCAATGGCTGAGCCTTTTGGTGAACTGTTGACTATAGATCCAATGACTGTAGCCCATTCTAAACAAGTGTATGCAAGGATATGTGTCAACATCCAGCATGATACTGACCTAACCCAAGTCATTAATCTGAATTTGAAAGTGGGAAAATAGACCCAAGAAATAGAATATGAATCTACCCCTTTTGTGTGTTTTACTTGTAGAAAAGTAGGTCACTGGGCAAAACTTTGTCCCTTGAAGAAAGAATCAGAGAAGAAAGACCAAGAGTCTAAAATGCCAAAGAAGTGGGAATGGAGGAAGAAAAAAGGAGAATCACAAAATCCCCTAGAGAATAAGAGAGAAAACAAAGCTCTGATGAGAAGTAGGCAGACAAACAAAATGAGTCAAAGGAGACAGAAGGGCCTAAGGAAGTAGAATACCCTACTGAAGAAAATAGAATGCAGGAAAAAATTACTTTGGTTATTGCTTCTATGGAAAATCATGAAACCTCTTACCAGATAGAACCTATAATGGTTTCAAGGGTTAAGGATAGCTTATCAGAAGAAAGGATGAATTACCAAAGCCCGCAAAAGGTTTCTGAAACTTAGTTTGTTTTAGAACAAATTAGTAGTGAAGCATCGAATGGCAGCTTGTTAGAACATGACTCAAAGAAAGATAGATCAAAGGAATAGAATGAGGAATCTGATACAGTGGAAAGAGAGAATAAAATTCCTTGGATTAGTGTTAAAAAGAAGAATAATAGGTCTCTTGTTGGAGCAAGTTTTGGATCTTATTCTAAAATCCTGAAGAATCTAACCCCTACTTTAGGAACAATTAATGCTAAGGCAACACATGGAGGTTTGGATTCTAAATCAAATAAAAAAGGGGGTCAATCCAAACCAGGAGGAGTTATGATGAGAGGTCAACAACAAAAGGCAGACACAGGTACACCTAAAAGAGAAAGGGGTAAAGCTTCTGAGAAAGATCAAAGAGAACTAGAAGCCAAACAAAACATAGTGGATGGTAGGCAACGTACCATCGACCAGGTCTGTCCTCTAATTTTTTAATGAAAATTCTATCTTGGAACATTAGAGGTCTTAATAGTCCTCATAAACATGATGTAATTAGGAATCTTGTTAGAGATTCTAAGCTTGATATTTTGCTTATTCAAGAAACTAAAATGGTTAAAGATAAGATTGTTAAAATAAATTTGCTGAAGAATGGGGACAAGTTTAGTAGTGATGTTGATGGGGCTTCTGGAGGTTTGGCCATCTTTTGGAACACTATTAGCTTCTCTTGTGTCCTATTGAAAGAAGATAAGAACTTCCTTGCAGTTAAAGTTAGTAGTATCAAGGATAACTTTTCCTGGACTCTTATTAATGTGTATGCTCCTAATACTAAATCTAGTCACCTTCACCTCTAGAAAAAAATACAAGATTTTAGAAAGGATTTCCCAGATGACAACTGGATGATGATGGGAGACTTTAATACTCCCCTAAAAGAAGCTGATAAGAAAGGAGGGAACAATACCCAAGTGGACAGTAGGGTTGATTTTATGGATTTTATATCTAATGAAGGTTTGTTGGATATTGATCTGGAAGGAATTGATTTTACTTGGACTAATAGGAGAGTTGGTGTGGATCTCATTTAGGTCAAGCTTGATAGAGTCCTTGTCACTCATGGGTGGATTGCCAATTTTTCTTGCTCTCTTTCTCCTCTTAATCGTATAGGGTCGGATCACTTTCCTATATCCTTTATAGATAACTCCTTCAAAGGTAAAGGTAATTCTCCTTTTAGACTGGAGAAAATGTGGCTGAACCACCTTTAATTCAATAATAAAATTGAGTGGTGGATTATTAAAGTGGAAGGAAAGGTGATGTTCCAGGTGGCAAAAAAAATGGCTAACATCAAATCTAAAGTTAGACTTTGGAATAAGGATGTCTTTGGGGATATATTCCAATCTAAAAGAAAAATTCAAATGGACCTTAAAGAAATTCAAGATAAGATACAAAGCATTGGATTGATTGAAGAAACTAGAAAAGAAGAAAATATTATCCTAGTGGATTACCATAATATTATATCTAAAGAAGAAACATTTTGGAGATAGAGATCAAGGTCTCTTTCGCTGAAAGCGGGTGATAGAAATACGATATTCTTCCATTTAATAGCTATGAAACACAAGGAAATGAATAGAATCAACTCTTTGATTACCCAAAGGGGTACACTTAATAAAGAGGAAGAGATTAGGAAAGATATGATGGGCCATTTTTCTTTGATCCTCTCTAAAGAACAAGGTCTCAATCCTAATGATTAGAACTATTTTCTGAATTCCATTCCTACGCTGTTGGTGGCTGAGGATAATCTCTTTCTCAAATCTATACCCTTGAAGGAGGAAATTATCAAGGCTATCCTGTCCTTTGAAGGTGAGAAATCCCCTGGGCCGGATGGTTTTCAAATGTTTTTCTTTCAACATTTTTGGGATATTATTGGGGATGATATTTGTGATGCTGTGAAAGAATTCTATGGCTCTAAATCTTTTCTTAAAGAGCTCAACTCCACCTTCATAGCTCTGATACCAAAAAAAGCAAGAGCTAACACAGCTGATAGCTTTAGACCTATTAGTCTTTGTAATTCACTGTATAAAATCATATCTAAGGTTTTGACTTCTAGGATTCTCAAGATTCTCCCCCGTCTCATTTCTCCCCAACAAAATGGTTTTGTGCCAGGAAGACAAATTTTGGACTCGATCATGGTTGTTCATGAGAATATCCATTCGTTGGAGAAATCAAAGAAGCAGGGGTTCATTATGAAACTTGACCTATTAAAAGCCTATGATAGGGTTGATTGGGAGTTTCTTATGAAGATTCTTCATGCTTTTGGTTTTGATGAGGGAGTGATTAAAATTATAATGCAACTTGTTACTACTATCTCTTCCTCGGTGATTGTGAATGGGGGACCCTCTCCTTTCTTCAGACGGTCTAGAGGGTTACGTTAAGGTGGTCCTATATCACCAATTCTTTTTTCTATAATGGTGGAATGTCTGGGGAGATTCCTCTCTCTTCAAGTTTCTCAAGGTTTGATTATGGGTTTACATCCAACTTTTGGAGGGATTGTCTATTCGCATGAACAATGTGTTGATGATACAATTGTGATGGGAGAATCAATAGTGAAGGAGGAAAGGAATATGAAAAAGGTGCTAAACATGTACGCTAAAGCCACTGGTCAATTCATAAATTGGGAGAAGAGTGCCCTATTTTTCTTCAATACCCCTAAAGCCAGAATGAATAGAATCTCTACTATCCTTGGGTGCAAGATAGGAAGCCTCCTGGCCTCTTATCTTGGTCTGCCTCTATGCTTGAAACCAGAGGCTAATTTTTGGAATGAAATTCTTGATAGATTTCAAACAAAATTGGTGGGTTGGAAAGGGGCGATCCTCAGTCAAGCTGGGAAAGTCCAATTGCTAAAATTGACATTACAAAATCTTCCGGTCTATGCTCTTAGCTTATTTAAAATTCCTCAAAAGTTTGTCAACTTAATAGAGAAAATCCAAAAAAGGTTCCTATGGTCTGGAGTGGAAGAGAAAAAGAGACTTAGTCTTGTGGCCTGGGAGAAGATTTGTAAGCCCAAAAAGATGGGGGGTCTAGGAATAAGGAGCATCAATTATACCAATAAAGCCCTCCTAGCTAAGCAATGCTGGAGAATATTTGAAGATGAGAAAGAATGGAACTTGATAATGAAAAGGAAATACCATCTTAGTAATCTAGAAGGATTACTCCAATCTCAAATTGGTATCTAGGGATCCTTTGTTTGGAATAGTATAAGTAAAGGCAAGAATCTCATTTGCAAAGGTGCAATTTGGAAGCTGGGAAATGGGAGGAAAATTCATTTTTGGAATGATAAATGGATGTCAGAGAAGCCCCTGATAGAGAATGAAGAGTGGGGGAATGCTATTCAAGACTGTAAAGATACTATAGGAGAATTGGTCAGTGATTACTAGAAAAATGAAGACTGGATAGACCTTGGACAGAAGGATATTAGATTTAAAGAACTGAATAAACAACTTAATAACTGGTTTATAAGAGAGAATGAGGAAGACAAAATTATATGGGGTCTGACAACTTCTGGAAAGTTCTCTGTTGCTTCTACTTCATTGATTCTTCTCCCTAATGAGGCTCAGCCTTTGTGAGCATAGGTATGGAATAAGGACCTTACTCCTAAAATAAACATGTTCTTCTGGCTACTTGTTTAGAATAAAATTCTCACACAGGATAATCTCTTGAGAAGAGGGTTCCAAATGCCTAATAGGTGTGTTATGTGTTGTCCTGATGCTGAGAATAGAAATCACCTTATGATACATTGTTCTTTTATGAGAGAGGTGTGGGACTCAACTATGTCTTCGTTTGATTTCATTTTGGTGAAACCTAATTCTATCTAGGAGTTCTTTCAGCGGTGGTAGAGTCCTTTTAATGACCATAATGCCAAGATTATCTAGAAATTTGTCCTTCCCCACTTTACCTAGATTATCTAGAAGGAGAGGAACAATAGAATCTTTAGAGAGAAAAAGGCCCCTCCCTTAGTGGTTGCTAATTCTGTGTCTAGAAGTATTATGGAAAGTTATAGAAGTTTGGGAAGGAAAGATAGTAGTCTTTGGGACCCTCTACCTAAGAAGGACTATAGGATCTCGTGGGAGAGATTAAAGAAGTGTCAGAATCTAAATCCTAGAGATAATATTTTGTGGATAGCACCTCCCAATGGTTGGGTTAAAGGGAATTTTGATGGCTCGGTGAAGGGAAATCCTGGAAGGGATGGAGGTGGAGGGTTAATAAGAGATAATGCTGGAAACTGCTTAGGAGCAATTGTTGTCCCACTTGGAATTCAAACTAGCCACATGGCGGAGGCAGAAGTTGCTCTTTATTTGGTCATGATGGCGAAAGATTTGGGTTGCATGAAATTATGGCTGGAAGGGGACTCTTTAAATATAATCAATGCCACAAAAGGGAACTTTGTTAGTTCTTGGATGATAGAACACATCATCAACAAAATAAAACTTTTAATGAACTCCTTTGAAGACTTCCATGTCACTCATGTATATTGTGAAGGCAATAAACCAGCGGATAGGTTGGCTAATGACGGTACCTTGTTTGACGTCATCCAAAAGTGGAGAGGGGAAGTGAATCTCAAGAGTGAGATTTCCAATCTAATCAAATATGATAGAATTAATCACTATGGAGGAAACATCACTTAAATTAATGATGAGCAGGACAAATCATTTACCGAGGAGGCTTGCATGTAAGCTGAAGCGTGGTAACTTTACTCCGCAGATAATAAGGCACGGACAAAGGGTTATTTTCAAAAACCAAAAAAGAATTGTGAATCTAAGAAGTAAGGCTGAGAAGTCTGGAAAGAAGCTGAATTAGTACATGAAAAACCAAAAAATTATGGGAGGTGGTCTGAAGAGGGAGGAACCCTCCGACTGTGACAAATGGAGACATGATAGAGATGTGTGGAAGAAGTTGAAAAAAGGGGGGGTTACCCAGTTTATGAAGAAGCTTCATGGTCACGACAAAAATATTACGGCTTTGTTTGCGGAGGGCTAGAATAATGGTAAGGTGTTTCTTTGGGGAAAGTCTTTCAAGCTTACCATTTCTAGCATAGCTGATATTATTGGCTTACCTATTGATGGCACCCATTTTCATAGAGGCAATCATAAGCTAGGAACTGAAGCCTTTTCTATTTTTCCCAAAACTATTGATGAGAAAGCCCTTATGACTAAGGGGAAGGGGGACTATGTGGACATTTCTAATATAGATGAATTTTGGGCTAAAATTTTGAAGGCCATGATAGAATATTTTACTCTGGATGGGCGGTATTCAAAAATATATAATTTCCATTTTGTGTTTGCTAACCACTTTAGGCACAAAAGAAGAATCTCTTTCCCTTATTATCTATTAAGCTCTCTGATTAGAAGCTTTACCGGTCATAGAAAAAAGGCTTCTAACCCTGTGCTACATGAAGGATTGATTCTCCTTATATCTGACCACATAAGGGATAACATTTCAAACCCTATCCCTAAAAAAATCATGGAGAAAAGAAAGGTGAAGATAGAGGAGGAGAAGGAACTCAAGACCAGTAAGAAGAGAAAGATAAAAAAAGGAAAACATCCTGCTACTTCTGATGACAAAGATACCAGAGAGAAGGAGTCTGAGCACAAACACCAAACAAGAGGAAAGGGTTTTCTTAAGGAAGGCAGCAAGAAGGAGACTGAAGAGGAAGAGATAAATGATGAGAAAGAGGAAGACTATGGAAAAGATCAAGAAGAGGAAATGAATGAGTGGCTAGAGGAGGGGAATGATGACAAAGAGGAGAATAGCCATGAAGAAGGAGAAGATAAGGAGAAAGTGGATGAGGAAGAGGAAGGAATCGATGGTTACTCTTTTGATGAAATAACAAAAGATACCCCTGTTATTATTGAAGATGCTAAGAAAGAGAAGGTTGGCACTCATTCTTTGGAGGAGGTTATTTCTTCTCATATTGATCATGTGGAGGAAAATTTGAATAATGCCATGTCAGAGATGGGGGAAGGTAAAACCAGAGAGGAGGACTATAAAGTTGATGATGTTTTTTCGGAGGGTTTTATGGGTGGCCAAGAAAATGATGGAAAGGAGGCTGGTATTATTCCTTCTACTAGTGACTCTGGTGATGAGACCTCCATAAGAGGGGAGGAAGGGAAGGACATGATGGGAAGGCTGGAGAAAATTAATAATAAAGAGGAACTTGGAATCCTTTAGAGGGAAGACTCTCTGCTCAAGGAGAAGAACAATGTGGAGAAATAGGAGGAGAATAGGGACTGGAAGAAGGAAATGCAGGAAATGGATACCCATATCCATGAAATGGAAAAAAATATGAATAACATGAATACTAAGATGGGAAAAATGGAAAATAATCTTTTTGATAAGGTTAAAAATAAAAATACTAAAGAGGATGTACAGCTGAGATGAAGAAGAAGGTTAAAGAAATGATGAAAGCTTTAGAGACTAAAATCAACAACCATGACAACATGATAAGAGGAGTCCTGAATCATAGCAATGAGGGCCTGAAGGTGACTATAATGAACTTGAAAATGTTGCATAACCATCTAGAAAGGAACATGCTGGAAAGAACCACTATTACCATTGATGAGGATGCTGGAAACATGGGGCCGGGGATGAGAACTAGAGGACACACTCAGAGAAAGGTCCCAAAAAAACCTACTGAGCTGAAGGAACTACAAGAAGCTATCTAGAAGATGGAAGATCTCCAGAAGAAGGCTAAGGAAATGATAAAAGATATTTAGCTTGTTCTGGCTAGTAGATGTTTTGCTATTTATTTTTTCTCTAGCTTTATCTTTTGAACTATTTGATTGTTGTTCACTGCTATGGTTTTCCAACAGTTGTTTCATTTTGTTTTCTTTAATGCTCTATCTTTTTTTGTATTAAACTTTGGTTTCAAGTCCATGTAAAACCTGATTTTACCTTAATCAAAAACATATGTGAATGCCAGACTTGATCTAACCCTAGAGTTTCACCACTACTTCCATAATTCTTCTCCTTAAGTTTGCGATATCACATCAAGCATTAGTTCAGGCTAGCCCACAAAAAATAACCAAAAATAATGATAAATTTTGTCAACTAAAAGATTGTGCTTTTTTTTGTGTTGAATTTTATATAGTTGAATGGTGCATAAGACATCAACAAGGAAAAAACAACACTAGCAAAATATTTAAGCAAAAATTAGAAGTATGTTTAACAAGATATTGAACAAGATCAAACCACCACAATCATTTATACTACAATACCCCACAATCCTTTATACTATAAGACCACTAGATTTCATGTCATTTGCAAATAGTTGGTTTGTAAATAGTTGGTATCAAGTACTAATATTTAGGTAACATTGCTAGGGTTATGGAACAACCATTAGTGATACTTGGTCTTGTGCTAAATAAATTTGCCAAAAAATTTAAGAAATTTAATTTAATGAATGTGCAATCAGAAGACTATTTAAAAAAGGAATCCTTGTGAGTACAAAATCAACATTATACACAGAACTAACCAATTTTTGAGTTCTTTAAATGCTAGCTCTGATATAAATTTCTGAGGAACACATACTAATCAAAATGATTAAAAAAATAATCACACACGCTCACTTCAACATGTTGTCAACTGCACAAGCAAGGGGTGCAACACACTCCAAGGTATTTGTTTCTAGTTGTAATGAACATAGACAAATGTGTTAAGAATGGTTACAAATTTCATGATTAGAAAGAGCGATTTGAATGCCAAGAGTTTTTTTTTAAATATTCAAGTATCAGTGTAGTAATATGTAAATGGTAACACAATTTTTATTAAAAATACCTGATTATAAAGATGATAGAACATTCTGACCCACAAAAGGTTAGAAAGGAACTTGAACAGACCAACTTTAGCAATGTTGTCTACAAAACCATGTTGCAACAATTTAAGACCTTCAATCTATGAAAAATGAATTAACTTTAATTATTAGTCACAATAGAAACCTTTTTAACATGAAGCACTACTAATCAGCTATTCGAAAAGCTTTCCCTGTACGAAATATTGCTTTATAATTACAAACATTTCTCTCAATTCTGCAATTATTTTTGAAGATTTTGGGCATATTATGAAGTAAATAATATGAGGAATTTACAATAATGGCTGGTGGAAGACAAAAGAACAATGGAAACTTGTACACAAGTAAAAAAGAATCAAACTTGTACACAAGTCAATCACTATGCAAATTATGAACTTTACCTTTGATGGTATGTGTGAAAGATACTACAACAGTTGCAAAGGAGATATTTATCATCACATGACCCAGTGTATAACATGAATATATTGGCATCAACAACAACAAGAGCTCTTTATTAATTAGATGTTAACAAATTGATAAAGCTATGTCAGTGATTGTCAAAATTAGCACACAACATTCTTTTATGGGTAATAATAATAGATAAGCTAGTTCAAATGAAAGAAAAATCACTACATGTTTTCACAGACTAGTTGACTAGGAGAAAAATTACACACCAATACCTATTAGTTCACTATAAGTTTTGTGACCAATCTAAAGATGCCCCATAATAAAAATCGTGAGTTATTCTTCTCGTCCACTTTCTACCTCTTAGATTCATCAATGTCATCTCTTTGTCTTATGACGTGTTTTACTACGATCTTATGATACCAAATTAGGGGAAAGTAAAGAAAAGATCTTAGTTACTATTGATCTAATGCCAAATCAATGTGGATGACTACCATGATAAATTTACAAAAGTCTAATGTCTTATAAATAGACTCAATTTGCATCGATGATTTTGAATGACAATTATAGTGCAAAGAAAAACATATAAGCATTATATGCATAAGAAATATGTAGCCATTGATACCTAAGAACCAAAAAACTATAGAATTGCAATAAAAATTGCATCATCTAATAGTTTGGTAAAAGACCTTGAGAATGGACATGTTCTGATTGTTGGAAAAAATAGGTTTTGAAGGGTCCCGAAACCCTTTACATCTTTAAAAGATCAAAAGATCGGAAGAAGAAAGCATAACACCAAGAAAGAGGCATACAACATCGATCTTCCCATATCAAGGGCTATATAGACAATGTTAAAAGGGACATAAATCCAAGCAAAAAGACATCAGGAAACACAGAAAACCAGCAGGAGCACCAGACTAAGCATCCACATACAAAACCCCAGCTTTTTCATCCAGCATTTTCTCCATCTTGGTCTGGATGTTATCCATCCTACCAATAACACTTTTCAGCTCATCCATGTTCTTCTTAATCAGAGGGGACTTTTTCCTCCCACAGGTCCAAGAACTAGGGCCACCACTATCCAACAGAGGAGCATTCCTAACCTCAGTATCATCCTCCGCCACATTATCCAGCAAGTTGACCAGAGCCTTGAGGTTAGTGTTGGAAGCCTTCATACTATCCATACTGTGCTGGATGATATTGATAAGAGTATTATCAAATTTATCCATTCTTTCCTTAATATCAATAGCAGGGGAGTTAGAAGATCTCTCATTGATTAGAGACTCCACTTTCTCTTAACTTATGGATATGTTAACTTATTGTTCAGTTTGTGACTTATTCTCTTCTTGTGGTCTACTTTTGATATCAATACTTTCTCCTCAACTCATGCTATTTATACATGTTAGTTCAATGTGAGTAATATCCTGCCATGCATAAAATCATCATTTTACAGATAGTCCATGCACTATAATCTTTTTTCAATCTGAAGGCTAGAATTATGGTACAGGTTGGTCACTGATATTGTGATGTTACCAACATTATTAAAATAAATTAGCCAAAAATTATGGAAATCTAATATAATTTAACTTGGAAAGAAGCATTACAACGTAAGTCCATAGGTTGCAGTTTTGGCTAGACAACTAAAAAAAATTACTAGAGTATTGCATTATTAGTGTGCAAATTTCAATTTGGAGGGCATACTTTTGAGACTTCACTCTCCCTCAATGTCCCACTTTCTTTGCATTTCTGGTTGCAATTGCATTAATGAAGAACTTGAGTCTCCTAGATTAAGTACTACATGTATATTTTTAAGATAACATAGGGTTAACATTCATTTGACCCTTGAAGGTTTTTTGTCCATATGACTTCCCATCAAGGTATAGCTAATGAACTGATAAACCTCAACTTATTCTATCATTTCAGTCTTTTAATTTCCTCTACCTAATTATTTCCTTTCAGTATTACGGTTTCCCAACTCCTCAATTTATAATATTAAAACTAAAGGATCTTACGTACATTCATTTCAAGTTGGGCCGCTTGGAGACTATCTATGGCCATAGGATAAACATCATGATCTAAATTGCCAATTTTCTAAAGCTTTAAAATATTGTTTGAATAATTGTAATCCACTTATTCATATAATTCTGATTTTAAGAGGTTTGTTTACTCATAAAAGGGTGTTTTCCATTCATTTTTTCTCATTAGAGTGCAATCCCCATCAGTTCTCATTCCATTTATAAAGTGTTGGACACAATATTTGTAGGACATGTACTAGAGAGATTCCTAGCCCTGCCCTAGATGTAAACCAAAGAATAGGACGCGCTCCCACCTTGTTGAAGAGGGCACCCAACAAATATAACTAGTGCAAGGTTAAGTCTCTATTTGCATGCCCTTGATGTACTTTTCAAAAGATAATTTAGGATTGAAAGTTTGTCTTTTATCTCCTCAAAGGCCAGAAACATCAAGGGACAACCATGGGATACTCTATAATTAAATCATCACAGTAGAAAACTTTAATGCATAGCACATTTTTGATGTGGTATCTTCTCATTTTCATCATCATTTTCTTTTTAACATGCATACTTTTAAATTTGTGAAATATTTTTTCAAATACTGTATAAGGACAAAGCCACACATCCCCACCATGCTAGAAATGCTATAAAAGATTTCAAATGGAAAAAGTAATAGTTATAATGGTACACCTTATAGAATTGGAACATAAAACTGCTTAAACATGCATTTGATAGAAACGATTTATAATAAACATACTTCAAAACAATCATGCATCCAACTTCTGGACCACTTAACTTCAAATGGTAAATTATTGTGTTGATGGACCATAAACCAGATGAGGTTGTGTGCAATTCCCTAATAAATTATCGTGTAGTGAAACCCTCTTAATATAATATTTGTAACCTAATGGAATACAAATCTTAATGGTGCACACCCTAGTGGAGTGTCCCAATTTAATCAAAGGTAAATGGAAATAACTTAAACAAAGAAACAACCTATCATAATTTTTAAAAACAAAATTCTACTCTTACCCAACACTAGAGAGAAATCAAAGTATGAGAGGAAAACATTTTCTCTTAGCTTAATAGGTAAATTTCTTTCTGTGTTTCTATAGGATATTATGATCTCCTCTATGAGTAAAAGTTAATGCTTAGGCTGAATCTATTCAATGCATTATAAAAGTTAATGCTTAGGCTGAATCTGTTCAATGCATTATTCCTCACTCTGGCTAGAAATTTCTTGACACTTACAATAGTTGGTCCAAACATCCTAGTCAGAATATTAAAAAAGGGCATGCTATCTTTTAACTAAATGAAAATAATCACAATAAGGTTATGTAGAGTTTCCAAGGCATAAGAAGTAATATATAGACATGTCCACTAAAATTCTTATGCCAATAAAATAAGAAAGAGAAACTCAGACATTATACAATCATAGTAAAATTGTCCTTTGCCAAAGATCATATTTAATAATTCACAATAAAAACCCTTCTTTGTTGGAGCAATAGTAACAAAAGACTAAACAATAAAAACCCTCCTTTGGTGGATCTCGTTTAAATAAAGGGTTAACTCATGCAATACATCAAAAGTCACTTTTATGGATATGTCCACCAAAATAAGGAGATATCAAATGATGGATTTATTTGTCATTGTATCAACAGTATTCTCAAGTGCTTTCTTACACCATCTATATGGGTTTAATTTTCTCAAAGTGGATAGTAAACTATGTTAAACAAAAATAACATATCAATTCAAAATATGATGATAAACCACAAGGCCATAATTAAATATTATGTTGCAACACAATGATCATATTTCTAAAATAGGTTTTATGAGTCTATAACAATGCCAACAATGAGAATGAGGATCCATGTGAATCTGATGAATGGTTGTTGAAAGGAATTATGGTTACAAATTATTGCTAGTGGCATTGTTGACACCCAAAAGTTTAGATGCAAATTTAATAGGGAAGTATTTTAATATCCAAATATTTTATGCTCTTATATCCTGAATTATTATAAACCCTAATATTTACCATACATTTACATAAATATGAAGAATATTTAGGATAAAATATTTGAATAATTATCATGATTACAAATAAATTTTTCAAATAGATAGTTCTAGAATTTATTTATACTTTCATGCTATTTTGGAAATTTGAAATTGTAAAATAATTGTTCTTTCTTAATTACCCTAAATAGATAAAATAGGGTTGTAATAATATTTTCATTTAAATAGTTTGGGCAATTGCCTATAAAATATTTTTAAAGCTAATTAAAATAAACTATAATTGTGCAAAAGGGTGGCAAGAGGGAGTTGAACACTCAACCTCTCAAACCAACCCCTTAACTACCCTAACTACCCTTCCCCCTTAACCAATTGCTCTATTATATTCCTTGAAAATAATTGTTAGGGTGAAAAGATATAATTATAACGTTTTTTCCCTATAGTAATTTAAAAAGATAATATTTTGATTGATCTTTCACGTTGAATGTTTTGAGATATTGTAATAATTTCTTTACCTTATGTAAATATTTGTTGATCTTTAGGGTAATATTTATTTTTCATAAAAGATGATGGTTTCACTTAATGTAATTTTTCCAAGGAAATTAATTTACCATAAAAGATAAAATATATTTTATATTTCTCATAGAATGGAATTGCAAGAGGATATTTTCATTTTAAAAATATTCTTTTCACCTTATGATTATTCTTGGAAATATTTATTAGGGTGAATTATATACCCTTAGGGTTACTTTTGAAAGGACATGTACTTTTTAATTATGCTTTTACTTTATAAGGATGAATATTTGAAAGCACATAATGAATAAGGGTTTTAATTGAGATTTATAATCCCTAAAATGCCCTAACAAAGCAAATATATCTTTTTCATGTATTTTTAAGATTATTATTTCAAAATAAAAATGAGACTACATTATAAGGATTCCTTTCTTTGAAGTTACATTATATTAATCCCTGGGAATGAAGAAGTTAAATTAGGTTTTCCTAAGGGTTAAATGTTTTTATCAAAACCAAGTTTTGGTAGAATATTTATAGGGTACATGTTATCAATGACATTATTTTAGATAGCCCTAACATAAGAGTATATTTGATTTATCAAGATACTTTAACTATATCACTTTGTATGCAGGGCATTATAGATGGAAATCCAAAATCAATCAAAGTACCATTAGATATGAGAGCTTTTTATTCAAAGGATATTATTTCAAAGGGGCATTATTTATCAAATATCCAACAACATAACACGCTGCTAGATGAAATAACAAGAAGTATTTCAAAAGAAAAGACATTAATGAATGATTTGATTATTACATATATTAACCTTTTGAACAGTTAATACTTTGTATTGTAATTATATATTTTATTGTTACAGCTAGTGATTAGGTTTTTGGCATGAAATGACATCTCGGTCTGTAGCTTATCTTGCATCCATTCAATTTTATATTTATATGGATACCAAGACCGAGATACGGAGATGATTTTTAGGAGGAACTCTTCATAGGAATTTGATTCACAACTACAACTATGAACTCTTGTGTACCAATTTTTCAACATCAATAAAGATAAGTTCTTTTTCTCCTTATCTATGGCTATAAGTTAGATGCATGATTTCAATTAGTCTTTAAGGTTTACCTATTAAAATAGATTATTTCATTGTGTTATATTCTCTTGACATTGTAATTCAAAATCAATATACAGTCTTATTATTAGTTGAGAGGTGTGATTACCAAAATTTCTTCTATTTTGTTGGTATCTTACAATACATTTAAATTTAATTCAATTGATTGTATAATTTGATCTGAATTATATTTCATGTGGAAGCCTCTGAAATGATGGCCTTGTCTTTTTATTAAGCAAGTTATATAAAACCATCTTTGATTGTATGTCGTAGGATTGAAATTATTTTGACTCCATAGACCAAGAATTTGGAAGGCACTGATCTTATCGTTTATTAAAATTTTTCATTTGAGTTATATCTTGTAGTTATTGACATTAGATTCACTTTTATTTATATATTTATTTCAAAAAAACATTTTTCTATTAATAATTTGCTCAAGTTTTGTAGTAGTTGTAGTTTGATCTCTTAAGTGTTCTCCTAGCCATACTTGTGATAAGTTTGAGATACTATCAAAATTTATTTTAAAAAAACTTTGAACCAATAGAATTGGTTAAGGTGTAGGCCTACCAGCCTCAGTTTTGTAGAGACAAAATTACAAGAATTCAAACCATCATTGTGGTTGAATTCATTAGTTGGAAAAAACAATTGGATTTCCCAGCATTGGGTTTGATAGATCCATAGGAAATCCTATCCATCATTTTTTAGCACCAACACACATACAATTTCTTTGATTCATGTGCATGCTCATTAGGAAAAAGAGAAATACTAAAGGAGGTCGTCATACCTTGTAAATTCCAAATTTTTAAGCTAAGGTCTCCCAATTAGGTTTCCAATGTACCTTAGAAAAATAGAATAAGAAGAGCTCTAGTGCTAGCTATTACATTATTATACCTTCAGAGCTTCAAATGAATCTATAAATTGTAGAATGAGAGAAAACAAGCAGTTGACATGCCCTAGAACAATTTGATTTTTGTGCCAATCAAAAGCTTTCATTTCTCATTTGTCATTGCCAGCATCTAGATGTAAATAAATAAAATTTCACAACAAACTAAAATAAATCATCTCTATGTTATCTCTCAACATTTACATATTTTATAAAATAATGGTTAGTAATATGTGATCCACAGTGGACTCTTAGAACATAATCATTTACTAGCACAATATACTAGCATAAATCTCAAAAAACATCTTCAAACATGGAAAATTTTTGATTAGGAGATTCCTTGGAATACCACAACACTCCAAATCAACTTAATCCTTCAATTTTTTGATGGTATAGTGAAAGAAGACATCTAAGAACATATTTAATGTTGCTAATGCACTCTTCTTGATTTCAAGGAATTTCGACATACCAATGCAGACTGACCTATTATGCTATGTGCTAGCTCCAACTTAGTCTGTAATCTTATAAGAAACTATCCACGTCTAAATTTTAATCACTTCAATTTATCCTTTTTATTCTTTTGAGAATTTGACTAATGTAAAGTTTCAAGAGATTTGTCCTTTCTGCATCATGCTCAACCATCTTCTTACAAGATCTCAGTCAGTATTTTCTTCTCATCATCCCCATCTATATTTGTTGTACATTGTTCCTCTTCTCTAATTTGAACTTTGTACTCCAAGATTGCGATTGCATCTTCTAACATGTAAATAATGTGTCAGATTCACATTTTTATTAAATAGAAAATAAAATTTGAAAGCACCAAAAATAATGTCATCAAATCAATTCAAATAAGACAAAAGCATTGATGCTAGAAAAGTTACAAAGAATAAGAAATGCATATCATTGCTTTTGAATCTTCTTTTCAATTAACAAACTTGAAAACAGATGGATAAAAGCATGCACTTTTTAACTAGCTTGTAAGAAATTCTAAACAATTGTAATGCCATCATTACATTTTCCAAACAGATCAAGGTTATCAATTTTTAATTTTTAGAAAGGGGAAACCTCAAATTGATCTAGAAACTTTTTATAAAAAAAATATAAAAAAGAAATAAAATTCAAAACAAGAAAAAATTAATTACAAGGAAAAAATAGTTCACTTCATAGAGAAAACATGAACGATTGAAAATACATTTTCATAGGGATGAGGAGCTAACTTCCTGACTTCCTCTATATATAAAAGAAACTAGATGCATCGAAGATCATAAATTTAGGAAAAATAGCTCTTGAAAAGAAATAAATTGGGAAGTTTATTGGATGAAAAAATAACATATGGACACACACAATGGGTAGAAACTATGATGTAGAGGCCCTAGGTGGACTTTCAATTAGTCATGTTATGAGGAACTTCACAAGTGTTACTACAACACCAACCAAACATCTTCATGAGGATCATTCTCCTTGATCCAATCAACTCCAAACCTTATCAGAGTGCACATAATGATTTGTGCCACCATAGGCTCTAAATCTTATTAAACATCACCAATTTAACTCAAATACATTAGTGTCTTCATCCAAGCAACTATCTCTTACTAAGTATTCACTAACCTAATCACCAAAAATATGCCTCCTTGTTGTCTCTGGATAGACCCGTACACAAATAGGTGTCACGTTTGAATAAGATAAAAAATGCTCGATCACTCTAGTGAGGATGGGCGACATTAGTTTCTCTCAAACATATCCAAATAATAGTAAGATCCAACGGTTGAGTTCGGAGATATGGATCCTGCACTAGGAAAGTTTTATTTTGAGACAATCCTTCATTCACACTTGCTCAATTAGTAATCATCTTCTTCTCAATCTGACTTTCCCTACATACAAACATCTAATATAACATATAATACATTGTATTAGGTCTCTCCCACAAGTAACATCTATAATAGAAAGTGGGAGAGCCTAGGGCATCATAGAATCCTCAAAATAATTTGCTGATTGCACACAAAGTTAATCTGGAACAAAAAATACAAACTTGACTTCCCTTGATTCAAAACTTCATAAAAACCCACAGACTTGTATGGAAATGATAAAAAACTTAAACTAATATCATTTCACTCCATTTACAATCAAATTTTTATTGAAAAGAGAGTTTAACAATGCCAAGAAGGATGATTGTTCCTTATGGCAACAAGCAATCACTTTGTAGAGAATTTAATTTCATTGATTCAAAACTTTGTTTTACATTTCTTTCCTCAACATAAACAATCTCTCAAAATCCCTACCACTCTTCCTACCGTCATACTCATGTGGATCCTCATTAAATGGATCCTCTACACTCCCACAAACCAATAACAACCCAAATAACCAACTCCCAACTCCCTACAACAGTCTAAAACTGACTGTTTACAAATTGCAAGTTTATAAAAGTTGTCAAGTTGACAACTACCCTTGTCAACTCAACCCATACATGGTATATTTGCATTTTTTATTATTTAAATGCCTTCTAAATATCCTCTTATGAATTCAATCCTCATATTTAGACCTATACTAAACCCCCAAACACACTACTAGCCCTTATTAGGCTAGATTTTGCCATTTTTAGGCAAATTACAATTTCGGGCACTTTAGTGCATTACATCCTTTTGAATGGCTTTATGGGCCATGTTAAATTTATTAGGACATTTAAAGGTCATTAAACATTTCATCAACCTTAGAATCCCCAAGTGACCCCTAGGTACACTCTAACTCCCAAAATGCCATTAAGGCTTACATCATTGATCCTTTTACAAAATGATCAATCAAAACTTTTAAAACATAAACAAAACATTATTAAGTGACCATTGTGGACTTATTATAGTCAAATTACCCTTCAAGGTCATGTTCATCCTTTGCTCCCCCCTAGGATCTATTCAGTGACCCTAGTTCCTCTAGGCCTTTTTTCCTTGGCCCTGGTGCTCCTGCACCAAACTGTATTTATTTTGGCACCTCTCTAAGAGAAGAGATGTATTCCTATAGAAATAACCGATCAATTTTTATGGGAGAGAAAGCACAAGCAACTACGAAAAATAGGACCAAAAAAGTAAAAACATAAGACACAATATTCAAATTTCTTATTGAGAGAAGCCATTAAATTATTTTTCTCAAATGAGTTTAAAACCAGTATACAAAGTGTCAACTAATCTGTTCTAGCTTGATCAATCAAAAGAAGATGCACTTTCAAAATAATTTAAGAGAAAGCATAATCGAAACAAAAAGATTTCATGCACATAACATATATTCACTTAAGCATCAACTTCCATAGAGCCTTGACACAACATGAAAGTATGAATCAGAAGCTTTAAAAAACTACTAATGAGATTGAATAATCAAATGTAGGATGGTGATTTGTGCATATTAATCAAGATTGAAAAGGGTAAAACATAATAGATGCCATTGAACTGTGCATATATGCAGACAAGCAATTTAACTTTATATAAATTTCAATACAATACATAAACCATCATTATGTTGCCCAGTTTACTACTTTATGTAACATGATATATTATAAAAATTATAAATTATATATATGCCCTGTTCAAAATTGATAGACAAGACCTATTCTGGTGGGTAAAAGTCCATAGAAACTTCCACAAATTGCATATGAACCACTATTCATGAAACATGGGTAAATGATTTTGACTCATAAAAACTACAGAGTTGAATCCTGATAGCAATATCACAGGTTAAATAATCATGAAAAAAATATTGTCTACGCAAGGTCCATCCTTTTTGTGTTAATCAATTTGCACATTAAATTGTTGGTGCATAAAAGAGTTTCAAATTTTATAATAAATAGATTTGTGCCACATTTATCTACCGTTGTGACATGAAAACCAAGTGTGAACCCTTCCTTTAACAAAATTGAACTTGAAAACCAAGTGTTGGAGATCTTTATCACATGTAGATACAAATATCTTAATTCCTTCCACTAGGGTAGAAAGACTTCAAATGTTGAAAAACCAATCTTTAATATTGTGCCTCTTGTAATTATCTACTTAGATAAATTGATGAGCAGTCAAGAAATAAAATCTTAAGTAGCCTTACATTGTCAACATATGCAACCTAAGAGTATATTACAAAACCTCTTTATAAGACTTGTCCAAATTTCTTTCCTTGATTATTATCTCATGTAAGCAGGGGTAGGCCAATAAGATGAAATTCATCACAAATTGAACTTTTCTACATCAAAGAACTTGACACTAATTTTTTTTATAAAAAGTATCATGGTTCACATACATTTTTTGGCAGAAATCTTTCAAGTTACAAAAAAGAATCATTAAGTAGTAAAATTCAAAATACCTTCTCAACAATAGATTCCAAGTCAGATCCCAGCTTTCTCAAAGCCTCTACATAGGCATCAATCACTCTAAATTACCAATGGAATTCAACAATACCCTGCCCTGATCAAAGACAAAAATTAGTGATTTTGAGATACATGTCCCAAACTTACCATAAAGAATAAAATGCACATTGTATATTGAAAATATTAATCTACATTCTTACATAACACATTGACTATTGCCAACATTATTGTGTAAAGAAATTTAATAAAAAATGCCACTCATAATCTTATGAGCAATAATTCATTAAAGCTACAACCTCCTTAGGAAATGGAAAGTTAAATTTCAGTAACATAAATGAACATGTGGGAAAATTTGAAGCAAATAATGAAATAAGAGGAAACATAGTTGTACCTGTAAAAACTCAATTGATAAATAATAAGTCTTCTTAGAATTAAATCCCTCATAGTGCTTCAATGTCTCCTTCCACCCTTTATCTGACTATCTTAGACACTTTCAATAGTTGCAAAATAAGCTTGTGGTAAGTCAAATTTTAAAGGTGAGAAATATGGTGTAATCATTGCATGATATTTAATGTTTGATGCAATAGATGAAGGTTCTACTTCTGTAGGAGTACGAATAGGATAAAATGATAATTGCAAGAGTTTCAACAAAACAGAGTCTGCAAAATATGGAGAATGTTACAGATTTATGTGCACATATTCTAAGTTCCACATGAAATAATATTATGCTACATGTATTCCAAATTCCATAGGATATACATATATTCAAGCATTTTCTTTTTTCAGGAAGATGATACTACAGTTTGCACTTTCTATATGGAATTTATATTCATGTTCATCTAAAAATTATTTTCTTGCACTATTTAATAAAGCATACTTAAAATGAGTTTTAGTTTCAATACATGAAGCTTATACAACTATCCCCTAGCCATCCCCAAAATCGGCCAAAAAAAATTGACGTTCTGAGAACTCATCCCCTTGTACCATGTTGCCCTGCTCTAGAAAGTTTAGGTAACCTTGGTTAATATACATGAACCTATCATTTTTTATTAATTTTTTTCATAAGAGAACACAAATCTTAGCCTTCTAAGTTCCAAGGAAAAAAAAATACATGCAATAATCACATTAAAAACAACACTAAATCACACTCAAATTTGAAATTTGTATATGAAAATACTACAATTTTATGCAATTTAATAAAAAATTATAAAACAAACTTTAATCAAAATTTCAATTTTGAATTTAATTGTTGGTATCTTGCAACAAAGAACTTACCTTTACACTCTAAATGCACTCTAATTTTTCTACAAATCACTCACTCACTCTCGGACTTGATATTTTTAGCTTCAAAAGCACATGGATTTTTCTCTGGACTATTTATGAAAAGCATAATAGCACAAATTTGACCAAATTCAATGCCTAATTTTTATAACTAGAAAATGGAAAACTAGATTGCCAAATCTTCATTCTATTTACCTAGGAAGTCTAGTTCACTTGATAAGGTAATTTATGCTTTCTAGTTTGTTATTTAGATGTTTCCCCTATGTTATTAGATTCTAAAGCAGCTCTTACTGATTAGTGTTTTCTAGATATTACATGGTCAAAATTTCCATTTTCTGGTTTTATTGCAACATTGGCTACAATGTGCACTCTTTTAGTTGACTTTTTGGGTACACAATATTATGAAAGGAAACATCTGAAGGTGCAAACTGAACACTGTAGGTTTCTCAACAAAACCCTTGAGCATGTTACAAAAAATCAACAATTTTAAGAAACATATGAAAACCCTTAAGCTTGGTTTTAATGTTTTCAAAATATAGTCACGGTACATTTAAGATCTTCAAGTGCTAACGTTGGGAAATGGTGAACAAAGAAGGACATTTTTACATAGGTAGGAAGCCAAGATCTTAAATTCACAAAATGCCAAGAAGAATGCAAACTGTGACTACTAGGTAGGAATACACAAAAACCCTCATGAGAATGCACCTTGTAGAAACTGAGTCATGATAAACAGAGGGTACAAAAGAAGTCACAGTTGTATTTAATATAGACATCTACATAATCATAGCTACAAAGGTAGAATTCCAACACTTCCAGTGCACTGATAGCAAAGATATATGATCAAATGAAAATGAATTAAAATTCAAGGTACCTACAGAGAGAAAGTCTGTAACCAAACTTCAAGGAATTGTACAATATATCTACCAAATTTCAGAAAACCTCACTCCAAACCCTCAGTGACCAACAACGAAGGAGAAAAGTGCAAAACTGAAGAAAGAGAAATGATGGGTTGATCTGTTGATTTTAAAGTTTTCACCCTATATACATTTCAAAGGCTTTCATTTTTTCCATTTTTATGCTATTTTTATTAATATATAATTTTAATTAAGTAATGTGTATATTACTTTATTCAAAATTATGTATTAAAATAAATAACATAATAAAAGCATTTATTAAAGTATAGTTAGCAAATATTTTAGTAAATGTGTTAATTATGTTATTTATTTATAAATTAAATGTATGGAACATTTAAAAATAGTAGATTTGCATTAGCATGTCAAATGTATCAAAGATAAATTATGCTCAATTTCACTATAAAATATGCTTTAAATAATCCAATCATATTTTGAGAGCTATCTTGTAAGTACTAGTAAGTATAATAAATAATGATGTGTAGAACTAGTTCTCAAAAAAATATTCCCTATTTTTTAATTTAAGATAATTTAAATAATTTAAATTTAAGATATTTAAAATAATAATTTATGTTTTTAAGACAAAATGTTAATTTTGTCTTAAACATCTTAAGCCTTTGAAATACTTTTAAACACTTTGGCCCTTACAAATATGCATATGCACCTCGATAATGCTAATTGAAAAAGGTTAATTATATTGATGTAGAGCATCCCATGATAAATAAGCCAAAACACCTTTCCAAAGGGACAAAACAATGATTTCCACAAGAGGTTACAAAACTAATATCCCAAGATAAATTAGGCTTGAAATGACTTCCACAAACCCATCCCATGATCTCTAAGGGATTACTGGGTATTAGTCAATGCTTTAAAGCTTATTATGACACACAAACATCGACCCATTGAATTACTTGACCCTAGTCTTGGGTAATAACCAATGAAATCTTCTCAAAGAGTTTACAAAGACCAACTTGGGAAGTACAACACAACTCTTCATGGGACCACGTTAGATCTTGCACACTTTTGGAATATATTTAGAAACACCAAACAACTTGATACAATACTTACTATAGAATACATTAAATTTCCATAGTCCACAACAATAAGAGTATATATTTCTGGATTCAACTGTGTCAAAAAAAATTTGATGCAAAAAAAAATTAACATTGTTGAGTCCAAAAGTATACACTATAAACAACACTTATCATGTTCTTGGAAAAAATACCTTTTCTTATTCCTTCAAACAACATCTCTAGGTCTACTAGCACTCCCAATATTGTTTTGGGTTCAAAACTCCCAAACTTCCTAAATTAGTTATACTTTTCAAACAACTCACTGATTCAAATACCTTTCATATTTAAGGACCACTATAACATGATATAATCTTCAATCTAATAGGCTTACTTTAATTTGGAACAATCTTGTGAACTATATTAACTATCCTCCCTTTTAGGCCTGCAATTAGCCCTATTTTGCAAAGGAAGTATTCAAAATATAACTTTTCACAATAAACCATAATTGAAAATTTGTTTGATGGTATAAACTATTCCTTTTGATTCTTATTATTATATCTCTAAATGGTGTTTATCAATCGTCGATTTTGAAATCACCTAAAAACCAAATTTCTAGCATGAGATAGGTGTAGAAGTATTTCTCATGCAATAAGAATATTGGAGGAAAACTATTTCTAGTGAGATGGAACTTCTAAGTTATATATTAGTCTATGATTATATTGCCAAATGTTATTATAAAGGAGTAATAATAATTTTTATTTAGTCCTTTTTGGGGGGTAACTAATTATTAGTGACTAACTATTTAGTCATTTTTGTTTAGATGAGTAATTATTAGTGTCTAATTATTCAGTCATTTATTTGGTTGTTTATTTAGTCATTTTTATTTGGTTGACCTTGTGATTTTACCCGATGACCAAATTATTCATTTATACTTGTGAATTGCAAAAAAATAGTAGAATTTGATTAGTTTTAGTCACGTGGCTAAAATATTTAGTGGTGTGACTAAAAATTTTAGTCACATAGTCACATATTTGGCAAAATGTACTAGTGGTTATTGAAAGGAAAACTGGAAGAATGTTATCTACCATAGAGTGAAAGTTTGGTAGTGATGAAGCATGTACATCTGGTACTGTTGAAGTTGCATCTGAAAACCAATCATCAAGCATTCCATCCACTTATTCAAAAGTGAAGAGAAAGAAAATAAAAAATATTGTAAAAGAAGTTAAAACTATAATGGAACCCGTAAAGAAAACTTACAAAAGGAAAAGGAAATATACAGATAAGAAGACTTATCAAAAGGAATCTCCTGAAGTTGAAGATGTTCAAACTGAATCAGACAGGGATGCTAAGAAATTAAAAGAGAGTGGTATGAAGAAATATTGGAGCTGATGAGAATAGAAAGGAGATCAATCCTTATAAAGGATATCTGAAACCCTTAAAGGGTGAACAAACCTAGGTTGCATGACAGTAATTAATAAAATAAATAATTAATATATGTCTAAAGTTTAGCTTAAGAAGAAACAAAGTTTAGCTTAAGTAGAAAGAGATAATAAGTGGCTTAATAATTAAATCAATATGATTTAATTAATGAGAAAACAACTTATTACTCTAACACCCCCCCTTAAGATCAACTTTGGGAGAAGCTAAAAACCTAGAAAGAACTACTGAAAGCAAATGGGTCTAGGCAACAAAAGGCCTGATAAGGTACCCAAGTACAAAAGAGAGTCTCTATAAAGCGGAGAAATAGAGAAAACCACATTTGAAGAAATCTACTCGAAAAAGAGATGAATACTAGTCTGAAGGACTAGAGAAGCCTCCAAAACTAGGGAATGTTCCAAAAAAATAGGAACAAGGATGAACATGTAGAACATCACTGAAGAAAGAACTTATAAACTCTATCAAGAAGTGACAACTAATCTGAAGAACCTCCACTAAAATGTGACTAGGTAGAGAAGATTGTAATCTGCATGAGTTCCCTTAAATGACATTGCTCGAATCAGGAGGCAAACAAAGGAAAACACTTGAACTTGAAGATAAAGATGGCATAACAATACCAAAGTATGAAGAGCTGATCAATCAAAGCTAGAAGAGAGCTTCCAAAAATAGGAAAGAAAGAGTGTTCATATGGTAAATGATCCATCTCACCAGAATGCATAGGTACCCAGCCACTGTATTTGCCTAGTACATAGGATCAAATACTAAATAAATAGCTCACACTATCAAACCAAGGAAGCAGAATAATGATCAGTACAAACCCCCCCATAATGATGACAAGGGAGAAATGATAGGTACACTGAAAACAACATCCAATATGAAATGCATGATGAAGAAGAACATGGAACATCGAAGGTGCGGAGAGATTACAAATACAAATAGAGATACCTAAGGCTAATGTTGTTGGAGGAACACTCATATGACAAAATTATATGGAAAGCAAAGGAAAAACATCAAACCTCCCATGGCACTTTATAATTGAGTGCGAGTATAAAGAGAATGAACATGTGCAAGATCTCATACATGTAATAGAATGACACTTTATCTCAGTATGTGTGCATAAAAGAATGCTACAAAGTGAAGTATACACTTCTCAAAGAAGAGAGAAGGGTTTTGAAAAAAATAATAGCCTAAGAAGAGTCATCTGTTAAAGGGAAGAGATCCCAAGACCTGAAACATCCAAGATATTCACTAGAGTGTAGAAATGAAAAAAATAAATAAAAGATACTTGAAGAGGAATCTAGAAAAATGACTCATAACACTGGAAACATCACATAATAAGCTTTGCAACAATATATCATTTTCCCAAAATGGAGTTTGGATGCACAAGATATCGCTCCCATAGTGGGAAAATGAACCTCTAGATTTGACACAAAAAACACCATCAAGAAATAAAAATCATAAATTAAAACCTCTAGATCTAGATAGATCTCGGAGAGAGCTTTTCCATGATATCTTGTTTTCCCAATTTTGACATTGTATGCTCAAGTTATGAGAAAAACACCACAGGTATGTTGATGGGCCCAAAAAGGTGTACATACAAATTGCTGATGAATGTTGACATTAGCACTTCATGGGCTTAAATTTGATGGCCCTCTACCTATCATTGAAAAAAATCTAATAGGTCCCTTGGGCCAAAAATTTGGGCCCCTAGTAATGCGGGTGACCAGGGGTTAATCTCCTTGCTGCTGGGGCTATGCATATGACCACCAGCAAGCAAAAAAAAGGGGTTGCACCCTGGCTAGCCATCGGTTAACCCTAGATGGTTAGCCATGATCGCATGTGGTTAATATGATAGTAACCATGCTATGATGGTTGGCAGAGACCACGCAGTTAACCGCAATGGTCACACTAGTAGTAGCCGTGGCAGTTTCATTGGCAGTTCTGTTGGTTGGCCACTGGTAGATGCCACTAGTGGTTGTCAGTAGCGGTTCTGCTGGCGGTCCTGCCAGAAAATATTTTTTTCCTTGGATTGCGCACCTAGGCTATAGGACCTAGGGTACAAAATTATTTTTCCTCAGAGGCCAACCTATCCAAATTTGATAAATTTTATATGGAAATAGGGGTTCTTGGGCACTTTGAACGCAATGGTAAGATTTGTTTGAGCCCAAAGTGACCATAAAAAGAGGTCCCTCCCATATCCAATAGAAAAATCCTCTAAAAATTGTAGATCTAACAAAAAAGGCCGAATCTCTTAGGAAGAGGATAAGGGCATACAGATCTAAAGCTCTGATACCATGTTGGAATAAATGAGAAAACAACCCATAGCTCCCAAGAAAACATTCATTTTATTTGATTGCAACTTTTTTTTTTGCACATAAAAAATGTCTCATCTTTCATGGATCCTTGCATTCAGGCCTCCATAGCTTTTTCTTCTCTCTTTATGTGACAAGTGTTTGCATGCAAGTTTTCTTGGGAGTTGTGGGTTGTTTTCTCATCAAATCCATCAAGAAAGCCCCTAGTGTTGACTTCCTTGCAAAATACATAATGGAGATAGGTAGGATGGGAGGAGTTGGCAAGAGATATGGATTTCTAAATGATGAAGACAAGAATAAAATAAAAGAGGATATCAAATTTAGTCTTAATAATTTTTTATGACTCCAAGTGAGTTATATAAATTTTTACCTAAATATCTTTATGATCTAATTCATGTCAGATGGACAGATGCATTAAGAATGGATAAAGAAATTATGGAAAAAGCACGTATGTAAGTGCAACCAAAGTTGAATCCTAAAGATGTAAAAATTATGGTGGAAGCGTATAGATAGGACTTCAAAATTAAAAATAGAGCAGCCAATATTCTTATTGGAAATGCACAAATTGTTTACAATGAGATAGTGGAGATATGGAGGAAAAAGATACAGGAGGGAGAATAAGCAGAAAATGAAGAAAAAGTTGTTGATGAGAATAAAAAGGGTAAAGAAAAAGTGATTGAGGCTATTGATGAATTATTTAATCATGAATATATTATAGGTGATGTTCTTGTTGATATCCATATTCATGTTCAAGACATTAAGGATCAAGATGTTGAATTAACACAAACTAGTGGAGTAGAATCACAAGAACAAATAAAAAAAGATGAGATAATTATTGAAGACATAATAGGTAAAGATAATACACCCTCATCATCCCCTGTGAATTATTAAAAAGAAATGAATTCAGAGAAGGTAGAGGAGATAGTAGAAAGTCAGAAAGAAGTTGAAGAGGAATATGATGTGAGAAGGAAAATGAGTCTTGGAGAGACTAGCATAAGGAAGAAGAAACCGATGCAAGTAACACAAGAAGAAAAGGAAGAGGAAGTAGAAGAGGAAGATATATTTACCACACCAGTAGATATAACAAAGTTAAAACCTAAAGAACTGATGAAATACTCAAAATAATTGATGAAGAAATCTAAAAGAGATAAAATGAGATCAAAGAAGAAGAAAACAAGAGTTTTAAGACAAGCAAGAGATATCCTAGCTGAGTTGGTTCCTAAGCTTGAGAATGATGAAGAAGATTCCATGATATATCAAATGGACATACCGATAAAAGATATTTCAGATCAAGGACAAGATTTGCAATCTACAACAACAAAAATGGCAGAGGAGAAACTAGAGAAGAAGATGATAGGAAAACTAAAGGAGACAATTTTTTAGGATAAAGAAAATTTGACAATTTTAGTGAAAGATATTAAGACTTCATTGGTCAAGGAAGGGTAGATATTCACTAGAGTTTCTAATCACTTAGATTTTGTGAAATATTTGGTGCATACGAGAGTTTAATTGCAAAAGAAGTTAGAGAGCTTAACTCGTAGGCTTGATCCTATTTCAAGCCTAGTTACTATTTTTAATAGTCAAGTGAAGGAGTTATCTCAAGAGATGAAGCAAATCCAGTAGAAGAAAGACATTAGAATGGTTAGTATGCTAGAGATACAGTCATTCTTATCCCCTACATTATAGTTCATGCAACAATATGTGAGGAAGGCTTAAGGGATACTTGCTATATCTAACATGACCAACTTGGAGAGTATGGAGAAGCTATTTTATAGTTTATTTGAGCATATTATTGCATTGGAGCACATGAAGAAGTTATGGGAGACATCCTTAGAGTTAGAAAAGATAAACTTCAAAGTAATCTTTGATAGGATGTAAGTGCACCTTTGGGATTAATGTCAAAGGGGGAGAATATGCTAAGGGAGATTATGGTAGGAAGAATAGAGTATTTTCCATCAATTCCAAAGGGGGATTTTGTTGGAATTATGTTGAGTTGGTATGGTTGCAGTAATTGGAAGAAATTGGTTTGGTTCTTATTTTTGGAAACTAAGTCAATTTAGTCATGTATTATAATAAGTGAAGTACATGATGCAATCGGTGTGAAGGATAAGTAATCGATTATGTAGGGAAATGGTTAAGTCTAGAAGATCGGTAGAAAAAGAGGTCAACACTTTAGTATAATTTGTGCAAAATGAATAATTATGAGGTGCAGTCACAAATACAACATCATCATGGCCAGGGTAAAGTGTGGTTCTAACCACAACTCATTTGGTTGATTGGTGATAGAGATTTTGGTGACACGGTTATTTAGACAGGTAAGAACACTTGTTCTTAAGAACCAGTTGGAAGATGTTAGATCGGTAAGCGGTATAGTGGTTGTGATAATACTTAGTGTTATAATGATGTTTAATAATGGTGATTGAATCAATGTGGAGTTAATTGTGGATTTGAGGATATTATTTTGGGAATATCTAAGGCGGTGCATTGGAGAAGTCAAAACATGTTTGACTATTTTGGTGAAATATAATGCAAATCTTATTGTAAGTAGACTTGGTCATAGTAAATTTTGTTTTGCATGGAGATTATCACTTTAGAGGGAAAATATTTATTTTTCATGAAGTGCTAGAAATGTATTTGAGTGGTATTGCTCATATTAAAAACAGTGTTGATGTTGTGATATTTGTGAAGGTTGCTATGGTGGATTGTGAAATCAATTAGGGTTGTTATTAGAGATTTGATAAAGTCAGATTCATGAATAGTTATAGAGAGATAGAAACATATTGGATCTATCAAGCAGTCATGGCTACATCTAGATCATTCAACTTATTGTTCTCTATCAGTTACGGTAATAAAATCCCTTAACTGGGTAAACTTTAACAAGTTCCTATTGTAAATCCCTTGAATGTGATGTAGGGGCATTCTAGGGCACTCAGTGAATCTGCATGAAGGTGTGTTGTTGTGGTTCTATGTTACTTGGTTGTAGCTTTAACCAACAATCTTAGTTATTGAAGGAAGCTCGGTCACTGAAGGAACTTGGTTGTTTCTCTGGCGCTCAGTAGTTTTGGTTTACCAATTGGAGTTCTTGGAGATTTGGTTGGCTGACTTGGTGCATTTATTGTTGGTAGCTTTTGTTGTATTCTCCTATGTAGATCTAGAGGCTGACATGGTGAATTAAATGTTTGTAAGGCTATTTATGAGCTGATTGTTGTTGCATTTAATACTTGTTTGTAATAAGAGCCGACTTGGCTTAGGAGTTAATTATTTCTTCCAGCCGACTTGTGGTTGAAGATTAGTATTTAAGGAGTGCTTAGGTAGTTGTTTAGGGGCAATGAAAGTCAGTAAGTTAGTGATTAGATCTGGATCTTGTGAGATCTTGAAGATCAGATTGTTATCTAATAGTTTGTAATAGCAGAGCTAGTGGTTTGCATGCTTGGAGACAAGGAGATTTCTTGGAGGCTTGTGAGATCAAGTTTAGATCTGCCTTAGGGTTTCCATCAGTTTCTAATTTTTTTTAGAGTTGGACTAGCCAAGAGATTACAGAAATACTTTGATTGTATTTGGCCCTAATCCGGAAGGTCTTATAGCTGGGCATGTTAATGAAAATTTAGTTAAAAACATTGTCTTGTTGTGTTATTCCATATTGTGGTGTTTGGCTACTTGTTTGGACTGTCCTTAATTAGATCCTCCTTACCTGTCCTGTGTCAGGTGGTATCAGAGATTGAAGATCTTGAGTGTGTAAAACAATCTCCAGTTGAGGCTGTTTGCACCAGGACCTTGTTGGTGATTTATTGCTTTGGGTTTTTGAAAATCTTGAAGGATTCCTCTGAAAAGATTGGACCCTAGAGCGATTGCTGATCTCTGTGATGCTGTGGAATTGAATTACAGAGAAAGTTAAAATTTATTTTAGATTTGATATGGAATTGATGAAGAATGACATGATCACTGAGGTCAGGAGAGCTATTGTTGGTATGCCAAGGAATCTTGGTACTAATGATGGTTATGAGAAAGCTATTGAAGACTTTGAAGCTATTGGATATAGTGGAGATGACCGAAGAGATAGATCTGGTGAAGATAGAACTAGTCAGTTACATAGATCTAGAGCTCGGTTAAGTACTAGTTACTGAATGGAAGTTTCTACTTTCTCTAGTACTTTGAGACCCAAGGACTTGATCGATTGGATTGGTGAATTAGAAGACTTCTTTAAGCTTGAAGAAATTGAAGATCCTCTTCGAGTAAGATTGGCACAGACTAAGTTGAAAGGACATGCTGCTCTTTGGTGGAAGGAATTACAAAGAGACAAAGAAGATGAAGGTGAAATGAAGATCAATCGGTGGAGGTTGATGGTGACTAAATTGAAAGCTAAGTTCATACCTGTCAACTATGAGCTTGACTTGTTTAAGAAGTTACATAATCTAAAGCATAAATATTTGACCATGGAAGACTATAGTCTATAGCTGAACATGGACCTCTAACCCAGCCATATACACAACATAGTCATTGCTCGATCATCAAAATTATGAAGGTGAGTATGGATTACTCAATTCACAATATCTATCGATTCAACCTGTTGCCTCCTAATTAGCTGGGGTGTTTGAATTATTCTCAGAATGAGAGCCAACAACCAAAAGACCAAACTAAGATGAAGGATTTTCAAAGCTATGAAGATGAACAAAATCAGAAATTAAGCTATAATGAAGATGAAATTAATCTAAAATGAAGTGCAGATTAAGCTAAGAACTTGAAAGAGATATGAGAGTACAAGTTTGATCTAAAGGCTTGAAAGAAACCTGAAAATTAAGCTATAAGCATGTAAAACAAACTAATTAACATGAGAATGCGACACTATAGTAAAATGAGATCAATCTAAAAATGCAATAAAAGTTTGAAAATATGAAATAGTTGAGATTAAAATTCTCTATAGTTTATGTGCTCTAAAATTGCCCTTTTTTTGAATGAAGGAGAAGGTTCATAATATAGACAAGCCTGGAGAGAGGATGAAGAGTTTCTTGAAATGAAAGGGTTGACTCTTCATTTCTCTTTGAGACAAATATTCAGAAATTACTTAATTAAAAGAATGAATTATTGCCACATATGGGTGACCCTTCGAATATTTTGAATTATTAAATCCAAATAAGATAATCCATTCAAATAACCAAGTAATATTAATTCCTTTTATGTGTATTAGCCAAATGGGGTGGTTTTAATTTAATTTAAAGCACTTAGGACTTTAGAATTAAATTAATTTATCATAGGGATTATTTAGCTAATAAATTCAAATACTTAGGAATTAATTATAGTGTAAGATTAATGCAATTTAGGGTTTTTGCAATTGACACCAAGTCAAATAAAGTCAGGTATGAGAGAGAAAATTGCCTAGTAAAATAGGACTTTAATGATGTAAAATTGAAGAAATGCACCAAAATTGATTGAAATTATAAGGTGCCAATTTTGGGGTATTACATTTTCCCCTCTTTGAATTAATGTGCAGGTTTGTCCTTATTATTCGCAAGTTGACTAATCTAATCTTGATGTCTCGGATCATCTTTTGCAACTTAGCGGTCTCAGTTTCTTCTTCTTTGGTCACAAGCATTTCAACTTGATAGTCTGGGGGTAATTTGGCCCCTTGTTTGGCCAGCTCAAGAAAGTACTTTTCCTTCTCCTCTAGAAGGAGGATCTCCATCATCTTGATAAGACCTTTGTTTGCTTTCGCAACATCTATGTCATTTTGAGTTATTGTGTCATCCCCATCATTGCCAAGAATCTCATAAATGCTTGGTACTTGATCTTGATTCTGATCATAAGGAGGAGGATGATAGTGATATGCTAGTTGGCTGCCTTGAGCTTTGTTTTGAGCTTGGTGTTGATCTTGATCATTTTTGGAATGATCATAATGTTTCTTATTTTGAGGTTGAGCATGACATTGGTCATTGGAAGATTGACCATGATGCTGATTGTTTTGAGATTGATCATAAGTTTGGCTGTATTTGCCTGGTTAGAAGTCGAATGGATCTCCCATCTTGTTGTAGGACTGTGCAGCAAATGAAGATTTAGTAAAATGATATGAAGAATGCTGAAAGGGCATAGCTAAGGTGACTTTTGGTGCTCTAACAGGATCAAGAGGATCAATAGGTTCAAATGAGTCGATATCATCAATAGGATCGATAGGTTCAATGATAGGACTAGTCCAAGGAAGTGGTCTTCCAAAGTTATGAAATAATGAGTTGTTTTGGAAGGAGTTGTCTTGTTCTTGAAATGAAAAACCAGGTTGCACTTGAAACAAAGGATTAAAACACTCTTGGAACACTAGAGGTGATGATTGAGATGAGCTATCTTTCAAAGTACTCAATGAATAACTTGAGGACCCCTCACAATGTTCAGATTGCACAATAGGTTTGGGACAACTTGTTTCTTGATTATGAGGTTTACCTCTACCTTGACCAGTATTACGAATGGGGTAAGTGTTTCCATTTTGAGTCGTGATAGTCATAAATGAAGATTGAAATGAGAGAGGACTTGGGATAATGCTAAAACTCTATCTCTAGGAATAACGAAAAGGAGATAAAGGCTAGAACAACCAAGATGTGAGATGCACCTGACATGAATCATCAAGAGTATGGCTAGAACAACCAAGATAAGACTATCACGATGTGAGGTACAAAAGCACAAAAGATGAGACAAATAATAGGGAGACAATCATGAGTTCAAGAAAAATCATTCGGTTTGTAGCTCGAGACGCTCAGTTTTAGACAGTGAACGATAGGAAAACAAGAAAATAGACCTCAGACAAAAATTAGATTAGGTAAAAAGTTGACCAGTCAATGGGAATAATCTCACTATTTTTGAAATCTAGTTACAGGTTTGTGCGAGAAAGTACCAGGCCACATGAGAGAATGTGAAACTTTGCACAAGAGAATGAAATCTTGCATGAGGAAATGCTCTGAAAGATGAAATTTCACATAGGAAAGCACCAAAGTTCTACAGATTGACACAATTTTTGAGGTAAAAAGTCAAGTTTTGAGACACAGCCTGAACTGTTCTTTGACATAATTTCTAGTTTTTAGATAGTTTGAAGGATAATTTAATCAACAATCCTAGTTTTGAAGGTTTCAAGCATTTTTTTACAAGCATGAAGGTTTAGAACAAATAATGATGACATAAGAAGTAGTTGCAAACAGACCTACCAAGGACAAAGCAACTTGGCAGTATCATGGGAGTCTTTGTTTAATCATGATGGACAAGTTTAAGACTCGATAACAAACACATGATTATCCCTACAAATTTTTTTTTGAGAAGACAAAACCTTTGCCTCACTGCTTATGCACATGCATTCACCTCACACAGCCATGTCACCCCCTAGAGGGCACCCGTGTTTTTGATGTTTCCAAGGACTCAATAGTATATGTTCAAAGGTTACCCTTGAAGCAAGGGCCAATGTCATATACCACCTTCAAACATCTAGGTGCATGCCTATGGTGAGAATCTATGGGAGAGATTTTTCCCCCTCCCTGCACAAAGATTATGTCTCCTTTCGGAGGTGATCCAGGTAGGAAACTAAATAAGTAAATTTTTTAGTGGGCTTCCATTCACACTAACCTTTGGTGCCCCTGATACCAGGCTAGGGCCTCGTAGACACACTAACACCTAAAAGTCATACACCCCCGCAAGCAAGGCTAGGAGTGGTGCCGCTCAGTACAACAAATGGAACCTTCTCAAGATGATAGTCAAAATCAAGAGAAGGAAGTTAACATGGTTTTGGATTCTTTAGACTCAACAAAACATTCTTTATTATAGTGAGGTGGAATCACCGGTGATAGGTGTGTACTCACTTGGGTCATTCCCGGAGGTTCAACTTTTGGCAGGTGCTCTAAAGGTGACACAACTTGGCTTGGATTCAAGGGTCAGATTTTTTTATTTTCTCAAAGAGAGAAGAGCATACTTCTCTACCTCTTCACCTTACCCAAACACATCAAGCATATTCATCACCGAGCTAGTTTCACTCCACCAAATTCACAAGCTTTTAGATTTTTGGTTCTCTAAAAGAGAGAAGAGCATAATCCCCTGGCAAGTAGATGTGCTAAATATTCACTAACTTGCTTTGGTTTCCTAGGTATCCATCATTCTAGCAACATTTGGGTATCGGTTTCATCTGTGGGCATCACTTCCACATAATGAAGAGCCTATTCCCCTACTTTTCTATCAGGACCCTTGAGAGATTTTAACAAAGCCCTAATTAGACTATGTGAATGAAAGCAATAAAGCAAACACAACATTTTAAATGATCTTCGACAATCGTCCTGCAAGCATACTGTTAGCAAGTTTTTATGATCTTCGACAAAGTGACTTGTAGACCACTATTATGCTATGATAGAAATAGAGATATAAAATCAATAGCAAATAGAAAGTTTTAGAAATCTACAATAGAAAGTACAGGAAACTAAAAAATTTAATAGTATCAATGACAAAGCTTGCACGAGGAAGTGTAGCGCTGCGCGCGAGAAAGTGCAAGGCCTAGCATGAGAAAGTACTATTTCTCATGAGAGAGTGCTATAGGGAGAAAAACTTTACATAGTACGCTCAAAAATCTCATGCTAAATTCTATACATAGAGAAGTACAGATGTACGACAGATTACAGAATTCAAAAAAATGCTTGAGATTAATGAGGTCAGAAATCAATTTTTCTGCCCCACGGTGGGTGCTAGAATGTCTATAGTTGAACATGGACCTCTAATCCAGCCATATAGACAACATAGTCATTGCTCAATTATTGAAATTATGAAGGTGAGTATGAATTACTGAATTCGCAATATCTATCGATTCGACTTGTTGCCTCCTAATTAGCCGGGGTGTTTGAATTACTCTTAGAGCGAGAGCCAACAACCAAAAGACCAAACTAAGATAGAGGATTTTCAAAGCTATGAAGATAATCAAATTACAATTATTCTAAGATGGAGATGCAAATTAAGCTAACAACTTGAATGAAATATATGAAATGCAGATTTAATCTAAAGCTTGAAGGAGATATGAGAATTAAGCTAATAACAATAAGAAAATTATACTAATATGAGAATGCAATTAACTAGAAATGGAAATTAAACTAATGAGCAATGAAAGCTTGAAAGTATGAAATAGTTGAGACTAAAATTTTCTATAGTTTATGTGCTCTAAAATTGCCTTTGTTTTTAATGAAGGAGAAGGTTCATAATATAGACAAGCCCGGAGAGAGGATGAAGAGTTTCTTCAAATGAAACAATTGACTCTTCATTTCTCTTTGAGACAAATATTAAGAAATTACTTAATTAAAAGAATGAATTATTGCCACATATGGGTGACCCTTTGAATATTTTGAATTATTAAATCCAAATAAGATAATCCATTCAAATAACCAAGTAATATTAATTCCTTTTATGTGTATTAGCCAAATGGGGTGGTTTTAATTTAATTTAAAGCACTTAGGACTTTAGAATTAAATTAATTTATCATAGGGATTATTTAGCTAATAAATTCAAATACTTAGGAATTAATTATAGTGTAAGATTAATGCAATTTTGGGTTTTTGCATTTGACACCAAGTTAAATAAAGTCAGGTAGGAGAGAGAAAATTGCCTATTAAAATAGGACTTTGATGATGTAAAATTGAATAAATGCACCAAAATTGATTGAAATTATAAGGTGGCAATTTTGGGGTATTACAACTATACCGAGGAGTTCTATAAGTTGACTATTCAGTCTGGACACAAAGAACATGGTAAAGAAAAAGTAGCTCAGTATGTGAATGGTTTGAGATTTAATATTCAAGATGAGCTTGGTATGCTGAAGATTGACTCAGTTGAAGATGCTTTCTAGTATGCTCTGAAGGTAGAAGATAAGTTGAAAGGGAGACAACATAGTAATTCTTGAGGGAAGGAAAATATTGATCACTCGGTGAAGGACAAACTGATTGTTGAAGATGAACCAAAACCTATCGAATTGAAAAAGAAGATAGGTAAAGTTATCTTTAAGGGTACTTGTTATAATTGTGGTGAAGAAGGACACCATTCTTTTGAGTGTACATAGAAGAAGTTTGGCGACTGAAGGATAGCTATGGTAAATGAGAACATTTAGAATGAACCTGAATCTGAGAACTTGCTGGTTCGGAGAACATTTCTCGGTGCAAAGGAGGAACCTTGTCAGAGGAGTAATTTGTTTAGAACTTGGTGCAAGTTTAGAGGTAAACTTTGTGATGTAATTGTTGATATTGGTAGTATGGATAACCTTTTTGCTGAGGACATGGTTCAAAAACTTGGTTTGAATAGAATGAAACATCCTCATCCTTATCAGATTGGTTGGTTACAAAATGTTCATGCTCTAGAAGTGAGGGAGCAGTGCTTTGTTGACTTTTAGATTGGCCAGTATAAGGATCTAGTGTTGTGTGATATTGTGGAGATGAATAGTTTTCATATATTGCTTGGTAAACCTTGGCAACATGATTGCATAGCTATGTATGATTGTGTTAAGAATGTGTTTACTATTGAGAAGGATGACATGAAGGTTTTCCCAATGCCTTTGCTAGATACAACACTTGGTAGGAGGAGTCTGAGTATTGGTGGCAGAGTTGAGTTGTCAGATCCTAAGAGGAATGATGATCAGTATGGAGAACAAGCATGTGTGTTATCTAGGAAAGGTTTGAAAAGATAGAGGAAACTAAAGTGGAAGAGTATGCAAGGTGAAAAGTTAGAGGACTTGTATGTGAAGAACTAGTTCAGGGTTTATGTGTTGAATCCTGGAAGATATTCTTCTAGCTTATGAGAACATCTTTTCGAGCCTAGGGTGTCTGATGCAGGGGCATTCTAGGGTACTTGGTGAATCTACATGGAGGTGTGTTGTTTTGGTTCTATGTTACTTATTTGTAGCTTTAACCGATGATCTCAGTTATTAAAGGAAGCTTGGTTGCTAAAAGAACTTGGTTGTTTCTCTAGCACTCGGTAGTTCTAGTTTATTGATTGGAGTTCTTGGAGATTTGGTTGGATGACTTGGTGCATTTATTGTTGGTAGCTTTTTTTGTATTCTCCTATGTAGATCTAGAGGTCGACATGGAGAATTAAATGTTTTTAAGGCTATTTATGAGCCGACTGTTGTTGCATTTAATACTTTTGTTGTAATAAGAGCCGACTTGGCTTAGGAGTTAATTGTTTCTTACAGCTGACTTGTGGCTGAAGATTAGTATTTAAGGAGTGCTTAGGTAGTTGTTTAGTGGTAGTGAAAGTCAGTAAGTTAGTGATTAGATATGGATCCTGTGAGATCTTGAAGATTATATTGTTATTTGATAGTTTGTAATAGCAGAGCTAGTGGTTTGCATGCTTGGAGACAAGGAGATTTCTTGGAGGCTTGTGAGCTCAAGTTTAGATCTGCATTAGGGTTTCCATCAGTTGCTGATTTGTTTTAGAGCTAGAATAGCTAAGAGATTGAAGAAATACTTTGATTGTATTTGGCCCTAACCCGAAAGACCTTACAGCTGGGCATGTTAATGAAAATTTAGTTGAAAACATTATCCTATTGTGTTATTCCACATTGTGGTGTTTGGCTTCTTGTTTGGACTGTCCTTAATTGGATCCTCCTTACCTGTCCTACATCAAAATGGGTGATCTCTTAATAGATTTTTGAAATCTTCTAGCAAGGGAGATCTTAGCAGATCTAATTGTACTTCTAACAAGGTACTAATCACTCCTAATGGGGTGAGCCCTTAGAAAAGGGTAATTATAAGCTCATAATAGGGTAAACTCATTTACTATAGTAGTGGGCTTGTGGGTGTCATCCCCACTATGGTTTTTCCCTCTAACCAAGGGTTTCCATGGAAAAATCATTGTGTCACGTGTGATAATTTTTTGGATGTCTAATATTGCTATATTTTATTTGTTCACTTTAGTTATATGCCTTACTATTTGGAAGGTATTAGTAAGGTTAATTAGATCGGTGGTTGAATTAGTTTTAAATTTGTCTAGACTGATCCACCCCCTCTCTCAGTGCCTAAGAATTCTAACAAGCTTATATAAGGAAAAGTTTTGTGTTGTAAAAGGGACTTCTGAAAGATATAGAGGACTCTCATAGATATATGAAAAAACTATTTTACAACCTTAAACTGTAATGTGCATTTGAATCAAAATAATATAATCAATCATGTTTTCAACCCTTTTATCTCTAAAAGATTCATTGTTCATGTATGATTTATATGCTAATTAGAGATTGAATCTGACTTTAGTGTGCTTGTCTTTTATTTTCACTAAGTATATTATGCATTAATATTTTTTGTTCTATGGATATTATTGTATGGTTCACTCTATGTCACATGTTTGAGGATTTTCATATATCTTTGATGCTTCCTTAGTGTGTATGTGTTATAAAGTTTCCTTGGGATCTCATACCTTGGGATAATTTGTGCATTTTCTCTTTTATATTCTTAAAAGCTTGGCATATCTCCATTTAGTAAATTAATAGCACTCTTACCCTTTCTCCTTTAATAAAAATGAATATTTGGCTTCTAAAATCCCAAAGATTATTCAGTGAAGTTGCATAAGGTACCCCATTCACTGAGATTCCCATAGGTTGTGTGTCTAATTTTTTATTATCTATCAACATTTGTTTTTGCAAGTGTAGTGGGACCACCTAAACATATGGTCTATAGTTTGAGTAGGTGTATGAGCTACAAACCAGTTACTAGATCCCAAACTATGTTCACACCTCATTTACTTGTCCCTCCATTAGTCTTTGGTTGTTTTAAAGGTTTTTGATAGCAAGGTCAAGTCCAACAACCACAAATGGAACATAATCCCCCTAGGAACTTTGTGGCTTAGAATACTAGAAGTCCTTTGGTTTTCCAAACCCCTCCAACCTTCTAGGGATAAATACCTAATTTGGCCCTTAAGGCTCTTCCTAAATTCCTTGGGGAAGATTCAAAAACTCCTGGTGATAATTTTCAAGATGTTTTGGAAGTCTGCATAGTTCATAATATCATCGAAGAGGACATGGCTTTGAAGATTTTGGCAACTTATTTCAAAGGAAAAGCTCAAGATTAGTATCACTCTCTCCCACCCAACTCCATCATGAATTGGGATGAGTTGGTAAACCCTTTCTATGAGAATTTTTCAGATAAGGGAGATCGATCCTCATTACAGCAATGATTCATCATCATTAAGAGAGCTTCACAAGAGACCATAAAAAATTTCAATATGATATTCAAAAAGATGTGGCATAGGATCCATGCTACCACATGACCTCCACTTGATATGTATTTTGTATTCTACCTCAAGGATTTCAACCCGAGTATGTCTATGATGATCTAATATATGGGCAAAAATACCTTACCAAAATATTAATGTTTTATTATTAGGGAAAAAAATAGCCTCATTTATATAGGACATCTCCCACCTAGACCTATTATGCCTACCTTTTTAAATGTTCCTTCCCCTATGCTAGAAATCCTACCTATTCTAGTTGAAGGCAATCCCAGTGTCACTCTACATACTACACCTTAGTCTCTCTACTATTACCCAAATAATTAGCCCAATTGTGTAACTGCTTCCATCACGCTATCATCTAAGGTAAATAATATGAAAAACCGATTGTAGACTTTCTCCAATGAGATAATCAATTTGAAGAGGTAGAAGACTTCCTTTTCTAAGCCTTTTCACCTAAGTTATCAATCTAGGAGGTCCAACCTTGATGAATCAGAGTCAAGGAGGCTCAAATTTTGGCTAGCCACAAGCTAATAATCAGTTGGTTACTATTCCTATACCTTTATAGTCCATTCTACCTAACCATAATAGAGAGTACCTAGCCAAAATAACTTGGCTAATGATACTAATACATGGTATTTTTCTTGCAACAAAACCCACACACACTAAAAGTTTCCATGGGGAAATTTACAAGTTATGGTAGAGAAGAAAGCCTAGGGGATTTCCTCTGACCCTCATGTTTATGTGTCTCTTGGCATGGAGACTAATACACTTATTTCATAGATGCACATACTCTCTTTGGAAAGAGAGGTGGATATTGCTCCTAACAATGATTTATTCTCATGGATGGAAGATGAAGAGATATTGCTTACAAATTAAGCTTTCACATCTACTTCCAAGCTAACACAAGTGCAATTTGACTAAAATATCCACAATAAGAGGTATAAAATAGGCGAGCAAGTGATTCATCAATCTAAGCCTAGTTCTAGTAAAATTGTGCTTGAACTCATTGTTGTCTCTCCCTATTTAAGACCAAAGGAAATAATGACTCAAAATTTTGGAGAACTGAAGAGAACTATGCTAAATTCTCTCAATGTTTTTGAGAAACTAAATAAATCCCCAACAAGTGTGTCTCTCTAGGATATTCTTACTAGTCTAGGATAGAGGTCATTATTGTAGGAGGCATTGTCTAATACAAAGAAGTCACAGTCTGTTCTAGAAAGTACCACAACACAAACAAATATAAGGGATAAAAAAGAAAGGGAGTGGAGTCTAGAAGTCAAATGAATTCTCCCTTTGTGCTCACTAATCATGGATTTTATACAAGTACCAAGGAAGAGTGACCTAAACCTACCCCTTTCTATTTAACATTGATTGTCCATGGTAATTTGTTGCACAATTCTATACTAAATTTTGGAGCTAGTACCATAGTCACACCTAAAAAAATTGTTGAGACCCTAAACCTTGAATATGAATCCCTAGATAGAGGGTTTATGAAACTTTATGGAAATAGAATTTAGACCATATGCATTAATAATTTTTCTCTCACCTTATATGCTTGCCCAAGCATAACTATGTTGTAGGAGGTAGTTGTAATAGATATTCTCATCATTTTTGGGCTATGTATCTCCCATGATTTTACTACTAGAATAGGTGGATATATGTCCTTAAAATGGTTACATGTCACCCTAAGAAACAAGCATGAAGATAAACTAAAAATTGTATATAAACCCCTACATGTTAAGCATGTAGTATATGAAACCTTGACTAACTTTGAGTCCAAGGAGGCTCAGCTTGAAGAGCTCTTGAAGAGTGAGGAATTCCCTAAGTTTGGGGAAACATTAGGGGAAAATTTTATGCATAATGATGTTGATACCATCCATTCTATGAGTCACTCCACTAGCCTTGGTACTTATGTAATCTATGAGGAAGACCAACCCATTCCTTGAGTATCTAAAGATGTTGCCGTTGAGGATGAAGATAGAAAAAAAAAAAGATCTACTCTCTGGAAATTTTATTTTGATGGTGGTAGGTGTAACAAGGATTCTAGGGTAGGATATTATTTGATCTCCCCTACTAGTGATAGAAATCTGAGGTCTTTTTTTTATCAATTCTTGTGTTCCAATAATGAAGTAGAGTATGAACATATTGTACATGGATTAAGTCTTGTGGAATGGATGGGCATCAAACAATTGAGAGTGCTTGGGGATTTAGAGTTGGTTGTAAATCAAGTGTGGAATATGGATTTTTCTAAGCATGTATGCAAGTGCTTGGATCAACATAGAGTGTGGGATCTTATAGAAATATTTGACACTTTCAATATTTAGGGCATTCTTATAAAACTAAACATGGTCACAAATGTCCTAGCCACAGTTGGCTCTCCTTTCTTTCCTACTTCTATTTTTATAGAAAAAAGACATGTTGTTTGAGTAATCTTTAGGCCTACTTTATCTTATAGTGACCAAAAATGGTAGGTCTTTGAGAGTGATGAGTACATTTCCACATTCATACAATATTCTAGCTAGTGCACAGACCAATTACAATCCAAAATAGCTGAAGCCTATGAAGATTAGATCATTCAACTAAGATGAAATAAGCTCCCTAGAGGGTTAATTACCTATAAAATATCTTCGACTATGACAATGCTAGAAATGGTAGGAGGAGGTTCATGGTAAATGAGAAATACTACTATGACCTAGATATTGGGGAAGGAAAAGTGTTAAAGGTTGGGAAGAATGCTTCTCAACATGATTGGGACTGGTTGATACACCTTTGTGAGAAATATAAGGGCTTGATTTCCTGGTCATATGATGAACTCAAAGGCTATCATATGTCAGTCATCCAACACACCATCAAATTGGTGGAGGGATAAAATCTAGTTAGGAAGAACCAAAGGCTTTTGAATCCTAAGATTGAGTCTCTAATGGCTCAAGAGTTGATGAAGCTCAATAATTATCATATTATCTATCCTATAAAGCATAGTACCTTAGTGTCTAAGTTGGTCCTAGTCTATAAGAAGAATACAAATATTTGTATGTGTGTGGATTTCCATCATCTAAATAGAGCTTCCTTAAAGGACCATTATCCCTTTCCATCCATGAAATTGAAACTTCAAAGAGTCATGGGATTGGAAATGTTCTCTCTCCTGGATGGGTTTTTAGGTTATAATTAGGTGTTAGTGAAAAAGGAAGACCATCACAATAGAATATTTACCATTAAGTAGCGAACATTTACCTACACCAAGATGCCCTCCAACCTTTATAATGTTTGCATGACTTTCCAATGTCCAATGGATATTGCATTTAAAGATCTCATGAGCAAGGTCATCTTAATATATTTGGATGATCTCACTGTATTTTCAAAATCTATCGAAGAGAACTTTGATCATCTAGAGCTTATTTTTCAAAAGTAGCAGGAGTTCAGTGTTTCCTTGAATCCTAAGAACTGCATGTTTGGAGTTCCTCTGGGGAATTTCCTTGGGAACATAGTATAAAAATATGACATTTCTATTGATCTAGACTAATTTATATCCATCTGATAATTGTCACTTTTGGTTAAAAAAAAGGGTGTACAAACTTTCGTAGGGATGATTAACTTTGTCAAAAAGTTCATTTTTTATTTTGTAGGACTTGTAAGACCTATCACTATGATTCTTAAGAAAAATATCAAATTAAAGTGGACTAAGGAAGGAAGAGAGTATTTTAGAAATATCAAGGAAGCTATTGTATCTACCCTTGATTTGGTAAACCCAAATTTATCAAGAGACTTTATCATGTATTTTTATGCAAGTGAATTTTGCATTTCTATGGTTCTAACACATAAAGATAAAGAAGGATTAGCTAAATACCCTATTTCCTTTCACTCCAAAGATCTTAAGGATTATGAAGTCAAATATAATTTTGTGGAGAAACAAGCATTTACAATAGTCAAGGGGTTAAAGAAATTTAGGCACTTTATTTCCACAAAAAAGATGATTGTCTATGTTGCCCATCCAAGTGTCCATGAATATATCATGGAAGCCAAACTGGGTCACCAAAATAATGAAATATGTATTGATGTCAAGTCTAAAAAAGTGATCCAAGGTAAAGGGTTGTGTGATTATATAGCTGAAGAAATGAAAACTCTAGATGAAAAAGAAGAAGAGGTGGCCTTAGTGCAACAAGCTCTAATCAATGGATGTTGGGTACAAGAAAGGATTGAGTTCATGTGAAGTAGGAGATACCTTTCTCACTTTCCTACCAACAAGAGGAGGTATTAAAAATTGTAAAATTTTAGTTTCTATTTCATAAATTATGTATTATTTAAGAGAAATTTTGATGTTGTTCTCCTCCGCTCTGTGGGAAATAAAGATGTAGAGTGACTTTTAAGCGACTTTCATAGTGGCCTAGGTGGAGGAAACTACTCATCTCAAACCATATATATGAAAATCATGCACATGGGATAGTACTAGTCATCTCCATTCAATAAAGCACATGTCTTAGTTCAGGGGTTCCATGAATGTCATTTTTATACTAGTCAGTGGAAGAACTCAGTTATGCCTTTGCACCCCATCATGGTAGATGAGCCTTTTGCATAGTGAGGCTTGAATTTTATCAGAATGATAAATTCAACATCTAGAATTGGAAGTAAGTGGATACTCATTGCTATAGATTATTTCACAAAATGGATGGAAGTAGATCCTCTAAAGAATGCAGCAGAAAGTGAAATCCTAAACTTCCTAGAGGGAATTGTTTCTCATTTTGGTCCACCAAAACCTATTATATCTGATAATACCAAGGCATTATTGGGATCTTAACTCACTGAATTTTTTTCTCTAGCATGGTATTTATCTCAAACATCCTCCAACTATTATCCTCAAGGAAATGGACTAGCAGAGTCCATGAACAAGAACCTAATACAACTACTCAAGAGGATAGGAGTGTAACACAAGAAACATTGGCATAAACATATGAGGAATGCCTTGTGGGATGACTACATTACCTTGAAATAAGTTTTGAAAGCCTCACCCTATGAATAAGTATATGGAAAAGACACTATCATTTATACCTTTGTGGAACTTCAGGGGCTACATTTTCTCAAAGTTACTAAGATCAAAGATAATTTCTCTATGGAAGTCAGGATCGTGGAGTTGTTAGAACTACAGGAGAAGCAAGAAAATTCTTTCACTGCTATGAACACTAGGTAAGGAATTGTGAAGAAATGGTTTGACAAGAAAAGCTCTAGTCCCAATTTCAAGAAAGGAGACCCAGTGTTGAAGTATAATAACACAGAGAAAAACTTGGCCATCATGCAAAATTTGATAGCCTTTGAGAGGGTCCTTTCTTCATTGTTGGATGCAAGGAGCATAATTCCTTTGAAATTGAGAACATGAATGGTGAGCCTCTTGGCATTTTGGTCAATGGGATCCATCTTAAACATTTCAATTAAGCTCATCTGTAAGTATGTAAATTTTGTAAATATGGCATGTTATTTTGAGTGTGTGCAAATAAGGCTAGAAGCTAGTAGTTGTTTTGTAAGCATTTTTGCTCTCTAATTCCTTGTTCCTTTTCAAATGTAAGCTAAGGGCGTAGTTAAAAGAAAAAATTATATTAAAAATTGATGATACGAAGTAGCATGAGTTACTCTTTGTGTCTCTCTTATAGAGGCACATATCCTATTATGTCAATTCACCTAGCATGGTAGATTTCATATTATTTCTCCATGTTTTAAATTTCATGCTTCCAAGTTGGTGTGCAAAATTTGAGGAAAATTTGATATAGGATAAAAGCTATGGAAAATGAGGGACACGATTTTTTAGATAACAAGCTAGCAGTTATATGTGCATTAAAGGAATTAATTCACATGAGTGATGTTAATAGCATTAACCACCTTATAGTGCAATACAAAAAAACCCTTAACATCTCTTTAAGTATCAAATCTTTATAGTAAATGTGCATTATAAGAATAGATTTTTGTTGAAGTTACACACATAAGCTTTTTTTTCTTTCCCAAGAGATCAAGGAGCATAAAAAGTACAGAAAAAGAACCGAACATAAGTAATCATGGCTATAGAGATGGGTGAATCAAGAAACATAGCAGAGGTCCCAGGGTCTGCCGAGTTTGTTGACATTTTTGGAGATGTATCCTTTTCTGCCCATGCAATACCTCCAAAGCTAGTTTATGCAAAAGCCAAATCAAAGGATAAAGGGATGAAAAAATCCTAGAGGTCTTGGTTGATATCTATGAAGATGTCTTTGCCCCTAACTTGTGCGAGCAACCTAAAAATCTTTAGGAGGCTTAATGTGCACAGATGAATGCTAGTAAGAAAAATATAGAGAAATTATCACCTACGTGCAAGCTATGTAACAATGGTCTTCCATAATACATGGTGCCTAGAGTTCCAAATTTCCAAGAATTTATTCAAATGTGTGTGTAGTTATTCGACACAAGTCTTGGCATCATTAAGGGCACTAATTAAAAGTATTAGTCAACATGGATGATATTAGGGAAATGTTATGCATACCTTTTCTCTTAGTGGTTGTGGAGAAATTTGATAAAGAAGGTTTGAAATCCTACTAGAGTAGTAGGTGAGATGCTCTTATTTTTTACAATTCAAAATGGGAAAAGACCAAAGAATTAGGGAACCTTCGAATTTACCTCTATCTATCAATAATTTGGTCATCAAGGACCTGCATGATATTTTCTCCATGCTTCTGAATGTCTAGGTTTTGACCATGACTATGATGTGCACAATTTTCAGATGGGTATTCTTTTTGAGCTCCACGGGAAAAAGAAGGTTTTTTGGTATGACTTTGCTAAGGTTCTAGCTAAATAAATTCACTCGCAGCTTGTAAATTTTCTACAATAGTTTATGTTTAGGTATTTATTATACCATATGAACATGTTTTTCTCTCAAAATGCTAGGTTATTTTCTAAGTTATTAAACCTAACAACTCATAATCAAAGAGGAGAGATCCTACCAATAATAGTGTGGACCCCAGTTTTATCAGCCACATTTGATTTGTATAGTTTCTCTCATTCCTTCTTAGTCCCTATAAATAAATATCTTTGGGAATAGATACTATCACATGTTTCAATGCAAAACAACTTGGCTAGATGGCTGCATGTAACCCTCGTTGTGTGTGGTTTTTAGGGAGAGATTTTTATTTGGTTGAATTTCATGGCTTCACATAGGAGCCTTTCTGCATATCTGATCGCATGTTAGATCTATAAATTTTGAGGTAAATGGTTGTTGAAGAGAGTCACATGGGAGAAAGAATCATGATATTGATATCATGCCTAGTAAGAAAAACCTAGGACCTTTCACGGTGGAGAGAAGGGTAGATGCAAAAGGGGTTCTTACATCCAAGATTCTCTAGATTGGGCTCCTATTGATTGATGAAAAGTGGAATTTTGATCTCAAAGGCTACCTCTCAAAGAGGAAAAAATCCATTAGGCATGTACCTCATGAGTACCAGGACAAGCACATGAGCCTTGCAATAGAGGATTTGAATTTATACATTGATCCAGCTCAGGTGCCTCAAGTTGAATATGCTCCATAGAAAAAAATTAATAATCTTGTTGGCATCGCAGATCCTTCCAAGAAAATCATAGCCACTCTTCTGAGGAAAATGGAAGAAGATGCATCGTCAGCGGAGAAGAGATTTTCTTTTTGGATCTACAGGTAGGAGGTTGTGCAACTATTAATAAGTATAGGAAACTTCTCCACTGATGGGAATGTCGAAGAAATATGGAAAAAATACAATGGTGATGATCCAATTGAGACAGATTATAACCCACTTAAGGGTGGAACTAATTTATTTGAAATTATCTTCGTCATGCCTAGAGTTCCACATTTCCCAAAATTTATTCAAATGTGTGTGTAGTTCTTCGACACAAGTCTTGGCATCTTTAAGGGAACTAATTTAAAAGTATTAATCAACATAGATGATATAAGGGAATTTTTATGCATGCCTTTTCTCTTAGAGGTTGTGGAGAATTTTGATAAAGAAGGTTTGGAAGCCTACTAGAGTAGCAGGTGAGATGCTCAGAGCTTTTACAATTTAGAATGGGAAAAGACCTAAGAAATAGGGAACCTCCAAATTTCCCTCTATCTATCAAGAATTTGGTTGGCAAGGACCTGCAGGATATTTGCTCCATGCTTCTAAATGTCTATGATTTTGACCATGACTATGATGTACACCCTTTTCAAATGTTTATTCTTTTTAATCTCTGTGGGAAAAAGGAGGTTTTTGGTTCAAGTTCATGGCTTCACAGAGGAGACTTTCTGTGTATCTCATCATACACTAGATCTAGAAATGTTGAGGTAAATAGTTGTTAAAGAGAGTCACATGGGAGACATGAAGCATGATACTGATATCATGTCCGATAAGAAAACCCTAGAAATTTTCATGGTGGAGAGAAGGCTAGATGCAAAAGGGGTTCTTACATCCAAGCTTCTCTAGATTGGCCTCATATTGATTGATGAAAAGTGGAATTTTGATCCTGAAGGATACCTCTCAAAGAGGAAAAACTCCATTAGGCATGTACCTCATGAGTACTAGGAAAAGCACATGAGCCTTACAGTAGAGGATCTAAATTTATACATTGATCTAGCTCAGGTGCCTCAAGTTGAATGTGCTCCATGGTAAAAATTTAATAAGCTTGTTGGCATCACAGATCCTTCCAAGAAAATCATAGCCACTATTCTGAGGAAAATTGAAGTAGATGCATTGTTGGAGGAGAAGATATTTGCTTTTTGGATCTACAAGTAGGAGGTTGTGAAACTATGCATAAGTATAGGAAAATTCTCCACTAATGGGAAATTTGAAGAAATATGGAAAAAATACAATGGTGATGATCTAGTGATGATTATAACCCCCCAAGGGTGGATCTGATGTAGTTGAAATTGTCTATGTCCAGGAAGTGCGTGTACAAGCTCTTCCATCTGTAGGAACTTTAGCTTCTCATGAGATTGCAAAGAGGCCTCAAACATAGGTAGGAGGAAAGAGAGATGATGATACTTTTACTTCTCAGTGGGCCCCACAATTGAAAAGACAAAAAACTACCAGTATTCCAAGAAGTGTTCAAATAATAGATCCGGCCACCATTGTGTCAGCCAGGTCATTGGTGTAGGTAAGTTTTGCTTCCCCTCTTGTCTCAAATTTGACTATCATTCTTCATGTTACTTGCTCTTCTCCACTACCTACCATAGCTACATGGCCTTCTACAATTTTTCCATTTGTGCCCCAATTTCTATCAACTTTGTAGAGAACATATGTTAATGTGGTTGCATCCTCGTAATCCAAAATGTCAACATTTATCCCCATTTCTTCATTCTTCTCTGCCATAGACCCTATTTCCACACTCATGGTAACCATGGCATTAACTTTTGATACCACCCCTATAATGGTATCATTGAGTGAGGCCTTTGTAATTGTGTCTCTTGTTTGATTAAAAGTGTGACACACTTCTATGAACTATTACACTTGAGAGAATCCATGGAAGAGGAAATCTCAAGAAGCAGCTCATAGCTTCCTAGTTTAAGTAAGTTCAATCCTTCTCATGATGCTCATCAAATTGGCATATAGGATTAGTGACTTAAAATAGAAGATTCAAAGCTAAGAATGAGGCTAAAATACAAGAGAGAAAGCTAAGAATGAGAGATTAAGCTAAGAATGTATGCAAGCAATTAGTATTCTAGAATGAGAATGCAAGAGCTATGTTATTGAAGCAATACAAGAAAAGAAACTAGATTAACAATGCAAGATTAGGACTTAGAATGAAAAAAGAATGGACTTCAAAAATAATAAATATTGGGGACCCTAGAGAAAGGGAAGAGATTCCTTTTAAAGGAATTTCCTCAAGAATGAAGGGTGGAGATTAAGAGACAAAAGAGTGAGTGGATGAGATGAAGAGGCAAAATAAGATGCAAGGAGATGCAAGGTTAGGTAGAGATGAGTGGTGAGGATTAAGAGGCAAAAGGGAGATGTTAGGTAGAATAAGATAAAATAGAAATTTGAAAGCACAAATCCTTTTTAATTTCTAGCTAATCAAGATTAAGTGAGTGTATACATGTGAATGTGTTATTTTAATAAAAGTGTAGGAACTTTATATTAAAAGAAATGTTATAGAAATTAAATAAATATGAAAGTTCTAGAAATTAGACCATAGTATAAGCTTGATATAATATTTTTTTATTTAATTATGAAAAGGATATTTTTAAGGTTACTTTTTATAATTATGTCTAGTAAATATAGCTTTGAAATTTAGGATTTTATTTGAGGCAATTTTATCGAAAGGGGGGCTCAGATTCTACTAGACCAATTTTAGGTTATTACATTTGCTTCTCTTTGACTAATGTGTGAGCGATTTGGGAGCACATTGAGTCCAAGAATGATGATGTCAATATAGCTGATAGAGATTTGACTCCGAACTTGATTGAACGAAGACCGATAAGCAAGACAAGAGTATCCACCCTGATATGAAGTGATGAGACTAAATATTTGTCCAAGGAGATTGAGATAGCTAATCATCTGAGAGACCATACCATATTGATATGGTTCTGATGAACCTAATATGCCCCAAGAGATCAAAAATATGTTTTTCTGAGTGAACTAATATGAAGTGATGAGAACACTCTTTTAGAAAGGAGATGTGGAGAACCTCAACTTGATATGAAGTGATGAAGCTGAGATGCCTCGAGTGATGATGTTTAGTCTTGATTGACTTGATCGATTTGAGATTTGGTTTAAATTACTAGATTTACATATTAGGATATTTGATTGACAAAAATATTTTCTATATTGTCATGCCCCCTTGAGATCAAAATGGAAATGAGGTACACGGGGTGAAGATTAGCCTTAGGAGTTTAAGAAAAGAAAGCGGAAGCAAGAAAGAAGAGATGGCATCAACAATCAACTACTTTGGAAGATTTGGAATTTTGATTTTGATCTCAAAAAATAGGATCAAAGATAAGGTTTTGCAATCGAATACGTCAATGGAGAGGAAGGATGAAAAGAAATCATAGCTCAAGGGAACCATAAATGCAAAAATACATGCAGCCCTAGAATGAAATGCAACCTAAGAAATGAGAGTAGTCAAGTCATTGATCATGTAGTCGTTCATTTTTCATCATTTGAGAGTTTGGGATGTTGGAGGTTAGTACAACCTTCACCGGTGCGAGACCAACCCTGAAAATATGAATATGACCTTATCGGATAAGATGTAGAAAAGACACATAAGCATTAAGGTACACGAACTGAGATGACCTGAACATGGTTTCTAAGTGAATGTTGTAAGATAACACCCTTATTAAGGTACAAGATGCCAAGATAACCATGAGTGTCATCGTACGTGCTACACACAAGCAATAGATAAGGAGATAATTCTAGCCTCACCTAAGTGTCCAAATAAAAAAAGGGTTGAGGTATGTGTGGCATTCCAATCGTGATGGAGGCTCTTACAATAGACACCCAATTTATTAGACAACTTAGGATTGTTAAAATCACACCACAAGAAGAAATCAAAGAAAAGATGTTATGCCCCCAGTCGTGAATCTCTAGTCAAGTAGACATTGTCAAACAACCTTAGAAGACATAAAAAACAAAAATCAATGATAACAGTAAACACACAAGAAAATAGTTTAGCATATCTCAGTCATTTTCAATTTTCTAGGATGTAGTTTGTGTTGGGTGTTAAGAAAACACCTTTGTGCTACTGTCAAAGTGAAAGTGCACAGTGAATAGTGCAAGATCCGATATGTGTTGAGGAATACAGTGATGTCCAGATTGGTAGTGTTAAGAAACACTGAAGGATTAGGGTGTTGAGAAACAACAAGTAGTGTCAGTGATAAAGTGTCCACCAAGAAGGACTGATAAAATGACTCAAGTCAAGCTCAAAAAAACATTGACCAAGTCATAAAGCACTGACAGCTTAGATAGGCATACGATTGCCCCTAGATGGTAGATAAGAACTGAGGACAAGACTAAGACAACTTCCAACCCCTGATGAAACAAGGAAATGAAGAGCGAGATGGATGGAAGCACAAGAGCTCAGCCATGTGTTGATAGGTGGAGCATTGATTACAAGTGACACATGTTTTCTAGGTTTTCACCACTTGGAGATTATTTTATTTTTGCTACCAAGGTGCCTGTTTTCGAGTTTTCACCAAGGCACAATTTTTTCTTTTTCTAATTTTTTTGTTTTTTTTTTTCATTTTTTTCATTTTTTGTATTTTTATTTTTTGTGGATACATCAAGGCACATGTTTCCATGTTTTAACTAGGATGATCATTTTTTCAAGACATTTTAAGATTTTTAGGATTTTTTTCATGACTTTATATGCCTTTTAGAATTTTTTTAAGATCTTAGATTGTTGTACAAGAAGCAGAATGCCTAGCTATAGAGTTATTGCAAGTGAAGAGTGGTGAGAGGATCTTTAAGAACATTGATGTTTATAGTAGCCAAATGATAAGCTTCAGAACCAGATGTTGGAGTAGTGATAGAAGAATCTAGCCAATATTGTCCAACTGTCAAGAGTTTTGTAGCCAAGGATAGATCATTTGAGTGAGATCCACAAATACTCCAATAGACCTCTCTCAACACTTTGTCAGATTCCTCATGTTCTAGATGCCTAAGGAGAGTTCCATCTAAACTTCTCTTAAAAAATTCATTAGCGATGAATAGATACCAAGATGCACCTCTGGGAAGGAAATGATAGATTTGAGAGTAGCATGAGGTATGGGATGTAATGATGGTGTAGAGAATTTCGGAGTGAATTGAGTCACAGGAAGGAGATGGAAGATGGAATGTCAAAATTGATTTTTCTTTTATATTAAAGTCCTTCAAGAGAGACTTGGGAATCCACATAGCCTTTGATCATTCTTTACTTTGAGATGCTTTTGATCGTAATTCTTCTATGATGGATTTAGGAATCCATATTTTCTTTGATTTTATTTTTTTATTTTTGGAGAACCTTCACAGTTTCTTGAATATTGCTTTTGTCTTTGTAGTCACAAGTTGATTAGATGGTACATGGTAATCTTCATATGTAAGTAGATTCTTGTATTTTACATTCTTATGTTGGACATCCAAATTACTTCTAGAAGACTCAATAATTATGGATGAATGAGGATAATATGAAGGGTTTAGATGGAGTGATCAAGCCACTTGATTTAGGAGGAATGAGGGATAAAGGTTCAATAGGTTCAAGTGCAAAGATATCAGTATCATCCTCATCATTCATGAATGAATTAGAGAGATCAAGAAAATTATCCTCCATAGAGAATTGTCAATTATAAGTTTCCCTAGAAGAGTTAGAGGAGTTTAGAGGAGTGTTACATGAATCTAACTCGGATGGCTTATCCCAAGAACTAAGTCCCTCTTCTGGTGGCATAAGTGCATGAATAGGAACTAGCTCAATCCAAGACATCCCTAAGTTCCATGAAGTTGTCATAGGATGAGGTCTTACATACCCATGCTTTACTTGATTAGCTGAAGTCTTGCTTTGATTATGAGTAGATGGCCTAGGAGCCATAAGAATAATTTCCACAAAAGGATGAAAAGGATCTTCATCATCAGCTTGATCTTGAGAATTGGAGTTTTCTCCTCTTTCAAAATTTGTAGTAGGAGCATATCTATGTATGACATCAACTTGAATTTCCATGGTAGCATCTGATAATGAGTCCCACTCATATTCATGTGAGTCTATTTTGTTGTTGCAATATTGTCTGATGTAATAAAATAGAATGATAGTGTGTGTGTGAAAATTGTACTTGATCTATAGACACAACACTTCAGTAAAACATTAGAGGTTAGCTATAATCAAATCGTGCAAAATTGAAATCTAATTTAACCAAGCGATTTACTGCCTTCTAGTAGGTGCGAGATTAATGTTCTTAGATTGTTATCAAGATTAGTGACCTAGACGACACCTAAACGAAGGATTTGAATGCAAAAGATGGATATGAAATTGAATGCAATTAAGCTATTTTTTTTTGGTATTTCTATGCAATAAGAATGATAAAAACTGATATGAATCTATGCTAATATGGAAATTGATATGCTAAAATGATCTAACAATGATATGAAAAAGAATCTAAATGAATGTAAAAAAAAAACAAAGTGATCTCACAATAGCCTTGATTCACAATAAGCTTTGATTCTCCCAATTCCAATTCTCCAACGTGATTGTGCAAAAATATGAGATGCTTGGATGCAAATTTGAGAGATGAATTATGAAGAGCTGAGCCTTGTTTTTATAGAAATCCAAGGCTTTGGAGGTGCATGGAAGAAATCCATAAATCACTCAAATAACTTAGGTTGATTTTTGAGTTATTTTTAAATAACAGATGATTAAGTCACAAAAATCATGCAAAAGCACAGTTTAACTCGAATTAGAAGTTTAGATCAACTTTAAAACTCAAAAAGATGTTGAGTTTCAAAAAGCTAACAACTTGCATTGATTTTCCAATTTTGAGTTTAACTGGTCCTTGAATATGCACATGGATAATTATGATTTAATAAATAAATAAAGTGATTTATTCTCAACTTAACTGCTTTTTGAAATAAAATAATTAATTTATGGGTTAATTAACTATTTTATCAAACTTTTATTAAAAACTATATTATTAAATAATGACAACTTTCTTTAATTAATTAAATAAAAATTTAATCAATTATTCATAGGATATTGGATTTATTGTCAAAATTAAATAATACAATTAATAATAGATAGAATTAAATTTAATTACATAATTAAGTGGCAAGATATTAAATCTAATTAATTAAATATGAAAATATTCAATTAATCAAACTTAGGATAAATGTGATTTATTGCCAAATAATCATTTAATTAAAGATAATTAAAATAATTAAGAATATTGCTAGGAATATTCCCCGATGCAGAATTTAAGATAATCAATTAGGATTCGATGATGTTTAGATGTGCCTTAGATTAGGACTTTGATGTTGATTTCGTTCGATTTGTAGATATAGAAGATTAATGAACTTATAGCCCATTTTTGGGGTATTACATTTTGCCCCTCTTTGAATTACTGTGTGAAGCGCAGTGGTTCAAAGATAGTCTGTGTTTGATAAAGATATGAAACTGATTGATATTGATAATTGATATGAGATAGAAGCTGATTGATATTGATTTGATATGGAGATAATAGGTCCTGAGTGACCAAAGATAATGTTCACTATAACAGCAAATGAACCTATGATTGCGAAAAAGTGTCAAAATGCCTGATTCCAAACCTTAGGATTGCTAAGAAGTGAGTGACCGGTTCTAGACTCGATTGTCTTAGCAGAACTAGTAGGTATCACATTTGAATCCTTCAGTTGTCGAAGAACCAAGGAAAGAACACTATGACCCGATGGTTGCAAAAACTGATACAGTTTACAAGATTAGGAGAATACGAGATTGATATGGATCTTGATGAATCTGATATGCCCCAAGTGATGATAGATTTGCCCCAAGCGATGAGGACTTTTGATGAATCAATAACTAGACGTGGTTGTTGTCTTGATTACTGAGGAAGATATGATTGAATTTGATTTACAGACTTTGAATGATGTGCAATACCATGCCCCCTTCGGGATTAAAATTGAAATCTGACAAGAGAAGTCAGCGTTAAATGGTTTAGAAGCATGTAAATTGATTTGAGAAGTGGTTATACACGTTCAAGAACACATTCTGCAGTGTTGGAAGGTCCCAAAAGACCAAGTTTGACTAGGTTTGACCATGAGTTGACCATGGTTGACCAAGTTGAAATTTTGATAGTTCGATGTAAGAGAATCAGTTAAGTTGATTACTGTATTTCTACTATGATTGAAGGTTGATTATGCAAGTAGTAGACCGTCCTAGGCCCAAAAAATTTTAAATCATGATTTTGACATATTAAATGATCTCAGATTTGAATTTTGATCCCGAAAAAGGATTCTACTTGCTGTTTCGTTGGAGGAACCTTCATGTTGGATTCAGCTCTTGATAGATTTGAAGATGCGAGTGGAGAATTGTTTAAGCATTGTGAGATCATGCAAACATGCAAAATGCAAAGAGACATGCAAAATGAAATGCAACTTAAGACCTAGGACCTAGTCACTGATCATATGTCGATTTGTTATCATCATTGAACTTTTAGGTAACCGGATAAATCAATACAATGCCCACTAGCTATGAAACCATAGACATATGAATATCGATTTGTATGCGCAAGAATCAATACAACACCCACTGGCTAGGCAACCATGGACATATGAATATTGATTTGTTTTCAGAATGTCGAATTAGATATAAGCACCAAGGCACAAATGCCAAGATGACCTAAATATCATGTCCATCTTGATATAGCAATTTGTACAAGCATCAAAACATAAATCAAACAGTCAAGAGTTCATTCTAAATCCAGTGTGAATTACCCGTAGTGACCCTTTATCATTCACCTCCTTAGGTAAGATCGCGTTTCACAGTAGGAGAAAGAATTCACTCAAAAAGATAATAGTTAGATCAAACCTCCTTGAATTTTTTGGGTATCAATGGTCGAGGTATGCATGGCCATCCAATTCAAGATAGAGGCTCTTACAGTCGGACACCATTTCAATCCAAAATTTTCAAAGTTGTTAGATTTTCACATACAAGCAGAAGACAAAGAAAAGATTATGACCCCAGTCATCACTCTCTAAATCCTATAAAGGACATCATCGAAGAGCTCGAAGGGACACAATATGCAAAAATCTCAATGTGAATCAGTAAGTATATAAGGAGATAAAAGCATGTAAAAAGCATAGATTGTTTTCAGTTGAGTTTTGATGTTTGATTGCATTGTTGTGGATGCAAAATCCTTTCTGGAGACAAGATAGACTGACTGACTCACATGAAGCTTCAAAGGACTCTGACTAGATATGATCCATCTAAGATACATGAGAGACCATAGGATATGACATTGATTGCCCCCAAGTGTTAAACATTGATAGGATACAGACACTTGAGCTGATTGGTGTACAGACCGACTTATTGAAAACTAAAAATGTAGAAACAAACCGGGAGATATGTACAAACTAAAGCAAGACTGAAAGCTGGGAAAGACCAAGATTGTGCTCATAGATGGATCATTTTGAACAAGTGGTGCCCGTTTGTTAGGTTTTCACCATCTTGGTAGAGATTCTATTTTTTCTACCAAGGCACCTGTTTCCAGGTTCTCACCAAGGCACTTTTTCTTTTTTTTCTTTTTTTGTATTTTTAATTTTTTTTCAATTTTTTTAAATTTTTTTAAATTTTTTTTGAATTTGTGATATTTTCTGATTATTTTTTTGTGAATCATCAAGGCGCCTATTGCTAGGTTTTCACCAAGATGTTCATTTTTTCAAGACTTTTTTTGATTTTTTAGGATTTTTTCAGGACATTTTACCATAGACTGAATGCCTTAGGCATAGAATTTCTTCAGATGGAGAACGTTGATTGGTTCTTGGAGCTATTCTCCTTCAGTCGTTGAGAGTTGATAGGCACCAGAGCCAAAAGTAGCAATGATGACAAAGGGACCCAGCCAGTTGGGTTCGAACTTCCCCTTGTGTTCTCGTTGGGATTGATTTTTAGGATTTTCTCTCAAGACTAGATCACCAACTTGAAATTCTCAGTGTCTAACTTTTTTATTGTAGCCTCTAGACATTCTCTTCTGATATACTCTGAGATGATCATACACTGCTTGTCTGTGCTCATCTAGTAGTTCTAGTTCTTGTAACCTAGACACTCTGTAGTCATCATCAGTTACTAGATCATGCATTCTGATTCTTAGTGATGGGATTTCAACCTCAATAGGTAGTACTGCTTCAGACCCATAAACTAAAGTGAAAGGCATAGCCCCCATAGGTGTTCTGATACTTTTTCTATAGGCCCATAGAGCGGGATTAATCATGAGATGCCAGTCTCTACCGGTTTCATTTACTATTCTGTGCAAGATCTTCAATAGATTTTTGTTAGAAGCCTCTGCTTGGCCATTCCCTTGTGGATAGTAGATAGAAGACCAATGTTGGGTGATCTTGAATTTGGCACATAGATCATCGAGGTCTTTATTCCTGAATTGCTCACCATTATCTATGATTATGGAATGAGGGATCCCATATCTGCATATGATATAGTTCAATATAAACATAGATATCTATTTCCCCATTGCTTGTGTCAGAGGGACTGCCTCGACCCATTTTGTAAAATAATCTGTAGCAGTGATTATATGGGTATGTCCATTAGAAGAGTGAGGACGAATCATCCCGATAATATCAAATGCCCATTGATGGAAAGGCCATTGTGTTGTAAAGGGGATTAGATCCCTCCTTGGAGCATGAATTAAGTTGCCATGCACTTGGCACTTTTGACAATTCTTAGCAAATTTGATAGCCTCTTTCTCCATTTCAAGACAGTAGTACCCAGCCCTAATAAGTTTTCGAGCTAGTCTTAAACCATTCGAGTGTGACCCAAAAATACCATCATGGACTTCCTCTAATGCATGTTGAGACTCTTCCCATTCTAAACATCTAAGTAGCATACCATCTAGACCTCATTTGTATAGATCATAACCAATGATGACATATCAGGAGGCATTACGGATAAGGTATCTCTTTTTGTGACGGTTGAAGGTATCAGGAATGATTTGGTCTTGGAGATAGGAAAATAAGTTTTTATATCGGGATGAATCATGACCTACAATAGTGTAGATCATGCAAGTTTCGGGGGAGTCATATGCAGGATAAGAGAGTGCTTCCACCAGGAACTCATAGCGTAGCTCATGTTTAGGCTGCTGTAATAAAGTAGATAGTGTTGCCATTTCATCGGCAGCCTTGTTCTCCGTTCTAGGAATTTTCTCAAATGTGATAGATATGAAATATTTCTTAAGATCATCGACCATTCTCTTGTAAGGAATGAGCTTTTCATCTTTAGTTTGGTACACATCATTGACTTGATGAATAACAAGTTGAGAGTCTCCATGAATGTGTAGCTCTATTACTCTCCATTCAATTGCTATTTTCATACCATTCAAAAGGGCTTCATATTCTGCAATATTGTTTGTACAAGGAAACTTTAATCGGAATGCGTTGGGGATTGAGTAACCTTGGGGAGTTAGGAATAATATGTCTGCTCTAGATCCATTCTGTGTATAGGAGCCATCAAAGAATAATTTCCATTCTCTAGAAGATAGGTGCATAATAGATGAGTCTGGAAATTCCATTTGCATTGGTGTGTCATCAAACATGGGTGCATCTGCTAGTTGATCAGCAATAACTTGACGTTTTATAGCTTTTCTTTCAACATATTCAATGTCGAATTCGCTTAGAAGCATGGCCCATTTAGCCAGTCTACCTGTGAGGGAAGCCTTGCTTAGTAGGTATTTCAGTGGATCAATTTTTGCTACTAGATGCATGGTATGAGCTAACATATAGTGTCTCAGTTTCTGTGATGCAAAGATCACAGCGAGACAAGCTTTCTCGATCATAGAATAGTTCTTTTCATACGCCACCAATGTTCTACTTATATAATAAATGGCTCTTTCCTTTTTGTCTCATCATGTTGCGCTAGCAATGCCCCCAATGATGTGGTTGTTGTGGAGACATACAAGATCAATGGCTTCCCATGAATAGGAGGCATCAATATAGGCGGATTTGATAGATACTTCTTGATATGGTTAAAGTTGTTCTCGCATTCTTCATTCCATGCAAAGGTCACACCTTTATGTAATGTTTTTGTAAAAGGCTGTGATATGTCCGCTAGCTGTGATATGAATCTTCTGATAGATTGAACTCTGCCTTGCAACGTCCTCATTTGACTGATATTTGTGGGAGGTTGCATCTCTATTATAGCCTTGACTTTAGCCGGATCAACTTCAATGCCTTTCTTTGAAACTATTTATCCTAAGAGCTTTCCAGAAGTGACACCAAAAGCACACTTCTTAGGATTTAGTCAGAGACTAAACTGTTCCATTTTGTCTAGGATCATGCTCAAGTCCTTTAGATGTTCAGTTCTGATCATAGATTTTGCTAATGTGTCATCAACATAATCTTCCATGGTTCGATGCATCATGTCATGGAAAATAGATGTCATTGCTCTTTGATATGTAGCTCCAGCATTTTTGAGTCCGAATGGCATAACATTCCAACAGAAGGTTCCCCACACACATGTGAAAGCATTTTTCTCTTGGTCTTCTAGAGAAATTTTTATTTGGTTATATCTAGAGAAACCATCCATCAAGGAATACATCTCATAGCCTGCAGTCATGTCCACTATCATATCAATGTTAGGCAGTAGAAAATCATCTTTAGGGCATGCTCTATTCACATCTCTAAAGTTTGTGCACACTCTGATTGAACCATCTAGTTTTGAAACAGGCACAATGTTGGAGATCCACTCAGCATAGTCGATGACATGGATGAATCCAGCTTTTAGGAGTTTGTCCAACTCAGCTTTGACCAGAAGTGCAACATGAGGATGCATCTTTCTCAATTTTTGCTTGACCAGTTTTACTCCAGGAGCAATGGATAGATGGTGCATGATAAGATTTGGATCCAACCCTGGCATATCTGAATACTTCCACGCAAAGTTGATCTTTTTGTCTGTCAAGAATGTAGTAAATTTTTGTTTCTCTTCTTCTGATAAGGATTGTGCTACATGGACCAATTGTGGTTCCTCTATTGTACCCAAATTGATGGATTGGGTGGGCTCAATTAGAACTAGAGATTTGTCCTATAAATGACTCGGAAGGACATCAAATATCTCATCCTTAGGTGCCTCGGAGAGGTTTTCACCTTTGGATACATCTTTTATTTTTACTTTTGTCGGTGCTGAGACTGCCACGAAGTGGTTTTCACCCTCAGAACTCTTTTTCTTTTTATTTTTATTCTTTTGACTAAGATATTTGATGTCTGACTCAGTCATACTGATGCTTGATTCACTGATGGAAGTCCTCATAGGCTCGACTGCATTAAGGTAATAGGTAAGGGCATAGTCATTGGGAAAGGTGTAAAGACCATGGTTTGGGTTTGTGGAAGTTTGGTCGATAAGATCAGGGTGTTGGATAGTCAAAGCGGGAAAGGCTTGGGATATGGTGTTCGCAGATATGGATCTATCATCATTGGTCCTAACCTGATGCTCAAGTTCAAAGGTGATACTACAACTTAAGACATCCAATTCATGGATAGGCTCAATGTCATCATGGGAGTCCAATTCAGCCATAGGTGGATCAGACTCGATAGGTTCATCATTTCACTCTAGACTCACATTGGTATTAAGTACATATTGGTGAATAACATCAACATATTTCTCTATGATAAGCTCATCTGGTTCTAGGATGACTCCCCATTCATAGTCATTAGATTCATCTTCTGATTCAGGATTTCCAGGAAATCTTAGAACATGAGTAAAGTCAGGGTGAATACCCCAAGAAGGGTTACCCTCAGATTCTGATTTGTATTCATACTCATGGGAATATATCTCAGAATCACTACCACTTCCCTCTTCTTGATTGTTTTCTAGACTAGCTGATTCTTGTGTTGCAATTATCTCTTGATTGATAGTAGGTTCTTGTGTTTCTACTACATTAATTCTCTTGATAGGATCATCTTTATCATTAAGAAGGTCTTTGATCTCTTTAGGCAATTTTTCATAGGGGATGAGTTTTGAACTATCTGAATCACTATCTGATGGTTCTATTTCTTCTTTCTTAAGAAGAGGTTCCCCTGGTGCGATCTGCTCTATGACATGCGAGCAATTACCTTTGAGGTGATAGGGTTTCTTCTTAAATCCTAAGCCAATTTTATTTTTATTTTCTCTACTAGTATGTGGGAGAGGTGCCTCAAGACCTTTTCCTCTGATTCCTAGAGGTCCTTTACCTGAATATCCCATTTTAGCTATTAATTTATCTCCTAGACCATATGACTTGGATACTACAGAGTCACCAGTTTGAACAACTTGAGATTCAGGTACATCTTTGTATAGCCATGATAGCACAGCTTCATCCTCTTCAAATTATTTCTTGGATACTTGTTCTGCTACAAAATTCTTTTTATATGCCTCAAGAGGTTCCTGAGGTTTGTGCTTGGATTGTTTCAAAGATTGCGCATAAGACTTAGGTGAGATAGGGAGAGATGTCAAAGATAAGACTGGCTCGATAGTGTATTCTCCCATACTATTTTCTTTGATAGTAACCTCTTTGGCAAGATCTTCCATTTTAGATGTGGATGCTTCTTTAGTTGGCTCTATGTGAGATTCTCTATTATTAGGTACAAGCTTATCTGCACTTTCCTTCAAGGTGTTGCAAGTTGTATTCAAATCTACTAGGATAGTAACCTCGACTCCTTCATAAGGAAACTTCAAACATTGATGGTATGTAGAAGGAATGGCTTGCATTTCATGTATCCACGGTCTCCCTAGAAGGACGTTGTAGGCCAAAGTTAGATCAAGCACTTGACAGATGATATATTTGATAACTGGACCCACTCTAATAGGTAAGATAATGGTGCCCTTAGAATATCTTTCTTGTTCATCATAGGCCTTGATAGTTATTTTCTTTCTAGGATCAATAGCCAATTCTGAAAATCCCAATTGTGTGATCAAGCTGTAAGAACAAATGTTTAGGCCAGCGCCCCCATCTATCAACACACATTTGACTCTATGGTTCTGGATCAAGACTTCTATATGCAAAGGTTGATTATGTGGGTGACTCAAGGAGTTGTCATCTTCCTCTAAAAAGGAGATATATTGCGGAGATGTAAGATGTCCAACCATAGTTTGGAACCTGTCTAAATCAAGGTCATCAGGAACATTGGAACCGAGCAAAGCTTTATCGAGAATGGCTCTATGAGCTGGAGATATTCAAAGCAACTAAAACATGGAGATTTTTGCATTTGTGTGCTGGAGTTGTTGAACAATGATATAAGACATAGGCCTTGTATCCTTTGGATTGGAAGATTTGGAAGCAGCCTTCTGTTTAGAAGCAAATGAAAGATTGAAGGGCACCTTTGGGACATTTGATGGATTTGGGATTTATCCATTCAGATGTGTTTGAGCTTGTGATTGAGTAACTACATTAGCTAAGGAATGATCTCTATCCCTTCGTACGATTGTGATGACATTGCAACTTTCAGAGAGACATGGTTCAACCATATTGATGACAGTGTTATTTCCAGGGTAGGCATAGTTGACTTTTGCCCCCATATTAGGCTGAGAAGTTGTAACCTTTTGACCATGTTTCAGAAATGGTTCTGTGAATGCTATATGATCGTTATTGCTTGTGGGATTTTCAATTGTGATGTCTCCATTATCGATTAGATCTTGAATGGTATGCTTCAAGTGGTAGCAACTACTAGTTTTGTGACCTTTACTCTGATGGAAATCATAGAATTCATTATCCTTCCACCATATCGGTTTGGGGTCCTGAGCATTCGGTCAGATTGGTGGTAAAGAGATGATGTTATTAGCCAGTAGAGTTTTCATAGCTGATTCTAAAAACTCTCCTAGAGGAGTAAATTTTTGATGTTTATCCCATTTTTTGAATTTTGGCTTCCTTTGAGATGGTTGAGAAGACTTTTGCTCAGAAGCTTTAATGGCTTGAGTGCCAAGAGTGAGATTGTAGGCTGGTGCCTTTGATGGGGCATGGACAGTGTCAACAATGCCATCTGTGATGATGCCTTTGTTCTTGTTCCAATTTTTGTTGTTGTCTTTGGAACTAGATCCAGATTCGTACTTGTCTTTTTGGAGTGTGATTTCCCCTTTTTTTACAAGCACTTTTTCAATTTTGATAGTGTTATCCACCATTTTGTCAAAAGATGCATGATCTTGCATTTGTAAGGGATAATTGAGCTCTAGAATAAGGTTATTGATAAAGATTTCAAGTTTCTCCATTTCGAGAATTGGTCTAGCATATAGAGAGAACTTCTTTCACCACCTCTTGAGGAAAGTTAGGAATGATTCTCCTGGATATTGCTTGAGATTACAAATATCAATCATGGTGACCGGATGCTGAATATTGTAGGAATATTGTTGATAAAACAATTTAATCAATTCCTCAAATGTTTTGATCGTAGGAGGCAATCTTGAAAACCACTGAATGGATGCTTCACCCAGGGATCTAGGAAAAAGATGCATCAGATAGGTCGGTTCATGCATGAATTCCATGGATTGCATATAGAACTCTCTGACATGATCTTGGGGATCAGAGTGTCTATCATACTTATCATACTTTGGCATCTCCACTCTTTTTGGAAAGGGTGGCATGTACAAGTCTTTGTCAAATGGAAAAGGACATAGAGCCTCCATGGAGAACTCTTTAGGTTCCTTCTCTTTCTTTAGATTGTGAAGTTCAACTTGTATAGTATGCATTTGTTTCATCATAGCTGTGAGTGGATTCTCTTCCTCATGTGTAATGATGTTTTCAACATTAAAGTCAGGAGGAAGTTTAGCTCCTTGATGAGCTAGTTGTAAAAAGTATGCTTCTCTATTTTCTTTCAAGAAATGTCTCATCATCTTGTTAAATTCATCATCATTTTGGTAGCGAGCAATTTCTTCAGGTGTGGGTTCCTGATCTGCACCATGTTGAGATTGAGCTCTTTGAGAGCCAAAATTTGTCCCTGCTTGAGACATGGTAGGAGTTTGTGGACTCCCTGGATTAGATTGATGAGGGATATGTTGAGTACCTCCGTGAGTTGATGGAGGGGGTATGTAACCAGATTTCAATCGATAGTTGCCAAGACCATCATCCTCGTAAAGACCAGAATGGATGAGTTGCTCAAGAGTCAGAGTTTGGGTAGTGGTGATAGATTTCTTGTGAGAGGAAGCTCTAGTCTCCACCATCAACTTTGAGTGAAACAAAAGAATAAGATTCAGATAACTGAAGAATGAATTGAATCAAGATGATCAGATGACGCAACCTTGTCAAGGTTTGATTGATTTGAATATTTGATTAGACGTGGATGAAGGATACTGTGCCCTAGATGTATGGGTAGGTTCCCAAAAGATAGTGGACAAGATATCAAAACACTTAGTCATTTTAATGATTGATTAATTGAAGATTGATAGTTATGACAAGGTTTTGACACGAGATGATAAAGACTCAAATCGATTAGACAAAAGGATGAATCAAATTCAAAAGGCCACTTTAAGAAAATGATCGGACTCTTAATAGCTATTGCTCTATTCCTGACATAATGATCCATTTGATAGATTCTGAAACTAGGCTGAAAGAGCTAAACATCTAGCAATTCTGACAATTTTTTTGATAACTTTCAAAAATTTCCCAAACGTCACTTTGCAGACTCGTACGATAGTGGGTATGCTATGAAATGACAGTTGAAAATCTCATACGACAGTTGCTAGTAGGATTTGACTTTTTGAATTTGACTGACAGAAAGAATCATACAACACTAGATTCCTTACCATACGATAGTTGGGCAGTAATGAAACGACACTTGATAGAAACTCATATGACTTTCTGACCTCCTGAGATGACTTTTGACTCCAGAAAAGGATTTTACTTCAGATTTTACAAATTTTGATTTTTCAGATTTGAATTGTTTGCAAATTTCAATGTCCAGATTTGAGGATTGTAACAGATTTGTCTGTTTTCAATAACTAGATAGATAAACAAGCATGCAAAACAGCAAGCACATGATTTCAAGCATGTCTGAAAACAATGAACAAGGGAAAAAGCAACCTTGTGCATGAAAAATCGAGTGACTTATTCATTCTAATCCTCAGAAGCGCTAATTATGTATGTTCCAAAATGTTTTGCAATAATGCACATATACCCTATAAAATAAAAATTTGGCATCTCTAGGGTTTTTAGTAATGGTTTGACTTTGCAACTTTTATGATCCAAAGGGGTGAACTCCAATCCCAGTGCACCAGGGTTTTGACATAGTCTGAGAACTTAATCTTCAAGAGCTGCTAGGGAGATCTGACAACCCAACAATGAACCATACCTGTGGAGATTTCTTCCACAAGGACATTTATATAGCGGCTGTCACTACCACGATGAAAATGGCTATTACCACTTGAGGTTCCGTCAACACAGTTTGCCCTCTGAAGGGATTGTCTACTACGGTTAACCCTCTCTAAAGATGACTCACAATAGTATACCACAAAGGGACTTGGCTCTAGATCCAAGTTTTTTGACACCTTTTCACTTTTAACCCAAACAAAGCAAGCAGATTAATCCGACACGCTAAGACAAAGTTTTGCTTCACCAAGGTCTATGATGCCAAATCCACATGATCTATCAACCTCTCCGGTGAGAGAATGTATCAATCAATAAGAGAAGGCACACTAACCAATTTTGATTCACCAAAGCTCATGATGTCAACCCCACGTGATCTATCAACCTCTCTTGGGAGAGAATGTATCGATCAATAAGAGAAGACACACTAACTAAGTTGAATGTGAAATGCACTAAGTATCCTCCCTACCTACAAGGATTCTATCATCAAGAAAGATTTCCCTAGGAATCCAATCTCTCAAGAATCATGAATAGTGTTGATAGGGCCTAATTACTATGTGAACACAGATATATTCCCGAAAGCAAATCTACCAAAAGTACCGAAAAAGTAGAAAGAGGAACACTTAACGCTTAAAGAGAATACGAGATGAGTCCACAAGGTGGAACACTTAACACCTCACACAAGCTAAAAATGAGTCTCCAACTTAGAAAACAAGTGAGTTCCTAAAAGCACAAAAGGGTTTCCAAGTGGAACACTTAACGCTTATGTCCTGTTGACCCCTCCCCTTTATGACGCTGAGATTGCAACCACAGGGTGGAAATGAGGGGCCGACGGATTAACGAGTCCAATAACCCAAGATAGCAATCAAGATCAATCACAAGTATTCTAAGACTACTTAATGAATCCTTAAGGGTTCACAACCTAGTATCAATTATGCAAGTGTGTAGGAATAGATCAAAAGCATGAAAAGATGCACACAAACTTGACTCATAAGAGATTTATTTTAAGTCCCAAATCAAAATATTATTAGATGAAGGAGAATACCTGGGATCCTGGCAATGTGCTTAGTAGATTTTACTTGATTTTTAGCAATTCTTGTTGAGCTTTTCCATGCAAGCAAGTGACGAACTCTCCAACAAGCAAACAAGCAAACAAGATATGCAAAATATATTCAACTTATGAAAACCATAGGGTTAGCTCTAAAAATCAATTATTATCAGTAATAATAACCAGAAATTAACCCAAATGACAACTCATATCATTCATTGAACCATGTAAAAAAAATAAGTGCATACCCATCACAAAACTTTTTTTTTTTTGCTGCATTTGACCTAGTCAACAAGATCTAATTTTTTTGATATGATTTTGGCCACAAAAATAGAAATTAAGAATAGAGACCCCTACTAAAAAATAGAGAGATTTCCAAAAATGCAAAAATTTTAGAAAAATCTCTTCATTTGTGCCCTAGAGACCCATTTTATCAAAACATACTAGTTTTTGTAAATTGACTATTTGAGCTAATATATCACATCCAAATTTAAAACACAAAGAATGGACCCCCAGTAGAATTTAAAGAGATTTTCAAAAATATAAAAATGTCCAAAAAATATGCTGATTTGTGTCAGATATTAATTTTTTCTATAATTTCAAGAAAAAAATTATTAAAAATTCAAAACATCTCAAAAAATTCTAAATTTTTTATTGTAGCTTCCTTGATATGTCTCCAACTTGAAAAAAATATTTCAGAGCAAAAATCCAAGCTGTTTCAGAGATAAAATCAAATCTTTGAAACTTTGGGGTTTTAGCTCCCAAAAAAAAATCAAAACTAGCATGCAAAGGTGGGTTGCCCCACGGTGGGCGCTAGAAATGTGTGTGTGAAAATTGTACCTGACCTATAGACACAACACTTCAGTAAAACATTAGAGGTTAGCTATAATCAAATCGTGCAAAATTGAAATCTAATTTAACCAAGTGATTTACTACCTTCTAGTAGGTGCGAGATTAATGTTCTCAGATTGTTATCGAGATTAGTGACCTAGATGACACCTAAACAAAGGATTTGAATGCAAAAGATGGATATGAAATTAAATGCAATTAAGCTATTTTTTTTTGGTATTTCTATGCAATAAGAATGATAAAAACTGATATGAATCTATGCTAATATGGAAATTGATATGCTAAAATGATCTAACAATGATATGAAAAAGAATCTAAATGAATGTAAAAAAAAATAAAATTGATCTCACAATAGCCTTGATTCACAATAAGCTTTGATTCTCCCAATTCCAATTCTCCAACGTGATTGTGCAAAAATATGAGATGTTCGGATGCAAATTTGAGAGATGAATTATGAAGAGCTGAGCCTTGTTTTTATAGAAATCCAAGGCTTTGAAGGTGCATGGAAGAAAGCCATAAATCACTCAAATAACTTAGGTTGATTTTTGAGTTATTTTTAAATAACAGATAATTAAGTCACAAAAATCATGCAAAAGCACAGTTTAACTCGAATTAGAAGTTTAGATCAACTTTAAAACTCAAAAAGATGTTGAGTTTCAAAAAGCTAACAACTTGCATTGATTTTCCAATTTTGAGTTTAACTGGTCCTTGAATATGCACATGGATAATTATGATTTAATAAATAAATAAAGTGATTTATTCTCAACTTAACTGCTTTTTGAAATAAAATAATTAATTTATGGGTTAATTAACTATTTTATCAAACTTTTATTAAAAACTATATTATTAAATAATGACAACTTGCTTTAATTAATTAAATAAAAATTTAATCAATTATTCATAGGATATTGGATTTATTGTCAAAATTAAATAATACAATTAATAATAGATAGAATTAAATTTAATTACACAATTAAGTGGCAAGATATTAAATCTAATTAATTAAATATGAAAATATTCAATCAATCAAACTTAGGATAAATGTGATTTATTGCCAAATAATCATTAAATTAAAGATAATTAAAATAATTAAGAATATTGCTAGGAATATTCCCCAATGCAGAATTTAAGATAATCAATTAGGATTCGATGATGTTTAGATGTGCCTTAGATTAGGACTTTGATGTTGATTTCGTTCGATTTGTAGATATAGAAGATTAATGAACTTATAGCCCATTTTTGGGGTATTACAGATAGTAGGAGGTAGATCTTCATCATCATGTTCCTTTGTTGTGGGAGGTATATTTTCAACAACAAGAGCTTCTTCAGTAATAGTAGTAGTAGAATAGTCTATAATAGGCATACACCGAGGCATATCCAAGATGTGGGAGATGTTAGCTATTTTTACCCAATCAAGATGCATCTAATTATAGTTAAAAATGTACTCAACATTAGTAGGAGTAATAGTATTACTACCATCCAAAATAGTAGGAGTTTTCTTAGGAGATTGAGTGAGACTTTTGGATCCACGGGTTCATTTTCTTCAAGAGATTGTAATGCCATATAAGGATCTCCTTGATAGTATGGATTACAATTTTGGATATGTAAGAGCATGCATATGTCATTGGTTATATTTCTTCTTCTTCTCCATCATCTGATTCCTCATATGGGTTAGTATTGCAGCTAGGTTTTTCAATCTTATGTTCATGATAGCCAACACCGGTCTTGTCTTTAGGATTTCTGAATTCACCATGTAGAGGTTCAAGAAGACCTTTTCCTTTGTTGAGAGGAATTTTTACATCATATCCCATCCTTTGCATAAGTGATAGCCCACACCATAATTTTCAGGTGGAATTTCAGTATGTTTGATCTCTTGTTTAGATTATTCTCTCTTGTAGAGTCTTTGTAAGATAGCACTTTCTTCCATTTCTAGCTCTAGGGGAATTTTAGATTTAACCATTCTAGTACCTTCATGTATAACAAGTGTTGTTGTAGCTATAGGAATGAATGAGAGAGATGTTTTCCCATAAGATTTTGAAGAAATAGGAAAAGTGTCCACTTGATATCCTTCCATACCACTAGGTCTAACAAGTATTCATTTCCCATTGTCTGATGGAGTTTCTTTTTCTTTTATTTCTACTTTTTTAGGAGATGATCCTTCTTTGTTGTGACGAACCATTCAATCTTTTTTTTTAGGATTGCTAAAGATGTATGTTGAGTTTGTAGGAATAGTGATCTTGATTCCATCATGAGGTAATTTAATGCATCAATGGTATGTAGAAGGAACTGCTTGCATTGCATGGATCCAAGGATGACCCAAAAGTATACTGTATGCTAAGGGAATATCCAGGACTTGATATATAACATCCTAGTAGACAAGACCTACTAGAATGGGTAAGACTACCATGCCTTTAAAAGAACATTCCTCTACATCGTATGCTTTGATTATTATTTTGCATCAAGGATCAACAACGCGCTCTAAGAAATCAAGATCTTTAACCAAACTGAAATTGAAGATATTAAAACCCACACCTCCATCTATCAAAACACACTTAAAAATCTATACTTATGGATGGAAACTTCAATATGGAGGGGCTGATTATGAGGATGACTAATAGATTTTTCATCTACTTCAGAGAAGGTTAGATAAGGAGGTGAAGCGAGGTGACTAACCATGGACTGGAAGTTATCAACATCTAGGTCCTTAGGTATGTTAGTCACAAGAAGGGCTTGATCAAGAATCTCTCTATGAGTAGGAGAGATTTGCAGTAGCTCAAGTATTGAGATCTGAGTTGAAGTATGCTATATTTGGTCAACCAGGTTGTAGTCCTGTGAAGCTGATGAGGTAGCTAGTTTAGATGTCAAGGTTATAGATTTCTTAGGAGAAGAGGAGGAAGATGAACCTTCTCTTGGAGGAGTGACTTTTTCTTGAGAGTGGGTTATCATGTTAGAAGAGTCAGCATTAGATTTTCCTTAGTATGATCAAAGGATTCAAGCATGTTGATCACATTGTCACTATTAGAGTACATTTAACAAAACTTATTATCCTTTGCCTTAGAAGACTCCCCCTTTTCAAATTTAGGAAAAGGCTCCTTGAAATCTTATGATCATTTTTCACTTGTGGGGGGTTAACCACAATAGTCTCATTATTGATTAGATCCTGGATAAGATTCTTAAGCTTCATACATGCATTAGTCTTGTGGCCTTTTTGTGATGATAATCATAATATATAGTGGTTATCATTCCACCATTTAGGATTTATCTCAGGATCATAGGGCCATGAGTTACCAAGAAAAGTAATAATTTGATTAGTCAAAAGCATCTTCAAAGCATTTTCAAGTGATTCTCTAAGAGGAGTGAAATTTATCTTAGGCTTAGAGGCCCAAGGCTTATCAATTTTGTCTTTCACAATAGTAGATATATTGAAAGTTGGCTCTTTAGCCTTAGCAGCAGTAGACACTGAAGTAGTATCCACAATTTCATCATTGACGAAATCTTTAGTCTTGTTCTAGAACTTTTTCTTATCCTTGCTATGTTGGTTGTTAGAAGAGGACTTATGCTCTTTAGATAGAAGAGTGATATTTCCCTTACAAACAAGGATGCCCTCTATGTGGATAGATGATTCAACCAATTTATAAAATGAAGCATGAGTTTGCATTTGCAATGTGTAATTCATTTCAGGAACTAAAGCATTGATGAATATATCAATCTTTTTAGTCTCAGGAATCTGTCAAGGATAATGTGAGTATAAATTTAACCATCATTGGAGGAAAACCACAAAGGATTCACCTTAACATTGTTTGATATTGTGAAGATCAACCATAGTGATATCATGTTGGATGTTATAGGAGTATTGCTGGATAAATATTTGCACTAGTTGGTCAAAATATTTGAGAGGAAGAGATAGTTTAGTGAACCACTCCATATCTTGACTACTAATACTCCTAGGGAAGAGTCCCATAAGATAAGTAGGTTCATTCAAGAAATCCATGCTTAGTGCTCAAAATTCCCTAATATGATCATGAGGATCTCTGCTACCATCATATTTTTTGTACTTAGGAAATTCAACTTTTCAAGGAAAAGGAGGCATGTACAGATCTTTGTCAAAAGGGAATGAGAAAATAGCCTCAAGTTAAAAGGATGTGATTGGTTGTTCCTTTTTATTTATCTAAGCGTAGCATTTGTTTCATCATTTCTTCCATCTATTTCTTCATGATATCCATTCTAGATGGTTCCTCTTTCTTGATCAGGTTATCAATGTCAAAGTTATGAGGTAGCTTAACTCCTTGTGAGGCCAAATGCAAGAAGTATTGATATATTTTTTTACTCAAGGTCAACTTCATAAGTCTTTGCAAGCATTCATCTTGTTGAAATTGTAAGACATCTTCTTCAGTTATTTCATTATCTGAATCACTACCTTGTGAACCATGTGATTTAGGTCTAATATGTTGAGAGTCATGTTGCAAGTCATGTCTAGAGTTGTGATTCTCTTTATTTTCTTTTCCAAAGTTATTATCACCCAATTATTTTAGGAATTCCCAAAAACTCTTGTTTCTTTCTTCTATGATTGGAGTGTAAGAAACACTATGTGCCAACCTAGGAGAGGATAAGGTAGATTCACTAGAGATATTAGCAAAAGTTTTAAAACCCTAAGGTATAGGATTTTATTTATATGATTGGTCAAAGGTAGCTTTGAGTTGCTTTCCTTTGTGGATTTGAGATCTAGTTGTGACCGGCATGAAAGAAGATTTTCAAAATCCAAATAGGATGACTTAGAATGACTTGATGTTCAAGATAGGTAAGAAAAAGTGTTCACTTATTGAAAGTGTAAAAGCGTAAGAGAGATAGAAAAGATAACTTGCCACAAAATGCCCAAGCTATGGGTAGATCCCTGTGTATGAAACTTGTGAACAAGAAAAGATAGGATAGAGAATCCAAGAGAGATAATCAAAGAGATGATGGATAAGTGAACATTCTACTAACCAAGAGTGTAGTCAAGAGACCAAAGTAATATTTTCTAGCTAGAGGCAATTCCTAACATACTGGAATGTACCAAATAACAAGATGAGCTAAGGATCACAATAGAGAATCAATGTTGATGACATTTGAGATTAGTCCAAAAGTTTGATTCAAAGGATTGTAAGATTGATTGACAAGTTTGGAGCATTTCCTAGACAAGTTTTGTTTTGAGAGCAAGTAGTGTAAGAAAATAATAGTCTTCAAACAATCTAACAAGGGACAAAGAAACCTTGTGGATACAAGCATATGTGAGGTCTTGAAAGGTATAAAAATGTTCAAGTTTATCAAGTGTATGTTCAACAAATGTTTTCATAGGTCTTAGCACATTAAATCACATCAAGAAAAACTACCCAAGGTCAAGCGGGAAGTGTTTCAACCTTTTCCCACAACTTGATACCCCTTCACCTCACACAAAGTGATGTTGGATTTGTCATGGATTTGCATCCAAGGGAGTACATATTGTGAGTATCTTGAGGTGATCTAGGTAAGTCTACTCAGATCAATCCTAGCACACAATAAGTCACATGGCTAAAAGGATAGCCTTTAAGTCCTAAGGTGTTTAGTAATAATATTCGTTCATGACTACCCATTGTAGTTTCACAAGAAAAATTAAGGCCTATAGCCCTACAAACACCCAAATGAATAGTCATGCAAGAAATATTTAGACCTCTTGGACCTATACATAGTGAATGTACTCCCCTTGTTGTCTTGTAAACAAGATTTAGACCAAGAAGGCCCTACAAGTCCCCAATCAAATGTAGTCTTGTTTAACAAGATTTAGGCAACTAGGCCCTACACATGAAGAAGAATTAGGAATATAAAGTAGCCAAGTCTTCCCTCTCTTTAGATTAAAGGAATATTTTTATTATAGTGGGATGGAGTAGCCATATTTGCTTGTTCCTCACTTGGGTCATTCTCAAAAGATTGCTCTCTTGGCAGGCCCTCTAAAGGTAAATGCAAGAAATCAAATGGATAGCTAGTGGAGGTCTAGATTAATGATTTTACATGAGGAAAATATCATACTCTCCTACTCCATAGTGTCTCCCAAACACATCAAGCACATGTTCATTTACCCAAGACTAATTTCAAGTGATCAACTAAGTAGGTCAAGATTTCTGATTCTCCAAAAGGAAAAGAGCATACTCTCATACTATTCAACCAATCACAAGACAAGAAGCCTTCTAGTTAAGCTAGGTGCCTAGAAATTAAATAGTATTAGTAGTTTCAAGATGGAGTCTTTGACAATCGTCTTACATCATAAATTATTAGTATTCATGAAGATATTGATCGCTTTAACACAAAAATCCTAAAAACCCACAAGTTAGGGCACAAAATAAATGCAAATGAAATCAATAACCCTGCAAGATCACTTGTTAGTTGCAGTTAGAAAACCAAAAATTTTGAAAATGCAAGAAATTAAATATGTATGACATTTAATCAGTTTGTCATAAAATCGTACGATAGACCTTAAAGAAGCCAGGTGATATTTCAAGTCTAGATGATAAACCTTAGAATAGCATAACAATATTTCTTTGTGAAGCAAGCGATATTTCTCTGTGAAGTAGGGTGATATTTTAGAAACTGGGAAATTTTGTCTGGTAGTATAGAGGAATGTCTTCCAGGTATAGTATGAAATTTTGTATGACTCTCTATCCTACAAAAACAAAATGACGAACCTGCAACACCAAAAAGCCAAAAATGCAAGAAATGAAGATAAAAATGAGAGTCCATCCCCATGGTGGGCACCAAAGATGTGTTATAAAAAGTGTGGCATAGTTCTATTAACCATTACACTTGAGAGAATCTATGGAAGATGAAATCTCAATAAGAGGCTCAATGCTTCCTAGTTGAAGTGAGTTTAATCCTTCTCATGATGCTCATCAAATTGGCATAGAGGATTAGTGACTTGACTACTCCAAAATGGAATACTCAAAGCTAAGAATGAAGCTAAAATGAAAGAGTGCAAGCTAAGAATGAGAGATTAAGATAAGAATGTATGGATGAAATTAGTATTATAGAATGAGAATGCAAGAGCTATGTTATTGAAGCAATGCAAGAAAATAAAATAGATTAACAATGCAAGATTAGGACTTAGAATGAAAAAAAAATGGACTTCAACAATAATCAAGATTGGGGACCCTTGAGCAAGGAAAGAGCTTCCTTTTAAAGGAATTTCCTCAAGAATTAAGAGTGGAGATTAAGAGGCAAAAGAATGAGTGGATGAGATAAAGAGGCAAAAGTAGATACAAGGAGATGCAAGGTTAGGTAGAGATGAGTGGTGAGGATTAAGAAGAAAAAGGGACATGTTAAGTAGAATAAGACACAATAGTAATTTGAAAGCACAAATCCTTTTTAATTGTTGATTAATCAAGATTAAGTGAGTGTACACATGTGAATATGTTCTTTTAATAAAAGTGTAGGAACTTTATATTAAAAGAAATTTTATAGAAATTAAATAAATATGTAAGGTCTAGAAATTAGATCATAGTATAAGCTTGATATAAGATTTTTAATTTAATTATGCAAAGGGGATTTTCATGGTTAATTTGCACAATTATGTCTAGTAAATATGCCTTTGAGATTTAGGATTTTATTTGAGGCAATTTGATCGAAAGGGGGGCTCAAAATCTACTAGACCAATTTTAGGTGATTACATCGCTAACCCATACCCCACAAGGAATTCCTCTTTTCTCTAGCTACCATGTCCATGTCAGCCCCATCCCATTCATCCATCATAGTCCAAATTACATATGCCTTTTCACCCACTAGAGCTCCTTTTGTAGGGTGATTTATCCCATCCTGTGCAGATTTGCAACAACAAGATAGTTCTACTAGGCTTGCATGATCATAGAGATTGTAGAAGAGAAAGACAAAGGATGCACTAAAGTTGATAGAGCCCAATGTGTAAACATTCTATAACAAGGAGCATCGACATCTAATGTTTGTGTCTCTCACACCAAAAGTGGTAAAGCCATTGGTCAAATAGGGGTGAATGATTATATAGTTTAGGTTGTAGGGGTAAACTTGGAATCCACATAGCCAGAGGATAGAGTTATGCTATTCAAAGAAGCTTAAAGGATTATTTCCTCTAATTATATGAAGGCATGAAGGCTTTATAAGAATTTCATAGAGCTAGAGAAGGTGAAGGCAAGAAATGATCACCTCTCGCTAAGGGATGAGTCTCTAGAAATTGGGATTACATAGCTCCAAGAATCTATGCAAGAAGGAAGGATGGAGAAAGATGCTCTGCAATTGTAAGTGCAAGAATTAATAGAAATATTGCAAAAGGAGGAGGCAAAAAATGAGTATATCAAGAAGATACAAGAGAAAGAAGATGAGCGCTCTATATTGTAGGCAAGAATCCCTAACATAACTCTACTTGAGGCTCAGTTGAAGGTAGTTTCAACAAAAAATGAGCACCTTGTACATGAGCTAAGTAACACCTAGGTTCTCCACACATAGGAAGAGAATACAAAGGAGGGAGAGATTAAAAGTCTAAAAGATGTACTATCCCATCAAGAAGAGAAGAAGAAAAAGATTGAGGCATCTCTGTTCAAAGAGAAGAATGAGTTGGCTCTTAGAAAAAAAAAATATAGGAGTAGAGTAAAAAAGTGACCACTCTGGAGTAACAATTAAACAATACAAAGAAAAAGGAGAAAGAACTATCAGATAAGTTGAGTTTGGTAGAAGTAGAGAATAATTTGTTGGTTTGTGGTTCTTGATCAGGCAAGTATTGTACACTATTCATTTATCATCAGGTTCAGGGAAATAACCTGATAAATTTTTTTTGGGTTAACTCGTCAAGCATTTCCCTAGGTTGACTCATCAAGCTTGTCCCTAGGTTAAACTGTCAAGTATTTTTTAGGGTTAACTTGTTAACTAACATAAGTCTTGTTATAATGTCTTAGGGTTATATTTTTCTCAATATATGAGAATTTCATAGCCTCTTGCAATGGTATTGAGTTGTAAGGGATTGCATATTGTAATAGGCAAAAATTACTGGATAGTAAGATTGGACTCTCTATTTGGTGGATGTAGCCTAAGATTGGGTGAACCACGTTAAATCTTTGTGTCTTATTGTTCTAATTATGTGTGCTTTATTCATTTTCATTATTAATTATATTTACATGTAACTGTTAAATTTGTGTCTTCTAATCCTAACAAGTGGTATTAGAGCAGGTTGTTTTTCAGTTGTCCTCTATAGGAAGGTCTCATGGTTGAATAGGAGTCTCATAGTTGAGTGGGAGTAATGGAAGACGAGGGTAAGTTGAAGGTCAAGAATTTTAATGGGTTGAGCTTTCAGTAATGGAAAATGAAAATGGAGAACTATCTCTATCAGAAGGATTTATGGCAGCTATTGGGAGGAAAATCTAAGAAACTGACAATAATGTCTAATGAGGATTGGGATATTTTGGGTATTAAGGCACTTGGTAGTATTTGTTTATATCTGGCGCAATCATTAGCATTTAATATTACACAAGAAAAGACAACTGAAGAGTTGATGGAAACCCTAGCGAAGTTATATGAAAAGCTTTCCACTTTGAATAATGTATTTCTTATGAATCATTTATTTACTATGAAAATGGTAGAAGGTGGGTCAGTTGTTGATTATTTAAATGAGTTTAATATACTTACCAAATAGTTATCTTCTGCTAATGTTAATTTTGATAAAGAAATTAGGGCTGTTTTGATTCTATGTTCTTTTCCTGAAAGATGGGATGGCTTGGCAATGGTTGTTAGTAACTCTTTCTAGTTTATATACCCTAAAATTTGATGATGTTGTTGGTGTTATTTTGAGTAAATAAATTCATAGGAAAAGATCAAGTGGATCCACATCAAGTAGTGTTTTGAATGCAAAAAGAAGAGGTGGATCAAGGGACAAAGGAAATAATTTTGGAAGTCATGGGAAACCACAAGAAAAATCAAAGGGAAAGAGGTCTCAATGTAGAGGACCAAATGATTATTTATACTTTGGAAAACTAGGTCATAAGAAGAAATTTTTTTGATCTTGGAAGAATAAAGGAGACAAACAAGAAGGTAATAAGGAGGAAAATGTGGTAATTAAAAAATATGAAGAGGATGTTTTTCTTCTTTCCCTTGAAAATTTTGGTGATTCATGGGTTCTAAAGTCAGGGGCATCATTTCATGCTACACCCCATAGAATTTATTTTCTTGATTATGTCCAAGGGAATTTTGGGCTAGTTATTTGGGAGATCATGAACCCTGTCAGATTATTGGAAAGGGAAGAATTAAGATTAAGTTGTAGAATGTGAACCATTAGCTACTACAAGAGGTAAGGCATGTTCCAAGGCTGGGTAGGAATTTAATTTCATCAAGGCAACTAGGTGATGAAGGTTGCATAGTTACTTTAATTGACAAAAATTGGAAGGTGTTAGAAGGTTCCTTAGTAGTAGAAAAAGTGTGAAACTAGGCACCTTATATCTTTGTACAAGTCATATTTTTCCTTCTACTTTAATTATTACAAGAAAAAGTTAATGTTCAAGAATAGTTGTTGTAGTTGAGCAGGTAGAACTTGAAATGGTAGTTGTGGATTTTGAAAAAACACCATGGCACAATAGAATTAGGTACATGAGTGAAAAAGGTATGAAATTACTTCATTCAAAGAAATTTTTACCTGGTCTAAAATGTGTCAATATGGATTTATGTGAAAGTTTTGTCTATGGGAAACAAAAGAGGGTTAGTTTTCTAAAGAGTGGGAAGGAAAATAAGGATGAGAAATTAGAGCTTGTGCATATAGATGTATGGGGACCAACTCAGGTATCCTCCCTTGGTGGCTCTTTGTATTATGTTACATTCATTTATGATGCAACTAGGAAAGTATGGATTTATTTCCTTAGGGAAGAATTTGATGTATTTGAAAATTTTTAAAAATAAAAAATCTTGGTTGATAATGAGACTAGTAAAAGACTAAAATGTCTCAGATCTGATAATGTGATAATGGTGGTGAGTATTGTAGAAAATATTTTGAATATTATTGTTCCTTTAATGGTATTCATAGGAAGAAATGGTTCCAAGGATTCCATGAGAAAATGGAGTGGTTGAATGTATGAATAAGACAATAATGGAGCGTGCAAGGAGTATGAGGTTGCATGCAAGGATGCCCTTAAACATGTGGGAAGAGATTTTAAACAATGTTGTCTATTTCATAAATAGAGTTCCATCTACTCCTTTGGGTTGTGGTATTTCAGAGGAAGCATGGACAGATAAGAAGGTGAGTTATTCTTTTCTCAGATACTTCAGTTGTGAAGTATTTGCACATATATATTATGAAAATAGAACCAAGTTAGAAGATAAGTCAAAGAAATGTATATTTGTTGGATATAGAATTAATGAATGTGGCTATAGACTTTGGGATGTTGAAACTCATAAAATTGTAACAAGTAGGGATGTCATATTCAATGAGAAAGTGTTGTACAAAGATTGGTTGCAGCAACATGAGAAGAAAGAAAATGATTATTTAGTGCTAGATGATACTCCAAAAGATGATGTTCCAATGGTTTGTCATGCTCCACAACAACAAATACCACAAACTCTAGTGAATATTAGATGGTCAACAAGGCTTAGTAGACCTCCTAAAAGGTTCTCTCCCTCTTTGTGTTCAGTGAGAGCTTTATGATCAAGTTGTGCATGTGGATACAAAGGTTCAGTGAGAGCTTTCCATGGAAGAAGAAGTGGATTCCTTGTTGAAAAATTAGACTTGGTAATTATGTAGGTTACCTATAGGTAAAAAGGCATTACCAAATAAACAGGTTTATAGGCTGAAAGAGGAGGATGGAGGTAAGAAATTTTTTAAAGTCGGGTTAGTTGTAAAGGGATTTTCACATAAAAAGGGCATTGATTTTGATGAGATCTTTTCTCCAGTTGTAAAAATGACTTCTATACACACTATTTTAAGTATTGTGGCTATTGAAGATTTACATTTGGAACAACTTGATGTTAAAAGACCTTTTCTCCATGGTGATTTGGAAGAAGAAATATATATGCAACAACCATAAGGTTTTGAAGTCAAAGGTAAGGAGAATTTAGTCTGCAAATTGAAGAAGAGTTTTTATGGCTTGAATCAAGCACCTCGATAATGGTATATTAAATTTTATAGTTTTATGGTTGAGCATGGCTTTAGTTGGTGTATTTTAGACCATTATGTTTATTTTAAGAGGTTGGATGATGATAGCAACATTATTTTATGTTTATATGTTGATGATATGCTTGTAATAGGGTCTAACATGGATCACATTAAGGAGTTGAAACACCAATTAGCACATTCTTTTTCTATAAAGGATTTGGGGGCAGAAAAACAAATCCTTGGTATGAAAATTTACAGAGATAGGAAGAACAACAAATTGAATCTATCTCAGGTTGATTATGTTGATAAGGTGTTGAAAAGATTCCATATGGAGAATGAAAAAAATGTCAGCACACCTTTCCCTATTCATTTGAAATTGACTAGGGAGATGTGTCCAAAGAAATAAGAGGAGGAAGACAAAATGTCTTAGGTACCATATGCTTCAATTGTAGGTAGTTTTATGTATATCATGGTATGCACTAGACCAGATATTGTACATGCTTTAAGGTTTGTTAGAAGCTATACAAGTCATCTTGGAGTTGAGAATTGGAATGTAGTAAAATGGATTCTTAGATATTAGAGGGGTACATCCAATAAATATTTATGTTTTGGGGGCTCTAATACTGATTTAAAAGGCTATGTTGACTCATACTTGGCAAGGGATTTATATACCATGTGGATTATCGCAGGTTATGTATTTACTATTGGTGGGACAAAAATGAGTTATATTTCTTGACTAAAAAAGGTGGTTTCTGTGCGTGTGAATTTTGTACCTAGCTATGGACACAACACTTCAGTAAAACATTAGAGGTTAGCAAATCAAAAAATCTGCAAAATAAATAATATAGGTAACTAGGTGATTTACTGCCTTCTAGTAGGTATGAGTTTGATATTCTCAGATTATGACTAAGACCAGTGACAATGCAATACCTGAATGAAGGATTTGAAATGATGAAAGCAGTACAAATATGGATGCAGCTTAATCTATCTTTTTGGATTTTTGTATGCAATATGATGAAAACTAATATGAAATTGACCTAAGATGGATTGAAAATGAATTGTAAAATCTATTCTAACAATGCTATGAATGCTATGAATTGATCGAAAACAATGAATGAAAATTGCAAAAAGATATCACAATCACCTATTCGCAAGAGTTCGATTCTCCAAGTGTCGTTGAAGGATGATTCAAAAATTGAAGAAGCTCCTTTGTGAAGGGCTAAGCCTTGTTTATATAAAAATCCAAGATTTTTGAAAGCTCATGGAAAGCCAAAAATCTCTCCCTGATTAACTCAAATTGATTTTTGAGTTATCAAAAAATTAGAATTAGTTAACTCACAAAATCATGCAAAATCAACTTTTTAACTCAAATCAGAAGTTTAGATCAACTTTTTAACTCGAAATAGATGTTGAGTTCAAAAAGATAACAAATTGAATTGATTTACTAATTTAAAGTTTAACTGCTTTTCTGAATGTGCATGGATAATTATGAATTAATTTAATAATTCAAAAGAATTATTCTCAACTTAACTGATTTTTGAATTAAAACAATTGATTTATGGGTTAATCAATTATTTAAACAAACTTTATTCCAAACTATATTATTAATTTTGACAACTAGATTTAATTAATTAAATAAGAATTTAATCAATCATTCATAGGATTTTTTATTCATTGTCAAAATTAAATAATATGAATCAGGAATAAATAGAATTAAATCCAATTGAATGATTAAGTGGTAGAATTAAATCTAATTAATTAAATATTCATCATATTCAATTAATCAAATTTAGGATAAATAAAAGAATATCATTTATCATCAAATAATATTTAATTAGGAGATAATTAGGATAAATTAGGAATATTTAGGAAATATTCCCTGATGCAGAATTTAGATAGAATCGATTAGGGTTTCGATGATTTGATGTGCAGATGTGCCTTTGGTTAGGACTTTTGTGTCAATTTCAATTGATTTTGTGCAGTGGTTCAGAGATTAATCTATTTTTGATGATGATGTGGACTCAGTTATTTAGTGGAGAAACTGATCCTGAAAAGATTAACTAATTCCGAGACAAAAACTAATGGATTGATTTGAAGATTTTGTGATTTAGGTCCTAATTGACCAAAGAATCAAGATGATGTTAACTATAGCAACAATGAATCGGTGATTATGAAAAAGTGTCAAAATGCCTAATTTTGAACCTTATGATTCCGAAGAAGTGATTGTCCTTACTCCAGACCTGATTGTCAAAAGGAATCGAAAGGATGTCAAATCTGAACCCTTCAGTTATGAAGAACCAAGGAAATAAAACTAATGAACCAATGGTTACGAAGAGCTGATACAGTTTACAAGTTGTCTGAGAGAACACCAGATTGATATGGATCTTGATGAATCTGATATGCCCCAAAGCGATGTGCCCCAAGTGATGAGGACTTTTGACAAATCAACAACTAGATGTGGTTGTTGTCTTGATTACTGAAGAAAGATTTCATTGACATATTTTTACTGATGATGTGCAATACCATGCCCCCTTCGGGATGGAAATTGAAATCTGACAAGAAAGTCAGCATTGAGAGATTGTTGAAGCATGTTAATCAATTTGAGAAATGGTTATGCACATTTGGAGATGCGTTCTGCATCATTTGGAGGTCTTGAATACTAAGTTTGACTAGGTTTGACCATGAGTTGACCATGGTTGACCAAGTTGAAAGTGCAATAGTTTGATGTATGATGATCAATTAAGTTGAGTTCTAGATTTCAATAATGTTCTGAAGGTCATTTATGCAAGCAGTCAGTTGTCCTGGGTCCAAAAATTTTAAATCATGATTTTGACAAAGTAAATGATCTGAAATTTTTATTTTGATCCTGAAAATGGGTTCAGAACGTTGAAATTAGCCAGGGGTGCAATTTTTATGAAAAACGGAGTACTTTGAAAAATTAGGTCAAAACCTATATAAGGGCCAAAAGGGTCATTTTCAAATCATTTCAATCTTTTGTATTTTGTGACCCTGTGGAACCCTCTGAGCAAAAATGCAAGTTTCCATGTCCTCTCACCATTTCGAGTGCAACTGACGTTACCAGTGACCTCACCAGTATGGCAACCCGGTAAGATGTATATTGTGCCAGTGGTGCACCCCCATTTATGATATTATGATATATATACGAGATCGATTTTGGTTGTGACTTCATATGCACTTGTCATTTTGTTTTATGATGTAATATCATATGATGCAAAATGTATGAAATGCTTTGATTAGTGTAGAATGTATGGATTATGCAATGCAATGTTTACTTTCAAATGTATGATTATGCAGTGCAATGATAGATGATAGATGAATGAATGTAAATGTATGTTTATTTATGGATGCACATGTATGTATGCAAATGGATGTATGGAATGATCTTGATATGTAATGTAAATGCAGCGATACACATGATATGTTTTGCAGGTATTGATGAAGACAAGTGCTTGGTCATTTGTCAAAATGAATGTTTAACCTAGGATAGTGACTGCTTGCTGGTTTAGTTTTAGGGGACCTTCAAATGAAGCTCAGTCCTTGTGTCATGTTTAGCATAGTTTTGGAGAATCATTAAGCATCAAGCTGATTTTGGATGCGTGAGATAAATACAATCATGCAAAGTGCAAAATGAAAAATGAAATGCACCTAGGACATAGGACTTAGTCACTAATCATGTGTCAGTCATTTTCATCACTGAATATTTTATTTGATAACACCGAATAAATCAATACAATGTTCACTAGTTAGGCAACCATGAACATATGAATATTGATTTTTATTTTGAAATGTCAAATTTAGATATAAGCATCAAGGCATAAAAGCGAAGATGACCTGAATATCATGTCCATTTTGATATAGCAATTTGTATAAGCATCAAAACATAAACATTGTGATGACCTAAATACGCCTTGTGGACAAACAAACCAAACAGTTGTAGAATTTATTCTATTTCCAATTTGAACTACCCGCAGTGACCCTTTATCATTCACATCCTTGAGTAGTAGTTGGTTTCACAGTAGGATTAAAAACTCATTCAAAAAGAAAAAGTTAGATCAAACTTCCTTGAATTTTCTAGGTCTCAATGGTTGAGGTACACATGGCCATCCAATACATGATGGAGGCACTTATAGTGGACACCAATTCAATCCAGAATTTCCAAAGTTGTTAGATTTTCACTCAAAGCATAAAAAAAATAAAATATTATGCCCCCAATCATCACACTTTAAATCCTATGAAGGACATCATCGAGGAGCTCATGAGGACAAAATATGAAAAAATCTCAATGTGAATCAGTTAGCATACAAGGTGATAAAAGCATGCAATAGAGATTGTTTTCAATTTGTTGTTGTTTGTTTGTGTTATTGTAGGTGCAAAATCCTTTCCTGGTGAGGAGACAGACTGGCTAACTCAAACATAGCTTGGGAAGGACCTTGACTAGACATGACTCATCTGAAGATACTCAGGGTCTTAGGATATGACATTGATTGCCCCCAAATTTGGAACATTGATAGGATACTGACGCTTTTGCTGGATTGTGCTTAGACCGTCTTTATTTAAAATAGGATGCAAAAGAAAACCGGGAGATATATACAAACTAAGGCATGACTGAAAGCTGGGAAAGACCAAGATTGCACTGATAGATGGAGCATTTTGATACAAGAGGCACCCATTTGTCAGGTTTTCACCATCTTGGCAGAGAGTCTATTTTTTCTACCAAGGTGCTTGTTTCCAGGTTTTCACCAAGGCACTTTTTCTTTTTCTTCTTTTTTTTGTATTTTTTAATTTTTTAATTTTTTTGTGATACATCAAGGTGCCTATTGCTAGGTGTTCACCAGGATGATCATTTTTTCAGGACTTTTTCCAATTTTTATGATTTTTTCAGGACATTTTACCATAGATTGAATATCTTAGGCATATAATTTCTTCAGATGGATAATGTTGATTGGTTCTCGGAGCTGTTCTCCTTTAGTCATTGAGAGTTGATAGGCTCTAGAGCCAAAAGCAATAGTGATAAAAAAGGGACCCAGCCAGTTGGGTTCAAACTTCCCCTTGCGCTCTCGATGTGATTGATTTTTGGGATTTTCTCTCAAGACTAGATCGCCAACCTGAAATTCTCTGTGTCTGACTTTCTTGTTGTAGCCTCTAGACATTCTCTTCTGATATACTGTGAGATGATCATATGCAACTTGTCTGCACTCATCTAGTAGTTCAAGTTATTGCAACCTAGACACTCTGTAATCATCATCGGTTACTAGACCATGCATTTTGATTCTTAATGATGAGATTTCAACCTCAATAGGTAGTACCATTTCAGACCCATAAACTAAAGTGAAAAGTGTAGCCCCAGTGGGAATTCTAATACTTGTTCTGTAGGCCCAAAAAGATAGATTAATCATGAGATGCTAGTCTCTTCCTATCTTATTAACTGTGCGATGTAAGATCTTCAACAGATTTTTGTTTGATACTTATGCTTGCCCATTCCCTTGAGGATAGTATATGGACGACCAATGTTGTGTGATTTTGAATTTAGAGCACAAGGAATCTAAGTCCTTATTATTGAATTGGCCACCATTATCTATGACTATAGAATGTGGAATCCCATACCGACATATGATGTAGTTCAGGATGAACATTGAAATTTGTTTGCCAGTTGCTTGAGTCAAAGGAACTGCTTCTACCCATTTTGTAAAATAGTCTATAGCTATAATGATATAGGTATGTCCATTGGATGAATGTGGATATATAGATCCTATAAGATCAAACACTCATTTTTGAAAAAGCCATTGTGTAGTAAAGGGAATATGATCTCTCCCTGGAGCATGAATTAAATTACCATGTACTTGGCACTTTTGATAGTTCTGTGCATATTTGATAGCCTCTTTTTCCATTTCAAGCCAATAATACCTAGCCCTGACAAGTTTTTGAGCTAGTGTTAAACCATTGGAATGTGATCCACATATACCATTGCGGACTTCCTCTAATGCTCATTGAGACTCCTCGCATTCTAAACACCTAAGAAGTGTACCATCTAGACTTCGTTTGTACAGATCATTACCAATGATGACATACTAGGATGCATTTCAGCTAAGGTATCATTTCTCATGGTGGTTAAAGGTATTAGGGATGATTTGGTCTTGAAGGTAGGAGAAAAGGTGTTTGTATTTGGAAGAATCATGACCAAAAATAGTGTAGATCATGCAGGTTTCAGGGGAATCATATGCAGGAAATGACAATGCTTACACCAGGAACTTGTAACATAGCTCATGTTTGGGAGTTTGTAGTAGAGATGATAGTGTTTCCATAGCATCAGTAGCCTTGTTCTCCATTCTAGGAATCTTCTCCAAAGTGACTGAGATGAAATACTTCTTAAGGTCATCAACCATGCATTTGTATGGAACTAGTTTCTCATCTTTTGTCTGGTATACATTATTGATTTGGTGTATAACTAACAGTGAGTCTCCATGAATGTGTAATTCTATCACTCACCACTCAATTGCTATCTTCATGCCATTAAGTAAAGCTTCATATTCAACAATATTATTTGTGCAAGGAAATTTTATTCTGAATGCTCTAGGTATTGAACAACCTTGTGGTGTTATGAATAATATGTTTTCTCTAGATCCATTTTGTGTGTAAGATCCATCAAAGAAAAGATGCCAAGTCCTAGAAGATATGTGCATGATGGATGAGTCAAGAAATTCCCTATGTAATGGTGTATCATCAAACATTAGTACTTCATCCAACTAATCTATAATGACTTCTCCTTTGATAGCTTTCCTTTCAACATATTCTATATCAATTTTGCTTAGTAGCATCACCCATTTAGCTAATCTACCTATGAGGGAAGCTTTTCTCAATAAGTATTTCAATGGGTCTATCTTAGCTATCAATTGTGTTGTATGAGCTAACATGTAGTGTCTTAGTTTCTGTGATGTGAAGATCACAGCTAGACAAGCTTTCTCAATCATTAAATAGTTCTTCTCATAAGCTACCAATGTTCTGCTAATGTAGTTGATAGCTCTCTCTTTCTTGTTTTTGTCATGTTGTGCTAGTAATGCCCCTAGTGATGTATCTGTGGTAGAGACATATAGAATCAATGGATTCCCTTGAATAGGAGGATTAGATAGATATTACTTGATGTGGTTGAAGTTCTTTTCACACTCTTCATTCCATGTAAAGGTCACACCTTTATGTAATGTCTTTGTGAAAGGTTGTGATATATCTGCTAGCTAAGATGTGAAACGTCTGATTGATTGCACCCTCCCTTGTAAGGTTCTCATTTGACTGATATTTTTAGGGGGTTGCATCTCTATGATAGCCTTGACTTTAGTAGGATCTACTTCAATGCCTTTCTTTGAAACAATATAGCCTAGGAGCTTTCCAAAAGTGACACCAAAATCACACTTTTTAGGGTTTAGTCTGAGACTAAACTTCTCCATTCTATCCAATATTTTTCTTAAGTCATTTAGATGTTTAGATCTTATCATTGATTTAGCTAAGGTGTCATCAACATAGTCTTTCATGGTTTGATGCATCATATCATGGAAGATAGATGTCATGGCTTGTTGATATGTAGCTCCAGCATTCTTAAGACCAAATGGCATGACATTCCAATAGAAGGTACCACATGCACATGTAAAAGCTATTTTCTCTTGATCTTATGGAGCAATTTTTATTTGGTTGTATCCAGAGAAACCATCCATTAAAGAATACATTTCAAAGCCCGCAGTCATGTCCACTATCATATCAATGTTTGGTAGTGGAAAGTCATCCTTAGGGCATGCTTTTTTTACATCTTTGAAGTATGTGCATACTCTTATAGGTTTATCTAGTTTTGAAACTAGAACTATGTTTGAGATCCATTCTGCATAATCTATGACAAATAAATCTGGCTTTTAGTAACTTTTCTAGCTCATCTTTGACTAGGAGTGCAACATGTGGATGCATCTTTCATAATTTCTGTTTAACAGGTTTGACTCCTGGAGCTATAGAAAGATGATGCATTATGAGATCAGGATCTAACCCTGGCATATCTGAATATTTCCATGCAAAGTTGGTTTTCTTCTTTGTTAAGAAAGTAGTAAATGCTTGTTTCTCTTCCTCTTATAGGGATTGTGCTACATGAATCAGTTGTGGTTCCTCTACTATACCCAAGTTGATAGATTGAGTTGGTTCTATCAATACTATAAATTTGTCATGTAAATGACTAAGAAGGACATCAAATATCTCATCCTTAGGTGCCTCAGGGAGGTTTTCAACTTTGGATACATCTTTTATTTTTACTATTTTAGATTATGAGACTGCCACAAAGTGGTTTTCACCCTCAGAACTCTTTTTCTTTTTGCCTTTGTTTTTCTGACTAGGATATTTGATATCCCACTCTATCATGCTAACACTAGGTTCACCAATGGAAGTTGTCATAGGTTCCATTGCATTGAGGTAGTAGGAAAGAGTGTAGTCAATTCAAAAGGTATGGATATCTTGGTTTGGATTAGTAGATGTCTGGTCAATAAGCTCTAGATGTTGGATAGTCAATGTAGGGGAGGATTGGGTAATGATGTTCACACATATGGTGTTTTCATCATTGGTCCTAACTAGAATCTCAAATTCAAAGGTGATATTACTACTCAGAATGTTTAGTTAACGAATAGTTTCAATGTCATTATTAGATTCCACTTCAGTAGTAGGTGGATCATACTCATTAAGTTGATCATTTTGCTCTAGAATTACATCAGATCTAGGTGAATATTGGTGAATGAAATCAATGTGTTTTTCAGTGATAAGATCATCTTCTTTTGGAATAACTCCCCATTCATAGTCATTTGATTCATCCTCTGATTCTTCATCTAGACCTTTGGGAAATCTGATAACATGTGTAAAATTAGGATGAATCCCCCAAGCAGGATTACCTTCATATTCTGAGTGGAATTCATATTCATGCGAGTCTATTTCAAAATTACTATTGTATCCCAAATGTTCATCTACTGTAAGAGGTTTACCTTTTTCTAGTTCATTAGTAGGTTCTCGTGTATCTACCTCATTGATATTCTCCTTAGGTTTTTCTTCATCCTTAAGAGGATCTAGTATGTTTTGAGGTAAATGCTCATAAGGAATTAGATCTATGGTGTCTGAATCATCACTATCTGATTGTTGTGTTTCTTCCTTTAGTTGACTTTCTAATGTTGGACTTATTTGTTTTAGGACATGAGCTGAATTACCACTGAGGTGGAAGGGCTTCTTATGAAATCCAATTCCTGTAGTTTCCTTTTTTATTCTTCCACAATGTTCAATAGGTTGTATGATTCCTTTTCCTCTTGTTCCTAGAGGTCCTTTTCCTATGTATCCCATTTTAGACATGAGTTTGTGACCTGAGCCATATGACTTTGAAGGAATCTTGTTTGATTTGGAGTCACATTTTTGAACTAATTGAGATTGAGAATCATCTTTGTATAGCCATGCAAGCCCAGCTTCATCCTCTTCAAACTCTTGCTTGGACACTTGCTCTATGACAAAACTTCCATTATAGATAGCTTGAGGTTCTTTAGATGCTTGTTTTGTCTATTTTAAGGGCTGCCCATAAGATTTAGGTGAGACCAGGAGAGATGTTAGAGATAGGACTAGTTCCATAGTATATTCCCCCATGCATGTGTCATTGATTTTGACCTCTTTGGAAATGTCTTCCATCTTGGGTGTAGATGCAATGTATGTTTGCTTGTTGGAAGACTCTCTATTATGTGGAACAAGTTTGTCAGCACTTTCTTTCAAGGCATTGCAAGATGTAGATATGTTAGCTAGAATTGTTACCTCTACTCCATCATAAGGAAATTTCACACATTGATGGTATGTTGATGGAATAGCTTGCATTTCATGTATCCAAGGTCTCCATAGAAGAATTTTGTAGGCCAATAGAAGATCCAGAACCTGAAAAGTGATGTCTCTGATAACTAGTCCTATTCTGATAGGTAGTACAATTATTCCCTTGGAAGATCTTTCTTTCTCATCATATGCTTTTATGGTTATCTTCTTTTTAGGATCAATAGCATCTTCTAATAATCCCAGTTGTGTGACCAATTTGTAGGAATAGAATTTTAAACCAGCACCTCCATCTATCAACATGCATTTGACACAATGGTTTTGGATTAAGACTTCAATTTGTAAGGGCTGGTTATGCAGTTGACTCAGTGAATTGGAATCTTCCTCTGAAAAGGAGATATACTGGGGTGACGTTAGATGACCAACCATAGTTTGAAATCTATCTAGATCAAGATTGTCAGGAACATTGGAACCGAGCAGACCTTTATCCAGGATAGCCCTATGAGTAGGAGATATCTGAAGCAACTCAAACATGGATATTTTAGCATTGGTATGCTAGAGTTCTTGGATAATACTGTATGATGTTGGCTTGGTCTCTTTAGGATTTGATGATTTTGAGGCAGCCCTTTGTTTAGAAGTAGCTGAGAGATTGAAAGGAACCTTAGGGGCATTTGATGAACCTGAGTTTTGTCCTTGTAGATGTACCTGAGCTTGTGATCGAGTTACTTCATTTTCTAATTGATTATCTCTATCTTTTCTTACAATGGTGATGATGTTGCAATGTTTAGATAGGCATGGTTCAACCATGTTTATGATAGCATTGTTTCCACAGTAGGCATAATTGAATTTAACACCCATATTAGGCTTAGAAGATGAATTTCCTTGAGCATGCTTCAGAAATGGTTTTGTGAATGTTGTATGATCATTGTTGGTTTTATGATTGTCAATTACAGTTTCTCCATCATCAATTTTGTCTTGTATGATATGCTTCAAGCGCATGCAGTTATTGGTTTTATGACCCTTGTTTCGATGGAATTCATCCTCCACCATTTAGGTTTGACTTCAGGATCATATGGTTTTATCTCAGGTAATGTAATAATTTTGTTTTCCAGTAGTGTTTTCATGGCAAATTCTTAGGACTCACCCAAAGGAGTGAACTCACGCTTCGGTTTTTTAACCCATAAATTATAGTCATTAGACTTTTTAGAAGATCCAGCTACCTTTTGTTTAGAATATTTTATGGCTTGGATGGCAACGGTGAGATTGAATGCAGGTGCCTTTGATGGAGCATTGATATGATCAATAACACCATCTGTTACCACATTTTTGTTCTTGTTCCAAAATTTGACTTTATCTTTGTTATTGGAACTAGAACTTGATTCATGCTTGTTGTCTTTGTTAAGTGATATGTCTCCCTTACGAGCAAGCACATTTTCAATCTTAATGGTATTTTCTACCATCTTCTCAAAAGAAGTATGATTTTGCATTTGAAAATGATAATTGAGTTCCGAAATCATATTGTTGATGAAGATCTCAAGTTTTTCAATTTCCGGAATAGGTCAAGCATAGAGTGAAAACTTCTTCCTCTATCATTTGAGGAAGGTCAAGAAGGGCTCTCTTGAGTTTTGCTTCAGATTGTAGATATCGATCATAGTGACTGGATGTTGAATATTTTAGGAGTATTGTTGGTAGAATAGTTTGATCAACTCCTCAATGGTTTTGATTGTTGGAGGCATTTTAGAAAACCAATGAATGGCTTCTCCTCCTAGAGATCATGGGAAAAGATGCATTAAGTAGGTTGATTCATGCATAAACTCCATGGATTGAGTACAAAATTCTCTAACATGATCTTGGGGGTCAAAGTTTCCATCGTATTTGTCATATTTTGGTATAACCACTCTTTTTTGGAATGGTGGCATGTATAAATTTTTTATTGAATGGAAAGGGACATAGAGGCCCCATAGATAGTTCTTTAGGTTCCTTTTCTTTTTACAGCTTGTTGAGTTTAACTTGCATGGCATGCATTTGTTTCATCATGGTTGTGGTGGGATTTTCTTCCTCTTGTTTGATGATATTATCGACATTAAAGTCTTGAGGAAGTTTGGCTCTTTGTTGAACTAATTGTAAGAAATAGGCTTCTTTCTCTTCTTGCAAGAAATATTTCATCATTCTTCAAAAGTCATCATCATTTCTATATTGCTCAACTTCAGACGGTGTCGGTTTGGGATCTCCACCATGATTATGACCTTGGGAGCCTTGCTTTGCTCCTCCTTGAGACATTGTGGTGTTGTGAGGACTACCAGGGATTGTTTGATGTGGAGTTGATTGATTACCTCTGTGGGTTGATTGAGGAGGATTAGAAAAATTTTCCTTTAGATGTAGATTACCTAGAGCATCTTCTTCATAATGAGTTGTATTGTAAGATTGATTAATGGATTGGACAATGTAAGAAGACAAAGGTGAGAATTTTGGTTCTTCTCTAGGTTTTCTATGTGAGGAAGCTCTGGTTTCCACCATTAACCTCAAATGAATTGAAAGAGTAAGATTAAGACAACTGATGAAAGATCTAGTTCAGGAAAAATTGAATAACACAATCTTGTCAATATTGAATTGTTTTGATTGGATGTAAGTGTAGGATACTGCACCCTAGATGTATGGGTAGACACCCAAAAGATAGTGGACACAAGCTCACAGAACTTAGTCGATTTGAGGATTAAATTGAAAAATGATTTTGACACAAGATGAAACAGGATTCAAATTGATAGATCATAAGGCTAGATCAAACTCAAGAGACCACTCTAGGAAAATTGATTAGATTTTTCTGGTTCTCTGCTCTATTCCTGACATAGTAAATTTTCTGACAGAATCTGGTTTGACTTCAATGGTTGAATTTCTGACAAATTTGAAGGCTTTCTAACAAGTTTGACCTAACTCTCGTATGACTTTCTCTAGGCTTGTACAAGTTAGGATGGGGTCTGATATGACAATTGACAAAACTCGTACGACACTTGACTCCAGTATTGAAATTTTCCTTAGCTTTCTAACAACACTCATACAACATAGTACATGTTATTGTATGAGTTTATGGGGGTTCTAATATGACAGTGTAAAAATTCATATGAATTTTATTTTTTCCAGGATGACAACTGACACCAGAAAAAGGATTTTTCTTCAGATTTTGCTAGTTTTTCAGATTGTTGGTTGATTTTGATGGCTGGGTTTGTTCATTTTAAATGACCAACTGAATGCATTAACATATTTTATCATAGATCAGGCATGCAAGACAACAATTAGGAGAGTTCAAGGAATCAATTATCTTCAAACAATGAGCAAGGGACAAAGCAGCCTTGCATATGAATAAGAATAGTGACTTATGATTCTACTCCCTAAGAATTCTACTTGTGTATGTTCTCAAAATTGTTTTTCAATCACACACATAGTCTTAGAAAATAAAAATTTGGTTGCACTAGGGTTCGTAGTAATGGTCAACTCTATAAATTTTGTAATCTCAAGAGGGAGAACTCCAATCCAGGTGCACCAAGGTTTTGACACATTCTGAGAATTTAATCAATCGGAGATGCTGAGGAGATCTAACAGCCCAACAAGAAACTACACCTATGGAGATTTCTTCCACAAGGACATTTATATAGTAGTTGTTGCTACCATAGCAAAAATGGCTATTACCGCTTGAGGTTCCATCCATGTGGTTGACCCAACAAAGGGAATATCCACTACAGTTAACCCTCTCTAATAAGGAGACTCACAAAATAGACCACATGGGGACTTAGTTCAGATTCAAGGATCTAAGTTTCTGATGTTTCCCAAAAAGGGAATAGAGCATAATCCTCTAGCCTCTTCACCTCACCCAAACATAGCAAGCAGATTGATTGACATGCTAAATTGAAACCACCTCACCAAGGTTCGTATGTCAACAACAATGACTACTAAGCTCTCTAAGTGGGACCAAGAGAGAATGTATCATCAAAGATGAAGTCTAAACCAAGTAAGACTGTGAGATGACAAAAAATCCTCCCTACCTACAAGGGGATCTATCATCAAGAAGAGCTTCACATGTAAAACAAGCGAATGAAGCCCACTCTCTTAAGAACTCCAAAAATAGTGTTCATAGGGCCTAATTACTATGTGAGACAGATATGTAATAAAGAAAATCTAGATTCCTTTTAGAGCCTTAATGAACGTGTGATTTATGAAAGAAAGACAACACTCAAGCTAAACATGTGAGAGGTTCATTTTATTTCCCAAAATTGAAATGTTATAGGAATGTAGTGAAATACCTTAGATCCAAAGCAACGTGCTTAGTAGATCTTACCTGATTTTTATTTTTGTTGCAATTTTTCGTGAGCCAAAATGATTAGAAAAAAAATTTATCAATTGTTAGGGTTAGCTGTCAGCAAAAATCTAAAATCAAAGTTTGAAAAGATTACTCAAAATATGAAATGACTATGCAAAAATGGCATCAAAACTCATACAACTTTCTATAGCTTCCCATACGACAATCAGGAAATGATACGATAATGGGTCTACTATCATACAACAATCTAGCTTCCAAATGACTATACATAACAACTCATATGACAATCCAGAGTGTCGTGTGTTGTATGACAACTAGAGTGCTCAGCTATGACTTTCTGGGATGTCGTACGAAATTGTACGGACAAAAAAAATTAAAAATTGAAGCTTGAATAGAAATGTCAGAAACTGATATAAATGATGATGGAAACCCATTTCAGGGCCCCATGGTAGGCACCAAAAATGTGCATGTGAATTTTGTACCTAGTTGTGGACACAACACTTTAGTAAAACATTAGAGGTTAGCAAATCAAGAAATCTGCAAAATAAACAATATGGCTAACTAGGAAATTTACTGCCTTCTAGTAGGTATGAGTTCGATATTCTCAGATTATGACTGAGACTAGTGACAATGCAATACCTAAATGAAGGATTTGAAATGATGAAAGCAATAGAAATATGGATGCAACTTAATCTATCTTTTTGGATTTTTCTATGCAATGTGATGAAAACTAATATGAAATTGATCTAAGATGGATTGAAAATGAATTGCAAAATCTAATCTAACAATGCTATGAATTGATTGAAAACAATGAATGAAAATTGCAAAAAGATCTCACAATCGCCTATTTGCAAGAGCTCGATTCTCCAAGCGTCATTGAAGGATGATTCCAAAATTGAAGAAGCTCCTTTGTGAAGAGTTGAGCCTTGTTTATATAGAAATCTAAGCTTTTTGAAAGCTCATGGAAAGACAAAAATCTCTCCCTGATTAACTCAGATTGATTTTTGAGTTATCAAGAAATTAGAATTAGTTAACTCACAAAATCATGCAAAATAATCTTTTTAACTCAAATCAGAAGTTTAGCTCAACTTTTTAACTCGAAGTAGATGTTGAGTTCAAAAAGATAAAAAATTGAATTGATTTACTGATTTAAAGTTTAACTGCTTTTCTGAATGTCCATGGATAATTATGAATTAATTTAATAATTCAAAAGAATTATTCTCAACTTCACTGATTTTTGAATTAAAACAATTGATTTATGGGTTAATCAATTATTTAATCAAACTTTATTCCAAAACTATATCATTAAATTTGACAACTGGATTTAATTAATTAAATAAGAATTTAATCAATCATTCATAGTATTTTTTATTCATTGTCAAAATTAAATAATATTAATTAGGAATAAATAGAATTAAATCCAATTAAATGATTAAGTGGTAGAATTAAATCTAATTAATTAAATATTCATCATATTCAATTAATCAAATTTAGGATAAATAAAAGAATATCATTTATCACCAAATAATATTTAATTAAGAGATAATTAGGATAAATTAGGAATATTTAGGAAATATTCCCCAATGCAGAATTTAGATAGAATCGATTAGGGTTTTGATGATTTGATGCACATATGTGCCTTTGGTTAGGACTTTTTTGTCGATTTCAATCGATTTGTTGATGTAGGAGGTTAATGGTCCTATAGCCCATTTTTGGGGTATTACAGTTTCTTTATCCACTACAGAGGCAGAGTATGTTGATGCTACAAAGGCAGGTAAGGAGATGATATGGCTGCAATTTTTCATGGAAGAGTTGGGAAAATCACAGACTGATAATTATCTATTTACAGATATCCAGAGTGTCATCCATCTTGCAAATAATTCTTCCTTGCATTCAAAGACCAAATACATACAATTGAGGGATCACTTCATTCGGTTAGTATTGGATAATGGACAGTTAAAGCTAGAAAAGATACATATAGATAAAAACCTAGTGGATATGTTTACAAAGGTAGTGACAAGGGATAAGATGAACTCCTCTTTAGCTTTGGTTGGTCTTCATGACTGAAAACAATAAAAAGAACATCAGAGTCCAGGGTGGTTCAATCTAGTGGAAGTTTTAGGGGTAGCGATGTTATTACAAGATCAGTCTCCAAGTGGGAGGTTTCTTAGTGTGGAGCTTAATCAGTCCCAAAGTGGGAGATTATTGGTTTTTGGTGACTAATTAGGAAAGTATTGTACACTTTTCATTTATCATGGGGTTCTGGGAAAATCCTGATAAAAAATTATTGGGTTAACTTGTTAAGCATTTTTTAGTTGACACATCAAGCATTTCCCTAGGTTGACTCATCAAGATTTTCCCTAGGTTGACTCGTCAAGTATTTTTTATGTTTAACTTATTAACTGACATAATAATTGTTATAATGGCTTAGGGTTATGATTTTTCTCAATATATGAGAGTTTCATAGCTTCTTGCAATGATTTTGAGTTGCAAGGGATTGCAGATTATAACTTGTAGAAATTATTGGATAATAAGATTCGACTCTCTCTTTGGTGGACATAGCCCAAGATTGGGTGAACCAAGTTAAATATTTTTGTCTTCTTGTTCTACTTATGTGTGATTTATTCCTTTGAATTATTGATTATATTTACATGTAACTATTAAATTTTGGTCTAATAATCCTAACATAAGATCCTACATCAGAAATATCAAATGCTTCCTCCTCCCTCAGTAGATCTTTTTCCTATTTTTGAGAGCATTATTTATGCCGAACGAGCAATGGTTAAACAATTTTTTTATTCTTTTAAACCTACCTTCTTTTTATTGAAGGATGCCCAATGTTTATGCTCCAAGGTCAAGCCCATCATCACCTAGTTTTTTAAGTTTTTGGAGCCTAAAATACCAAGTGTGTAGCATCTTTCAAGTTGGCTATACATTGTGTCATATCAAGACATCACCAGAGCTGGGTTTGTGGACCACGAGGAGTAAATGGGACACACTATTGAAATCATAAACTATTACAAGGCCACCCTTCAAACTTGATCTTCATTGTCTAATATGGATTCCATAGTTGCAAAGGTAAAGGGGCACTTTAAAGAGGTTGAAAAATATGGCTTTTCATCCCCTATTAATGCATATGAGTGTTTGATGTAGCCTAATGAGTTGGCCACCATAGTTTATTAGTAGTTTATCCAGATAGCTCTCGAGGTGATCCAAGTGAATTTGGAGGTTGATTACTTTGAGGAGTTTCTTCATCCACTCGTCTGCCTTCAAAAAAATTTGGAAACAAATTTCAAGGACCTCATCTCTATGTCTTTCTAAGAGTTGATCAAGGTAAACTAGGAGTCCCAATACTTGAAAATATGGGTATTACCTTCAGAGAATGAGTGGCTCCCCTTATAGTTCACCATTGATGAAATCCTTGGGGTGAGCAGTTAAGGCACTGGTTAGTGAAGCTATATTTTTTAAGGCTTGTAATCCCATAGGAAGGATTACCCAAGTGTCGCTAGAAACTCTAAATTAAAATTTACAATGTCGCGGAGTTACATTTTGCTTCTACTTCAATTTTTTTCCTCCTGCGGTGTTTTTTTTCAAAGATCTATGCATGCTTTCTATTTTTCATTAAAGCATGATTTTTGGAGCATGTTACTTTTTCCCTTTGTTAAAATATCAGTAGCTATACATGCTTGTCACTGGAAGGCACGATGTATTTTTGGTTCGAGCTTCATTTTCTTTCCATTAAAATTTTCTCTTAAGAGCCACATGTCTAGAAAGGTGCTAATCACATTATCTTTTTGCTAGTGGGTGTAGTCTTTACTTAAGTGATGCATGTGGTTGTCTCATAGGCTGCTAAACCAGTTTAGTTTTTGTTCAAAATTAGCTTTCGTGCATGTGTTTCATGTGGTTTTCTCATGGGCCTCTGATATAATTTGACATTTTATTTGAAGGAGATTTTGTGCTCGTCTGCCATGTGTCATATCTTGACTAAAGTGAAAGGCTTCCATGCATCTTGTGTCTGCAAGCTTGGTTTTCTTTTAGCTCAACCATTTTCTCTTTAAGTAGCTAGGAGAAGTAATGGAGAATCTACTCTCGGGTGGTAGCTAAGACATTAATGAAGATCTTATCCAATAAGGTGGTAGTTTAGTGAAGTAATAGAGAATATGATCCCATTAATAGACCTGTATTGTCTTAAAATGGAATCACTTCCATCTTGATAGGTTTAGCACCCTCTTTTAGTGTATTTATCATGATAGACTTGCATTTAGGATGCATTCTGCACTTGATTCCTTCATTCTAGGTGAAATTAGGGTTAGGATCCCGAGGATTTTCCTTAATTTCCCTCCTCTATGGCTCTATTTTCTAGGTAGGACTTAGGAATAGGTCCTCTTGGCCTTCATCATATTCATCAAAGGACTTTGTGCCTCTTTTTGACACTCTACCCAGTTCTGTTATCATTTCTAGGTCTCCAGGCACCCTTGGAACCTCCTGTTTCCTATTCTAGTTGGATTTGGACCCCTGGGTCAAGGTTGAGGTCAAACCTAACCTAGGTCATAGTGGAGGTCATCTTTGACCTAGGTCAGAGCCAAGTTTGTCTTTGACCTCCTTTGGGATTTGACCCCCCTTTTCAAATTTTGGTCCCGGAGGGCCCCAAAATCAATGTCAAGCTTTTGGATCCGAATGCGGAAGGGTTTTAATTTGAAATTCATTTAATGTTTTTCCCTCCTTAGTTGGTTATTGTGATTGGACCATAATTTGAGGTAAAATTTGAATTATGGGTCCTCACATTACTCTAGGAGCCTCACCTAAAAACCTCTATATAAAGACTCTCATTTGCCTTCATTTTCACAAGACGACACAACACAATTGAGCAACAAGAGGATCAATATTTCAAGAAAGAAAGTGATGGTAAAGTGAAGATGCAAGATTGAAAGAGGATGATATAGAAGATCAAGCCATTATTGTGTTAGGAATAATAGTCCACAATACAATTGAGAGGGGGGGCGAATCAATTGTATGATAGAATATTAAAATTTAAACTTTAAACTCAATAATATCAGATCCAATGAATATAATGAATGTAAACACAATAACACAATATTTTGGTTATGGGGAAACCTTGTTAAAGGTAAAAACCCTAGTGGGAATTAGCACCCACTAATGATGTACTGAGAGTATAGTAATCCTTGTTAGAAGATATAGCCCTATTAGGATCTTATTGAAACATTATAGTACATAGTCCTTTTTAGAGGATAGACCTTGTTAGGAGTCAAGGAACAAAGAGGGCTCACTACCTAAAGAAGGTTAAATCCACCTTTAGAACTCACTAGTTCGCAACAGGTGTATATGAATAAATACACAATCTTTTGAACTGTTTGCCAGTAATTGTCTTTTCTTGATCAGTTCCAATGAATTCCACCAATAAACCTCTACTCTACATGTAGTAGACATAAGATCTCAACTTTTATAACCTCTCTATATCACATCTATTCCATCAATCACTTTTCCAAGGAAAAGACCTTTCATTTATACCTTCTTACATTTTAGCAAGATCAGGACGACCCATAAGGCTTTCCTAATTACAAACAATTACATAAACCCTTGCTAAGATATGCACTATATCTAAAAAAACTTTACAATGATTACATTATAACAATTAAGGACCGACATCCTTGATTTATGCTTGCCAACCAAAACACACGCTCCATTCCCTGAGTCAGCTTCAGAATAAGCCATCGCATGAGCACATGCTACAGATGACATCACCAATCACTTTGTATCTTGTGCTAACCAATGAACATCTATCAGTACCTCTTCTATCATCCTTCAAGTTCACATACCTTGAATCCAATCCCTCTGAAAGATATATCAAAAAATCAAAGACTAACTTTGTCAATTCTCACTGTCACAGCCCAGTGACCAGTCTTTACCAAAATAGTTGTAACTCTCTTAATATGAAATACTTAGTGATGCAATCTTAGATATAAGATCAAAACATCCATCTAAACTCTCATTTGACTTCATAGCATCTAAAACATCTATACACTAACTGTACACCATGATTACCAGTTTGCTTCCTTCATAAAAGCATATGTTGACATCAGTGACAAAACAAAAATGACAATAGTATGAGTGCCCATTTAGTAACATAGTGATTAAACATATTACATGTCTCAATCACCACCCATGCATTAGCAATATCCAACAATCTCCCCCTTTGGAATTGATGTCAACATATGGGAAAATCTTATCCCAAAGTTATATCAATCCAAAGTCCTTCAATTGAACAATCTCCCCAAACAGTAGAAATTTTCTCATAGCAACACTCCCCCTTTGACAACAATGGAAAAGGGTGCCATGAGCCTTCAACTACCTTCACATATAAACTTTCTTCCATGAGCACTTCCCCTGACAAGTTGATCCCTACATCCAGTCCATAAAATGATAAGGCTCTGAATACTTTCGGACTGATGCATCTCTGCATCATTTAGTTCTAACTAGGAGGGGCCTAAACCCCTAGCATACCTCTAAGATATTCAAAGGTATCTTTCGGTAGTGGCTTTGTAAAAAAAATTTCAGTCTGCTCTTTTGTACTGATATATTCTAGCTTGATTTCTTTTTCTACCACCTTGTCTCTCAAGAAGTGATACTTGATAGAAATGTGTTTAGTTTTAGAGTGCATCACCAGATTCTTTGACATGTTTACTATGCTGGTGTTATCACAATGGATAACCATAGGCTCATTTAAATTTATTCCAATGTTTGTCAACATTTTTTTCATCCAAACAATTTGAGTGCAATTTATAGCATGAGCAACATATTCTGATTCAACAGTAGATTGTGCTATACAATCTTGTTTCTTCCTTAGCCAAGAAACCAACTTTTTCCCAAGGAAAAATGCACCACCACTGGTACTTTTTCTGTCATCAATATTTCCTACCCAATCAGCATCAATATAGGCATGAAATTCAAAGCTATCATTCTTGTCATACCATAAACCATAGTCTATGGTTCCTCTGAGATACCTCAGTATTCTTTTCATAGCAGCTAGATGTGTCTCTTTAGGTTCTTCCTGATATCTAGCCACAATTCCAATAGCATTAGCAATATCTAGTCTGGTATGAGTCAGATATTGTAGCCCTCCAACCATTGATCTATACAAAGTCTAAAAAACACATTTTGATTCATCATCAATTGTTAGCTTGTTTCCAGTCACCATATGTGTTCCTACTGGTTTACAATCTTCTATATCGAATTTCTTAAGCAATTCTTTGAGATACTTGGTCTGAGAAATGAAAATACCATTCTCATTCTGAGTTATTTTTAGTCCAAGAAAGAATTTCATTTCACCTATCATGGACATCTCAAATTCACTTTCTATTTCTTTGGAAAACTTCTTACATAGATCATCATTACCTCCAAAAATAATATCATCCACAAATACTTCTATTATAAGGATTCCATCTTTAGTAGTTCTTAAATACAAATTATTGTCTGCATTACCTTTTCTGAATCCAAGTCCAAGTAGATACTTGTCCAACCTTGCATACCAAGCCCTAGGATCTTGCTTCAACCCATACAGGTCTTTCTTCAATTTTCACACCATGTCTTTGTCTTCGCATAGAGGAAATCCATCTGGTTGTTCTACATGTATACTTCTTCAAGATCTCCATTCAAAAATGCAAATTTAACATCCATCTAATATACTTTGAAGTTTTTGTGTGCAGCATAAGATAGGAATTATCTTACTGCCTCTATTCTAGCAATAGGAGAAAATGTTTCTTCAAATTCTATCCCTTCTTGTTGTGAGTATCCCTTATACACTAGTCTTTCTTTGTTCCTTACAATTTTTCCTTCTCCATCCATTTTTTTTCTAAAGACCCATTTTGTTCTTGTAACATTTTTATTTTTAGGTCTTGGAACCAATTCCCAAGTATTATTTTTCTTTATCTGATCCAATTCTTCCTTCATGGCATTTATCCAAGATTCATCTTTAAAGGCTTCATCTATATGTTTTGGCTCAAGTTGAGAAATCAAACAAATTTCTTCTCTAGCTTTAGATCTAGTTAGCACTCCCTGACTGGTATTGCCAATAATTTGATTTTCAAGATGGTTATTTTTTACATACCTTGTAGTTTTAGGAGTTTCAATAGTCTTTCTTGTATCAGCATCACAAGTCTCTTTTTCACTTTCTTCATCAACAAGTTCTTCTTCTTTGGCAGTAGTAGTGGTTTCTTTCACTTCTAATATCTAACTACTGTCATACATTCTTTCTTGTATCTAAAATTTCTCATATATTCTTACATTGTTACTTTCAACCATCTTCCTTAATCTTAGATTGAAACATTTGTATACCTTTCTTTTAATAGAGTAACCAAGGAAGATAACTTCATCACTTCTAGCATCAAATTTCCCTATCTCATCATCCCTCTTGATTTAACATTTGCTATCAAAAATTTTGAAATATTTTATAGTAGGAGTATGATCAAACCATAGTTCATAGGGAGTCTTACTTGTGCCATCTTTGATTTGAATTTTGTTTAATGTGTACATTTTTGTTCCAAAAGACTCTCTCCAATGTACATGAGATACATTTCCTTCAATCAGCATTGTCCTGGCAGCATCAAGTATAGTTCTATTTCTTCACTCTGCTATCCTATTCTATTATGGAGTCCTAGGAGCAGATGTGTCTTTTTATCCCATGCTCTTCATAGTATGAATTAAATAAATCTAATGTAAACTCTCCACCTTTGTCTAATCTTGAACACTTAATTTTCAATCCTGATTCATTCTCTACTTTTTCTTTAAACAACTCGAATTTGTCAAATGCTTCTGATTTCTCTCTGAAATAAGTAACCCACATGATTCTAGAAAATTCATCAACAAAGAGCATAAAATACCTTTCACCATAGTATGACTTTGTTCTTGTAGGCCCACATAGATCTATATGTACTAGATCCAACTTTCCATTTGATGTAAATGTTTTTCTTTTATGACTACTTTTAGTTTTCTTTCCCATAACACATTCTTTGCATACAGTGTTAGAAGGTTTCACAATCTTTGGTAGATCTCTTACTGCATTAGCCATACTTGCCTTCACAATGTTATCAAAGTTAACATGAAAAAATCTTCTATGCCATAACCAACTATCATCTACCTTTGCAACAAAACAAGAGGCTCCAAATATGTTTAGTTCAAATACATTACCTCTAGATCTTGAACTGGTAGCAATCAATTTTCCTTCCTTATTTCTGATAAAGCATTTACCATTAACAAAACTTAACTGAAATTTTTTATCCATTAACTATCCAACACTCAACAAATTGTGTTTCAGTCCTTCAACAAGTAGTACATTGTCTGTATTAGTCTTTCCATCCAGAGTGATGGATCCAAATCCTATGATGGACTTTAGGAGATTGTCCCCAAACCTTACAACACCTCCATCATAATTTACTAATTTAACAAACTCATTCTTATCACTAGTCATGTGATGAGAACATCCACTGTCACTTATCCATTCAATTTTATTGTCAACATGACATACTAAGGCTTTTTATTCATGAATAGGTTCATCTTTAATAGCAACAAATCCAATCTCTTCATCATTTAAATCATCATCAGAGATTCCTTCACTAGCATAATAAAATTCTTTATCTCTTCTAATCTTTGCATAATCAGGTTTGTACTTAGGAACTCTTGTAGGACATCTAGATGTAAAATGACCTATCTTATTGCATGAAAAACATTTCAAAGGTAATTTGCCTTCAAATTTTCCCTTACCTCTTTTCTCTCTTCTATAAATCAGTGCAACAAGTTCTTCCATCTTCTTTTCTTCTTCCATTATCTTCTCCCATTCCTCAGCATACTCACGAATCTCTTCTTTCAGGTCTTCTTTGCTTGTGCTTGGAAGTGTAGATACTTTCTTAGGTGCGGATGCTCTAAATGCATATTCAACTTTAGGTGTAGGTTCTCCTAATTCCATAGCTTCAAAGGTAGTTAACTTTGAAATCAACTTCTCTCTGCTAAAATTTGGAGTCAAGGGTATAGTTTCTTGAATTGACATTGCCTTGAATTTGTATGTAGGAGTTAGAGATCTGAGAATCTTTGCAATAACTTCATCTTAATCATAAGTGCCTCTACAATTTTTGATTCCAACTACAGCTTTTGTAACCCTTTGAACATAGGCTCTAATGCTTTCATCTTCATTCATTTGTAGCTTCTCCATCTTTGTCTTCTAGTTTTGCAATTTCTCTTATTTGGTATACGTGTCTCCTTCATAGAGTTCCTCTAGTCTATTCCAAATATCATGTGCCAAATCTAGGTCTTTAATTTTAGTAAACTCACCCTTAGATAGTGCACTGATCAATGCTTTTCTTGCAACCATATTACATGAAAATAACTTCTTTTCATCCTCACTGACTATTTCCAAGTCATTCTCAGCCTTCAGAGATTCTTTCTTCTTCACAATCATCCAGTAGTCTATGCCCATAAATAGCAGATGTGTTCGCATCTTGTTTTTCCAACTATCAAAGTTTTTAGGATCAAACTTAGGACTTTCCTTCCTATATAATTCCATCTCCAAGATCACCTCAAGTTGTTAAGCTTTCTCTCTGAGGACCACAAGCTCTGATACCAATTGTTAGGAATAACAGTCCACAATACAATTGAGAGGGGGGGGGGGGGGGGGGGGGTGAATCAGTTGTATGACATAATATTAAAATTTAAATGTTAAGCTCACCAATATCAAATCCAATGAACAAAATGAATGCCAACACAATAACACAATATTTTGGTTACAGGGAAACCCTATTAAAGGTAAAAAACTTGATGGGAATTAGCACCCACTAATGATGTACTGAGAGTATAGTAATCCTTGTTAGAAGATATAGCCCTGTTAGGAGCTTATTGAAACATTATAGTACATAGTCCTTGTTAGAGGATAGACCCTGTTAGGAGTCAAGGAACAAAGAGGGCTCACTTCCCAAGGCTCACTACCCAAATAAGGTTAAATGCACCTTCAGAACTCACTAGTTCACAACAGGTGTATATGAAGAAATACACAATCTTTTGAGCTGTTTGCCAACAACTGTCTTTGCTTTATCAATTCCAATGACATCCACCTGTAAACCTCTACTCTACATGTAGTAGACACAAGCTCACAGCTTTCACAACCTATCTATATCACATCTACTCTATCAATCACTTTTCCAAGGAAAAGACCTTTCATTTATACTTTATTACATTTTACCAAGATCAGGTTGGCCCATAACGCTTTCCTAATTACAAAAAATTACATAAAACCTTGCTAAGATACACATAGTATCTAAAAAAACTTTACAATTATTACATTATAATAATTAAGGACCGACATCCTTGATTTATGCTTGCCAAACAAAACACACACTCCATTCCCTGAGTCAGCTTCAAAATAAGCCATCACCAAAGCACCTACCACAGATGACATCACCAATCACTCCGTACCTTGTGCTAACCAATGAACATCCATTGGTACCTCTTCTATCATCCTTCAAGTTTGCATACCTTGAATCCAATCCCTCTGAAAGATATATCAAAAAATCAGAGACTAACTCTGTTAATTCTCACTATCACAGCCCAGTGACTAGTCTCTACCAAAATAGCTATAACTCTCTTAATATGAAATACTTAGTGATGCAACCTTAGATATAAGATCACAACATCCACTTGAACTCTCATCTAACTTTGCAACCTCTGAAACATCCGTACACTAACCGTACACCATGATTACCATTCTAGTTCCTTCATAAAAGCATATGTTGACATCAGTGACAAAACACAAATGACAATAGTATGAGTGCCCATTAAATAACATAGTGATTAAACATATTACATGTCTTAATCACCACCCATGCATTAGCAATATCCAACATATTGATATCAAGCATTTTTGTGAGCACACCATTGTGAACATCTATTTGGAGCAAGAGAGATCCTTTCTTCCTTGATCCACCATTATCAATATTCAAGTATTTAAAGATACAATCATGGGGTATAAATTATGGATTATGAGTTTGGTAGGAGTACTTTAGCCTTGGGTGCTTGCTATGCTTTCTTATCTTATTCAAATCTATGCATTGCTTTCTCATACATATTAGTGCTAGGGTTTCAATCTAGAGGATTAGATCTTGGCATTACACATTCAATACACACACACATTCTATTACAACTAGCTATTCGTGGAGGTGGAGATCACCAAAATGGGGGTTTGACTAAGGAAAAACCCTATATAGCCACCCCAAAACACTATTTTCAAATATCTACAGTCATTGTTTTGAGAATTAAAGTGCAGATTTGAGTACCCTTTTTGGAAAACTTCCCAGATCCACAAACAAAATTTCTAGCGAATCTATTTGGGTCAAGGATGACCTACATTGGGGGTTAGGATTTTGCCTTGGGGTAAGAATTTTCCCCTCTATCTGGGTCAAAGTCAACCTGCTTCCAGAAAGACAAAAGTTCTCTAAGTTTTCTCTATTGCAATTTTCTGGTCCTAGATTTGGTTGCAGAATTTTTTGAGACTGTAAACATGCATCAAAAAATAGGTATTTCTAGATTAATTCCATTATGAGGTATGTATCTTATCTTATCTGATTTCAAGCATTTCTAGATTTACATTACTTATTCAATTCCAACTCTAGCATACAAATGAATAGTGATGAATGTTAGATGCATTGTCAAAGCTCCATTTTACCCCTGTTCATTTTGGTGAACCCGTTTACAAAAATTCTTTCTTTTTGGTGTTAGATTTAAGTCTTGCATGCTTATAAGATTATATTTCTTGCATTTATACATTTCTTGCATTTATATATTTCAAAAATACAAAAACATTTACATTTTCATGCTTTTAGAATTTCTTTGTATTCAACATGTATGATTCTTGTTGTGAATACTTTGATGAGGCTTTTATTGTATAAGAGGATAGATTCCCTACTGAGGTACATGGTAGTGAGGATGAAAATTATCCTAATAAGATCTCCATTGATCCTATTCCTATTTCACTCTCCTCCACAACCTCTCCAATTAACCTTTACCATAGGGTGTGTGCATGGTTACCTTCATGTCCCACTATTTGTAACATTGATAAACCTAAAATGATATATCCTACACCTTTGATGATGGTAAAAGGATATCCTTGCATAACAATTAAGGGTAAACCTAGAGATCCTTTGGATTTCTTTGATAACACTAATTTCGCTTCACATGATTATCGTACATGAAATAACCCTCAGCCTACTATTACAATTTCTTTACCACCTTCTCAACCTATGCTTCCTTAAGCACCTAGGTTTCCTTCTACCTTTAAGGAGTATAACTTAGTTGACCAATTACGTGCTACTCTTGCTAAGATATCTTTATGGGAGTTACTTAAAACTTCCCTGACATATCATGAGGCATTGCAAAAAACTTTATCCACTCTTCCTTCTTTGCCTCCTAATCAAGAGAACATTCATTCTATTTTAGATTACATGCATACTATGCCTTCTGTACCTCCTATTGTATTTTTTGATAATGATTTACCTTCTCTTGAGGTGCAGAATCAATATGATGCTCTTATGGTTGTTGTCTCTATTAACCAGATTATCATTTGAAGAACATTAATTGATAAAGGATCTAGGCTTAATGTTTGTAGCATAGATATGCTTAAGGAAATTAAAGCTGATTTGACAACTATTCAACCTGATAATGTTCCTATACGTGGATTCGACAATATTACGAAGAGAACTTTGGGCATTATTACCTTACATGTTAATGTTGGTCCAGTTATTCTAAATACACCTATTCATGTTATGCCTGGACCTCTACATTATAACCTTGTTTTAGGAAGACCTTGGTTACAGACTATGCATGCAGTTCCTTCTACTCTTCATCGCAAGGTTAGGTTCATCTATAAAAACTTAATGTATACATTACATATAGATGATGCACCAAATCCTTGTCTAAATGTGGAATATGCCAAAATCTTTGAGCCTCTTCAACCAAGTAAAGAGATTGAAAAACAACCTAAGATACAACAACATGAAGCTCAATCTTCTTCTTTAACTGAGGATGATTGGGGGACATTGCATTTTAATCCTACTTTCATTGGAGAATATAAGGTCTCTGATTTGGAATTCATGAAGCAACAAAGTGAATTTGAGAAAAAAAATTTTACTCCTTCCCCGCTTTCTGAGGAACTAAAAAGTAATTTTGTTGCCGCTTCGATTAATGAAATGATTGAAACTATAAAACCTAATTGTTATGATATTGTGACATATGCTACTCCTTGGACTCCATTTGATATGGTTTTGGTTATCATTTGCTTAAGAAATTAGGATTTAATGGGAAAGGATGTGGTAAATATGAACAAGGTATACAAGTACCTTTGGATAATGAAATTTATGATCATACATATGGATTAGGATTCAATCCTTATAGACAACCATTGGCTTTTTTTCTTAATGTTAATCATATCTACGGTGGACAGTTGAAATTGGTTAACCCACTCCTTATTGACATTAATCAAGCACCTACTTTGGATATTTTTCCTGAAGATGAAACCTTAATGGAATTTTTAGGGGTTTATGAAGATTTACCTAAGCTCCATAAAAAGTGATGGAAGCCTTATTGTTTAAGTACTAATGCTTACTTTGGGGAACATGATGAATAGGATATTCCCCTATTACTGATCGATCCTCCAATACGAAGTGATTTATTAATAATTGAGACTATTGATATTCAAATGGATGAGAATAATCTTGAAAATATGATAAAGATTGGGAAATGTTTGAATCGGGATGAATTTGATTAGTTGGTTTCCCTTTTACTTGAATTTAAGGACATTTTTTCTTGGACATATTTAGATATGTTGGGTATAGATTCTAAGATTGTTACTCATAACATTGTTTTAAAATAAAATATGAAGCCTGTGAAGCAGAAAATGCAAAAGATGAATCCACAAATTTCTTTATTGGTTAAAATTTAAATTGAAAAGTTATTAGATTCTGGATTTATCCATTCTATTGATTACTTAGATTGGATTTCAAACATTGTGCCTATTTCAAAAGGAGAAAGTAAGATAAGGATGTGTACCGATTTTAGAGACTTAAGCAAGGCATCCTTAAAGGATGATTTCACGTTACCTAACATTGATATGATTATGGATTCAACAACGGGTCATGCCTTGTTATCTTTTATGGATGGTTTTTTTGGATATAATCAAATTTTTATTCCTCTTGAAGATCAATTTAAGACCACATTTATAACACCTTGGGGAACATTTTGTTGGGTCATGATGCCTTTTGGATTAAGGAATGTAGGAGTAACTTATCAATGAGCTATGACTTTGATTTTTCATGATTACATTCATAAGATTCTTGAAGATTATGTGGATGATATTTTAGCAAAGTCTATACAAAGAGAAGATCATGTTACTATTTTACGACAAATATTTGAAAGGATTAGAAGTTACAACATGAGATTGAATCCTAAGAAATGTATCTTTGGAGTTGATTCTGGTAAATTATTAGGATTTATAATCTCTAAGAGAGGCATAGAAGTAGATACTGAAAATATTGAAGCTATTGTTAATCTACCTCCTAAGAATATTTCTTGGTTCCAAAGTTTACAAGGAAAAATACAAGCTATTCGTTGCTTTATTTATAATTTAGCTGATCAAACTATTCCTTTTACTTCCTTGCTTAGAAAGGATACCACTTTCTCTTGGAATGATGAATGTAAACAAACTTTTGAGAAATTCAAGGAGTATCTTGCAAATCCTCCTATCTTGCAACTAGCTAAATTTGATAAACCATTCCATTTGTACACTTCAGTGTCTTCAAAGGTTGTGAGTGTGTTGTTAGCTCAAAATGATAATGATGGTAAAGAAAGACTTGTGTATTACATTAGTCGGACTTTACTTGATTATGAAACAAGATACATATATTTGGAAAGACAATGTCTAGCTGTAGTTTATGCATGTCAGAAACTCAGGCATTATCTTATAAATGCTGAAGTCAATGTGATTGTCAAGTTTGATCCTTTGAAACATCTTTTCTCACAAACTGATCTCTCTAGCCATTTGGCAAAGTGGGTGATGTTACTTATAGAATTTGATCTTAGTTTCAATTCTCAAAAGTCTATTAAGGGACATAATTTAACAGATTATTTAGCTGAAGCTCCTTGTCCTCATTCTGATACATATTTTACTTCAATGGAATTCCCTGATGACAATATTCTAGCTATTTAATAATATGATATTTGGGAATTATATTTTGATGGGTCTAAATATAAGATAGGTTCTGGAGTTGGTATTTTCTTGATTCCCCCTACGAAAAAACCCATCCCTTTATCATACAAATTAACCTTTCCTTGTACTAATAACATTGCAGAGTATGAAGCTCTTATAGCTGGCCTATGAGTAGCTTCATCCCTTGACATCAAACACTTGCAAATATATGGAGATTCGCAACTGATTGTTGAACAAATTAAAGGAGGTTATCAAACTAAGAATGATAAAATGACACAATATAGAGATTTAGCTCTTGATGTGCTTTCACAATTCTCTTCTTATACAATTCAAACTTTACCTACGAAAGATAACTGACATGTGGATGCCATGGCAAGCATAGCTTCTTTGGTTTGTCTTGAGAATAATGCTGAAAACTTTCAATTTACTATAAAAACTCTTAAAAGCCCCGCAATTTCTAAAAATATTACCTCTGATTTTTTTAATTTGCATTCAGATGAATGGTATTCTCATATTTTTCATTTTTTGAAAGATGGTACTTTTCCTGAATTGGCAACAAGGAACACACATAATCATATTAGGAAGCTTGCAACATGTTACATCATTCTAGGAGATACACTTTACAAATGCTCGTATGAAGGTTTATTATTAAGATGTCTCAATAGAGCTGAAATCCTGGTAGCTTTGGTAGAAGCTCATTCTAGTTTTTGTGGGCAACATTTTGGTGGAAAATCTTTGGTTCATAAATTGCTTTGAATGGGATATTATTGGAAAAGAATGGAACAATATTCTTTCATGTTTGTTACGAAATTTCCTTAATGTCAATAACATAGTAATTTGATTCATGCTCGTGCTCGTTATCTTCGTAATCAAGTTTCTCCATGGCCTTTCAGTATTTGGGGTTTTGACCTTATTGGAAAAATCTCACCAGCTTCTTCTCAAGGACATACTTACATCTTGACTGCTACAGATTGCTTCACAAAGTGGGTTGAAGTTGTCCCTCTTCATTCAATGACTGCAGATATTATTTGTGATCTCATCTTTAACAATATCATAACACGATTTGGTATTCCTTCGATGACAATTTCGGATAACGGTGCCTCTTTTAAAAATAAAGAAGTCACAAAATTCTTGGAGAAATATCAAATTCAACATAGATTTTCAACTCCTTATTATCCTGAATATAATGGACAAGTTGAAGCATCAAATAAAATTATTGAACAAATTTTGAGAAAAATAGTTAGTAAGCATGCGAAATATTGGCATACTCAACTAACTTATGCTTTATGGGCTTATAGGACTAGTGTTCGTACTGCCATGGGTACTTCTCCTTAAAATATTGTCTATGGTATTGATGCTATTATGCCTTTGGAATTAGAAATACCTTCTCTACATATTTTATTTCATGGGATAATCGACAAGGATACTTTTCATGAACAATGATTACAAGAGCTAGAAATGTTGGATGAACAATGAATACATGCATTATAACATATAAAAGCTTATCATAAATCTCTTCAGAAGCAATATAATCATAAGGTAATTGAATGAACATTTTTGGTTGGTGATTTAGTCTTATATGAGAACCAGTGAAATGTGAATGCTTTACCTAGCAAAAAAGGAAAGTTAGCCCTAATTGGCTTGGACCTTTGTTGTTATTGAAGACTTTGGTTCAAGTTCTTATAAAATTGCTGATATGGATGGTGTTTCTTTTAAGGAACCTATTAATATTATGCATCTCAATTGTTACTATCCTTAATTTCATTCTTTCTTTCCTTGTGCATTTATGTATTCCTTATAAAGTTTGTTTTATAGGTTATGTAGTTCTAGCAAAATTACATAGTGAGTATATTTATGCACCTTCTTTTCTTTCTGTTAAGTTTTATATTAATGAAAGCATAGTAATCAAACATAGAACTAATTAGTAGAGAAATTTTTTTTCATTCATCAATTTTTTTTCAAGTTCTGATACATATGTGGCCCATGGCCCTATTTATCACTATGTCTATCATTATGCTCTAATGGTCGATGGCTTTTGGATCTCTATGGCCTATGATAGGAAGATGTAGATATGTGTGTCTATGTGTGGCTCCTCGATATTCTCATACCTGTTAGGAATGAATGCTGAATGTTTGCCAGCCATTCTGTAGCAGTTGTTGTTGCATTCATGACTATGATTGTCATTGATGTCAACATAGTGATCTACCAGAGACTTGTAGAGAAGAAGACAATGTTTGGATTAGCGCACGTGGGATATTGTAGTTGGAGCCATGTGATTTTGAGGATATAATCTTTGATATGTTATATGTTTATGGTTAAGAGCGCAGATAGTAATTCATTTATTCATGGAAGTTATGAGCATTTTGGTGGAAGCAGTATTCAGGTAGTGTTCCTGAGTAGCAGTTTGTGGAAATTAGAGGATATCTCCTAATTGGGATGGAATCTAGTTTTGTGCAGTTAAAGGGAAGTTGAAGACACATTTTTAGTGATGTGGATGATAGTGCAAACTTTGAGGTCACACGAGTGAAGAATTATTGTAATTGAAAGTTGATAGTTTTGTGTAATTTTGACGTAACGTGTATTTGGATGCCGACTCATTTGTATTTGTATTAGTTGAGTGTGGTATAAATGAAGGAATGTTTTTCCTTGTTGTAATATGGTTGGATGTGATGATGTATGCATGAAGTGAAGAAAAGAGCTAATGAATTGTGAAAGAAGACATGCAAGGTACAAAGATCTTAAATTGAAATCTAATGTAGAAGAGAGTGCGGTTTGGAACAGTGAGAGAGGAGGTAAGATATTTGCCATTATTCTATTGAATAATCTAGAGATTAGTTGGACAGTGTGTTCAGTGATCTTGCCATTGAAGTTGTTTGGGTAGTGGGTGCATCTGTCTTCCAATACTCTTAACAGGGTTAGAATCTTTTAATAGGGATTCATATGTACTGAATGTATTTCATAAGACTCCTAACAGATTCCATCTTTTCATAAGGAATATTCATATTAGTGCATCTTTTATGGGCATCATTCCCACTGGGGTTTACTCTTTGATCAAGAGGTTCCCTAGTCAACATATCTTGTGTCATTGTGTTATTGTGTATAAATATCTTTCTATGGTTGGAAATTATTTTGCTGACATGGTTTAATGTTGTTGAAGTTGATAAAAGTTATAATTATTAGATAACTGATTCACCCCCCCCATCTCAGTTATCTTGGTGGACTTTACTTTCTAACAATTGGTATCAGAGTGGCAGGTCCTTGAAAAAGAAGTTTAACAGCTTAAGGAGATCCATGGAGAATTTTAGAAAAGAAAGCCCTAAGTTTGATGGGGTAAATTTTGATAGCTGGAAAGAAAAGATGAAGACACACCTACTATGCTTAGGACCAGATTATTGGTTGATTACAAATAATGATAAGACTATCATTGAAGAGGACAATCTTGAAACATTTACTAGTGATGAGAGAGATCTATTCATGTGTAACATACTTGCAAGAGAAGCACTTTTGACAGCCCTTCCGAAGAATGAGTACAGTCAGGTAAAATGTTTGAAAAAATCTTATGAAATTTGGAAAGCTTTACACTCTACTTTTGAAGGTGATGAACATGCAAAGAAAGTTAGATTACATAATTGGATATGTGCATTTGAAGATATAAGAATGATGGAAGATGAATCTGTTAGAAGCTATATTGGTAGAATGTCAGAAATTGTTGCAGGCATAAAATCTTGTGGAGGAACAAAGACAAAGAATGAAGTGATATGGAAAATTCTAAGGACATTAACTCATGTATTTAAGCAAACAACACAGATGATTGAACAAGTTATACCTTGTACTTCAAACATTACAAGAGAGACTCTTCTTGGAAGATTGGAAGCAAAAGAGATGAACCTGAGGTTATCAGGAGACTTGCCTAGAATGGAGACAACATTCAGTGCTCTTAGTGTTCGCCCTACTTTTTCAAGAAGCATCAGTGTGAGTGGTGATTATGCTAGTAGCCATAGATCTAGAAATGAAGAAGATGGGAAGATTGAAGAAGTAATTGCCTTGCTTGTAAGGAGAGAACCAGACGGTAAGAAAATTTTTAAATGTTGGACTTGTCAAGAATATGGTCATTTTGCAACTAAGTGTCCTAAGAGAGTTAAAATGTATAGAAACAATTTCAAACCTAGAAGATCTAAGGAATTTTATTATGCTAATTTTGAAGATCTTGAAGCTAGTGTAGAAAGAACTCTAAGTGAAAGTGATACTGAGAATAATGATGACATAGGATTTGTAGCAATTAAAGAAGAGAATCCTAAAATTGATGTTAAGGAAGAAAAATCCTTAGTTTCCCAAGTTGAAAAGAAAGCTGATTGGATTATAGACATCAGTTGTTCACATCATATGATTGGAGACATGAAAAAGTTCATAAAGATTAATAATTATGATGGAGGAGTTGTTAGAGTTGGAAACAATGCACCTTGTTTGATTAAAGGTATAGGATCTATTACTCTTGATGGAAAGACTGATACTGATGATGTTTATTTTGTAGATGGATTGAAACATAATATTTTAAGTGTTGGATAGTTAGTTGATAAGGGATATCAAGTTTGGTTTACTAAGAAAACTTGTGTGATAAAGAAAATGAAAATGGTTTGTTGATTATAGTTATTTTTGTTGATGACATCATTTTTGGAGGAGAAGATGAAGCTAGTGACAAATTTGCTGATGAAATGAAGACTGAATTTGAAATGAGTATGATTGGTGAAATGAAATACTTTTTGGGATTATAGATAACACAGAATAATGATGGTATCTTTGTAAGTCAGACAAAGTACCTGAATGACTTGTTGAAAAGATTTGGAATGGAGAATTGAAAACCAGTTGGAACACCTATGGTAACTGGACATAAATTATCTAGCACAAATGAAACACTAGTAGTTGAACAGAAGAAATACATATCTATGATTAGAGGATTGCAATACTTGACTCATACAAGACTTGATATAGAACATTCAATTGGAATTGTAGCAAGATTTCAAGCTAAACCTAGAGAATCACATTATGCAGCAGTAAAGAGGATACTGAGATATTTAAGAGGCACAATGGACTATGGATTGTGGTATGAAAAATTTGATGATTTTACCCTATGTGCATATACAGATGCTGATTGGGGAGGGAGTGCTGATGATAAGAAGAGCACTAGTGGTGAAGCATTTTTCCTTGGAGGAAGATTGGTTTCTTGGCTAAGCAAGAAGCAGAATTGTATCTCACAGAGCACAACAAAAGAAAAATATGTAGTAGCAAAAAACAATTGTAACTAGATAATTTGGATGAAGCAAATGTTGAAGGATATTGGAATAAAGTTTTTTGAACCTATTGTCATACATTGTGACAACACCATCATAGTTAGTATGTCTAAGAACCATGTATTACATTCTAAGAAAAAACATATAGAGATTAAGTATCATGTAGTAAGAGAGAAAGTTGTTGAGAAAGAAATCAGACTTGAGTACATAAGTACAAAGGAGCAGATAGTAGACATATTTACAAACCCTTTGCCTAAGGATACATTTGAGTATCTGAGAGGCATGCTTGGGGTTATGCCCCAGCCTACTTTGGAGAAGTGACTCAGTTGGTTGCATTCATCTAGTGGTATATGAGCCTTATCTTTCTTCTGGACTGGATGTTGGTACTTCCTCTATGGGGGAGTATGTGTATCTGAGCTAAGTCATGAGGACTCTAGTGAACGTATTTTATGAATAGTGTCTTTTGACATTGGAGTTTTTGTTGACAGAATGATGAGATTTTTGTCATTGATGTCAATGGAGGAGAAGTGTACATGAAAAAACCATTTGTACTATCTGAACAGGAAAACGAAGAAAGATTTGATTGATGAAGAGGACTTGAAATATTTTTCTAGAGAAACAGTATTGCAGTATTGGATTTTTGGAACATTGGATGTTTTTTCATCTATGTTGCCATCAATTGCAATGGGAGAGATTGTTAGGAATGAATGTTGAATGTTTGGTGGCCATTCTATAGCAGTTGTTGTTGCATTCATGACTATGAATGTCATTGATGTCAACACAGTGATCTACCAGAGACTTGCAGAGAAGCAGACAGTGTTTGCATTAGTGTACATGGGATATTGTAGTTGGAACTATGCGATGTTGAGGATATACTCTTTGATATGTTATATGTTTATGGTTAAGAGTGCAGAGAGTAATTCATTTATTCATGGAAGTTATGAGCATTTTGGTGGAAGCAGTATTTAGGCAGTGTTCCTGAGTAGCAGTTTGTGGAAATCAGATGATATCTCCTAATCAGGATGGAATCTGGTTTTGCACAATTAAAGGGAAGTTGAAGACACACTATTAGTGATATGGATGATAGTGCAAACTTTGAGGTCGCACAAGTGAAGAATTATTGTAATTGAAAGCCGACAGTTTTGTGTAATTTTGATGTAGCGTGTGGAAACTTTTATTTTGTAATTGGATGCCAACTCATTTGTAATTACTTGAGTGTGGTATAAAGGAAGGAATGTTTTTCCTTGTTGTAATATGGTTGGATGTGATGATGTATGCATGAAGTGAAGAAAAGAGCAACTGAATTGTGAAAGAAGACATGTGAGGTACATAGATCTAAAATTAAGATCTGATGTAGAAGAGAGTGTGGTTTGGCATAGTGAGAGAGGAGGTAACATATTTTCTATTATTTTGTTGAATAATCTAGAGATCATTTGGATAGTGTGTTCAGTGATCTTTCCATTGAAGTTGTTTGGGTAGTGGGTCCATCTGTCTTCCATAACTCTTAACAGGGTTAGAATCTTTTAACAGGGATTCAAAATCTTCTAACAGGGATTCATATGTACTAAATGTATTTCATAAGACTTGATGCAGAGTGGCAAACAAATGTGGTGGAAATAGTATGAATGCTTCTACAATAATGCACTTTCCCTTTAGGCCTATTAGAGACTAAATACCCAAAATGACACAACTTGGCTTTCAAATGAACAAGATAGGTTTACAAGGTGTCAACAAGGTACATTCATTAGGATTCAACCACTTTTAAGGGTCTATGCAACATTTATTGAGAAACACTCTCCAAATCCCCTTTTAGCCCTATTAGCCCCAATTAGCCCTACTGGACTAGTTTTCTAGCCTTTTCTCTGACTTCTTCCAAACAAGTTGCCAAAAAAATTATATTTTGGGATACCCTTTTCAGGGATACAAAACATATGTCAAGTTTAGACCCAACTCCTTTGGACCAATTTGTACTTCCTTCACAATGACCCTGTCTTTAACAATGAAACACAAGTGCATTTACAAAGCAACATGTAGTAATACTTAAGGTATGAACTTAAAACTTTTCAGAGGCTCCTCAAATGCCTTCAAATTGACAAATACATAATCAGTTTCAGTTTATGGCTTCAACAACATCAAAAACCCCAAATCATGCATTCAAAACCCTTGTTTCTAGGGTATGCTCAATCTCCCACGTGCAATGACCTATTTGATCAGTTCAAGATTCAAACATCTATGTTTCATCCTCACAAACATAAATCAACTCACAAACCCTCTTCTTATTAAAACAATTCCTTCTCACTATGACTGTTCCCTTAGTTCTCCTCTTATTTTCAACTTGTTAACGCTTGGTGGCCACCATTTATTGCAGTTAGATGATCATTACTGGATCAAAAATATTTATACATGTCAGAACAACACCATTCTATGAAGAAATAGGAGACATTTCATAGAATGGTCATGATTATTTGAAAAAAACTTCAAAACTGTCAACAAAACTGTTATTACAGTCAACAAATCAATGAATTTGAACAAACCACTCACAAATTTGGATTCAAATCTTGGACCTTAACATTAGAACATGTCCGCAAACACAATATAATGTATCCCAATACCAAAGATGAACAAGAAACTTGAAATTCCTTCCAATTTCTATTAAAATAGAACACTTTTATTCAGTTTTTGAGAAACAGTCTGTACCATCTGTAGGTACAGGTCATACCATCACTATTTATATGATTGAGAGGTAGTTATTAAACCTCTTAACTAACTCCAATTTGTTTCACTTCCCATTCCTTCATGAAATTCAAACTAGAGACTTTCCCTCCAAAATACTCATGTAGCCGTCACATACAAGATTTGAATTTTTTTTAAAGTAATAAACTACATTTTGAGGGACTTATTAAATGTTTTAGCCCATGAAATGACTTGAGATTATTATGACATCATACTAGACCCTAACTAATAACTTTTCTACCTTAAACAACCTCTAGGTCCTATTCCAAGGATCAATTACATCTTTTCAACATTGGAATCAATCAAAACATCATACAAACTTATAACTTTTTGTGCTTGTAAATGCCATAATTGGTTGTAGAATTGACCAATTGACCTTATGAGATGCTCCATGTCCACTAGAATGCCCTAGATCTCCAAGATACCAGTGATGAGCATATGATGCCCCTGCATCAAGACTCCTAACATAGTCCATCCTTTCACAAGTAATATTCATATTAGTGCATCTTTTGTCAGCATCATTCCCATCGGAGTTTACTCTTTGATCAAGAGGTTCCCTAGTCAACATATCTTGTGTCATTGTGTTATTGTGTATGAATATCTTTATATGGTTGGAAATTATATTGCTTACATGGTTTAATGTTGTTGAAGTTGATAAAAGTTATAATTTTTAGATAATTGATTCACCCCCCCCCCGCCCCTCTTAGTTATCTTGGTGGACTTTAATTTCTAACAATACCATGTGAATATCCTCAGGCACTCTGTAACTCAGTTATCAGCTTCTCTTCTCTTTCTCTACACATCCTCAGCTCTCGTTGGACACATTCAAAGATATCAGCATGCCTGTCAGAATCTCTATAGCCAAGAGAGGATTCTCACTCGCTCACTGGTAGTTGGTAGGATATACATGTATCCTTCAAAATATCAGATACAAATCTCCTCCACTTTGCTACGCTAGCTGCAGAATTAAAATTACATTTATCAATTTCATGCTCTTTCAAATCAAATTACACATTTAATCAAATCTCATATTTTGATACCTGGGTCTCCCTCCTAGACATCACTGAAATGTCTAGATGGTGGGGGCATGGATTGACTACTCTCTCCATGCTCGCTATGTCTAGGCCTTGGTAGTGGTGTCTCTGTGTGGGGGCATGGAGGCTGTTGTGATCTCAATGGTGATACGTGAAAAACATGTACATCCGCACTAGTATCACCAGTTAGGGGCATCTCCTCTACTCTCCCTTCTGCTCTCTCCTCCTCCATGGGATCTCCCTTAGATATGTGCTCCTCCTCATCTCTGACATCCTCATCCTCTTTTGTTGTATGTATTAGGAATGGGAACACTGAGAGGGGGGGTGAATCAGTGTTCACTGTATTTTATCTTTTAACTTAATCTTTATACTTAACTACTGAAATGAACATCTACATAAACATGAAACATGAAATCAACACATAACACCAATATGGTTATGAGGAAACTAAAATAGGTAAAAAACCGAGTGGGAATTGACACCCACTAGTGTTTTATGATCCTTGTTAGAAGATCCTTAACCCTGTTAGGAGTTGCTTTACAATGCATTAAGTACAGTAGACCTTGTCAAGGGTCAGACCCTGTTAGGAGTCTTTTACAATAAAACATGTTAGGGGTGTGGATGCATTGTCCTAGAGCTCACTGCTCAAGTGATGAAGGCTACAACCTTCTAATCTTAGATCCACACTATATCTGTTGGATGAACTTCCATTGTGACACTTCTTGTCAGATCAGTTCCTTTGATATGCTGATGCTTTGACCTCTTGAAAATCTCTAATACATCTTATTGTCTCTTTGTACTCTTCTTCTCTACTTATCACAACTCTATATCAACTTTCATACTAATTACAATGGGCACATCTTATATTTATATGCGCATACTAAACAAATAACTAGGTCGGCCCTTTAACCAATTACATACAACACTTCCAATTGAATTGGCTCAAGCATGTTTACAAACAAACATATTTACATGTCAGAAACCTAATTACAATAGGTGCATAGCCTTTACAATAGTAGAATATAACCACAAATCAAAATGCTAACAATTAGCTGCTTACTTTGTTCTTCTCTGGCACACACTGACTGTGTAACTTCAACTGTCTACAACTTTTTCATACTTGCATATCTTATCATGCGCTCATAGACTAAGCATGAATATAATATAAGAAACTTATCTTCTAGGGAACACACCATAACTTGGTCATACGCATGTGCACTAATGCTCTGAGCTTCAGGTACTCTGTACACTATCTGGTTTTCAACACTTAACTGATTTCTTATCTTCTCATCAAGTGCCTTGACTCCAAACTATTGTATAACTCTGTTGCCATAATGACAACACTATACTAAGTCATATACACTAGTATGTCCAACTTTCCAACAATCTCCCCCTTTGTTATTGATGGCAACAAAGGAATATGGCCAAGTTGTTAACTGTTCCTTAATACAAAAAACTTTTGTCTTATATCTCCCTTATACATAGCTTTCTATCTTATATCTCCTTATACATATCTATACCATATTCTATACATACTCCCCCTTTGAAATTAATGAAAAAGGTGCTTCAAAACTATATATACAGCTACTTACTATGATAAAACATCTGGATATGCTATCTGTAGGTTTTGGATCTCCTTCTTCCAAAATGTGATCATTGAATTCACAATCTGGAGATGGGCGCATAATGCATACTGTATCTTCTCCATATCCTCCAAATCTATGCTAGGACCTTGATCATATGTCACCATGGTGGCATAAATCTCCTTGATATTATAATTAAGTATGTCTAATGAGGGCGCAAGAGCATTCCTTAGCTGAATCTGCCTAGCCCTTATCTTGGTCATCTCTTTTTCTGCCTTCTCAATCTTATCTATCTATTCTTGGTAGACATTATTACACATGTTCACATCAACAAATGGATCTTCCATTGATTTCCTTATGCTTTCTATCATGGCTTCTACCTCTTGAATCTTCTTGTATAGATCACCAGTCAACTTGTCCTGGTTCATAGAGTCAACAATGATCTTTCTGCCCTTTGCTACAAACTCCTTCAAGGATGCTTAACTAGTCTTTAGTGAGCTTAGGTCAAGTGAAAAATTGCTAACTAATTCATTGAGCCTTTTCTTCAAATACTTCTCTTCTGCAACTAGAGATGCAGATTCTTTCAGGCTAGAGAAATTACTCTTGAACTGAGAAATGACTATACTCACATCATCAATAGAGTGTACCTTGGACACTATCTTGTCTGCAGGTAAAAAGTTGTTCAGGATGGTCACTGACTCAACAAGGAGGGGATTCCTCATCACTTGTTTCTCCTTGGCCTTCTCCATAGCTAAGACGCTAAACTTAATCAGGTCTTCTTCTCCCCATGAGTCCAAACTAGTTGTGTCAAGTGTCAAACTTGACAACAATGGTGCTGAGGGAAGTGGAGTAATAGGAGTACTATCCATATCTTCCTCTTTTACCTTGATCACTTCAGCTGATGGTTCATTTCTCTCTACTTCTTTTTCTATTTCTTTTTCTTTCTTTTCTTTAGTTATATCCTCAATCGGTATTTCTTCTTGATGAGTGGGAGGAGTGTTACTACACAAGTTCTTAGCTTCTTGAGTGCTTACAAAGGCCTCTTCAAACTTGTTCAGATCCATGTCTATGGCTGCCATAGTAACTTTCACATTGTCAATAAAGATAGAATCATCCTTAGGTGTCTCTGTCATGGGTGCAGTCTTCTCTGCCTTTGTGGATATATTTACTATATGCACTGAATCTTGTGGACTTGTAGATTGTACATTGATGGTCTCTAACTCTTTGGCAACCATTTTGGGTACTTGTGTTGTAGGCATAGTAGATGGATACATGTGCCTATTCATAAAGACCTTCTTCAACTTAGGATCATCTGATTCTACCTTTGTTGCATATGCGCTCTCTAATTCCAAAGAAATCTTTTGTTCCATTGCTTTGTCTAGGTCTGCTTGAGACACTCCATGAATTCTCAAGATCTCTAAGGTAACCTTAGCAACCTTCCTTTTAGTTTCTACATTGTTCAAGACTGCATCAAATTCTCTTTCTTTCTCTACATAGGTTCCCCATTTTGGCTCATTAGGGGGCTAAAAGCAATACTTGTGCATATTCTTCTGGAATAGGCTCTTCCACTTCATATCCTAGTGGATGAATCCACTTTGTTCTTGGTTCAAGTTCCTCCATGCGTGTTGTGTCAGTCTCAACCATGAAGCAAATAGTATCCTTGTATTTCTCAACAATGTTCTCTGGTATCCTATACCTCATCTGCATTTTAACCCTGAATGTCTTCAACTCTAGTGTCATGTAGTCCTTCAAAGTTCTCTCAGTACATGCCTTGAGAGATATTTGTGGCATTGTGGGAATGGATTTGTCTAGATACAAATCAGATACCTTTCCAACAATATGGAAGTACATGTATATGATCAAAGACCCAAATCTAAATATCTTAGTCTTATTATGCTTGATTGCCTTGATGCTGTCAATTAGTTGTGCACACAAGATATTATGTGTGTGAATTTTGTACCTAGCTGTAGACACAACACTTCAGTAAAACATTAGAGGTTAGCCAAAAACCAAAATCATGCAATGAAATGGAAACTAAACTAACCAGGTGATTTACTACCTTCTAATAGGTGTGAGTATGATACTCTCAAATTAGACCGAGATTAGTGACAATGCAACTCCTAAATGAAGGATTTGAATGCAAAGAATGAAAGACTATGAATGCAGATTAAGTTATATTTTTGGATTTTCTATGCAATAATATGGAAAACTGTATGAAATTAATCTAGAATGAATGAGATTGGAATGTAGATTTGATCTAAATATGCTATGAATGAGTATGAAACTATGAATATGAAGCTAAATGATCAACTATGAAAGATCCCACAAATCACCTGTTGCAAATGCTCAATCCTTCAATCACCAATTTGCCAGAGTAATTGTGCAAATTCAAGTGTTGTAATTATGAAGAGCTAAGCCTTGTTTTTATAGAAATCTAGGGCTTTGAGGATACAAGAGAAAAGCCATAAATCACTCTTGATAAATTGAGGTTGATTTTTGAGTTATCAAGAAATCAAAGATAATTAACTCACAAAATCATGCAAAAGCATGCAAGAACAACTTTTTAACTCAAATCAGAAGTTTAGATCAGCTTTCAACTCAAGTTTCCAAAAGTTAACAACTTGCATTGATTTCCTGATTTTGAGTTTAACTGCTCTTTGAATGTGCATAATTAATTATGAATTATTTAAATAAATAAAGTGATTTATCCTCAACTTAACTAATTTTTGAATTAAAACAATTGATTTGTGGGTTAATCAATTATTAAATCAAACTTTATTCAAAAACTATATTATTAAAAATTAACAACTAACATGAATTAATTAAATAAGAATTTAATCAATTAGTCATAAGATTTTAGATTTATTGTCAAAATTAAATAATACAATTTAGGAATAATTTAATTAAATTTAATAAAACAATTAAGTGGCAGTATTAAATCTGATTAATTAAATATTCAAAATATTCAATTAATCAAACTTTAGGATAAATAAGATTTATCACCAAATAATAATTAAATTAAGAATAATTATGATAAATAGGAATATTACTAGGAATATTCCCCAATGCAGAATTTAGGATAATCAATTAGGATTCAATAATGTGCAGATGTGCCTTAGGTTAGGACTTTTGATGTCGATTTCATTCAATTTTGAAGATGTAGGAGATTAATGAACCTATAGCCCATTTTTGGGGTATTACATTTTGCCCCTCTTTGAATCACTATGCAAAGCGTAGTGGTTCAAAGAATAGTTTGTGTATGATATATGTATGAAACTGATTTGAAAGATGAAAGATTAACCAATTTCAAGACAGAAACCGATTAAAAAATTAGAAAAAGAGATACTGACCCATGCATAGAATGACCAAGAATCGAGATGATGTTAGCTATATCAACAATGAACCAGTGATTACGAAAAAGTGTCAAAATGCCTAATTCTGAACCTTATGATTGTGAAGAAGTGAGTGATTGATTCTAGACCTGAATGTCCTTGTATGAATCATAATGGTATCACACCCTGAACCCACTAGTTATGAAGAACCAAGGAAATAACGCTAATGAACCGATAGTTACAAAAGTAGATACAGTTTACAAGATAGATTTTAGGATACCAGATTGATATGGATCTCGATGAACTTGATATGCCCCAAGAGATAATAGATTTTTCCCCAAGCAAAGAGGACTTTAGATGAATCAGCAACTAGACGTGGTTGTCTTGATTACTGAGGAAAGATTTGATTACAAATTTTGAATGATATGCAATACCATGCCCCCTTCGGGATTAAAATTGAAATTTGACAAGAAAAGTCAATGTTATAGTTTAAAAGCATGTTAATTGATTTGAGAAGTGGTTATACATGTTTGAGAACATGTTCTGCATCGTTTAGAGGTCTTGGAGACCAAGTTTGACTAGGTTTGACCATGAGTTGACCATAGTTGACCAAGTTGAAATTTTGATAGTTTGATGTAAGATAATAAGTTAAGTTGAATTCTGGATTCGTTTGATGATTGAAGGTTCATTATGTAAGTAGTTAATAATATGAATGATCTCAAATTTCAATTTTGATCCCGAAAAAGGATTCTACTTGCTATTTCATTGGATGGACCTTCATGTAAGATTTAGCTCTTGTGTCATTTTTAGCATTTTTTATTTTGAAGAATCATTTAAGTGTTCAAGCAATTTGTGAGATCATGTGTCACCTAGGACCTAGGACCTAGTCACTGATCATGTGTCGATCATTTGTCATCATTGAGTTTTTAGGTAACTGAACAAATCAATATAATGTCCACTAGTTTATAAAACCATATACATATGAATACTGATTTGTATGCTTAGGAATCAATACAACGCACACTAGCCAAATAACCATGAACATATGACTATTAATTTTTTTTTCAAAATGTCAGATTAGATACAAGCACCAAGGCACAAATGCCAGGATGACCTGAATATCATGTCCATTTTGATATAGCAATTTGTATAAGCATCAAAACATAAATGTCATGATGACTAGAATATGCCTTGCTAAAACAAACACATCAAGCAGTCAAGAGATTATTCAAAATCCAATGTGAATTACCCGTAGTGACCCTTTACCGTTCACATCCTTAGACAAGATCGCGTTTCACAATAGGAGAAAGAACTCACTCAAAAAGACAATAGTTAGATCAAAATTCCTTGAATTTTCCAGGTAGCAATGGTTAAGGTACGCATGGCCATCCAATTCGAGATAGAGGCTCTTACAGTCGGACACCATTTCAATCCAAAATTTCCAAAGTTGTTAGATTTTCACATACAAGCAGAAAACAAAGAAAAGATTATGCCCCCAGTCATCACTCTCTAAATCTTGAAAAGGACATCATCGAAGAGCTCATGGGAACATAATATGCAAAAATCTCAATGTGAATCAGTAAGCATACAAGGAGATAAAAGCATGTAAAATGAATCGATTGTTTTCAATCTGATGTTTGATTACGTTGTTGTAGATGCAAAATCCTTTTTGGAGAGGAGACTGTTGACTGACTCGGATGAAGCTTCAAAGGACTCTAACTGCATATGACTTGTTTAGGATGTACTGAGGACTGTAGGATATGACTTTGATTGCCCCCAAGTTTTGAACATTGATAGGATATAGATGCTTGACCTGATTGGTGCACAAACTGACTTTATTGAAAATAGGAATATAGAAACAAACCTGGAGGTATGTACAAACTAAAGCAAGACTGAAAGCTGGGAAAGACCAAGATTGCACTGATAGATGGAGCATTTTGAACAAGTGGCACCCATTTTCTGGGTTTTCACCATCTTGGTAGATATTCTATTTTTGCTACCAGGGCGCCTGTTTCCAAGTTTTCATCAAGGCACTTTTCTTTTTCTCATTTTTTTTGTATTTTTCATTTTTTTAATATTTTTGTACTTTTCATTTTTTTACTTTTTTTTTGTTGAATCACCAAGGTGCCCATTGCTAGGTTTTTACCAAGATGTTCATTTTTTCAGGACTTTTTCATATTTTAAAGATTTTTTCAGGACATTTTACCATACACTAAATGCCTTAGGCATAGAATTTCTTCAAATGGAGAACATTGATTGGTTCTCAAAGCTATTCCCCTTCAGTCATTGAGAGTTGATAGGAACTAGATCCAAAAGTAGCAGTGATTAAAAAGGGACCTAGCTAGTTGGGTTCAAACTTCCCCTTGCGCTCTCTATGTGATTGATTTTTAGGATTCTCTCTCAAGACTAGATTGGCAACCTAAAATTCTCTGTGTCTGACTTTCTTGTTGTAGCCTCTAGACATTCTTTTCTAATACACTCTGAGATGATCATATGTTGCTTGTCTACAATCATCTAGTAGTTCAAGTTCTTGCAACCTAGACACTCTGTAGTCATCATCAGTTACTAGACCATGCATTCTGATTCTTAGTGATGGGATTTCAACCTCAATAGGCAATACCACTTCAAACCCATAAACTAAAGAAAAAGGTGTATCCCCAGTAGGCATTATGATACTTGTTCTATAGGCCTAGAGACTAGATTGATCATGAGATGCTAGTCTCTTCCTATTTTATTAACTATACGGTGCAAGATTTTCTATAGATTCTTATTTGAAGTCTCTGCTTGTCCATTCCCTTGAGGATAGTAGATAGATGACCAATGTTGTGTAATCTCAAATTTGGCACATAAATCATCCAAGTCCTTGTTCTTGAATTTTCCACCATTATCTGTGACTATATAATGTGGAATACCATACCAACATATGATGTAGTTCAACATGAACATAGATATTTATTTTCTAGTTGCTTGTGTTAAAGGGACTGCTTCTACCCATTTTGTAAAATAATTTGTAGTTGTGATTATATGGGTATGTCCATTAGAAGAATGAGGATGTATGGCTCTGATAAGATCAAATGCCCATTGATGAAAAGGCCATTGAGTAGTGAAGGGAATTAGATCTCTCCCTGGAGCATGAATTAAGTTTCCATGCACTTGGCACTTTTGACAATTCTTAGCAAACTTGATAGACTCTTTCTACATGTCCGGCCAATAGTACCTAGCCCTAATAAGTTTTCAAGCTAGTGTTAAACCATTCAAGTGTGACCCACAAATACCATCATTGACTTCTTATAACACATGTTGAGACTCTTCCCATTCTAAAAATCTAAGTAGTGTACCATCTAGACTTCATTTGTACAGATTGTGACCAATAATGACATATCAGGAGGCATTACGGATAAGGTATCTCTTTTCATGGCAATTAAAGGTATCAGGAATGATTTGTTCTTTGAGATAGGGGAATAGGTTTTTATATCAAGATGAATCATGACCTACAATATTGCAAATCATGCGGGTATCAAGGGGGTCATATGTAGGATAAGATAGTGCTTCCACCAGGAACTCGTAGTGTAGCTCATGTTCAGGCTACTATAATAAAGTAGATAGTGTTGCCATTGCATCGGTAGCCTTGTTCTCTATTCTAGGTATTTTCTCAAAGGTGATAGATATGAAGTATTTCTTTAGATCATCTACCATTCTCTTGTATGGAATGATATTTTCATCTTTAGTTTGGTAGACATCATTGACTTGATGTATTACAAGTTGTGAGTCTCCATGAATGTGTAGTTCTATTACTCTCCACTCAATTGCTATTTTTATACCATTCAGAAGGGCTTCATATTTAGTATTATTGTTTGTACAAGGAAATTTGATTCTAAATTCCTTAGGAATGGAGTATCCTTGAGGAGTGATAAACAAGATACCTGCTCCAGATCCATTCTATGTATAGGAGCCATCAAAGAATAATTTCCATTCTCTAGAAGAAAGATTCATGATAGAGGAATTTGGAAATTCCATTTACATTGGTGTGTCATCAAAAAAGGTGCATTTTCTAATTGATCAGCAATAACTTGGCCTTTAATAGCTTTTCTTTCAACATATTCAATGTCAAATTCACTTAAGAGCATGACCCATTTGGCTAATCTACCTGTGAGGGCAGCTTTGCTTAGTAGGTACTTTAGTGGATCAATCTTAGCTACTAAATGTGTGGTATGAGCTAACATATAATGTCTTAGTTTCTATGAAGAAAAAATCACAACTAGACAAGCCTTTTCAATCATAGAATAGTTCTTTTCATATGCCACCAATGTTCTACTGATATAGTATATAGCTCTTTCCTTTTTATTCTCATCATGTTGTGCAAGCAATACCCCCAGTGATGTATCTATTATGGAGACATATAAGATCAATGGCTTCCCTTGAATAGGAGGTATCAAGATAGGAGGATTTGATAGATACTTCTTGATATGATCAAAATTCTTTTCACATTCCTCACTCCATGCAAATGTCACACCTTTATGTAATGTCTTTGTAAAAGGTTGTGATATGTCTGCTAGCTGAGATATGAAGCATCTAATAGATTATACTCTCCCTTGAAATGTTCTCATTTGACTGATGTTCTTGGGAGGTTGCATCTCCATGATAGCTTTAACTTTAGCTGGGTCTACTTCAATTCCTTTCTTTGAAACAATGTAGCCTAAAAGCTTTCCAGAAGTGACACCAAAAGAACACTTCTTAGGATTTAGTCTGAGACTAAATTTTTCCATTTTGTCGAGTATCTTGCTTAAGTCATTTAGATGTTCAGCTCTAATCATAGATTTTTCTAAAGTATCATCAACATAATCCTCCATAGCCCTATGCATCATGTCATGAAAAATAGAAGTCGTAGCTCTTTGATATGTAGCACCATCATTCTTAAGCCCAAATGGCATGACATTCCAACAGAGGGTACCCCATGCACATGTGAAAGCAATTTTCTCTTGATCCTCTGGAGCAATTTTGATTTGATTATATCCAAAAAAACCATCCATCAAAGAATACATCTCAAAGCCCGCAGTCATGTCCACTATCATATCAATGTTAGGTAATGGAAAATCATCCTTAGGGCATGCATTGTTTAAATCTCTAAAATATGTGCATACTCTTATTGATTTTTTTGGTTTAGAAATAGGTACAATATTAGAGATCCATTCTACATAATCAATAACTTGGATAAATCCAACTTTTAGGAGCTTCTCTAATTCAATCTTTACCAAGAGTGCAACATGTGAATGCATCTTTCTCAATTTTTGCTTAACAAGTTTGACATTTGGAGCTATAGACAAATGGTCAATTATAAGATCAGGATCCAACCCTAGCATATCTAAATATTTCCATGCAAAGTTGATCTTCTTTTCTATTAAGAATGTGGTAAATTTTTTCTTCTCTTCTTCTGATAAAGATTGTGCTACATGAATCAACTGTGGTTCTTCTGTTGTTCCCAAGTTGATAGATTGAGTGGGCTCAATTAGAACTGGAGATCTATCCTATAAATGACTCAGAAGGATATCAAATATCTTATCCTTAGACACCACAGAGAGGTTTTCACCTTCAAATACATCTTTTATTTTTACTTTTGTAGGTTCTGAGACTACCACAAAGTAGTTTTCACCCTCATAACTCCTTTTCTTTTTATTCTTATTCTTATTTTTCTAACTTAGATACTTGATGTCTAACTCTGTCATGCTAATGCTTGGTTCACTGATGGAAGTCCTCATAGGTTCAACTACATTTAGCTAGCAAGCAAGGGCATAGTCATTGGGAAAGGTATAAATACCTTGGTTCAAGTTTGTGGACATTATGTCAAGAAGGTCAGGGCATTGGATAGTCAAAGTGGTGAAAGATTGGGAAAGAGTGTTTACGGATATGGATCTGTCATCATTGGTCCTAACTTGATGCTCAAGTTCAAAGGTTATATTACAACTTAAGACATTCAATTCGTGAATAAGCTCAAAGTCATTGTGGAAGTCCACTTCAGCCATTGGTGGATCAGACTCAATAAGTTCCTTATTTCTCTCTAGACTTACATTGGGTTTAGGTGCATATTGGTGAATAACATCAACATGATTTTCTGTAATAAGTTCATCTAGTTCTGGAATGACTCCCCATTCATAGTCATTTGATTCATCTTCTGTTTCTTCATCTAGACCTCTAGGAAATCTAAGAACATGAGTAAAGTCGGGATGAATACCCCAAGAAGGGTTTCCCTCAGATTCCAATTTGAATTCATACTCGTGGGAATCTATCTCAGAGTAACTACCATCTTCCTCTTTGTCTATTTTATTTTCTTCGAGATTAGCTGGTTCTTGTGGTGCAACTATCTCTTGCTCTATAGTAGGTTCTTGTGTGTCTACTACATTAATTCTTTTTATTGGATCATCTTTAGCTTCAAGGAGGTCTTTTATTTCTTTAGGAAAACACTCATAGGGAATGAGATCTTCAGTGGTGTCTGAATCATCACTATCAGATTGTTCTATTGTTTCTCCCTTTAGTTGATTCGCTATGAAGGAATCAACCTATTCTAAAACATGCGGGGAGTTCTTGCTAAGACAGAAAGGCTTCTTCGTGTATCCTAGACCTATTGTATTCTTGTTTTCTTGACCATGATGATCAAGAGGTGACAAAAGACCTTTACCCTATAGTCCTAGAGGTCCTTTTCTAGTATATCCCATTTTTGTGATTAGTTTATCTCCTGGGCCATATGACTTAGAAGGGATATTCGATATTTTAGCATCACACTTTTGAACAAATTGAGATTTAGGTTCATCTTTGTATAGCCATGTGAGCACAAATTCATCCTCTTCAAACTCCTATTTAGATACTTGTTCTGCAACAAAATTTCCTTTATATGCTTCAAGAGGTTTGTTAGACTCCCGTTTAGACTATTTTAGAGTTTTCCCATAAGACTTAGGAGAGATAGGGAGAGATGTCAAAGATAAGACTGACTGTATAGTATATTCTCCCATACCATTTTCTTTGATCTTAACCTCTTTAGCAATGTCTTCCATCTTGGATGTTGAAGCAATGTCAAGCTACTTAGTGGAAGATTCTCTATTATTAGGAACAAGTTTATCAACACTCTCTTTCAAGGTATTGCAAGTTGTATATAGATCAGCTGGAATCATCACCTCTACTCCTTCATAAGGAAACTTCAAACATTGATGGAATGTAGAGGGAATGGCTTTCATTTCATGTATCCAAGGTCTTCCTAGAAGGATATTGTAAGCCAAAGGTAGATCAAGAACTTGACATATAGTATCTCTAATGACAGGACTTGCTCTGATAAGTAAGACAATAGTTCCCTTAGAAGATCTTTCTTGCTCATCATATGCTTTGATAGTTATCTTCTTCCTAGGATCAATGGCCATTTTTAAAAATCCCAATTGTGTAATCAAGCCAAAAGAACAAATGTTTAGGCTAGTGTCCCCATCTATCAACACATGTTTGACATGATAGTTTTGGATCAAGACTTCAATATGCAAGGGCTGGTTATGCAGATGACTCAAGGAGTTATCATCTTCCTTTGAAAAGGAAATGTACTGCGGAGACGTAAGATGACCAACCATAGTCTAGAATATGTCTAAATCAAGGTCATTAGGAACATTGGATCCGAGTAGAGCTTTGTCTAGAATGGCTCTATGAGCTAGAGATATCCAAAGCAACTCAAACATGGAGATTTTAGCATTTGTGTGCTGGAGTTGTTGAATAATACTATAGGAAGTAGGGCTTCTGTCTTTAGGATTTGAAGATTTAGATGTAGCCTTCTATTTAGAAGTAGATGAAAGATTGAAAGGCACCTTAGGGACATTGGATGGATCTGGTATTTGTCCTTGTAGGTGTGCCTGAGCTTGTGATCGAGTAACTACATTAGTTGATTGATTATCTCTATCTCTTCTTACAATTGTGATGGCATTGCAATGCTCAGATAGGCATGGTTCAACCATATTGATAACAACATTGTTTCTAGAGTAGGCATAATTGACTTTAGCACCCATATTAGGCTGAGAAGAAGAATATTCTTTACCATGTTCAGGAAATGGTTCTATGAATATTGTATGATCATTATTACTCTTATGATTTTCAATCATGATGTCACCATTATCAATTTTGTCTTGTATAATGTGCTTCAAGAAAATGCATTTATTAGTCTTATGACCTTTATTGTGATGGAATTCACAGAAATCATTCTCTCTCCACCATTTCGGTTTAGGTTCCTGATCAAAGACTTTCATCTCAGGAAAGTAGATGATTTTGTTTGCTAATAGAGTTTTCATGGCAGATTCCAAGGATTCTCCAAGAGGAGTGAATTTGTGATTAGGATCTGTAGCCCAAGGTTTGTAATCAGATGACTTTCTATTGGACTCTATTGCTTTAGCTTCAGAAGCTTTGATGGCTTTTGGTACCAATAGTGAGATTGAAAGTAGGTGCCTTAGATGGGGCATGGATATTATCAACAATGCCATCTGTGACAATGCCTTTATTCTTGTTCCAGTTTTTGTTCTTGTCCTTAGAACTAGATCCAGATTCATACTTGTCCTTTTGAAGTGTGATGTCTCCTTTTTTCACAAGTACTTTCTCAATTTTGATTGCATTATCTATCATCTTGTCAAAAGATGTATGATTTTGAATTTGTAAAGGGTAGTTGATTTTTGGAACAAAATTGTTGATGAAAATTTCCAACTTCTCAGTTTTGGGAACGGGTCTAGCATATAGAGAAAATTTCTTCCTCCACCTCTTCAGAAATGTTAGGAATGGTTCTCCTAGATACTATTTCACATTGCAGATGTCGATCATGGTGACCATATGTTGAATATTGTAGGAGTATTGTTGATAGAACAGTTTGATTAACTCCTCAAAAGTTTTGATAGTAGGAGGCATTCTAGAGAACCAATGAATGGCTGCTCCTCCTAGAGATTGAGGGAAAAGACACATTAAGTAGGTTGGTTCATGCATAAACTCCATAGATTGAGTATAGAATTCTCTGACATGATCTTGAGGGTCAGAGTTTCCATCATACTTATCATATTTAGGCATCTCCACTCTTTTAGGGAATGGCAGAATGTACAAGTCTTTATCAAATGGAAAAGGGCATAGAGCTTCCATGGAGAACTCCTTAGGTTCCTTCTCTTTTTCAAGTTTGTTAAGTTTGACTTGCATGGCATGCATCTGTTTCATCATAGCCATGATAGGAGTTTCTTCCTCATGTGTAATGATATCTTCCACATTAAAGTTTGGAGGAAGTTTAGCTCCTTGATGAGCTAACTCTAGAAATTATGGCTCTCTATCTTCCTTCAAGAAATGTTTCATCATTCTTTTGAAGTCATCATCATTTTGATATTGAACAATTTCAGAAGGTGTAGGTTCTTGATCCACACCATGTTGAGAATGGTGTCCTTGAGACCCATATTGTGTCCCTCTATGAGACATGTTAGGATTTTTAGGGCTCCTTGGATTATATTGAGGAGGGGTTTGTTGATAACCTCCGTGAGTTAATGGAGGGGGTACATAACCAGTTTTCAATCAAAAATTGCCAAGACCATCATCTTTGTAAAGACCAAAATTGTAGAGTTGCTCAAGACTGGGACCCTTGTGAATAGTCAAAGGTGTAGTGCCAAGTGCTTCTCTGGATTTCTTGTGTGACGAAGCTCTAGTTTCCACCATTAACCTTGAGTGAAGCAAAAGAATGAGATGAAGACAACTAAAGAATGAATTGATTCAAGAAGATCGAATGACGCAACCTTGTCAAGATTGAAGTGATTAAGGATTAGATCAGATGTAAATGAAGGATACCATGCCATAGTAGATTGGGTAGATTCCCAATAGATGGTAGGCATGAGCTCACAACACTTAGCCGTTTAGCAAGAAGATTGAATTTGAAGATAATGTTGACAAGGTTTTGACACAAGATGAAAAAGACTCAAATCGATAACCCAGAAGGCAAGATTAGACTCAAAGGCTCACTTGAAGCAAATAAATGAATTTTTTCTAGTTTCTTCCTTGTTCTTGACACAGTGACTGGTTCAACAAATTCTAGAAATAAGCTGTAAAAATTGAGTTTCTGACAATTCTGAGCACTTTCTAGCAATTTTTTTCTGAAACAACTTTTTGTAGCATCGTACGAAAGTGGGTATGCTGTGAAATGGCAATTGACAAACTTGTACAATAGTTGCAAAACTCGCATGAAAATTGATAGCATTTTTTTGAATTTTTGTTTTTGACTAGTGGCAAAACTCGTACGATACTATACAAGCTATCATACGACAATACAGGGGTTCTGAAATGACACTTGCCAAAACTCATATGACTTTCTGACCTGATGGGATGACTTTTGACTGTAGAAAGGATTTTTACTTTAGATTTTGCAAATTTTTCATTTTCAATTTCAAATTGTTCACAAATTTCTTTGTCCAGGTTTGAAGATTATTCTGAGATCATTCATTTTCAGTAGCCAAATAGATAAACAAGCACGCAAAATAGCAAGCAAGTGATTCCAAGCACACTTGAAAACAATGAATAGGGGACAAAGCAACCCTGTGCATGAATAATCAAGTGACTAAATGTGCTAATTCCTAGGAGTGCTAATTGTGTATGTTCCAAAAAGTTTTTCAATAATGCACATATTCCTAGAAAAATAAAAATTTGGCCTCGCTAGGGTTTGTAGTAATGGTCTGACTTTGCATCTTTTTTGATCTCAAGGGGGGGAACTCCAATCTAGGTGCACCGGGGTTTTGACACAGTCTGATAAATTAATCAATCAAGAGCTGCTAGGGAGATCTGACAGCCCAACAAGAGACCACACCTGTGAAGATTTCCTCCACAAGGACATTTATATAGCAGCTACTGCTACCATGGAAAAAATGGCTATTACCGCTTGAGGTTCCATCCACATGGTTGACCCAATTAAAAGAATGTCCACTATGGTTAACCCTCTCTAAAGGTGAGTCACAAAAGATACCACATGGAGACTGGTTCCAGATTCAAGGATCTGAGTTTTTGATACTACCCAAAAAGGGAGTAGAGCATAGTCCTCTAACCTTTTCACTTTTAACCAAAATAGAGCAGATAGATTAATCTGACATGCTAAGACCAAGATTATCTCACAAAGATCTATGATGTCAACCGCTTATTATCTATCAACCCCTCTATAGAGAGAATGTATCAATCAAAAGTTGAAGACACATGAATCTAGTAGAACATGAGACTCTCTCAGTACCTTCCCTACCTACAAGGGGATCCTTTGTCAAGAGGAGCTTCGCATGAATAAACAAGTGAAAGAAGCTCAATCTCTCAAGATCATCCATAAATAGTGTTCATAGGGCCTATTTACTATGTGTAACAGATATGCAGAAAGAAAATCTATGTTTGTTTTATAGCCAAAAATGAAGTCTGTGATATGAAAGAAAGAAAATCACACAAGCTTAACACGTGAGAGTTTGTTTTAATCCAAATCAAAATGTTATCAGCTTGAGAAGAATACTTGAATTCCTCGCAACGCGCTTAGTAGATTTTTACCTATTTTAGCAATTTAGTTGCACTTTTTCCAATCAGATTCAACAAGTATCAGTAGAAAATAGAAGATTTCAATTGTTAGGGTTAGCTGTTAGTCCAAATTCAAAAATCAAATCTTAAAAACTGCCAAAAATTCTAAAACGACAATTGAATTCTAGAGTCAAAACTCATACGATAGTGGGTTAGCTCCTAGATGACAATTTGGAAACTCATATGACTATGGGTGTCTTCTCATATGACAATCGGGCTTCCAAATGACAATGTGTACTCTCTGATACAAGTCTTGAAATCTAAACCTATCGTACGATAGTGGGTATCTCCTAAAATGAATTTCTGACAAAAGTCATACGAAAAATGTACAGACAAAATAAAAATCATAGTTTTAACCAAAAAATGACAAGAAATTGATAGAAATTAATAGAAAGATGATGGAAACCCATTTCAAGGCCCCATGGTGGGCGCCAGAAATGTGTGTGTGAATTTTGTACCTAGTTGTAGACACAACACTTCAGTAAAACATTAGAGGTTAGCCAAAAACCAAAATTGTGCAATGAAATGGAAACTAAACTAACTAGGCGATTTACTACCTTCTAGTAGGTGCGAGTATGATACTCTCAGATTAGACCGAGACCAGTGACAATACAACACCTAAACAAAGGATTTGAATGCAAAGAATGAAAGACTATGAATGTAGATTAAGTTATATTTTTGGATTTTCTGTGCAATAATATGGAAAACTGTATGAAATTAATCTAGAATGAATGAGATTGGAATGCAAATTTGATCTAAATATGCTATGAATGATTATGAAACTATGAATATGAAGCTAAATGATCAACTATGAAAGATCTCACAAATCACTTGTTGCAAATGCTCAATCCTTCAATTGCCAATTCTCCAAAGTAATTGTGCAAATTTGAGTGTTGTAATTATGAAGAGCTAAGCCTTGTTTTTATAGAAATCCAGGGCTTTGAGGATGCAAGAGAAAAGCAATAAATCAATCTTGATAAACTCAGGTTGATTTTTGAGTTATCAGGAAATCAGAGATAATTAACTCACAAAATCATGCAAAAGCATGCAAGAACAACTTTTTAACTCAAATCAGAAGTTTAGATCAGCTTTCAACTCAAAATAGAGTGTTGAGTTTCCAAAAGTTAACAACTTGCATTGATTATGAATTAATTATCCTCAACTTAACTGATTTTTGAATTAAAATAATTGATTTATGGGTTAATCAATTATTAAATCAAACTTTATTCAAAAACTATATTATTAAAAATTGACAACTGACATGAATTAATTAAATAAGAATTTAATCAATTAGTCATAAGATTTTAGATTTATTGTCAGAATTAAATAATATAATTTAGGAATAATTTAATTAAATTTAATAAAATACTTAAGTGGAATTATTAAATCTGATTAATTAAATATTCAAAATATTCAATTAATCAAACTTTAGGATAAATAAGATTTATCATCAAATAATAATTAAATTAAGAATAATTATGATAAATAGGAATATTACTAGGAATATTCCCTGATGCAGAATTTAGGATAATCAATTAGGATTCGATAATGTGCAGATGTGCCTAGGTTAGGACTTTTGATGTCGATTTCATTCGATTTTGAAGATGTAGGATATTAATGAACCTATAGCCCATTTTAGGGGTATTACAGATCTCACACAGGTTGAACTCTCCATTCTCATTTACAATTCTTATGGCTGCAAGAATTGTGGCCGCAAACACACTGTTTACCCTACTGGTGTGTTGGAACCTGTAACCTAGTATCATGGACATCAATTTGATGTCATCTTGCTCAATAGGCTCAATGGTCATTCCGCACCTATCACTTCTTAACTTGCACATTTTCTCAACAAGCTTCCTTACATCCTTGCTAGTTGGAAGAACGATGCCTGTCTTAGAGAGGCCTGTCATCTCATGAATTAGGTCACTAGTAATTCTGTCTGGTACTTCACCTATCCAAAATAGGTCATCATAAATTCTTCTCAATAGAATCTTGATCCATTCTAATTCATAGAACTCATATGCTATAGCATACTCCACTATAGGGTGATTATTCCATCGTGCATACTCATCCATGAAGGTTTTGTCAGGTTTCAACATAGTTTCCATGTGCACTCTTAATCTATCCAATCCTACTGGTTCTTTCTTACAGTAAATGTATGCCCTAATGTCCTCGACATGCATAATGCCCATAGGCATGTGAGAGAATGCCCCTTCTAGGTCATCAAGTGTTGATTTAAATGGATGCCTCTTAAACACATATCTTTTCTTCTCTACAACATCAAATACTATAGGAGTAGCCATCACTTACTTGGATATCACTTTCCAAATGATCTTGAAGACTTCTTGAATCGGCGCAATGAACTAGGGTTTCCACAACCAATCAAATGCACAGCAAATCACTTGATGAATCAAACTGCAATCCTTCTCAGTCAAATGTTGGGGCTCTTTTTCTCTCCAATCACTCTCAATTAGAATGCAATGAGAGATCTTCAAACTTCTATGTACTTTAAAGTAGAAAATTTTCCATTAATGCTTGCCGCATAAACCAGGCTGTCACTTGAATTTTTCTATCTTTCATTTTGTAAAAAATCAGCTAGTACGCTCTCGCACATAGGTTCTACTAGTCTCCAAAAGCTTAATTCCAAAGACACATACTCTGAGAGTGAGTATACTAGCCGTGCAGGGGGCTAGAGATAAATTAGCTCCCCCTATGACCCTAAGGGCCATTCATCTAGATGTACAGGGTGCATCCACTATGGATTCATCCAATACATACTCATCTAATGCAAGGAAAGGGAGAAAGAAGGGCCAAACAATGACACACCCTAATGATCCTAGCTTGCTCAACACATGCGAAAGAAAACACACACAACTGTAGGAGAGAGAATGCATGAACTTTCATATATATTCATCATATAGACTGATACATGTTGGGTTGTAAGGCCTTCATAGTTAGGGCCAGATATTACAATAAAATACAAAATTCCTCAAACATGTGAGGATTTGTCAAAATCTCAACTTCTATCTTCTACCCAAACTCCTATCCAAAACTACCTCCTAAACTACAACCAAACAACTACATTTATACAAGAGTCTACCAAACTGAATCAGCCTTTAGATCCATAATCAATGGAAGGAATGGTCAGATCTAGGACCACACATCTCCCAATGATGGATTCCAACATTAAATCCATGATCCAATATAAATGAACAAGTTGGCCACAATAGAAACTAAAACTAAACCCATCAGTGAGCAAGATAACTGAGTAGAAAACAAGCAATGTTGAGCGCTAGTGAAAATAACCAACCACCTAGGAGATAACTGACCATACTCAATAACCAAAGGAAACCAACCAACTACCGACCAACTCGGTTGAAGTAGGAACTAAGCAACACATACAAACTCCAAATTGTTTTTGGTAACATAGGATATCCAAGGACCTGAGATGCTCCTGCATCAGACACCTGGGGTTATTTTGAAATGATTGTCTAAATCATTTGGTTGGTCTAGTCTAAGCTGCATCCAACTTAGACTATGAAATGCAAGAACTTTCTTCCATCAGTCTATTCTTCCATTTTACCAGATATTCCATATACTATTTTCCTCTTGTACTCTTGCCAACTCTTTCCTTCAAAATCTGTTCAATTTCTTCATTCTACTTCTTAGGATATTCTATCGGTACTGTCACTTCTTCATTAGGTTCATGATACTCATATAAATCAGCAATGTTGAAAATTGATGATATGTCCATGTCATCAGGTAACTCAATTTCATATGCATTTCCACTGTCAAATTTCTTCAAAATCTTGTAAGGTCCAAACTTCTTCATCTTTAGCTTTCCATATGTTCCAACAGGAAATCATCCTTTCTTCAAATGAACCATCACTTCATCACCAACATCAAAATTTTTATGTCTCCTTGATCTATCAGCTCTGTCTTTGTCTTTCTGATTACTGTCTTCCAGCTTCAGCTTCACATCTTCATGCAATGTCTTCATGTACTCAATAATTTTTACTTCTTCAACAGTTTTCTTATTCTCATCAGCAATGTCTCTCAAATTAGATATTCCCCTTGGCTGTGTGCCATTCACAATCTCAAATGGTGTCTTTCTAGTATTCCTATTCATTGAATTATTATATGCAAATTCTGCTTGTACCAATACAGAATTTCAATTACTCAGTGTGTCTCCAACTAAACATCTCAAAAGATTTCCCAAACTTTTGTTCACAAATTCATTATGTCCATCAGTTTGTGGGTGAAATGTAGAACTATATTTCAACTTAGTGCCAAATTTATCCAAAGGGTTTTCCAAAAGTATCCAACAAATTTACTGTCTCTGTCAGAGATAATACTCCTTGGTAATCCATGCAATCTGACATCCTCCTTAAAGAAAAGATCTACTACATGTGTTGCATCTGATGTCTTTCTACAAGGTATAAAATGTGCCATCTTAGAAAATCTATCCACAACAAAAAAATATAGAATCATTACCTCTTACTATCTTTGGTAAGCCAAGAACAAAATCCATACTGATGTCAATCCAAGGTTTCTTAGGAACAAAAATCAGTGTATACAATCCAGTGTTCTGACTTCTTTTTCAACTTGAAAAATTCCACAAATTTTCACAAATTTTTGGACATCTTTATACAACTATGGCCAATAGTACTTCTCCTTAAGAAAATTCCATGTTTTATCAATACCAAAATGTCTAGCCAAACCACCACTATGTTTCTCCTTTATCAAATTAGTTCTCATTACTCCTCTTGGTATACACAACTAAATACCTTTAAACAACATACCTTCCTAAATAAAATATTCATCCCATTTAGTGTCTTGTTGATCTTGAATAGGTGCTCTACACTTTCTCCATGGCTCAGAAAAATTAGGGTCAAACTCATAAGAATCTCTCATCTCATCAAAACCAAGGGCTTCAATTTTCATCTCGATCATCAAAGATCTTCTACTCAATGCATCAACAACTTGGTTAGTGACTCCACTCTTATGCTTTATCAAAAATGTATAACTCTGCAAGTACTCAACCCATTTGATATGTCTCTGATTCAATTTATTCTGACTACCCAAATACTGTAAAGCCTTATGATCAGTATACAAAACAAATTCACTCAGTATCAAATAATGTCTCCATTTCTTCAGTGCTTGAACAATAGCATAGAATTCTTGATCATACATAGAATATTTCCTTCGAGCATCATTCAACTTTTCACTAAAGAAAGCAACAGGTTTACCTTCTTGACTCAACATAGCTCCAATTGCACTTCCACTTGGATCACATTCTACTTGAAATACCTTACTGAAATTAGGTAATGTCAAAATAGGTAATTCAGCAACCTTTTGCTTCAGAGTCTCAAAAATTTTGTCAGCTCCATGTGTCCACTTAAATTCTCTTGTCTCCTCTCATAGTCTCAGGCATAGCATTACAAATTGAACTAAAATTCCTTATGGACTTTCTGTAAAAACTTTCCAAACCATGAAATGATCTTACCTCACTAGCATTCATAGGTGTAGGCCAATTCAAAATAGCTTCAACCTTTTCAGGATCCATCTTCAAACCATCAGCTGAAATAACAAATCCCAAATACACAATCTCCTCTTTCATGAATGAACACTTTTTTAGATTTATCAGCAACTTTTCCTCTTTCAATCTTTGCAAAACTTGTCTAACATGCAACAAATGTTTTTATCTAGTCTTACTGAATATCAGAATGCCCTCAAGATATACAATCACAAACTTTCTGACTAATTTCTATAAAACTTCATTCATCAACCTCACTAAAGTACTCAGTGCATTAGTTAAACCAAAAGGCATAACCAACCACTCATACAAACCTTCTTTTGTCTTGAAAGTAGTCTTCCATTCATCACCTTCTCTAATTCTAATCTGATGATACCCACTTTTGAAATCAATCTTTGTGAAATACTTTGCTCTAGTCAAACTGTCCATTATGTCATCCATTCTCGGTATAGGAAACCTATACTTCACTGTTATCTTATTGATTTCTCTGGAATCAGTACACATTCTCCATTCTCCATTCTTCTTTGGTGCCAATACAATAGGTACTGCATAAGGACTCTAACTTTCTCTGATCAAATCTTTCTCCAGCAACTCTTGAATCTGTTAGTTCAATTCCTAATTCTCAGTAGGTGTCAACTGATGAGGTGCCTTGTTCGGTAAACTAGCTCCAGGGATTAGATCCATACAATGATAAATGCTTCTTTTTGATGGAAAACCATTAGGTGCATTATCAGAAATGATATTACTATACTCGGTGAGTAACTTATCAATCTCCTCAGGGACATTATCCTTTATTTTCTTACTTGGTTTGTTAGGGATCACAACAAAACACACATCATTCTTTTTCAAAGAGTTAACAAACTTTCTTCCCTCCATCAAACAAACTTTTATAGATGTGCAAACATTACTAATAAGTTCTTCCATCAATGGTAATAAGATTTGTTTCTTTCCATTAGCCACAATAGTATACTTATGCAATCTCCCATCATATATAGCATCTCTATCATATTTCCAAGGTCTACCCAACATAATATGACAACAATCCATAGGCATGATATCACATAACACCTTATCATAGTATTTTCCAATCTTCAAATTCACATAATATTGTTCACTTACCAAGAGTGTATGCTCATCTTTGATCCATGAAATTTGATAGGGCTTCGAATGTACCAACGTTTCCAACTGCAATTTTGAGACCATCTCTTCAGATGCTAGATTCTTTGAGCTACCACTGTCAATGATAACCTTCCAAACTTTGTCAAAAACTCTACATCTGGTCTTGAACAAACTTTTCCTTACCGAATCTTCCTTCCTACTTTCATTCCATAGTGCTCTCCTTACCATCAAGTTATTTTCTTTCTCAGGTTCATTCGGTGGCTCATCTTGCACCAAAGTATTTCTACTGCTACCTGTGTGTGTGAAAATAATACCTAATTTGTAGACACAACACTTCAGTAAAACATTAGAGGTTAGTTGAAATTGAAATCGTGCAAAATTGAAATCTAATCTAACTAAGTGATTTACTGCCTTCTAATAGGTGCAAGATTGATGTTCTTAGATTGTTATCGAGATCAGTGACCTAGATGACACCTAAATGAAGGATTTGAATGCAAAACTGATATGAAATATGAATGCAACTAATCTATTGTTTTGGATTTTAGATGCAATGATATGAAAAATTGATATGAAATCTATGCTAATATGGAAATTGATATGCTAAAATGATGTAACAATGATATGAAAAAGAATCTAAATGAATGTAAAAAAAACAAATTGATCTCACAATAGCCTTGATTCGCAATAAGCTTTGATTCTCCAAATTCCAATTCTTCAAAATAGTTGTGCAATTCGTAGATGACTTTGGCAAAGTAAGCTTGCAAAATTATGAGATTCTGTGGATGATTTGAGATGAGCTGAAGCCTTAATTTATAGAAATCCAGGGCTTTGGAGGTGCATGGGAAAAAAAGCCATAAATCACTCAAATAAATTAGGTTGATTTTTGAGTTATTTTTAAATAAAGAATAATTAACTCACAAAAACATGCAAAAGCAAAGTTTAACTCAAAATAGAGTTTAGCTTTAATTGATAATTGATAGTTGTCTGCTTTTATGATTGTGCATGTTTTATTTATGAATTAATTTAATAATAAAGTGATTTATTTCCAACTTAACTGCTTTTAAAAATAAAACAATTGATTTATGGGTTAATCAATTATTTTTTCAAACTTTTATTCCAAAAATAATATTATTAAATATGAAAACTTGCTTTAATTAATTAAATAAGAATTTAATCAATTATTCATAGGATTTTGGATTTATTGTCAAAATTAAATAATAATAATTGGGAATAAATATAATTAAATTCAATTAAATAATTAAGTGGAAGTATTAAATCCAATTAATTAAATATGAAAAATATTCAATTAATCAAATTTTAGGATAAATTAGATTTATCGCCAAATAATCATTAAATCAAAGATAATTATGATGATTAGGAATATTACGAGGAATATTCCCCGATGCAGAATTTAGAATAATCAATTATGATTCGATGATGTTCAAATGTGCCTTTAGTTAGGACTTTGATGTCGATTTCATTTGATATGTTGATATAGGAGGTTAATGAACCTATAGCCCATTTTTGGGGTATTACATTTTGCCCCTCTTTGAATTGTTGTGCAAAGCGCAGTGGTTCAAAGATAGTCTTTGTTTGATAGAGATATGAAATTGATGTTTGATATTGATATTGATATGAGATAGAAACTGATTGAAAGATTTGATATGAAGATAATAGGTCCTGAATGACCAAAGATAATGTTCACTATAGCAGTGATGAACCGAGGATTGCGAAAGAGTGTCAAAACACCTGATTTTGAACCTTATGATTGCGAAGAAGTGAGTGACCAGTTCTAGACTCGATTGTCTTAGCAGAACTAGCAAGTATCACATCTGAACCCTTCAATTGCCGAAGAACCAAGGAAATAACACTGATGAACTGATGGTTGTAAAAAGCTGATATAGATTACAAGATTAGGAGGATACCAGATTGATATGGATCGACAAATTTGATATGCCCCAAGTGATGATAGATTTTCCCTGAGCAATGAGGACTTTTGATGAATCAGCAACTAGATGTGGTTGTTGTCTTGATCATTGATGAAAGATAATAGATTCTAGATAAAATTACATTTACAGATTTGAATGATGTGCAATACCATACCCCCTTCGGGATTGAAATTGAAATCTGACAAGAAAAGTCAGCGTTGATAGTTTAGAAGCATGTTAATTGATTTGAGAAGTGGTTAAACACATCTAGGAATGTATCCTACATCGTTTAGAGGTCCAGATGACCAAGTTTGACTAGGTGAAACTATGAGTTGACCATAGTTGACCAAGTTAAAATTTTGATAGTTTGATGTAAGATAATCAGTTAAGTTGAATTCTAGATTTTTGCTATTATTGAAGGTTGATTATGCAAGTAGTTAATAATATGAATGATTTTAGATTTAGATTTTGATCCCAAAAAAGGATTCTACTTGCTATTTCGTTGGAGGAACCTTCATGTGAGATTCAGCTCTTGTTAGATTTGAAGAGACAAGTGGAGAATTGTTTAAGCATTGAAGTTCGTTTAGCCATTATGAGATCATGCAAAGATGAAAAATGAAATGCAAAATGCAACCTAAGACCTAGGACCTACTCACTGATCATATGTCAATTTTTTATCATCATTGAACTTTTAGGTAACTGGATAAATCAATACAATGCCCACTAGCTATGAAACCATAGACATATGAATATCAATTTGTAATGCTCAAGAACCAATACAACACCCATTGGTCAAACAACCATGGACATATGAATATTGGTTTTATTTTTGGAATGTTAGATTAGATACAAGCACCAAGGCACAAGCACCAAGATGACCTAAGTATCATGTCCATTTTGATATATCAATTTGCATTTAACATACACATCAAACAGTCAAGAGATCATTCTAAATCCAATGTGAATTACCTGTAGTGACCCTTTATCATTCACATCCTTAGGTAAGATCGCATTCACAATAGGAGAAAGAACTCACTCAAAAAGATAATAGTTAGATCAAACTTCTCTGAATTTTCCAAGTATCAATGGTTGAGGTACGCATGGCCATCCAATTCAAGATAGAGGCTCTTAAAGTCAGACACCATTTCAATCAAGAATTTCCAAAGTTGTTAGATTTTCACATACAAGAAGAAAACAAAGAAAAGAATATGCGCCCAGTCATCACTCTCTAAATCTTGTAAAGGACATCATCAAAGAGCTCGAAGGGACACAATATGCCAAAAATCTCAATGTGAATCAGTAAGCATACAAGGAGATAAAAGCATGTAAAAAGCATAGATTGTTTTCAGTTTGATGTTTGATTGTGTTGTTGTAGATGCAAAATCATTTCTGGAGACAAGACACATTGACTGAATCAGATGAAGCTTCAAAGGACTCTGACTGGATATGATACATCTAAGATGCACTGGAGACCATAGGATATGACATTGATTGCCCTCAAGTGTTAAGCATTGATAGGATACAGACGCTTGAGCTGATTGGTGTACAGACTGACTTATTGAAAACAAACTGGGAGATATGTACAAACTAAAGCAAGACTGAAAGTTGGGAAAGACCAAGATTGCACTGATAGATGGAGCATTTTGAAACAAGTGGCACCCATTTGTCAGGTTTTCACCATCTTGGCAGAGATTCTATTTTTGCTACCAAGGCGCCTGTTTCCAGGTTTTCACCAAGGCACTTTTTTTTTTTTCATTTTTCAATTTTTTTGTGAATCATCAAGCCACCTATTTTAGGTTTTCACCAAGATGTTCATTTTTTCAGGACATTTTCCAATTTTAAGATTTTTTTAGGACATTTTACCATAGACTGAATGCCTTAGGCGTAGAATTTCTTTAGATGGAGAACATTGATTGGTTCTCATAGCTGTTCTCCTTCAGTCATTGAGAGTTGATAGGCACCAGAGCCAAAAATAGTAGTGATTACAAAGGGACCTAGCCAATTGGGTTCAAAATTCCCCTTGTGTTCTCGATGTGATTGATTTTTAGGATTTTCTCTCAAGACTAGATCACCAACCTGAAATTCTCTGTGTCTGACTTTCTTGTTGTAGCCTCTAGACATTCTCTTCTGATATACTCTGAGATGATCATACGTTGGTTGTCTACACTCATCTAGTAGTTCAAGTTCTTGCAACCTAGACACTCTGTAGTCATCATCAGTTACTAGACCATGCATTCTGATTCTTAGTGATGGGATCTCAACCTCAATAGGTAGTACCGCCTCAGACCCATAAACTAAAGAGAAAGACGTAGCCCTTGTAGGCATTCTAATACTTGTTCTGTAGGCCCAGAGAGCTGGATTGATCATGAGATGCTAGTCTCTTCCTATTTTATTAACCGTACAATGCAATATTTTCAATAGATTCTTATTAGATGCCTCTGCTTGTCCATTCCCTTGAGGATAGTAGATATAAGACCAATGTTGTGTGATCTTAAATTTGGCACATAGTCATCTAGGTATTTGTTCCTGAATTGCCCACCATTATCTGTGATTATGGAATGAGGGACCCCATATTTGCATATGATATAGTTCAAGATGAACATTGATATTTGCTTTCTAGTTGCTTGTGTCAAAGGGACCGCTTCTACCCATTTTGTAAAATAATCTATGCCTGTGATTATATGGGTATGTCTGTTAGAAGAATGAGGATGAATCATCCCAATAAGATCAAATTCCCATTGATGGAAAGGCCATTGTGTTGTTAAGGGGATTAGATCCCTCCCTGAAGCATGAATTAGGTTGCCATGTACTTGACACTTTTGACAATTCTTAGCAAATTTGATAGACTCTTTCTCCATTTTAGGCCAATAGTACCCAGCCCTAATAAGTTTTTCAACTAGTGTTAAACCATTCAAGTGTGACCCATAAATACCATCATGGACTTCCTCTAATGCACGTTGAGACTCTTCCCATTCTAAACATCTAAGTAGTGTACCATCTAGACCTCATTTGTACAGGTCATGACCAATGATGACATATCAGGAGGCACTACGAATAAGGTATCTCTTTTCATGGTGGTTGAAGGTATCAGGAATGATTTGGTCTTTGAGATAGGAAAATAGGTTTTTGTATCTGGATGAATCATGACCTACAATAGTGTAGATCACGCGGGTTTCAGGGGAATCGTATGCAGGATAAGATAGTGCTTCCACCAGGAACTTGTGGTGTAGCTCATGTTCAGGCTATTGTAATAAAGTAGATAATGTTGTCATTGCATCGGCAGCCTTGTTCTCCATTCTAGGAATTTTCTCAAATGTGATAGATATGAAATATTTCTTAAGATCATCTACCATTCTCTTGTAAGGAATGAGATTTTCATCTTTAGTTTGGTACACATTATTGGCTTGATGAATAACAAGTTGAAAGTCTCCATGAATGTGTAGCTCTGTCACTCTCCACTCAATTGCTATTTTCATACCATTCAAAAGGGCTTCATATTCTGCAATATTGTTTATGCAGGGGAACTTTAGTCTAAATGCTTCTGGGATGGAGTATCCTTGAGGAGTTATGAACAATATGCCTACTCCAGATCCATTCTATGTATAGGAGCCATCAAAGAACAATTGCCATTCTCTAGAAGATAGGCGCATAATAGAGGAGTCTCGAAATTCCATTTGCATTAGTGTGTCATCAAACATGGGTGCATCTGCTAGTTGATCAGCAATAACTTGACCTTTTATAGCTTTTCTTTCAACATATTCAATTTCAAATTCACTTAGAAGCATGACCCATTTAGCCAGTCTACCTATGAGGGCAGCCTTGCTTAGTAGGTATTTTAGTGGATCAATTTTTGCTACTAGATGCATGGTATGAGCTAACATATAGTGTCTCAGTTTCTATGATGCAAAGATCACAGCGAGACAAGCTTTCTCAATCATAGAATAGTTCTTTTCATACACCACCAATGTTCTGATTATATAATAAATGGCTCTTTCCTTTTTGTCTTCATCATGTTGCGCTAGCAATGCCCCCAATGATGTGACTGTTGTAGAGACATATAAGATCAATGGCTTCCCATGAATAGGAGGCATCAAGATAGGAAGATTTGATAGATACTTTTTGATATGGTTAAAGTTGTTCTCACATTCTTCATTCCATGCAAAGGTCACACCTTTATGTAATGTTTTTGTAAAAGGCTGTGATATGTCCGCTAGCTGTGATATGAATCTTCTGATAGATTGAACTCTTCCTTGCAATGTCCTCATTTGACTAATATTTGTGGGAGGTTGCATCTCTATTATAGCCTTGACTTTAGCCAGATCAACTTCAATGCCCTTCTTTGAAACTATGTATCCTAAGAACTTTCCAGAAGTGACACCAAAAGCACACTTCTTAGGATTTAGTCGGAGGCTAAACTTTTCCATTTTGTATAGGATCATGCTCAAGTCCTTTAGATGTTCAATTCTGATCATAGATTTTTCTAAAGTATCATCAACATAATCTTCCATAGTTTGATGCATCATGTTATGGAAAATAGATGTCATTGCTCTTTGATATGTAGCACCAGCATATTTAAGCCCAAATGGCATGACATTCCAATAGAAGGTGCCCCATGCACATGTGAAAGCAGTTTTCTCTTGGTCCTCTGGAGTAATTTTTATTTGGTTATATTTAGAGAAACTATCCATTAAGGAATACATCTCGAAACCCATAGTCATGTCCACTATCATATCAATGTTAGGCAGTGGAAAATCATCCTTAGGGCATGCTCTATTCACATCTCTAAAGTCTGTGCACACTCTGATTGAGCCATCTGGTTTAGAAATAGGTACAATATTAGAGATCCACTCTACATAGTCAATAACTCAGATGAATCCAGCATTTAGGAGCTTCTCTAATTCATCTTTTACCAAGAGTGCAACATGAGGATGCATCTTTCTTAATTTTTGCTTGACAAGTTTGACATTTGGAGTGATAGATAAATGATGCATTATGAGATTAGGATCCAATCCTGGCATATCTGAATATTTCCATGCAAAGTTGATCTTCTTCTCTGTTAGGAATGTTGTAAATTGTTGCTTTTCTTCTTCGGATTATGATTGTGCTACATGTACCAATTGTGGTTCCTCTATTGTACCCAAAGTGATGGATTGGGTGGGCTCAATTAGAACTATAGATCTATCCTATAAATGACTTGGAAGGACATCAAATATCTCATCCTTAGGCACCTCAGAGAGGTTTTCACCTTTGGATATGTCTTTTATTTTTACTTTTGTAGGTTTTGAGACTGCCACAAAGTGGTTTTCACCCTCAGAACTCTTTTTCTTTTACTTTTTATTCTTGTTTTTCTGACTAAGATATTTGATGTCCGACTCAGTCATGTTGATGCTCAGTTCACTGATGGAAGTCCTCATAGGTTCAACTACATTGAGGTAGCAAGAAAGGGCATAGTCATTCGGGAAGGTATAAATACCCTGGCTCAGATTGGTGGAGGTTTGATCAATAAGTTCTGGATATTGGATAGTCAAAGTAGGGAAAGATTGGGAGATAGTGTTTATGGATATGGATCTGTCATCATTGGTCCTAACCTAATGCTTGAGTTCAAAGGTTGTATTACAACTTAAGACATTCAATTCGTGAATAGGCTCAATGTCATCGTCGGAGTTCAATTCAGCCATAGGTGGATCAAACTTGATAGGTTCATCATTTCACTCTAGACTCACATTGGGATTAGGTACATATTGGTGAATAACATCAACATGTTTCTCTATAATAAGATCATCTTCATCTAGTTCTGGAATGGCTCCCCATTCATAGTCATTTGATTCAGCTTCTGATTCAGGATCTCTAGGAAATCTTAGAACATGAGTAAAGTCGGGGTGAATACCCCAAGAAGGGTTACCCCCGGAATCTGATTTGAATTCATACTCATGGGAATCTGTCTCAAAATCACTACCACCTCCCTCTTCATGATTTCTTTCGAGATTAGCTGGTTCTTGTGTTGCAACTATCTCTTGATTTATAGTAGGTTCTTGTGTTTCTACTACATTTATTCTTTTGATTAGATCATCTTTATCATCAAGAAGGTCTTTGATTTCCTTAGGCAATTTTTCATAGGCGATGAGTTCTGAGCTATCTAAATCACTATCTGATGGTTCTGTTTCTTCTTTCTTAAGAAGAGGTTCTCCTGGTGTGATCTGCTCTATGACATGGGAATAATTACCTTTGAGGTGATATGGTTTCTTCTTAAATCCTAAGCCAACTTTGTTTTTATTTTCTCTACCAGTATGTGAGAGAGGTGCCTCAAGACCTTTTCCTCTAATTCCTAGAGGTCCTTTACCTAAATATCCCATCTTAGCTATTAATTTATCTCCTGGACCATACAACATAGAAGGGAGTTTGGATACTGTAGAGTCACTAGTTTGAACAACTTGAGATTCAGCTTCATCTTTGTATAGCCATGATAGCACAGCTTCATCCTCTTCAAATTCTTTCTTGGACACTTGGTCTACTACAAAATTCTTTTTATACGCTTCTAGAGGTTCTTTAGAGTCTAGTTTGGATTGTTTCAAAGATTGCCCATAAGACTTAGGCGAGATAGGAAGAGATGTCAAAGATAAGACTAGCTCGATAGTATATTCTCCCATACTATTTTCTTTGATATTAACCTCTTTTGCAAGATCTTCCATTTTAGATGTGGATGCTTCTTTAGTTGGTTCAATGGAAGATTCTCTATTATTAGGTACAACCTTATCTGCACTTTCCTTCAAAGTGTTGCAAGTTGTATTCAGATTTGCGGGTATAGTAACCTCTACTCCTTCATAAGGAAACTTCAAACATTGATGGTATGTAGAAGGAATAGCTTGCATTTCATGTATCCATGGTCTCCCTAGAAGGATGTTGTAGGCCAAAGGTAGATTAAGCACTTGACAGATGGTATCTTTGATAACTGGACCCACTCTGATAGGTAAGATAATGGTGCCTTTAGAAGATCTTTCTTGTTCATCATAGGATTTGATAGTTATTTTCTTTCTAGGATCAATAGCCAATTCTGAAAATCCCAATTGTGTGATCAAGCTGTAAGAACAAATGTTTAGGCCAGCACCCCCATCTATCAACACACGTTTGACTCTATGGTTCTGGATCAAGACTTCTATATGCAAAGGCTGATTATGTGGGTGACTCAAGGAGTTTTCATCTTCCTCTGAAAAGGAGATATATTGCGGAGATGTAAGATGTCCAACCATAGTCTGGAACCTATCTAAATCAAGGTCATCAGGAACATTGGAATTGAGCAAAGCTTTATCGAGAATGACTCTATGAGCTGGAGATATTTGAAGCAACTCAAACACGGAGATTTTCACATTAGTGTGTTGGATTTTTTGGACAATGCTATAAGATGTATGCCTTATATCCTTTGGATTGGAAGATTTGGAAGCAACCTTCTATTTAGAAGCAGATGAAAGATTGAAGGGCACCTTAGGGACATTTGATGAATCTGGGATTTATCCTTTCAGATGTGCTTGAGCTTGTGATCAAGTAACTACATTAGCTGAGGAATGATCTCTATCTCTTCGTACAATTGTGATGACATTGCAACTTTCAGAGAGACATGGTTCAACCATATTGATGACATCATTATTTCTAGGGTAGGCATAGTTGACTTTTGCCCCCATATTAGGCTGAGAAGTTGAAACTTCTTGACCATGTTTCAGAAATGGTTCTGTGAATGTTGTATGATTGTTATTGCTCGTGGGATTGTCAATTGTGATGTCTCCACTATTAATCAGATCTTGAATGGTATGCTTCAAGTGGTAGCAATTATTATTTTTGTGACCTTTACTCCGATGGAAATCACAGAATTCATTTCCTCTCCACCATTTCGGTTTGGGGTCCTGATCATTTGGTTGGATTGGTGGTAAAGAGATGATGTTATCAGCCAATAGAGTTTTCATAGCTGATTCTAAAGACTCTCCCAGAGGAGTAAACTTTTGATGTTTATCCCATCTTCTGTATTCTGGCTTATTTTGAGATGGTTCAGAAGACTTTTTCTCTAAAGCTTTAATGACTTGAGTGCCAAGAGTGAGATTGTAGGCTGGTGCCTTTGATGGGGCATGGACAGTGTCAACAATGCCATTTGTGATGATGCCTTTATTCTTGTTCCAATTTTTTTTCTTGTCTTTAGAACTGGATCCTGATTCGTACTTGTCTTTTTGAAGTGTGATTTCTCCTTTTTTCACAAGCACTTTTTCAATTTTGATAGCATTATCCACCATCTTATCAAAAGATGTATGATCTTGCATTTGTAGAGGATAATTGATTTCTGGAACAAGGTTGTTGATGAAGTTTTCCAATTTTTCAATTTTTGGAATAGGTCTGGCATATAGAGAGAACTTCTTCCTCCATCTCTTGAGAAATGTTAGGAATGGTTCCCCTGGATATTGCTTGAGATTACAGATATCAATCATGGTAACTAGATGTTGAATATTGTAGGAGTATTGTTGATAAAACAATTTGATCAACTCCTCAAAATTTTTGATAGTAGAAGGAAGTCTAGAGAACCAATGGATGGCTGCTCCCCCTAGAGATTGAGGGAAGAGATGGATCAAATAGGTTGGTTCATGCATGAACTCCATCGATTGTGTACAGAATTCTCTAACATGATCTTGAGGATCTGAGTGTCCATCATACTTATCATACTTCGGCATCTCCACTCTTTTTGGAAAGGGCGGCATGTACAAGTCTTTGTCAAATGGAAAAGGACATAGAGCCTCCATGGAGAACTCTTTGGGTTCCTTCTCTTTTTCAAGTTGATTCAGTTTGACTTGTAAAGCATGTATTTGTTTTGTCATAGCTGTGAGTGGAGTTTCTTCCTCATGTGTGATGATAGCTTCGACATTAAAATTAGGAGGAAGCTTAGCTCCTTGATGAGCTAATTGTAAAAAGTATGCTTCTCTATCTTCTTTCAAGAAATGCTTCATCATTCGTTTGAAGTTATCATCATTTTGATATTGAGCAATTTCTTCAGGTGTGGGTTCCTGATCTGCACCATGTTGAGATTGAGCTCTTTGAGAGCCAAAATTTGTCCCTACTTGAGACATGGTAGGAGTTTGTGGACTCCCTGGAATAGATTGATGAGGGGTATGTTGAGTACCTCCGTGAGTTGATGGAGGAGGTATGTAACCAGATTTCAATCGATAGTTGCTAAGACCGTCGTCCTCATAAAGACTAGAATTGATGAGTTGCTCAAGAGTTGGAGTTTGGAGAGTGGTGATAGATTTCTTATGAGAGGAAGCTCTAGTCTCCACCATTAACCTCAAGTGAAACAAAAGAATAAGATCCAGATAACCGAAGAATGAATTGAATCAAGATGATTAGATGACGCAACCTTGTCAAAGTTTGATTGATTTGAAGATTTGATTAGATGTGGATGAAGGATACTATGCCTTGGATGTATGGGTAGGTTCCCAAAAGATAGCGGACAAGATATCACAACACTTAGTCATTTTGATGATTGATTGATTGAAGATTGATAGTTATGACAAGGTTTTGACACGAGATGATAAAGACTCAAATCGATTAAACAAAAGGCTGAATTGGATTCAAAAGGCCACTTTAGGAAAATGATTGGATTCTCAATAGCTACTGCTCTGTTCCTTACACAATGATTCATTTGACAGATTCTGAAATTAGGCTGAAAAAGCTAAATATCTGGCAATTCTGACAATTTTTTGACAACTCCTAACAATTTTCCCAAAAAACACTCTACAAAATCGTACGACAGTTGGTAGGTAATGAAATGACAGTTGAAAAACTCGTACGATAGTTGCAAGTAGGATTTTGACTTTTAGAATTTGCTGGCATGAAAACTCATATGACACTAGGTACTCAATCATATGACGGATGGGCAGTACTGAAATGATAGTTTCAAAAACTCGTATGACTTTTGACCTCCTGAAATGACTTTTGACTCCGAAAAGGATTTTTCATCAAATTTTGCAAATTTTGAGTTTTCAAATTCGGATTGTTTGCAAAATGTACTGTCTAGATTTCAAGATTATACTAGATTTGATCATTTTTAGTAGCCAAGTAGATAAACAAGCACGCAGAATAGCAAGCAAGTGATCTCAAGCATGTCTGAAAACAATGAACAAGGGCAAAAGCAACCTTGTGCATGAACAATCAAGTGACTTATTCATTCTAATCCTTAGAAGTGCTAATTGTGTATGTTCCAAAATGTTTTGCAATAATGCACATATACCCTAGAAAATAAAAATTTGGCCTCGCTAGGGTTTTTAGTAATGGTTTGACTTTGCAACTTTTATGATCCAAAGGGGTGAACTCCAATCCCGACGCACCAGGGTTTTGACACAGTCTAAGAACTTAATCTTCAAGAGCTGCTAGGGAGATCTGACAACCCAACAATGAACCATACCCATGGAGATTTCTTCCACAAGGATATTTATATAGCGGTTGTCACTACCACGGCAAAAATGGCTATTACCGCTTGAGATTCTGTCAACGTAGTTTTCCCTGTGAAGGGATTATTTGCTATGGTTAACCCTCTCTAAAGGTGACTCAAAATAGTATACCACAAGGGGACTTGGCTCTAGATCCAAGGGTTTGATGCCTTTTCACTTTTAACCCAAACAAAGCAGGTAGATAAATCTGACACACTAAGACAAAGTTTTGCTTCACCAAGGTCTGTGATGTCAACCCCATGTGATCTGTCAACCTCTCCAGGGAGAGAATGTATCGATCAATAAGAGAAGGCACACTAACCAATTTTGATTCACCAAAGCTCGTGATGTCAACCCCATGTGATCTATCAACCTCTCCGGGGAGAGAATGTATCAATCAATAAGAGAAGATGCACTAACCAAGTTGAATGTGAAATGCACTAAGTATCCTCCCTACCTACAAGAATTCTATCATCAAGAAGGATTTCACTAGCAATCCAATCTCTCAAGAATCATGAATAGTGTTCATAGGGCCTAATTACTATGTGAGCACAGATGTATGTTTCCAAAAAGAAAATCTACCAAAAGTACCCAAAAAGCAAAAAGAGGAACACTTAATGCTTAAAGTGAATATGAGATGAGTCCATAAGGTGGAACACTTAACACCTCACACAAGCTAAAAATGAGTCCCCAACTTAGAAAACAAGTGAGTTCCTAAAAGCATAAATGGGTTTCCAAGTGGAACACTTAACGCTTCTGTCCTGTTGACCCCTCCCCTTTAATGTGGTGCTAACCTTGCAACCACAGGGTGGAATGAGGGGTCAGTGGATTAGCGAGTCCAATAACCCAAGATAACAATCAAGATCAATCACAAGTATCTAAGACTACTTAATGAATCCTTAAGGGGTCACAACCTAGTATCAATTATGCAAGTGTGTAGAAATCGACAAAAGCATGAAAAGATGCACACAAGCCAGACACATAAGAGATTTATTTTAAGTCTAAATCAAAATGTTATTAGATGAAGGAGAATACATGGAATCCTTGCAATGCGCTTAGTAGATTTTACCTGATTTTTAGCAATTCTTGTTGAGTTTTTCCATGCAAGCAAGTGACGAACTCTCCAACAAGCAAACAAGCAAACAAGATATGCAACATATATTCAACTTATGAAAACCATAGGGTTAGCTCTAAAAATAAATTATTATCAATAATAATAACCAGAAATTAACCCAAATGACAACTCATATCATTCATTGAACCATGTAAAAAAAAATAAGTGCATACCCATCACAAAACTTTATTTTTTTTGCTGCCTTTGACCTAGTCAACAATATCTAATTTTTTTTTAATGATTTTGGCCACAAAAATAGAAATTAAAAAAAAAGACCCCTGCTAAAAAATAGAGAGCTTTCCAAAAATGTAAAAATTTTAGAAAAATCTCTTCATTTGTGCCCTAGAGACCTGTTTTATTAAAACAGACTAGTTTTTGTAAATTGACTATTTGAGCTATTCTATTGCATCCAAATTTAAAACATAAAGAATGGACCACCTATATAATTTGAAGAGATTTTTGAAAATGTAAAAATTTCTAAAAAATATTCTGATTTGCGCCAAAAATTAATTTTTTTATGAAAAATAGAAAAAAAATTATTAAAAATTCAAAACATTTCAAAAAATTCTAAATTTGTAATCGAAGCTTCCCTAATATGTCTCCAACTTACAAAAAAAAATTTAGACCAAAAATCCAAGCCATTTGGGAGATAAATCAAATATTTGAAACTTTAGGGTTTTAGCTCCAAGAATCAAAATCAGCATGCAAAGGTGGGTTGCCCCACGGTGGGCGCCAGAAATGTGTGTGAAAATTGCACCTGATCTATAGACACAACACTACAGTAAAACATTAGAGGTTAGTTGAAATCAAAATCGTGCAAAATTGAAATCTAATCTAATCAAGCAATTTACTACCTTCTAATAGGTGCGAGATTGATGTTCTCAAATTGTTATCAAGATCAGTGACCTAGACGACACCTAAATGAAGGATTTGAATGCAAAACTGATATGAAATATGAATGCAATTAATTTATTTATTTTTATTTTAGATGCAATGATATGAAAACTTGATATGAAATCTATGCTAATATGGAAATTGATATGCTAAAATGATGTAACAATGATATGAAAAAGAATCTAAATGAATGTAAAAAAAACAAATTGATCTCACAATAGCCTTGATTCGCAATAAGCTTTGATTCTCCAAATTCCAATTCTTCAAAATAGTTGTGCAATTCGTAGATGACTTTGGCAAAGTAAGCTTGCAAAATTATGAGATTCTGTGGATGATTTGAGATGAGCTGAAGCCTTAATTTATAGAAATCCAGGGCTTTGGAGGTGCATGGGAAAAAAAGCCATAAATCACTCAAATAACTCAAGTTGATTTTTGAGTTATTTTTAAATAAAGAATAATTAATTCACAAAAACATGCAAAAGCAAAGTTTAACTCAAAATAGAGTTTAGCTTTAATTGATAATTGATAGTTGTCTGCTTTTATGATTGTGCATGTTTTATTTATGAATTAATTTAATAATAAAGTGATTTATTTCCAACTTAACTACTTTTAAAAATAAAATAATTGATTTATGGGTTAATCAATTATTTTTTCAAACTTTTATTCCAAAAATAATATTATTAAATATGACAACTTGCTTTAATTAATTAAATAAGAATTTAATCAATTATTCATAGGATTTTGGATTTATTGTCAAAATTAAATAATAATAATTGGGAATAAATATAATTAAATTCAATTAAATAATTAAGTGGCAGTATTAAATCTAATTAATTAAATATGCAAAATATTCAATTAATCAAATTTTAGGATAAATTAGATTTATCGCCAAATAATCATTAAATCAAAGATAATTATGATGATTAGGAATATTACTAGGAATATTCCCTGATGCAGAATTTAGAATAATCAATTATGATTCAATGATGTTCAGATGTGCCTTTGGTTAGGACTTTGATGTCGATTTCATTCGATATGTTGATATAGGGGGTTAATGAACCTATAGCCCATTTTTGGGGTATTACACTACCAGCCTTCTTACTAGCCTGTGTACATTCAAAAGATCTATGTCCTTCTTCTCCACAATTGTAACAAGTTCCTCAGAAACTTCCTCTGCTATAACCACCTCAGTAGTTACTGCCTCTACCTCTAGATGAACTTTCACCTTTCCATTCGGTCTTGCCTTTGTCCAAATTTGTCTTTTCTGGTTCAGATCTACCATTTTCACCATTAGATCTACCTCTTCCTCTAGGGAATCTACCACCTTGACCTCTTTGTCTTTACTCATGTCTTTTGTTCAATTTCTCCTCAGCCTTCAATGCAAATTGATAAGCCTCATCAATGTTCTCCAACTTGACCATACTAATTTCCTCTTGGATGGAAACTCTCAAACCATTTAGGTATCTACCGATTCTTTCCACATCATCTTCATCATGTCTAGTTTTGATATCTAATCTATAGAATTCCTCAGTATATTCCTTTACCGAGCTATCTTTATGTCTCAAACTTTGCATTCGCTGAACTAAGTTATGTAGAGACCTAAATTTGATTACATAATTTAGTAATCATATTTAGTCTTCTCCTAGGACATCTTGTTAATTAAATATTAATTATTTAATTAATTTATGTCATCCCCTAGTTAATTAATTTAATTAATTAAATATAGCCCAATTAATTATCAAAATGACAAACCTATAGTCTGATAATTAATTAAATCCCTATTCCTCTATTAATTTAAATGGATACATTTATCTAAATAAATTAATTCATAAATCTCCTTTTCTTCCCACTTGGAATTAAATAAAATATTTAATCCTAATTCTCCTCCATTAGCTAATAATTCATGCTTAGCTAATTTAATCCTCCACTCATTCTCTCTCCTCCCATCACATCTCCCTAATCCTCCACTTACCCTCTAATCCAAGCCTAAATCACCTCCTAAGCATGTGCACAATCATAATCCAAGATTAAGAAATACTAATCCAACTCAAAGTCAACCCTCATGACATCACCTCCACATCCTCCAATGAGAAATCAAAAGCCTCTTACACACTTGTCCCCTCTCACACCTTCCAAAGGTGCCTCTCCTCTCATCCTCCACCATTGTGACACTTGTCACAATGCTATGCATTTGAGAAAGCACAATCTATGTGATCTCCCTTGGATGCATCTCCATCATTTCTCACTCTCCTTTTGCCCCTTAATCTTGACCATCCATTTCACCCATCTTTCTATAAAAGAGAAGCTCTCCTTCATTTTCATCCATCTTTTATGCAAAGTTATCATGCTAGTTTGAGAGCCTAAAAACTACCAAGCTACCATTATAATGCCAAAATCTCCATTGAAGCTTGAGCATAGCATTTGAGCACACATTCCATCCTTGGACAAATCTTCTACAACTTGAAGGTTCTTTGGTTTGAGGTTTGCATTCCATTTCATTGCTTGGTCTTCATTGTGTAGGTCTAATCATAATTGTTTATTTAGATTACTTTGTTGAATATTTAGCTTGCTTCATGTTCTTAGACATTGCATTTTAGGTACTTACATTTTGTCATGCCCGGTGGGACCCACTTCAAGGGTCATTTCTCTCTTTATCTTTCTTGTTTTTCTTTGCAAAACTAACCCAAATACTAAATTTTCTTGTTGTTTGAGTGTGTTGCAAGGAGCTTTTTGGTATTTTGTAGGTTCAGGGCTGAAGAAGACCTATTTTCGCAGCCATTCCTACCATCAGATTTTACACAGCAACAACTTTCAAAAAATCCTCAGTTTTGCGGGAATGCTCATATGGACATGGGAACACCAATTTCTCTGCGGGAATGCTTGTACAGCCTCGCAGGAATGCATTCCCATAGCAAAACTTCTGTCTTTTGTCTTTTTTTCTTCTTTTTATATGTATTCTGATAGTAACTTAACTGTACCTTTTTTGTGGGATCGCATTCCCACAACACGGGAATGCACGTTGACTAGGCAGGTTTGTCTACGTACTTTCTGTAAGCCAGATGACATTTATCTGGAGTTTTATTTTTTAGCTTCATTCTCACATTGGGAGATCGTTGTTTGACCTTGCGGGAATACTGTCTTCGACCTAGTGAGATTGACAGTTAGTATTTTTAAGCCATACGACCCTATAGTTTCCCTCAATTTTTCTGCCTTCATTCCCGCAACACGAGATCGACAGTTAACTTGTAGGAATGCGGTTTGACTTGCGGGAACGCAGCTACAGGTATTTGGACACTTCTCTTATTTTTATTTCTGTCATTTCAATTTTTCTAACAATCTTGCAGGAATGTCTGTATGACTCTGTGAGAACGCTCTTTTTCTACTACAGCATTGGAGGTTTTTGTAGGAATGCAGGTTAATATTTTAAAATAGAATTAACTCACTTTACTTTCGATGCATTAAAAAGAATAGTGTATGCCAAACAACACCTCATCTTTTCGATTTGGGTTTAAAATGAACAAAGGTTAAAATTGAACAAGGAAAACATCACATTTTTTTTGGTGCTTAAAATCAACACACTCAATCTTGAATGTCTAAGGATAAAGAGTCAATGCAATGAACACTTCTTTTGGTGCTTAAAAATCGATCAAACACAATCTTGAATGCTAAGAGGAGTAACACTTTCTTTGTTTTTTGCAAATCAAATCTCTCTTTTTTAAAGCATTGTCATTTACATTTCAAACAAAGAACTTTGCATGCTAAACACGAGTGTTTGATGTTTTAGAATTAAAAAACACTTAGTCTTAATAGGTTCAATTTGGAATGAATATTTCTTGGCATGTTTGAAGGAGTGTTTTTCAACACTTCCTTAGAGCTCTTCTTTTTTGCATAAACCTTGTTAAAGTAAGCGACATGGAAGCAATCCACTTGTATCTGTATCCTCTCCCCTTTCCTTCATGGATCTTGGGTGAAGAGAAAGATCAAGTTCAATTGACAACACTTCTAGCGAGCCCTGTCTAGAGAGAAGTGCTTCCTCTTTAGAGAATGACCTCAAACCGGTAATACCCCGGCTAGTATACAAATAAGGTGCTGAGAAAACTCTCACCTTATCCTTGCAAGCTCAGGTGAGGTGTGTTGATGGTAGCCCAAGGTAGGTGAATATCCTTATGATTTTGACATGCCCAACTAGACTCTTAAGTGAGTCACGCGCGTACAAACTAATTGGGGAGACACCATAAACCATACTAGAAACCATTAATCAGAAGCCTACCTGATCTACTCTTGAAAGTATCATAATCTTTGTGCAAAGATCGACCCAAGTGGTTTCCCGAGTCGCCTAAAGATTACTCACCATATGTATTCCTCTTTTGGGATATCAAGCTATGGGCACAGGTTGTGATACTCGCATGTCTTATAGGTAGGAACTTCTTGTATGTATTCTTGAAAGTGACTTGACCCAGTAAAAACATCTGTTGAACATACACAATATCAGAATTACAAAGTTATTTTGCCAAGAGAGATCATCTACTTGTATCCTCCAAGATTTCTTTGTCTCTTGTGAGGACTATTTGTCAAGACATTATCCTGAAAGTGAATTCAAGATTGTTCAAAACCAAGCCAAGGTATACTTACCGCAGTCACTTCCTAGCTTGATCCAATCTTGTGAATAGTTACTTTTGTTGACCTATGACCTAGAATGTGAAGCATAAGAAAGCTAAGTTACCCATCCCGCATGCATATCGAGAAAAGAAAGTTATAGAGAGAAAGCTTAAAGATTGTCAGCATATTGTCACTACAGCCCATGAAGAAGAAAAGTATCAAACCCAATTGGATAACATACAATACAATGCAAGGGTTACGTAGTTTTCCTTTTGGATCCAAGTTGATCACTGCTTTGTCAAATTAGAGAGCGAAGACTAGTTGGCACAATCCCCTCCCCTTTCAAAACTACAAAAAATTTCACAGCATCCTCCATCTTAGGTAGTCCAATAGGTGCATTTCCGTCATCCCCTTTTAGGAAGCATCATTTAGCATCATTATCCCAAGTCACTATCCTAGATCCATATCATATCCAAGAACTCACCTTGAGTTGTCCTATCCTTGTTTACACAAATCAAAATCTTGAAGCTTCACCCATTCGACTAAGCATTGTCTAGGGTAGCTAGTACTTGCTTTTGTGGACCTCATCATCTCGATCTAGAGATCAGCCCACACTAGTAAGGATCCTGTCATCCAAAGATCACAAGTCTATCTGAGGACAACAATCCATGCATTTTGATCCCCCCATCAGGATAGGTAACCCATCTCGATCCTCTTCCAAATAGCGTATCACTAAGAATCCTACATTTAGATAATCACCTAGTTCATCTCAAAATCCAAATCCCCATCCTTAGTATCATTCTAATACATCTACATTCTTCCCTCATCTTAGGACATTGCATTTTCATGCCTACTGTGACACATTCAAAGAAATGAAAAGGGATGGATTCGAACCAGGCTACTACTTTGGCAGACCCAAATGATTCCATAGGTGAAATGGTGATGTATGAACCTCCAACAATAATAGTTCATAATGGGTTGGAAGATCCCAGTGAGACACCCACTACCAACTCCATGGAGGCTTTCATGTGCCTCCCAAGACATGTGCAAATGGTAAGCGCAGTCATCGCACAAAATTGTCTGGCCATCTTAGCAAACTATGCGCAGGAGGGTACTCCCATCCCACCTCAATTACGCTCTTTTGACCCCACAAACCCCTTCCACATCTCTACCAATATTGATTCATTTATCATCCAGCAAGTCCATGATCCAACCATGCAAGTATGCCATGCAGCATCACCCATCCCACATCTCTTGCAAACTGGTAGGGTGACCCCCACAAGCACACCACTTTCCATCAAGGGCCCACCACCCCCTACCTCTTCACTGATAGTCACTCAAGCAATGTCACCTCCCACTACATCAACACCCCTTTCACAAGGAGTCACACAAACCACCCCACCTACATCCACCCCACAATCTCAACCCATGCAAGTGCCTCTCACATTTGCTGCTAGCACATAGACCCAACAAGTCACCTTCACAATAGGAATGCCACATATTCCATCCCACAATCCTCCACCAGCACAACAAATATCAGCCCCCATGTTTGTGGCCAACTCTACATCGCAAACCCTATTAGGAATCAATGTCACCCGGAGCCTCGACCAAGCAAAAATGAATGCCATGGGCATACCCACACATGGCCAACTTTACCAAAAGGCTCATCAGCAACAAACCTTCCCACAGGTAGCACCTCCACCTATATTTATCAACTATTTGTCTATGCCATCCACTACTCAACAAACCAAACCTCCATAATCATAGCAACTCGGCACTACCGATCCAATAGTGCACACCTAGGCCACCATTCCCACTCTTAGCAATGCAGGTATGCACCCATCTTATATTGGTCAAGCTCATCACCAATCCCAACCACAACCTTTCTACCAACCTCCCCAGCAGCAGCAATACTTCCCAATTCTGCAAGCCAATCCCCTCATCTCGCAGCAGCAAGCCTTGCTGCAGCACACACCCACCTTGCACCAACAATATATCACTCAACAAGCTAGCCAGAACCCCTTTCAGATGGCCTTTTTAGCTGGGCAATCCCCATTCCCTTGCTCACCATATCCTCCATTTTCACCTGCACCATCTGAGCCATTCTCACTGGGAGTACCCACTCTAGCACCTACCAAGTTAGAATGGGAAGAAATAAGAAATGCCATCAAAGAGCTTAAGATTGGTACTGAGACTAAGACATTCAAGTTCAAGGAGGTTTGTCCATATCCATTTGACAGATTGATCATAGAGATCCCCTTCCCTAAACATTTCAAAACACCAAAGTTTGATAAGTATCAAGGGAAGGGTGATCTAGTTAACCATGTCAAAGATTTCTACATGGCATGCTAGGAGCTGGCATTTAATGACATATTCCTCATGTGGCTCTTCCCCAAGAGTTTGGGAGGGCCCACTCTCAAATGGTTCTACAAAATACCCTATGGGTCTGTCTCCACATTTCCAGAGCTTTCGGAAAAATTTGTCACTCAATATGCACACAACATCAAGATTGAGCTCACCTTATTGGACTTGTGCAATACCAAATAGAAGGGAGGTGAAACTCTAGCTGATTACTTACAATGATGGAAAAATCTCACCATGAGATTGTCATACCAACCACCAGAAAAAGATCTTTCCAAGATATTCATTGATAATCTGCACCTGAAGCTATCCAATTCTATGAAGATGAACTGCATTCAAACCTACCAAGACATTAAAGGGAAAGGCATGGATATTGAGTGAGCTCTTTTGGATGATGGTAGCATCAAACACTATAAGGAAAGCTCTCAGGATAGATCAAACAATGACCACTCTCGATATTGGAACAAGAATAAGAATGTGGTCACTGATGGAGCCACAGACACCAAGAATGTCCAAGTTGTGGTTGTAGGTCCTAACCCTCCTCCAGCATATCAATAGCAAGCACCCATGTATTAGCAACCAGCAACTGTATACCAACCACAAACACCTACCTACCAACAACCACCCTATCAGCCCCTTGTTAACCAAACCAATGCTATATCTATTACTCAAGGATGAAATAAACCCCATGTTCAAAATGACCCAAAGCACACATTTACACCCCTTGGAGAACCCTTGGATGCCATTTTTCGCAAGATGGTGAGTGCCAACCTGGTTGTGTATTCGCAAACCCAACCCTTTGATGATTCAACACCCAAGCCATCCTGGTACAAGGACAATGAGTACTGTGAATATCACCATGTTAAGGGACACACTACCGCTAAATGCATGAAGCTCAAGAACTATGTCCAGGACCTTATAGACAAAAAGGAGATAATAATTGACACTCCTCCCTACGCATCACCCAATGCCAACCTAAAAATCTACCAAAATATGTTTCCTAAACACAATAACAAAAAAACTCAAGTTAACGCTACCCCTCCCACTGGCCAAGATAAGGGTAAACAAGGTGACCATGGCAATGGAAAAGACTATACCACTTCCTACATAAACTATGATAAATTTGTTGGTTGTATCTCCTAGGTTGAGCCTACTATGAATGCCATCCATGTCAAAGGTGCTGACAATCAATGTGTTGTTACTACCTAAAGAGGCCGGATATCTGTAGCCGATGCTAATACTACCACCATCCCCAATGCACAATATAACCTCCTGGAACACCTTGGGAGCACACCAGCACAAATCTCCATCCTTGATCTCCTTCGCACATCACCCCTCTATCAAGAAGTCCTCAACAAAGCCCTCCAAGAGGCCCACGTCCCTGCAGACATCAATACCATCCAATTCAAGAACCTTGTGGGGAACCTATCCACACCATCCACTCTCTCTTTTCAGCCATCTGACATGCCATCTGTTGAACTAGATCATAACCTCCCACTCCGCATTTCCATCATGATCAATGACTTTTCCATCAAACGAGTCATGATAGATAATGCTTCAGCCCTCAATCTTTGTACGTTAAAGTTTGTTCAGCAAATTGGCCTCACAGAACAGACATATCCCATGAGGTGATCACCATCAAGGCTTATGATAACCTAGAGCATGCCTTTGAAGGTACCATTCTGTTGCCAATCAAAATTAGTCCTTTCACTCAGGACACAGTATGCCACGTTGTTGATCTTGGCCTCCCTTACAACATCCTCTTGGGTCATCCATGGATCCACTCCATCTGAGCAGTCCCTTCCACCTATCATCAATGCATCAAATTCCCTTACCAAGGCACTAAGATCACCATCCATGTAGATCCCCAACCTTTTTCATACTATAGTGTGATCGAAGCCTCATTTCCCCACTCCACTCAATGTCCCAGAATTGACATTGGCATGTCTATCGCCAACTCTTCCCAATCCAACTTGGATCCAGAATCAACCCTCGCCTCCACCTTTTCATCTATCAAGATCAACAAAAAAGGCTATGGAGAATATAGTCTCACCAATGCTTTTGTAGTAGGGGCTCTTCCCCTGGATCCACACACACAAGGATGACCCTCCCACCAAACCAAAGCTCCTTAGGAGGGTCCCAAAATAAAGACCATGGGAACATCTTCTTTTGTTTCCAATGGAATCCTGAATGGTCAAGAGTTGGCCCCAGATATCAACCAATGGCTATATAAAGATCCTCCACCTCCAGATACTAAGGTACTTGGATACTTTAAAGGTAAATACCCCATATGGCATAAATGGGCAACTGAACAATGGAACTACCAAGGTGGAGGTCTAGGACCTAATGAGGCTGGAATCAAAGACCCTATGGAAGCCTGTAAAAATATAGAGACTCAAGGCCTTGGCTTTGATCCCCCTCACCTGCACATACGAGGACTCGATGCCATAACTGAGGGCACCAATTCACCCAACATAACCTTTTTGAGAATCCAAGATGAACTCGTGGAAGTTGAAGACATTCCAGAAGAGGAATAAAAATGGTCCTATGATGATATCTTTGATGACGAAACCTTCCTGCACAATTCTATCCTTTACCAACTCACCATCAACCTCATTGACCTCCCCTCATTCATCCTGACCTCATAGACTGGGACCAACCAAGTGTAGTACATATCAATGAGTTTCAAAGTGAGGAAGTGCTCCTAAGATTCATGGGTGCCATAGATCAGCAATCAAAATGGGAGTAGGAATCAACCATAGTATATCAGCTCAACCCAAAGGGGCACTTTGGGCAGAGGAAGTCTCTAGCTGCAAAAATAAAAACAAAAAAGAAAATAAAGAGTCCTCATGTGAAAACCCCTCTAGGGCACATTCTAATTCAAAAAAAGTAAAAATAAAGGGTGTATCTGACAATGAAAACCTCTCTAAGGTGCTGGAGGATGGATACTTGCCTCTTCCTCCTATCCAGGATTACCAATTAGAACAATCATCCATAGTCATTGAAGAGACCAAGCTAATCAATCTAGGAACAGAGGAAATCCCTCGGATCACATATATCGTAGCAGCTCTAAATGAAGTAGAAGAGATGGCTCTGGAAGCCCTCCTTCAGGAATAAATAGGAAATTTTGCATGGTCATACGCCCATATGCCTGGACTTGATCCTGATCTCATTGTTCATTACCTAGTAGTAATTCCTGATGCCAAACTAGTTAAACAAAAGCTAAGGAGAATGTATCCAAAAGTGGCCTTGTTAGTAAAAGTAGAACTTGAAAAACTCCTCCAAGCCAAGATCATCAGAGCCATTGATTATTCAGACTGGATCTCTAACATTGTACCCATTGTCAAACCCTCAAGTGAGATAAGAATTTGTACTGACTTTCAAGATCTTAACAAGGCATGTCCAAAAGATAATTTTCCACTACCCAACATAGACATGATCGTAGATCTCACTACTAGACATGAGATGTTGTCACTAATGGACAGCTTCTCAGGGTATAATCAAATCAGGATCGCAAAAGCAGACTAGCACAAAACTACTTTCACCACACCATGGGGAACATTTCTTTATAACATGATGTCATTTGGGCTCAAGAATGCAGGAGCTACCTATCAAAGAGAAATGACCACAATCTTTCATGACATGATTCATAAGATCCTTGAAGACTATGTCGATGACATTCTAGCAAAATCTAGAACACACTGTGAACACCTCGATGTCCTAGAAGATGTGTTCAACCACCTGTACAAGTATGGCTTGAAATTGAATCCAAAGAAATGTGTATTTGGTGTGACATCTAGAAAACTTATGGGGTTCATTGTGTCCAGGCATTGCATAGAGATTGATCCCAAAAAGGTGAAAGCCATCATGGAAATGCCTCCTCTAAGAATGCTCAGATATTTGAGAAGCTTATAAGGAAAGTTGCAGTCAGTTCGATGATTCATCTCCCAACTAGCAGATAAATGCCAACCATTTACGCACATGTTGAGAAAGGATACCTCTTTCAAGTGGGACCCCATCTATCAGCACAACTTAGAAAAACTCAAGGAATATCTGGCAAATGCACCTATTCTTGATCCACCAATGCTAGGAAGGCCCCTCATTTTGTACATATCTACAACTACTACAATGTTGGGGGCACTCTTAGCATAGCTTGATGATGATGGGAAAGAGAGGGCCATTTATTACATCAGCTGCACACTGGTTGGCTACGAGCTAAACTATTCTCCAATGGAAAAAGCCTGCTTGGCAGTAGTTTTTGCCACTCAGAAACTCCACCACTACATGCTCAGTCACATAGTAAAGCTAATCTCCAAGGTTGACCCACTCAAATACCTACTCTCAAAATCCACACTTATAGGGTGAATGGTGAAATGGGTAATGCTTCTTAGTGAATTTGACATCCAGTACGTTGACCGAAAAGCCATCAAGGGACAAGTTATTAATGATCAGCTTGTAGAAGCTCCCTTAGTCAACACATACCCTCTCAAACTGGAGTTCCCAAATGAGCATCTTTGTATGATCGAAGAACAACTCCAGTGGAAATTATATTTTGACGACTCATATACATCACATGGATCAGGGGCAGGCATACTATTTGTGACCCCTTAAGTAGACTACATCCCCTAATCCTTCAAGCTAGGATTCATGTGCACAAACAACATCTCATAATATGAAGCCCTCATGGAAAGTCTTAAAACTGCCATTCACTAGAATATCATGAAACTACAAGTCTTTAGAGATTCCCAATTGATCATCAAGCAAGTCCTCAACAAATATCAAACAAAGGATGACAAGCTATTACCCTACAAAGAGCTTGTAGATAAACTCAAAGAACATTTTGCCAGCATATAGTTCACACAAGTACCAAGACTTCAGAATACAGCAGATGCTATGGCCACCATCGACTCACTATTGGAAATCCCCCATGATGCTACGCAATATGATTTTCTAGTTGAGTAGCTACACACACCCTCTTATGAGAATGTTGACGCTGATATGGTATGCATCTTGGTTGGTCCCCAATCCCCATGGTACCATGACATTCATGCTTATCTAAAGAATGGTAACATATCTCCTCACCTCCCAAATACCCAACACCAGAACCTTATTCGCAGAGCATCCCACTACACTCTTGTAGCCAACACCCTATATCGTCATGGGTATCATAACATCCTCTCCTGATGTCTAGACTCGAATGAGGCTGCCATGGATTTACAAGAGGTCCATGCTGGTATTTGCAGTGTTCACATGAGTAGTATCATCATTGTAAAGTAGCTTCTGAGAGTTGGGTATTATTGGCTGACCATGGAGCATGACACCTGCGAGTTCATGAAGAAGTGCCTACAGTGCCAACAACATGCCAATTTGATCCATGCACTAGCACAAGACTTACAACCCATTGCACCTCTGTGGCCTTTCTCATGTTGGGGTTTTGACCTTGTTGGCATGATCCACCCTCATTCTTTCGACGAACACAAGTATATCATTACAGCCACATAATACTTCACAAAGTGGGTAGAAGCAATTCCGCTCAACTTAATTATTGGTGTCTAGATCTCCAAATTCATCCTCTACCACATCATTTGTCCTTTCGGTATTCCCTCCACCATCTTCATAAATCATAGCTCTCCATTTGAAAACCAGCATGTTACAAAGCTTTGTGACCGGTTCCACATCCACCAATGCTTTTCTAGCCCATACTTTCCACAAGGGAACGACCAGGCTGAGGCAACTAACAAAACCATCCTCAAAATCCTACAGAAAGTTGTCAATGATTTTGGTCCTGACTGGCATTTGCAAATCAATACCGCCCTCTGGGTCTATCACACCTCATTCTATACTCCCACAAGCACCACCCCATACTCCCTAGTATATGGTGTTGAAGCTATTTTTCCAATCGAGGTTGAAATCCCTTCACTACGCATGTCCATGAAGAACTATATCACAGATGAAGACTACCGTGTGGCATGCCTGACATAGTTGGACTTGTTAGATGAAAAGAGGCAATGGGCCTATGATCACTTGATCGTGTACCAAAATCATCTCAAGAGGAGCTTCAATAAAAAGGTACACCCTTGACAGTTCCAAGTCGGAGACCTACTCTTGAAAGAGAACCAGAAAGTACAAGCAAACTATAAAAAGAAAGGAAATTTCAAGCTCACCTAGTTAGGTCCCTATGTAGTGACAACTTGCTTTGGTTCCAGCACTTATCAATTGTCTACACCTGAAGGGGAGCCACTTCATGATCCTATTAATATCATACATCTAAAGCAGTTCTATGCTTGAACCATCAAATATGATCCTGAAAAGAAAAATCCTAAAAAAAATCAAATATGATCCTAAAAAATCCTAAAAATTATAAAATGTCCTGAAAAAGATCATCATCCTAGTGAAAACCTGGTAAACAGGTGCCTTGATGAATCAAAAAAATCAAAAAATGGAAAAAAGTAAAGAGAAAAATACCGTCCAATGATGAAAACTTGGCAATTCAAGCACCTTGGGCAAGTATGTTGGTGAAAAATTTGTAAAAAGGTGCCATACATAGTGGACCATATCATTATCTATCAAACTCTTGTCCCCTCCATCAAAATCCATTCACCACTTTTCATTTCTATTTCACCCATCTCTTGTTCCCAAGGTGTCATTCCCATTACGCTAGCACACGAGATTCACTATCCCACTTCCTGCAATGATGTAAATACTTGTTGTATATAGTGTCCATGCCTTGTACATATCATTTTGGTCCCTCCCAATAGTACCGTTTGACTGCAAAGCACATGACCCAATTGATCTCAATATCAACAATGTTCCCTGAGCAAGTATCCTACGTCACTATGATTCTCTGAAAGTTGTTTGTTTTCCCAACAATATTCCCCATGCAGTCAGTCCCTATCAACCAGGTCCTTGTAGGATGCATCCTTCCTCCATGTCTAGCCTAATCTCAACATCTACAGTCAATTGATCTCTTTTGGCAAAGGACATCTTTTGGTATTATCGCATTGATTTCAATTTGCTTGTTCTATTTTTTTAGTTGATTTTGTGATCTCAGTTGACTACTCCCCTTAAGGCTGCCATGATCATTTATATCATGGTGTGTTGTGATAGGAGGTGTTATTCTGGGGCACAGTCTTTTGCAATCTTTTGGTTTCTACCTGTGAGTCAGTCAGACATGACCCTTGCACATTCCACTGGTGATCTTTTGGGTTACTTGGTGCACTTGGGAAATGTTGTTTGTATGTGGGTTCCCTCTCATCATTCCCACCATGTGTCCTTCAAGATGCATGTGTGATGCTGGGGAAATCCTTGCATGTCTTTTTTGTGTTAGTCCTATGCAACACTTGCAACATGACCTCACGTTCCTGGTAACTGTGGTTCATCCCTTCTGTTGCTATATCAAACTAAGTTCTCAAAACTACATGGTGGTGTTCCCTAAGAACATCCCATGCTCAAGCTTCATGAAACATCCTCTGCCCTATCAAAACATCTGACCAAAGATCCCATCACCCCTATCTAGTATCAAAGCATCATCCCAAAAAAAAAATAGAAAACCACCTCCTAGAGCTTCTCTCCCACATCTCCCTCACACCCCATTTTTCACTCATCTCCCCCACATTCTTGGATTATGTTTGTGCATATATCAACCCCCATCCCCCTCCCTCTCTCAGCAAGGGTGCAGTTATTCAATGATATGTTGTGTCATCCATCACACCTCATCCTCACACTCTCATCTACATTCAAACTCTCTCATTTGATTTCCCAATCCTATCCTAGTTTGCATTATGTCATCTCATCCTACTTTCATTCATTCTCTTGCATATTAGATCCATTTCATGTAATTTTTAATCTTGCATTGTTAGGGTTCATTTTAGATTCATTCATCTTGTTCATTCATCTCATTTTAGATTCATTTTAATCTTGCATTATTAGGGTTCATTTTAGATTCATTCATCTCGTTCATTCATCTCATTTTAGATTCATTTTAATCTTGCATTGTTAGGGTTCATTTTAGATTCATTCATCTCGCTCATTCATCTCATTTTAGATTCATTTTAATCTTGCATTGTTAGGGTTCATTTTAGAGTCATTCATCTTGTTCATTCATCTCATTTTAGATTCATTTTAATCTTGCATTGTTAGGATTCATTCTTAGGTGCATTCATATCATTTAGATTCATTTTCATCTTGCATAGTTACGAGTTCATTTTAGGTCCATTTCTTATCTTCCATTAAGTTGTCTTAGATTCATTAGGTTCATTTAATTATCTTGCATTGTTAACACATTTTACATATCCATAACCATATGCATTTCATCATAATATACATGCATCATGTAGTAACAACATTTTACATCACATCCTGCATCCACAAACCATCAGCACATACACATCATATAAACATCTCATAAAGCACAGCATATAGAAACCACATCACATCCTGCATCACAAATGTGTCAGTCTCATAGCATATAGAAATCACATCACATCCTGCACCACCCATGTCAGTACATCATATGCATCCATACATTCATACATTGCACATCATATCTCCCAGCTCACCATATATTTATCAAAAAAAATCACCACACAAAAATAAGGTACATTTCCCAACCCAAAAGCATGAAAAGATAAAAGTTTGTCTGAGTCCATGATAATACCAATAGTATAGATATAAATATACAATCAGGACTATGCCCTCTGCCAATAAATGAATCATACACAATCAAAACTGTAGCATATCACTGCCTATCTACCTCTCCTGAGGGAGGCTACATATCAAAATCTCCACCTAACGGATCTACCTCTGGTGGTACCTGTAAGATGGGTGGTTGGCTCACTATGCCCTATATCCTTGTGTCCTATATCTTTGTAACCCACACCTCTCTAGATATCATAATAGCCCCTATATCCATGTCCATCCCTACCCCTGCATATGATCTCTTCACCTCTGTAATCTATACCGAACTATTAGCCGAGTGCTACTAACTCTATGAGTGGCTCAACCAAGGGCTCCCCTCTCTTGTCATGTAGCCCCCACTAGTCCCTAATCTATGACTACCACTGGAGCCCATCCTCTTGCTACCACTAAACCTTGAACCTATAAGTAGTGACCGGCTCAACTCCCTATAATGTTGTACCCACTCAGGTGGCATAGCTGCAAGATACAATCCCCAGTAGAACCCAATCTACTCCCCCAACCTCACCAACTACCACTACAGGTGAGACACCTCTCCTAACCACTCATGGGATCCTTGTGTAGTGGTATCCCTATCTCCTAATAGTCAGTCTCACTCTAAGTACAAGCCATCCCTCTCCACCTGCAAACCATCTCTCTCAGCAATCAGGGCTGCTCTCTCCCTCCTCAGTTGATCCCTCTCCTATTGGGTCATCAGACCCTCCTATATAGATTGCACTAAGCACACAATCAGCCCATCCCACTCAGCTCTCAGTGTATCTCACTCCACCTATACCTCTCAGAGCATCTACATTGTAGTATCATGTGTGGCCTGCAGTGAGGCTAGATGCATTGTTGCATCATCCCCCCCACCCCTAGATGATTTGAATCCTGCTCATGGTGGTGGCCCTACCCGTGGTGGTGATCCTGGTGGTGGTGGACCCACCGATACTTGTAGCCCATCCCCTCCCTCCCCACCCACATCAATCCCATCTCCATCTCCATCTCCATCCCTGTCTCCTCCTCTCCCTCCTCTATCCCACCCTCCAATCCTCACCCTATCTCCCCCTCCTCCTCTCCCCCCTCCTCTCCAGCCCTTGTATATAGCTGGTGTCACTCCCTCACCATCTGGTAGCCTAAATCTACCCACACACCCTAGGTGGCTGGAACTAGGCATCGTATGTTGGTGTGGTCCTTGGATCTACCACCCCTCCAACCCAATCCCAAAAAAATGGTTGTATGGCCTGATAAGTAGCCAGCAATCCTCCCCTATCCATCGGTGGCCCAAACTCAGATATCCTCTCATGGGTGGCCCACTGGTACCATCACTCTCCATTTGGAACATCCTATGTGAACCCAAACTAACGAGCTATCCTATCTGGTTTATAGTGCTCTATGATGTAATCTCATCACCTTGTAAGGTGTGTAGGCATTGTAGTGTATGGGAGCTCTTGTGCATCCTCAGCCCATGGTGCCTGTCCAAGGTATGGACACCATGTAATCCCATCCCTGATCCCATCTAGTGTCTCCCACCAGAAGTTAGTATCCCTCATCTCATGGTATGTAACTAGGTCTCCCTAGGTGTACGTTGCAGGCTCCTCTGCCTGTCTATCCATGTAGCTTAAGGTTCGTAGCACTGCTATGTGCTCCCAAGCCTAAACCTGTAGGAGGGAGGCAAAACCAAAACTCCTCCCTAGCATACCTGTTCCATGGTACACTATCTAATGTAGATCCTGGTACATCTTTATGAGCATCAAGGTCCCCCATGCTGCTGGTACCCCTACATCCACTATTTGCATGATCATGGGAATCAGCACTAACGTAATACTCCTCCCACCTGTGTCTGGGGAGAGATACCCCAACACTAGTCCCAGCACATAGTAATGAACTTGTCATCCTGGTGATGCCACTACAGCATGTTGTGCTAATACCAGCTGCCCATGTGCCAAGATTGACTCTACTCCTGGCCCTAGTAGTGGGGCCACTGCTTGTGCCTGCGTGTACACCCTCGCTACCACTGGTACCCCCACACTAGTAATCAAAAGATGTGATATACATCCTCTAGAGTCACTAGCATCTCCTCCATAGGTAGATGGAATGTCCCTATCTCTGAATGCCAGCACTCAGACAATAGTGTCACTAGTGCCATGTATGACCATCTATGCGGCATCTGTGCTAGATAACCCAAACCTAGTGCATCCACCTACGCCCAGTCTGCAGCTATGAACTACTCACTAATAATCAACATTGTTGCACACCTCTTCTAACTAGTCAGCCGATCCACTGACCACTGCATCCAAGCCAAGTCAACATATCAGTTTCTTTCTCTAAGCTAAACCTCATTTTCTTTTTCCCTGCATTCCTGCAGAGAATTTGTTTCCCGCATTCCCACAGGACCTGTTCTCCCCGTGTTCCCATAGAGAATCTTTGTCCCCATGTTCCCATAAAGGAACCTCTTCCCCATTCTCACAACCCCCCCCCCCCGGGCCATGGGAAAGCATTCCCACACCCCATTTCTTTTCTCCCCTTCCCCTGCGAGAATGTCATTTTTCAGCACCCCGCTGCCTAGCTCGTGAGAACGTGATCTCGCAAGGAATCCTTATGAGATCGCGGTTCCCCTCTAGGGATTTTCTTGATCCTGCAAAAATCCCCTGACCCATCAAATTTTGGCCCCTAGTGCATGTTTTGCAGGAACGTGTTCCTGTCCAGAGAGGAGCATTCCTGTGAACCACGCGCTCTGCGGGAATGCATTTTTCTAAGCTACTACAGGAAATAAATGCATAAAAAACTCAACAAAAAGCTCAAATTTTTTTATCCTACCTATAGATCTGGTCCTCCACTCCATCGTACATGTCTCACAATGTCCATCTGATGTGTCAGTCGCCCTCACTGTGCCATCTTGTCCTCTCTTATCAGAGCTTTGTAGTCACAATTTCTAGGCTCTAAGTGTGCAAATGAATTGATTTTGGCTCCTCCAGCCCTTATAAAGGCTGTCCCACACCACCATTTTTGCTCCCAGATGCCTTGATTCCTCCTATTTCTTCCCATCCTTCCCATTTTTCATTCCTCATGGCCTTTTTCACCTTTCTTTCCTTCATTCATACAACTCCTTAGCCTGCAGCACTCTTCCTTTCTTTCACCCTTTTTTCCTTTCAAGTCGCCACTCGGGCCCCTTTTTCTTTCCCCACCATCTTCTTGAGGGGGCATCATCCAACCACATCTTGACCCATAACTAGGGCAACTCTACTACCTAGTCCATTCTTCATGTCATCTTTTTATTGTTAAAAACATCTTCGAAGTAGTGTTATTTTAACACTACGTTGAAGAGGGGCAAAATGTAGACACCTAAATGTGACTACATAATTTAGTAATCATATTTAGTCTTCTCCTAGGACATCTTGTTAATTAAATATTAATTATTTAATTAATTTATGTCATCCCCTAGTTAATTAATTTAATTAATTAACTATAGCCCAATTAAGTATCAAAATGACAAACCTATAGTCTAATAATTAATTAAATCCCTATTCCTCTATTAATTTAAATGGATACATTTATCTAAATAAATTAATTCATAAATCCCCTTTTCTTCCCACTTGGAATTAAATAAAATATTTAATCCTAATTCTCCTCCATTAGCTAATAATCCATGATTAGCTAATTTAATCCTCCACTCATTCTCTCTCCTCCCATCACATCTCCCTAATCCTCCACTTACCCTCTAATCCAAGCCTAAATCACCTCCTAAGCATGTGCACAATCATAATCCAAGATTAAGAAATACTAATCCAACTCAAAGTCAACCCTCATGACATCACCTCCACATCCTCCAATGAGAAATCAAAAGCCTCTTACACCTCTTACACACTTGTCCCCTCTCACACCTTCCAAAGGTACCTCTCCTCTCATCCTCCACCATTGTGACACTTGTCACAATGCTATGCATTTGACAAAGCAAAATCCATGTGCTCTCCCTTGGATGCATCTCCACCATTGCTCACTGCCCTTTTGCCCCTTAATCTTGACCATCCATTTCACCCATCTTTCTATAAAAGGGAATCTCTCCTCCTTCATTTTCATCCATCTTTTATGCAAAGTTATCATGCTAGTTTGAGAGCCTAAAAACTACCAAGCTACCATTATAATGCCAAAATCTCCATTGAAGATTAAGCATCACATTTGAGCACACATTCCATCCTTGGACAAATCTTCTACAACTTGAAGGTTCTTTGGTTTGAGGTTTGCATTCCATTTCATTGCTTGGTCTTCATTTTGTAGGTCTAATCATAAGTGTTTATTTAGATTTCTTTGTTGAATATTTAGCTTGCTTCATGTTCTTAGACATTGCATTTTAGGTACTTACAGGTTAATTTGATAATCACAAGGTAAGAACTTTCCTTTCAATTTGTTCACCATTTTATTCCATACCTTGATTTTATCTTTGTCTTTCCTCTTCCTATCGAATTGTAGATGTTCCCGCCATAAGGATGCATGACTTTTCAACTTTGTGCTTGCAATCTTCACCTTCTTGTCTTCAAGAATGTTTTCATACTCAAAATAATTTTCCATCTTGATGATCCAGTCCACCAATTCATCAGAATCTAGCTTTCCACCATACTCGGGAGGATTGAAATGTGGTGTTGACTTCAAACTTGTCAAAGCCTTCAAAAATCTTTCTTCACCTTGATCCATAATAGGTGCAGGTTTTGCATTCATCTATTCTTCAACTTGATCATCACTAACATCTTCAAGATGTATGCCTCTTCTTTGGGCTATTTCAATAGCTTCTAACCTAGCAGCAATCTACCTTAGCATATCTTCCAATCCTAAATCTACATCTCACCTCCCATGAACCATCTTGACAACCCTCTACAATTGTAGGTCATATCACAATCTACTACCCCACAATCATCAACTAGGGCTTCAAGAGGAACCTACAAACCTAGACCCGCAGACCTAGATCAAGATCTCACCTTTCTCTGATACCACCTAATGCAAGGGCAGGGAGCAAGAGGGGCCAAACAATGGCACACCCTAATGATCCTTGCCAGCTCAACACATGCAGAAGCAAACAAACATAATAGTGAGAGAGAGAATGCCAAATCTTTCATATATTTTCATCAAATAGAACCATACATTCTAGGCTGTAAGGCCTTCCTGGTTAGGGCCAGATATTAAAATGAAATATAGAAGTCCTCAAACATGAGAGGATCTATCAAAATCTTGACTTCTATCTTCTACCCAAACTCCTATCCAAAACTACCTCCTAAACTACAACCAAACAACTACATTTATACAAGAGTCTACCGAACTGAGTCAGTCTTTGGATCCATAATAAATGGAAGGAATGGTCAGATCTAGGACCACATGCTTCCCAATGATGGATTCCAACATGAAATCCATGATCCAATATAAATGCACAACTTGGCCATAATAGAAACTAAAACTAAACTCATCGGTGAGTAAGATAACCAATCAGAAAATAAGCAACGCCGAGCACCAGTGAAAATAACCGACCAGCCAGGAGATAACTGACCACACTTGGTAACCAAAGGAAACCAACCAACTACCAACCAACTCGATCAAAGCAAGAACCAAGCAACACAGACAAATTCCAAATTGTTTTTCGTGACACAAGATTGCCAAGGACCTGAGATGCTCCTGCATCATCATCAACCTTGTCCTTCTTTGCTTCTGACCAAATCATGCTTGCATCCTCTGAAGCTTTCACAAAATTGACTTCTCCTTCAGGATCCAAAACTAGTTCTTTAGGCTTTTTAGGGCTTTCTTGACCTTTCATCCTTGATCTACAAAACTTTGAGATGTGTCCAGCCTTGTTACAAGAGTGAAAAATGACTAGAGGCCTTATATTCCTCGACACAATGACATGAGTCACCATTTTACATTGTTTAGCTGAGTGACCATTATAGTTACATATCTAACATGTAACATTCTAAGAACTTCTGACATTTGACTGATTTTGATTTCTTTGAATATACTGACTCCTGTTCATTTGACTTGTCTTGCAATTCATAGCTCTATGACCAAATTTATTGCATGAATAATAGTAACCATTGAAAGGTCTTACCTTTGTACAATTCCTTGTTGTGTGTCCATGCTTCTTACATGCATAACAAGTGTAGTCTACTAGCTTGTGCTCATTATTAGGTGGTTCAATATGATCCTTAATCTAACTTCTGGTCTCCTTAGTATCTGAGGTGCCTTCTGGTGCTTTCATTCTTGCTCGCATGTTGTCAATCTAATTTTGTGCTTCATTGTATCCAATGTAGCTAGTGTCTCCTTTAGCTCTTCTTGCATACAACTGATATTCTATCAAATCAAAAATGGTGTGCAATTTATCAATGCAATTCTTTTCTTCTTTCAATTTAGATTCCAAGCTTTCTTTGTTGTTCCTTAGCTCCAATATTTCCATGTTTTCTTGCCTCAATTCTTCATTCAGTTGAAGGTTCTCTTTGATCTGTTCATCATAGACTTCTTGATTGTTAATCAGCTTATCATCAAATTGTTCAAGATTTTCTTTCAAGGATGCATTTTTTTCATTCAACTTCTTGACCATTATCCCTAGATCACTAGTAGAGCATTCTTTCAAATCCTTTCTTAGCCTTTTGATGACTAATTGAGCATCACTGAGTTTTTCCTTTAGTTCTTCAATTTCTCTTTCAGATTTGTCTAGGTCTTCAAGAGAAGCTTCAAGATTTCTTTTCAAATGTTTCATTTCTTCTTTGTCCATGATCTCCTCAAGTGGTTAAACTTCTTTGCTAAGGACCAGAGCTCTGATACCAATTGTAGGAATGTGAACACTAAGAGGGGGGGGGTGAATCAGTGTTCACTATATTTTATCTTTTATCTTAATCTTTAAACTGAACTTAAATACTTAAGTACTGAAATGAACATCTACTTAAACATGAAACATGAAATCAACACATAACACCAATATGGTTACGGGGAAACCCAAACAGGTAAAAAACTCGATGGGAATTGACACCCACTAATATTATGTACTAGTGTTTTATGATCCTTGTTAGAATATCCTTAACCTTGTTAGGAGTTTCTTTACAGTGCATTAAGTATAGTAGACCTTGTCAAGGGTCGGACCCTATTAGGAGTCTTTTACAATAAACCCTATTAGCGGTGTGGACGCACTATCATAGAGCTCACTACTCAAGTGGTGAAGGCTAAAACCTTTTGATCTCAGATACACACTATATCTGCTGGATGAACTGTCACTATGACACTGCTTGTCAAATCAGTTCCTTTGATGTGTTGATGCTTTGACCTCTTGCAAAGCTCTAATACATCTTATAGTCTTTTCACACTCTTCTTCTCTACTTATCACAACTCTATATCAACTTTCATACTAATTACAATGGGCACATCTCATATTTATATGTGCATACTAAACAAATAACTAGGTCGGCCCTTTAACCGATTACATACAATGCTTCCAATTGAATTGGCTCAAGTGTGTTTACAAACAAACATATTTACATGTTGGAAACCTAATTACAATAGGTGCACAACCTTTACACCATTATAATATAACTACAAATCAAAATGCTAACAGTCGGCTGCTTACTCTATTCTTCTCTAGCACACACTGACTGTGTAACTTCAACTATTTTTAATTTTTTCATACTTGCATATCTAATCATGCACTCATAGACTAAGTATGAATATAGTCTAACCAACTTATCTTCTAGGATGCATACCATAACTTAGTCATATGCATGTGCACTGATGCTCTGAGCTTTAGGTATTCTGTACACTATCCAATTTTCAACACTTAACTGATTTATGATCTTCTCATCAAGTGCGCTAACTCCAAACTACGGTATGACTTTGTTTCCATAATGAAAACACTATACTAAGTCATATACACTAGTATGGACAACTTGCTAATAGTACCACTATCTCAGTGTGTCCTCTCTGAAAGACCTAGATCACCTATAGGATAATCCTCAGCGAAGATAGGATGGGTCCCCTACAGACTCTAATACTTGATGTAATCTCAGCTCATGCCTAAATAGGTCACATCTAATGGTACCTCTCTATCCTTTGTCTCATCTACATCAATTTCCTCTATGTCTACTATCAATGGTTAGCATATGGCACCGGGTCTTTTATAGTACCTCATTGGATGTGCATAGCGAGGTACTACTCTAGGGACTCCTTGTAATAGGCCAAACTATCTCATCACCTGATCATAATAGTATGGCATCACTATATGATTCTGATGACCCTCTAGTAGCTTCCTCTGCTATGAATATCTCATCTAGAATCATGTATTTGGCCACTCTGTCATCTAGCAGTAGGGTCTCCATATCACATCAGTGCTTAGAATGTGGTCTAGATGTACCCTCCAATAGAGGATATCTCCAAACTATCAGGCATCTCTCAAAGGATACATAAAGACTCTTAGTGTACTTGCATCTACCATCACTAGAACACTTTGTGGATGTGTACATGCAAAATGCTCAAACAACCAAATCTGCAAGAGTGTGCATATTGAAAGACTCTCTCTCTAGTATCTCACTAGCTAAAATAGCTCATGGTATAGCTAGGCTAGCATGTTGTGACCCCATGAGAACATGGTCCTCTCACTCTCCATCCTCTGTATAAGATGGGTAAGAGGTGTAGAAAATGTGGTACCCTTTACATTGGGTAACACAACCAAGGATATTACACAAAGCATCACTCTCTGTACCAAAGGTGTAGGGCCTGATAGTATGGATGAAAAAAGGACTTGATCTGATCGGGTTTGCATCTATGGAACTCATCTCGTAAAATAATCTTTATCTACAAGGATCTCCTCACAAACTCACTGTGCTCTAGGTTTGACAGTCTCACCTCAGACTAGAAGCCGCAGGATCTTGTAGACATCCTCCAATATCACTGTAATCTCTCCTGAGGGAAGATGGAAGGAGCATATATCCTCATCCCACCTCTCTATCAAAGCTGATAGCATGGCTCAGTGTAGTCTAATCTATGGTAGGATTGATACCCAGTATAGTCCCACATCTCTTAGTAACTACATCTCATCATCATCAAGCTCGGATAGCCTCTCTCTGACAATGCCTAGAATCTCTCCAAAGGGATGCTCTTAGAGATGAACCAAGTCCTACAAGCACAAACAAACATCATATCATCAATCTACATCATCAAATCTATAAATCTAACTTGACTAGGTCAAGGTCGACCTCAATTAGGTCAAGGTCGACCTTCCTGGGTTAGGGTCAACCTTGTTGGGTCAAGGACAACCTCATCCTAGAATAGGTGGAGACCTTCTAGTCAATGTTAACCTTCTTGGGTCAAGGTTGACATAGTTGGATCAGGGTCAACCTTTCCTATAGAAATTAGAAATTTGGAAGGTACAGGAACAAACAACAGAAAACTCACCTCAGGAAGTGACTATCCAATAGCCAGGCTCTATCTCAGAAGCTCCATGCATGTCACTTGAAGTTCTCTCCTCAACATCTTGCTTCCTCTTTTTGAATCTAAAAATGGTAAGAATGAGTAAGTATGTCTTCCTTTTCCTTATTTATAGTTAAAATTAGGGTTTCTTGTAGGCTTTACTCATGGTAAACTCAGTTTTCCCTTCTTATGCATTTAGATAGACATCCACTCTTTTCATCATAACTTGAGTTCGGTAACTTAGTTTTTAGTGTCATTAGTGGCATTAGAATCATGATTCAAATACCTAACTTCTTGAATCATTTTAGGAAGGGTAGGAATCCTTCTAATTGGTTTAGGAAATAACTTTTCAATAATCTACATATCCAGTGTATAGAGTTTTCCTTATCACCCTGTTTCACCCTTCAGAAGTAGAAAGCCAAAACAGGGGGGGCCATAAGGGGATTTATGCACTTCTCAAATTATCAAATAGTAAGATCTAGGTGATTTATGGATTTTCATTAACCTTGTGTGTTGCAGGTTCTAACAATTTTTTGTAGGATCTCTACATCGAGGACTTCGCTATATCCTTTTTATTTACTATGATGTTTTCTTACTTTAGCTTGCATATTCATGTAGTGTCATATCTAAGCTAAAGTGGGGGATAAATGTATCATCTTAAAATGGAAGAACTTCCATCTTGATAGGTTTAGCACCCTCTTTTAGTGTATTTATCATGATAGACTTGCATTTAGGATGAATTCTGCACTTGATTCCTTCATTCTAGGTGAAATTAGGATTAGAATCCTAAGGATTCTCCTTAATTTCCCTCCTCTATGGATCTATTTTCTAGGTAGGACTTAGAAATAAGTCCTCCTAGCCTTCATCATATTCATCATAGGACTTTGTGCCTCTTTATGACACTTTTCCCAATTTTGTTATCATTTCTAGGTCTTTGGGCACCCCTGGAACCTCTTGTTTCCTATTCTAGCTGGATCTGGACACCTGGGTCAAGGTTGAGGTCAGCCCTAACCTAGGTTAGAGTCAAGGTCATCTTTGACCTAGGTCAGAGCCAAGGTTTTCTTTGACCTCCTTCAGGATTTGATCCCCCTTTTCAAATTTTGGTCCTGGAGGGCCTCAAAATCAATGTCAGGCTTTCGAATCTGAATGCGGAAGGGTTTTAATTTGAAATTAATTTAATTATTTTCCCTCCTTAGTTGGTTTTTGTGATTAGACCATAATTCAAGGTGAAATTTGAATTATGGGTCCTCACATTACACAACACAATTGAGCAACAAGAGGATCAAGATTTCAAGCAAGCAAGTGATGGTGAAGTGAAGATGCAATATTTAAAGAGGATGATATAGAAGATCAAGCCATTTTTGTGAGTAGGCCATTATGAACATCTATTTGGAGCAAGAGATATCCTTTCTTCTTTGATCCACCATTATCAATATTCAACCATTCAAAAATATAATCATCGGGTCACAATTATAGATTATGAGTTTGGTAGGAGTACTTTAGCCTTGGGGTCTTGGTATGCTTTCTTATCTTATTCAAATCTATGCATTACTTTCTCATACATATTCATGCTAGGGTTTCAATATAGAGGATTAGATCTTGGCATTACACATTCAATACACACTCACATTATATTACAACCAGCTATTTGTGGAGGTGGAGATAACCAAAATGGGGGTTTAACTAAGGAAAAACCTTATATAGCCACCCCAAAACACCATTTTCTGATATCTACAGTCATTGTTTCAAGAATTGAAGTGCAGATCTGAGTAACCTTTTCGGCAAACTACCAAGATCCACAAACAAAATTTATGTCGGAGCTATTTTGGGTCAAGGATGACCTGCAGTGGGGGGTAGGATTGTGCCTTGGGGTAAGACTTTTCCCCGCTATCTGGGTCAAAGTTGACCTGCTTCTAGAAAGACAAAAGTTTTTTGGGTTTTCTCTGTTGCGATTTTCTAGTCCCGAATCTGGTTGTAGAATTTTCTAAGACTATACACAAGCATTAAAAAATAGGTATTTCCAGATTAATTCCATTATGAGGTATGTGTCTTATCTTATCTAATTTCAAGCATTTCTAGATTTACATTACTTATTCAATTCCAACTCTAGCATACAAATGAATAGTGATGAATGTTAGATGCATTGTCAAAGCTCCATTTTACCCCTATTCAAGACCATGGGTTAGTTGTCATTTTTCAAGGATGGTGATAAAAATTGCAACTTCTTGAATTCATAGAGTGGGACGCCTACCAAATTCTGAAACTACTTTTTATTATGGAGAATCAAATGGTTCCTTAGCTTATATAAGGAAAAAGGGACTTTTGATAGATGTAGAGGATTCTGATAGATAAACAAAAAAACCATTTTGCAGCCTTAAATTATAATGTGCATTTGAATCAAAGAAATATAATCAATTGTGCTTTCAACCCTTTGATCTCTCAAAGATTCATTATTCATGTATGATTTTTGTTCTAATTAGAGATTGAATGTGACTTTAGGGTGCTTATATTTAGTTTTCACTGAGTATATTATGCATTAATTTTTTTGGTTTTGTGGATGTTATTGTATTGTTCACTCTATGTCATATATTTGAGGATTTTCATATAGGTGTGATTTTTCCTAAGTGCATGTGTGTTATAAATTTTCCTTGAGATCTCATACCCTCAGATAACCTTGCATTTTCTCTTTCATGTTCTCAAAATATTGGTGTATCACCTTTTTTGTAAATTAATAGTTCTCTTACCCTTTCCCATTTCATAAAAATGAAGTGTCGGCTTCTAAAATCCTTGAGGTTGTTTAGTGAAGTTTCATAAGGTCCCCAATTCACTAAGCTTCTCATAGGCTATGTGTCTAAAATAAATTTTAGCTATCAACGGATCTACTTTACCTTGAGCATTAGCTTGTCTCATACTCCTTCTAAAGTGGGGGATAAATGTACCATCCTAAATATTTAGAAACCATTGATGGTGGATTTAGAACCTATTAGAACACATTTTAGTGAATTCTAGATCTAAATGTATTTATGTTTGATTTCTTCCATCTTTCATTTTTTTCCATTGAGACTTTTCACACTTCCCAAGCCCTGGATATACCTCAAAATTAACCCTATCAGGACTAGGTCAATCTAAGTCATCCTTTTCATAGAAAAGGATGACCCAATTTGGCCTTGTCCTCAAGCATTTAATTTTAGTGGGCTTCGGGCCCAATGTAGAGGGTTTTCTTTCTAATCTTTATTTGTGTTTAGCCTGACAATATTGAATCATAAAATGAGTATAAAAGGACATCAAGGCCTCTCATTTTGAGATCTATGACTATTTTTCAATCCATTATTATGCAATCCAACTTATGTGTAAGCAACAATTTATCAAGTGCAAGTAATTCAAGTAGTTCAAGTTGTACAATTACGGATTTGGATTCAAAACTTGAAGACAAGCACCCATTGAAGATCTCCAAGTCTCTGTCTCTTCAAGTCTTCATTCAATAAAAGGAAAACTATTCTAGTTGATGCAAGTTTTTCTCTAATGGATAAGAAGAGAAACTAACAAGATAGCAAGAAGATCGACAATTATACATTCATTCAAGATCTAGGATTGGAAAGTGTAGATCCATTGCATTTGTGGAGACATCCTTGATCCTATATTCTTTACAAGCATCTTTGTGGGTTTATTGGATCCTAAAATACATGCATGAAGGTTTTTCATGCAAGGTGAGTACTTACATTTACTTTGTTTACAACACCATCCTTATGAAATTTCTATTTCATTACAAGGTTGATTCTTATACAGGGGCTTGACCAAGGAAATATCCTTTCCACAACTGTTTTCCCTTTTTTTGTGTGTGCAAGAACAAATTGTCAAATTTTCAGATCCAAATTTATAGAGTTATAGAACCTATGACTGATCCTTCACAAAATTTACCATGTTTTGACTCTCTAGGACAAGGCCAACTTAAGTTGGCATAGTCATGTGAATCTACAATTTTCACATTCAAAAGATACAGGCACCAAAGTTCTAGATCTAGAACCATTTCTATTCCTAACAATTCTATGACAACAAAATTCAGATCTAAAGTTGACTTGTTTCCTCCTAGCTTCAAGGTGAGTTCATTCTTTTGGTTTTCCATTTAAATTTACTTTTATGAAAAAGATCTAATATTACATATTTTTAGTAGTCATTTCCTTAGTCATGGAATCAATTCCTTTCATACATTTACACATACCCCCACACCCAAAGAATTTGGTGAGTGATCTATTATTCTCTATATAGTATTTCTCACCATTTTCTTATATACACATACTAAAATGGGGCTAAAATGAGAATCTAATTATATATGCTAAATTTTTCAGATGCTACATTTACCCCATCTTTAGCAATAGGATAAGTCCACCTCATTCTCATGGTAAATTATAAGAAAGAGAGAGAAAGAGATGAAGATTCAATCATGGGAAAACTACAAGGAGATATCTCTAAGTTTAAGGGCACAAGCCCCCAAACCAAGGATCTTAACTTGTACACCCATGTGCAAGAAAACATAAAACAAATACCAAAGCCTAGATATTACTAAGGTTCCAAGTCAACTAGTTGAAGGTACCTTTGTATAGGAAATGTATCTACTAACATCATCACACTCGGAAAGCTATTGAAAAAAAAGCACACACTAGTACATTTGAGGTCAAATTCTAACAGCCATTTGTCAGATTTGCAACGCTCATTTGTCAGAATTTTGACACTTGAGTTCATCACCGTTTTTGCGTAGAAGATTGCGATAGAAGACATATCTGTTGGTTTACCAACAACATGTCACGTCGAAAACTTGCACATGACAATAGCTTCATTATGGCACTTCTTGTGGTTCATCCATCAGAATTTTGATAACAAGACCTATCAGAAATATACAATCTCTATCAGAACTAACTGTCAAAAACATATTCTTTCTGACATTAGAACTATTGGAACAGTGATAGTTTGCATCAAATTCTAACAGATCTACCTGTCGGTGATATGGCCTCACTGTCAAATTTTCTATCAAAAGTTCTATCAAAAATTTTCTATTTACGACACTTAAATTGTCGGAAGAGCGATAGTTGTGTAGTATTCTCCGACAAGTTTCCCTATTGAATGTATAGCATTAATGTCGCACGAAATGTCATAAATTATTTTTTTCTGACATTTTGTCTATCGAAGGCATAGTTATTCCATGGAAATTAATTACAAATTGTCAAAAAACCGATGAATAGGCACATTAAAGTTAACACAGCTCAAGAAACCATCATAGGTTGTCTCTTTCTTTGGTCTATATTATTGACAGAATGTTTTACCTTTCATTAGCTCATCAAATCCAGGGATTTGAAAGAATTTAATAGAATATTTTCATGAAAACATATATTATTTAAGTTGACATTGCATGAATTTATCTACTTCCCACACTTGTAGACTATGAGGACGGTGATAAAGAAGCACGGCCATGGGAGGAGATGCTTCTTTATCACTGTCTTCATAGTATACAAGTGTGCGAAGTAGATAAATTTGTGCAACGTCAACTTAAATAATATACATTGTCATGAAAATATTCTATTAATTTCTTTCAAATCCCCAGATTTGATGAGCTAATGAAAGGTAAAAAATTCTATCAATAATATAGACCGAAGAAAGAGACAACCTATGATGGTCTCTTGAGCTGTGTTTTCTTTAGTCCTAGCTACATGTCGATCGTCGAGAATAATCACCACCTTGCATTTATGTACACTGCACAAATTGATCACAGTCTCACAAAAACATATTACACTTGTACATCTCATCAATACTGGAGGCCTAAAGTAATTTTATATGATCACTAGCACATTTCATGCATGGATGAGAAACACTATCCAAAGTTTCTAGATAACTATTTTTGAGAAGAGGAATGAGTGGAGGCCAAAGAAGGGATAATTGTGAAGGTTTTATAGATGTAGGCTACTAAATCATCATCTCTACACTAGTACTCAATCTGGCCTCCACTGCATATACGTCTTCTCATAATCTAAAAACTCTCCATCATTGATTCTCATCATTTTTTCAGCATCTCTGTAGATTGAGACCTTAAATTGTTGAGCTTCTCTTTGTTTCCAGAATAGTTTAACATTCTCTACTTAATAGGGCCAACCACGTGAAGGTGGAAGCTCACCTAGCCCCTCCTAGGAGCCTCTTATGACCCTTTACGACATTTTAAGACCTCTAAGATGTATTCTTAGGGATCATAAAGGGTCATAAGGGGTCCTGGGACACAACAGCTGAGAAACATAAATGTAGGCATCATGGTCACAATTTTTTGGAGACACAACATAATTGAGTGGTTTTTCGAGATGATGCAAAGTAGTGGTTGATTTGCATCATCTGGGAATAGCACTCAATTATGTTGTGTCTCCAAAAAATTGTGACCATGGTGCCTACATTTATGTTTCTTAGCTGTTGTGATATGTACATCATAGTTTGTTGTTGTTGCTGCAACAGAGCCTATATTCCACAACAAAAAGGAAGACATCTTTTTAGCCTAGGTCTGGATCCTACCCCAATTGTCAAAGGATCTAGGGCCAGGCTCGAAAGATGTCTTCCCATTCTATCTACAACATTGTGTCCATCCATGATCTCAGGAACATCATCATCTTTCCACTCTTCATTTGCCAAAATGTATTGCTTCTTCAAGCTTGCAGAGTAATATTATTAATAAAAGAACTCTTGCCAACATTAGGGTACCCACAGATCAAAATAGTTGATGTTATTGGTGCTTGTGCTCAAGGATATCAATTCACTATTTTGAAACAGCCAAATCATTTTTATTTTGATTGTAGAGAAAAGGAGTGCGAGAAAATGAGCGGGTGAAAGCTGATCGAGAGCGAGAGAAGGCATTGCATTTTATTTGATCATGAATGCTCTCTGAAATGACCAATCATGTTTTCTATTTGATTCTTTTTGGTGTTTTTTTTCCTCATATTCAGTAGATAAAAATCATGGTGGCAGCCACTTAGCCATCTTTTTGATGTTCTAGGTATTTTACAAAGATACAGGTATGTGGATTTATCGTTCAATTGCTTGCAATTATTGGTCAAATGCAAATATTTTGTCACATTGCAAGGGCAAGATATCAGTCTGGTGTTTTTGGTTTATGTTAAAAGTTTATTTGGTAAAATCCTCAAAAAACACACTACATGTTCTAAAATGTAAAGAAGTTGAATGTTAAATGTAAGATATATATCTCATCCATAGTAATCAAAAGAAAGGACATGAAAATTATAAGGAGATTTACCAAACCAAAAATATAAGCGAATAGGAAACATGGATTGGTACCTTATGAATTGGTTTTTGAGGTGCACAATCTTCATCAATCTCCTTAGAACAAGACCCCTCCTCACAAAAAATGCATTTAACACAAAAAACAAATCTACAAAACTAAACCAATGGCATGTTTAGAACAAAGAAATAGATTGATAATAATATGCTGAAAATTCTATTATGTTTAATACACGCAAAAGGACTAGTCCCAACAATTCTTAAACATACTTTATTTGATATGATAATAACATGCTAATTAAATTGATAAAGGTGTTATCTACATTTAATGTGCCAATTACTAATTACACAAAAACCAAATTTACAAAATTGAACCAATGGCATGTTCTTCGTATGTGATTTCTTCATCTTTCAAGCCTCTGGCAAAATATTCGACTGCAAATTTCAAATGCATTGCATTTTATTTGATCATGAATGCTCTCTGAAATGACCGCATTCTACTGGTGTCATGCCCTAGCCCATGCTTTATCTCCATTATTTGATGTTATTGGTGCTTGAGCTCAAGGATATCAATTCATTATTTTCAAATGTTTGGATCATTTTGGTCGTGACTGTTCCTCTAATACACAGTCAGGAAATGTAACTGTCTAATGATTATATGTAGTGTTGAATGGATTAAATGCTTTATTCTTGGTAGAAGTGAATGGAAAGAATAGTGTTGGTGTTTGGTTTCATTTATTATTGAATTCAGTGGTTTCCAAGATGTGTTGAGGAGTTTTCTCCTTGTTTAATGTTAATTGTTCCTGCACAATCCACTCATACAATAGTGAAATGCTATGTGATTGACAATTTCATACAACTGGTCCTTTGGCATGTATTAAATACAATCTAGTCACTTATTGAATGCTTTGGAGACTACTGGTTTGACTATCCATGCATTACCAGTGACTAAGATTCATTAAAGGATACAAAACCCTTCATTTTGGGGTTATTGTGTGTGGATTCAAATGTAGGTTTGATTTGGTTAATGTTTAGAAGAGATCAATAAAGTATTTAAAGCCAATCTTACATGTTTGGAGAGGTTTGAGAGGCACTTATAATGACTGTACCCTCACAAACAGCGGCATAGACTAGTTTTACTAAGTTTCCTTTCTCTATTTTGAGGTTTCCTTTCTCTGCCATAGGGGTACAGTCAGAGGGTTCATTGACAAAATGATCCTTTGAATGGTTACTATGAATATGAATGATTTGATATAGCATATTGCTCATTTTACTTGAAGTTTGGAATAGCTTGTGCAAGGGTGAAAGTAGTTTTGATCATTTTGGTCGTGACTATTCCTCTACATAGTCAGAAAATGTAACTGTCTAATGATTATATGTAATGTTGAATGGATTTAATGCTTTATTGTTGGTAGAAGTGAATTGATTTTCCAAGATGTGTTGAGGAGTTTGCTCCTTGTTTAATGTTAACTGTTCATGCACAATCCACTCATACAATAGTGAAGTTACAAAATTGAACCAATGGCATGTTTACAACAAAGAAATAGAATGATAATAATATGCTGAAAATTCTATATATTTTGTTTAATACACACCAAAGGACCAGTCCCAACAATTCTTAAACATACTAGTTATCTGATATGATCAATTGATAATAAAGGTCTAATTATGTAGACTGCTAGCATGAAGGAAGATTTGACCTAGCCAAATTTTCCTTGTACCACACAAAAAAAATGTGTGATAACTATGTCTACTCCAACCTTAATTGTTTAAGAATTAATCATATCAGATAAAGTATGTTTAAGAATTGTTGGGAAATCTATTAGACCTTTGTTGTAAACGTGTCATTGGTTTTCAAATGTTTGGATTCACATTTTTTGAGATTACTGGCATATATGTTTAATGATGCCATTGTATATTATTGTCATTGAAATGACCGCATTCTACTAGTGTCGTGCCCTAGCCTGTGATTTAACTCCATTATTTGATGTTATTGGTGCTTGTGCTCAAGGATATCCATTTTTTTAAAATGTTGACTGTGGTTATCAAATGGACAGTCTGCGAGCTTCTAGCTAGGCGTCATTTGTATTGATAGCTTAGGGCATCAAATGTATTGTATCATTGATAGTTGAGACTTTTTAAAATGGAAATAGGACAAAGAATGATTCTGATTTAGTTTCTCTATTTTGATCTCTAAGTGGCTTACAACCCTAGAGAAGTATATGCAGATTTACAAATGCAGTTGTAGGATACATAGCAGACGATAATTCATAATAAATCCATGCATCCAATTTGAATAGAAATTAATACAAAGAAATAGGGTCCTCCAATGGCCCAATCATCTGGACCTTGACTATCCCCTCAACCAGTGACCCTTCAAAACTGGGTTATCATGCAATCAGTGAATGATCCTTCATTCTCCTAGTCTGCCCTGCATCCAAACATATTGGAAATACAAAATAAAATGATAAAAAGTCTTGCACAATCCCCCTTCCCTCAAGGGACACTATCAACCATCCCTTCCACATAGAATTTCACTGTTGTATGAGTGGATTGTGCAGGAACAGTTAACATTAAACAAGGAGCAAACTTCAACACATCTTTGTTGTAAACATGTCATTGGTTCAGTTTTGTAAAAAAAAAATTTGTGTTAAATGCATTTAAATGGAACATTAAGCATAGTAATAATATGCTTAATCTATTAGTAATTGTAGATTAAATGCCCATAACACCTTTATCAGTTTAGCAAGTTATTATAAGATACTAAAGAAGACCTACTATTTGTCAAAGAAATCTTCATTGTCCCCCACAATGAAGACAATGAAGATTGACCTCCTGCCCCACAACAAAGAACATTGTAATAAGAATAAGATATAATATAGTGTTAGAATAAACTTTGAACAAAGACATGTAATGCTTAAGTTAATGATCTAAAAAGCTGCAAATATAGGAATTGAAAAAGAAGATAGTGCCAAGAAACATTTTCACAAATATGAAAGATGAGGAAAAGTAATAACATTAACAATGCCAATATTCACAACATTAAATTTCACCTATGGATGAGTTTCTTTAGTGGGTTGCCCAACATCAAAAATATGTTGAGTTGCATGTGAGCTATAACTAAGAGTATCCTGTGGAACAGACCCTAAACTTTGAAAGTGTTCTCCAACCTGGCAATTCAAAATTCAATCTAGGCAAGCATCATTAAGTGAAATAAATTATAGACATCAACATCAACATCATCATAATCATTAGAAATAAACTTTAAAGACATATTTTGCATAGTACTATGTTTCTTGAAAGTTTTTGTGATGCTTCTAAACTTTAAAGACATATTTTATAGCTTAATGATAACATAGATTAGTGTTTTGTTTTATGATGGAATGTTGTTGATCATTCATGGTCTTGAAGAAACTTTTGATTGTTTTGATTCTCAAGTCTTGATGTTGTTTCTCAATGTGATATAGACTAACCACAAGATGGTTCAGTTGGTCCTCTCTTTCTATTTAATCATTTGTCTTCTTCATGGTGTAAGTGTTCATTAATATTCATTAATGGCGGGCAGTAATTCATTGGTAATAAAGGCATTGACAGCATTCATAATCATATAGCTCTTTACCTAATCTAGTCACATCATTAACATCGAGGTCAGTTTGTTTGGCCTCGGCCTCAACCTCAACCTGCTCATTAACAATGGCCTCTACACTCTCTACAGCTACAATAAAAATTGTTACATTAATCCAAACACCAATTGCAATTAAATTTGTATTACTACACCAATCAATTTAAGATGTTTAGTTGTATTATTGTGATGCACATCCTCATTGTCATCAACATGCATAGGTTGTGTATGGAAAGAATCAACAAGCTCCAAAGTTTCTAGATAACCATTTTTGGGAAGAAGAAAAAGTGGAGGCCAAAGAAGGGATAATTGTGAAGGTTTTCTAGATATAGGTTACTGAATCATCATCTCTTGTTGATATATTTCAAATTCTACTCTGGAATGAACAAACTATAGAGATCTAACATAGCTAAACATAGAATAAAGTAAACAAGAAAGGATAGAAGATACCCGGATATCAACCAAGTATACTCCAGTCTCTATGCCTGCAAAATGTACTAACAAAGGTGTTGAGGAGAACCTGATTAGTACCTTAGTGTTAGTGTATTGAGGAAGAGCCCAGTCCTAATAGAGGCTTCCAGCCCTAATCAACTCGCAGTTAACATTGCCAATAATTGTTGGTTGTATGGATCAGATCATAATCTAATCTTTATTCATGCTTAGACTTATTCTTATCTATTAGTTGAAGCTACTTATCCTTCACACCAATATATGCTGATCTAAGTTTTCTTAAGGCAGAGAATCAAGGTTTTGGGGGAGGGAAGCACGCTATGTTTTTGGTGCTTCTCTCCCTAGAATCCAACACCATATATATATGAATTGAATTATCTTCAAGAGGGCCGACCTAGTCTTATTAAATATATTTAATGTTAAAGCCAAGAGGCTGACCTTGGGGCCTTAACTAATTCAACCAAAACATATATATAAATGAAATAATAATCTCCTTATTATTATAAATTGCACAAGGGTATTTATTTGATCAGTTTGATCTTGGCCGAAAGGCTATAATTATTAACACTCTGCACTGGTACTCAATCTGGCCTCCACTCCATATACGTCTTCTTAGAATCTAAAAACTCTCCATCGTTGATTCCTGTTATTTTTTTAGCATCTCGATGGACTGAGACCTTAAATTATTGAGCTTCTCTTTGTTTCAAGAATAGTTAAACATTCTTTACTTAACAGGGCCAACCACGTGAAGGTGGAAGCTCATCCGGCCCCTCCTAGGAGCCTCTTATGACCCTTTACGACATTTTAAGACCTCTAAGATGTATTCTTAGGGATTGTAAATAGTTGTAAAGGGTCATAAGGGGTCCTAGGACACAACAACTGAGAAACATAATTGTAGGCATCATGGTCACAATTTTTTGGAGACAACGTAATTGAGTTGTATACCCAGACGGTGGAAAGAAACTCCTGCACCTCTGATTCCAAGTTGACTACATCTATTGCTCATGAATAAAAGATCCTCCAACAGATGTATTCAACTTGGAATCGGGGGTGCATAAGTTTCTCTACACCACTTCGGTACACAACTCAATTATGTTGTCTCCAAAATATTATGACTATGATGCCTACAATTATGTTTCTCAACTATTGTGAAATCTACATTTATGTTTCTCAGTTGTCGTGTTTATGTGCATGTTTTTTATGTATTTTGGATAGTAAGTCTAATTTAATTTGTCTGTGGACTAAGACCTTAAATCATGTAATGAGGATGCTTAGAACACTAGTATATGCAAATTTCATTATTTAATAATAAAAATCTATTAAAATGTTTATACCTTCTCCCATTTGCTCGTGTAATTCCTCTTTGAGTATCCCCTTTCTCCTTTGCATCCAAAATGAGCTCATTCCAATCCCTCACTGGAATAAAGGGAGGACGCTCAAACTTCAACAAGACTTCATACACGCAACATTTGTAGATTATGTTCAATGTGTTATTTACGTTCATAAATCAGTGTTGCATACAAATCTATGGACGGTGCATGATACGAAGCCACACTCAAGCTTGAAAATGATAGTCAATCCATAGTCAAGGTCAAGGAAAAAATGGAACAAATAAGAAAACACTATATGTTAAATCATGTGATTGATAGCAAATTGGGGCTCACCTGAGCCATAAACAGGAAGAATTATTCTAAAAAAAGATGTAAACCATATATATGCGCACTTGAGGCAAAGAGAAGCTATGTCATATCCATATTAAAATATTAGTTACAATATGAAAATACTAAACTAACTAATTTTTGAGTTCATCTCTGCATATGGTCGCAACAAAGATATGTGATTACAATACAGAGAAGGCATTGTAAAAATATAATTTTGGAATTTTCCCTAGCCTGACACGTTTTAGACTCAAATCCTTCATCACGGATAAGTGGAGATGGGTGGATAGATGCAGATGAGTTATCATCGACCCAACTAAAGTATCTGAAGCCATTATTTCCCTATGATGCTCAGTCTACATTAGTTCTTATATTATAATGAATAGTATTTACATTAGAAACATTAAATATATACACATCAGCAACCTTTTTTCTATTTGGGCAGCACCAAAATTGTCATCCAGGGTTGTTCGGTGTCCATGAAGTCTTCAACACACATTGCCCACCACCACATTGACAGTTGGCACATTGACAAGAGTCATCGAGACTATATATCAATAATGCACCGCACCATCATTACTACATTTATTATTTTTATATGAAATACACCAAGGAGTGCCATCAAAAATATTAACCATTTACAATAATGAAAAGTAAACCTAAATCAAATAGCTCATTTTTTTATCAGCATGTGTAGTCTCTGTGTATATGAAAAATGAAAGAAATATGAAGCTGAAATAAAATAGTGAACAAAATAGTATTCCACATAGACTGAATGAAATATACCATCAAAAGAAGGTGACAAAATCCTCTCACGAAGCACAGACATAGGAAATCAAAGAGGGACAAAAGACAAGAAATAAGAAAAATCATTACGACTATAGAAAAATCATTTATACTATAATCAAAAAAAGAAACACTCTTTGTCAACAATTTTCAAAATCATTAGGACTATAGAAAAATAATTAAGACTATACAAAATCAAATTTTAGAAATGGACGGTTCTGATGCTTTGTTATTACAACAATTGAGCATTCATCATTTGGTATTGTGTATTCCATTTAAGTATGTCAACAATGTTCAAAATCCTATCACCAAGCACAGACAAGAAATAAGAAAAATCATTAGGACTATAGAAAAATCAAGTTCTATAAATGGACAGTTCTAATATTGCTTTTCTATTACAACAATTGAGCATTCATCATTTGGTACTTCTTGGTGTATTCCATTTAAGTGTTTTAGTTGTCATGTTTATGTGCATGTTCTTTATGTGTTTGGCTTCTCTCCCTCGCAAGGGATACGTCGATAGATAATTGATTTGAAAGCATAATGATTTGACAGTCTTGAAATTATATGGTAGACAAATCATTAGGAGTGTAGAAAAATCATTAAGAGTATAGAAAAATCATTAAGAGTATAAAAAAATCATTAGGACTATAGAAAAATCGTTAAGACTAGAAAATCAAGTTGTAGAAAAATCATTAAGAGTACTATAGAAAAATCATTAGGACTATAGAAAAATCATTAAGACTACAAAATCAAGTTCTAGAAAAATCATTACGACTATAGAAAAATCATTTAGACTATAAAATCAAGTTCTAGAAATGGACGGTCTTGATGCTTTGCCATTACAACAATTGAGCATTCATCATTTGGTACTTCTTGGTGCATTCCATTTAAGTTTTTCAACTGCCATGTTTATGTGCATGTTCTTTATGTGTTTGGCTTCTCTCCCTCACAAGGGATATGTCGATAGGTAATTGATTTGAAAGCATAATGATTTGACTGTTCCAAGTAATGTTTTTAATCCTTTGAAGTTTCTCTTGATCCTGATGTAAGTTGATTGGATTAAGCAATTTGGGGATCCAATAGGACTTTAGGGGAGTTCAATAAATTTTTTGGAAGACTTAGAGGAACTATTAGCATGACTGTTCCTTCACCTACAATGAGTTAGACTAAATTTGCTAAGTTTTTCCTTTGTTTTGAAGTGTATTTTGTAATCTATTTCCTTTCCATGGACCCAAAGACCTAGGACCCATGGAAAAAGGATACTAACAATGTATTATACAACTCTAATGTTCTTGACTTGCAGAGATTTGAGAAAGTAAAGAGAACACTAGATATGTTTAATGTTAATTGTTCCTGCACAATCCACTCATACAATAGTGAAATGCTATGTGATTGACAATTTCATACGACTGGTCCTTTGGTGTGTATTAAACAAAATAGAATTTTTAGCATATTATTATCATTCTATTTCTTTGTTTTAAACATGTCATTGGTTTGGTTTTAATCTACTGGTGTCATGCCCTAGCCCATGCTTTATCTCCATTATTTGATGTTATTCACTATTTTGAAATGTTGACTGTGGTTATCAAATGGAAAAATAGAAAAAAAAATTGTACACGAATTTTTTTTTTACAAAACTGAACCAATGGCATGTTTACAACAAAGAAATAGAATTATAATAATATGCTGAAAATTCTATTTTGTTTAATACACACCAAAGGACCAGTTGTATGAAATTTTTAATCACATAGCATATCATTGTTGTATGAGTGGATTGTGCAGGAATAGTTAACATTAAACAAGGAGCAAACTCCTCAACACATCATGGAAACCATTGAATTCAATAATAAATGAAACCTAACACCAACACTATTCCTTCCATTCACTTCTACCAAGAATTCCAGTACAAGCACAAGCTATTCCAAACTTCAAGTACAAGCTATTCCAAACTTCAAGTAAAATGAGAAATATGCTATATCAAATCATTCATATTAATAGTAACCATTCAAAGGATCATTTTTTCAATGAACCCTCTAACTATACCCCTGCGGTAGAGAAAGGAAACCTCAAAATAGAGAAAGGAAACTTAGTAAAACCAGTCTATGCCGTTGTTTGTGAGGGTACAGTCATTATAAGTGCCTCTCAAACCTCTCCAAACATGTAAGATTGTCTTTAAATACTTTATTGATCTCTTCTAAACATTAACCAAATCAAACCTACATTTGAATCCACACAATAACCCCAAAATGAAGGGTTTTGTATCCTTTAATGAATCTCAGACACTGGTAACGTATGGACAGTCAAACCAGTAGGCTCCAAAGCATTCAATAAGTGACTAGATTGTATTTAATACATGCCAAAGGACCAGTTGTATGAAATTTTCAATCACATAGCATTCCATTGTTGTATGAGTGGATTGTGCAGGAACAGTTAACATTAAACAAGGAGCAAACTCCTCAACACATCTTGGAAACCATTAAATTCAACAATAAATGAAACCTAACACCAACACTATTCCTTCCATTCACTTCTACCAAGAATAAAGCATTTAATCCATTCAACATTACATATAATCATTAGAAAGTTACATTTTTTGACTGTGTAGAGGAACAGTCACGACCAAAATGATCAAAACTACTTTCACCCTTGCACAAGCTATTCCAAACTTCAAGTAAAATGAGCAATATGCTATATCAAATCATTCATATTCATAGTAACCATTCAAAGAATCATTTTGTTAATGAACCCTTTGACTATACCCCTATGACAGAGAAAAGAAACCTCAAAATAGAAAAAGGAAACTTAGTAAGACCAGTCTATGACACTGTTTGTGAGGGTACAGTCATGATAAGTGCCTCTTAAACCTCTCCAAACATGTAATAATGTCTTTAAATACTTCATTGATCTCTTCTAAACATTAACGCATGGATAGTCAAACCAGTAGTCTCCAAAGCATTCAATAAGTGAATATGAATGTTTGAAAACTTTCCTCTCAACTTCCCCAACCACTCCTAATCGGTTAGAGGGATTAGTTGAGTGTTTAGACACAAAAACTTCTTAAACATACTTTATCTGATATGATGAATTGTAATATCAACAAACATGAATCCAAACATTTGAAAATAGTGAATCGATATCCTTGAGCATAAGCACCAATAACATCAAATAATGGAGATAAAGGATGGGCTAGGGCACGACACTAGTAGAATGCGATCATTTTAGTGAGCATTCATGATCAAATAAAATGCAATGCATTTGAAATTTGTGGTTGAATATGATGCCAAAGGCTCGAAAGATGTTGCCCGTCAAAGATACCAATCAAAGATGAAGAAATCACATACCTTCTCTCATGCTCAGCTTGCACAAAGGAAGATTTGATAGCCAAATCTTCCTTGTACCACATGAAGAACATGACATTGGTTCAATTTAGCATGTTATTATCATATCAGATAAAGTATGTTTAAGAATTGTTGGTAAGGATAGGAATAGTGGAGATTCTAGAAATATCCCTCTAACCAATTAGGAGTGGTTGGGGAAGTTGAGAGGAAAGTTTTCAAACATTCATATTCACTTATTGAATGCTTTGGAGCCTATTGGTTTGACTGTCCATGCATTACCAGTGACTAAGATTCATTAAAGGATACAAAACCCTTCATTTTGGGTTATTGTGTGTGGATTCATCCGCTTTAGCTAGGAAGATCAAGAAGATGGGGCATGAGGACATTGTGGTACAAGAAGTATTTAAAGAAGCAACAAGAAGCAATAGAAAATTTTTCAGGAGTTTGAAACAACATTTCAGAATCCATGAATGGTATGGGTAAGGTGACCTTCATTCTTGGTCATGACTTCAATGAAACATTGGATATGGCTGATAAGAAGAAGGGTCACTTGTTGATAGTGTTCCTTGAGGGAAGGGGGATTGTGAAAGACTTGTTATCATTGTATTGTATATTTCCAATATGTTTGGATGCAGGGCAGACCAAGAGAATGAAGGATCACTCACTGATTGCATGATAACCCAATTTTGAAGGGTCACTGGTTGAGGGGATAGTCAAGGTCTGGATGTTGATAGTAATTCATTGAGGGAAGGGGGATTGTAAAAGACTTTTTATCATTGTATTGTGTATTTCCAATATGTTTGGATGTAGGGCAGACTAGGAGAATGAAGGATCACTCACTGATTGCATGATAACCCAATTTTGAAGGGTCACTAGTTGAGGGGATAGTCAAGGTCTGGATGTTGATAGTGTTCCTTGAGGGAAGGGGGATTGTGAAAGGATTATTATCATTGTATTATGTATTTCCAATATGTTTGGATGCAGGGCAGACCAGGAGAATGAATGATCACTCACTGATTACATGATAAACTAGTTTTGAAGGGTCATTGGAAGAGGGGGGAATGAAGGATCACTCACTGATTGCATGATAACCCCACCAAGCATTCTTTCCTTTAAGTTTCCACAATATCTCAAAATATGATCATTATTCTTTACTTTCTTCTATATGTTATTCTTTCTATGGTTTTGTTATCTCAGAAATATATCAAAAACATTGCAGATGTGCATATAAAAGTAAAATATTGTCCTTCAATTGTTCCACATTGAAGCATTTCCTCTTGGGAGTATTCTCTTCATTTGTACAATATCTGTCAAAAATGGTTCCCATATTTCTTCAAGATCTATTTTAATGTTTATACTACAATTTTGATTAGATTTGACTAATAGTTGATATCATTGGTATTTTATAGCATATACTCCTAATGTGAAATGTGGAGAGAAAGAAAGAGACACACTAGGTATGAATTACATGATATACCCATCATCACTCAGCACTTAAATAATACATTATGGATAGGGAACAACCCCCTAACTTTTGGATGTTTGTTTCATGTTGGCCTCTTATTATATGAAAATGTGTCTTAGGCTAACAACCACAATGTAGGGGCCATAAATTATGGATCCCAAAATAGTGCACACTTGTATTAAATTAGGTTCACTATACTACAAGGGAATGGAAACCATGCAATAGTGCCTCATGGGGATGGAAGCAACCCTTCACCAAGAAGATGATTGTGTTTGCAATATTTACTAGAGGCAAAGAACATGATTTGGTTCTAGCAATTACTCCTAGAAGATAATGGTACCCACAAAACACTTGGAAAAGATAGCACTCACTATATCTTTTATCACTCTTTTAAAGCTGGGACAATAAATCTCAAAGATTGATCAACAAATTCTTGAACACAAAGAACCATTGACAATTATGATTCATGTTTACAATAGCCAACAACTAGTTGTTCCAATCATGGTGTCCAATAATTATGTTAGAAAAAGCATCTACAAATCCCTTACACAACCATAATAGATTCAAAGCATGAACCGTAAGAACCTAACAATGGGACTAAGAAAGATACAGCCTAAACAAATCTTGATCATATTCCACCCTATTGTAAGGCCCAAGAAGTAACTCTATCTTAAAGCTACACATTCATCTAGATGAAGCTCAAAGGTGAGGTAGCTAAAGCATAGCAATACCTGAATGAATATAGGAATAATTTGATGTACAATCATTTGCTAGCTTGGTTTGTGGGTTTTCCACATAATATTTTCCCTTTAACCACATTTATAGTTTGAGAAAATCAGAAAAAATTGTTTCAGATTTATATTATCCTTTTGAATTAGCACACTGCCATCAAAATGCATAATCAGTGGTCATATCAAGAAAATTCCTATTGATTAGTAGGATATCCTTATAAAAATTTGATGCATGGATTTCTTATGAATTATCAACTGCTATGTATCCTACAACTATGAAAGGAATAGTGTTGGTGTTAGGTTTCATTTATTATTGAATTCAATGGTTTCCAAGATGTGTTGAGGAGTTTGCTCCTTGTTTAATTTTAATTGTTCCTGCATAATCCACTCATAAAATAGTGAAATGCTATGTGGAAGGGATGGTTGATAGTGTTCCTTGGGGGAAGGGGGATTGTGAAAGACTTGTTATCATTGTATTGTGTATTTCCAATATGTTTGGATGTAGGGAAGACTAGGAGAATGAAGGATCACTCATTGATTGCATGATAACCTGGTTTTGAAGGGTCATTGGTTGAGGGGACAGTCAAGGTCTGGATGATTGGGCCATTGGAGGAACCTAGTTCTTTGTATTAATTGCTATTCAAATTGGATGCATAGATTTCTTGTGAATTATCCGCTGCTATGTATCTTGCAACTGGATCTGTAAATCTGCATATACTTCTCTAGGGTTGTAAGCCACTTAGGGATCAAAATAGAGAAACTAAATAAAAATCATTCTTTATCCTATTTCCTTTTAACAAAGTCTCAACTATCAATGATACAATACATTTGATGCCCTAAGCTATTAATACAAATGGTGCCTAGCTAGAAGCTCATGGGCTGTCCATTTGATAACCACAGTCAACATTTCAAAAAAATGGATATCCTTGAGCACAAGCACCAATAACATCAAATAATGGAGTTAAAGCATAGGCTAGGGCATGACACCAGTAGAATGTGGTCATTTCAGTGACAGTAATATACAATGGCATCATTAAACACATATGCCAGTAATATCAACAAACGTGAATCCAAACATTTGAATACAGTGAATCGATATCCTTGAGCACAAGCACCAATAACATCAAATAATAGAGATAAAGCACTGGCTAGGGCATGACGCTAGTAGAATGTGGTCATTTCAGAGAGCAACTCCCTCAACAATAAAATGAAATGCATTCAAATATGATGCCAGAGGATTGAAAGATGAAGAAATCACATACCTTCTCCCGCACTCAGCTTTCGCTCCTTTTCTCCCGCTCTCCAATCAAAATAAAAATGATGAGGCTATTTCACTTTTTTTTTTAATGTATACCTCAAATCTGTCAGAGTTTCGATGGTCAATTAAACACCCATCAAAATACTGACATCATCGGGGCCTATTACAAAAAAAAAAAAAAAACACCAAATTCATAAGAAAAAGTTACCCGTCAGAAACTTCTATCCAAATTTGGCCCCAAATGTAGTAGTGACAATTGATCACATAAAAAGAGAAAGAGTGCACATCAAAGATAAGGAAAGGCTCCATGATCCAATCAAATAGAAAAGTGTATTATGCTATGGAATCATAGAGGATAGAAAAGGACAACCATGGATGACACAGACTAGCTAGTTGTATTGTTCAAGGTTATCCATAAGAGAAAGGAGGAGAGGAGTGGGAAATGGTCTAGAAAATTATGTTATGCTAGTTCCACCCATTAAAGAGACTATAAATAGGGAGTAATTCTCTAGCACGTGCTAGTTAACTCATTAAAATCTACACAAATGAGAGGCTGAATAGTCTAGAAAATTGTGTTATGATAGTCAACCCATAAAAAGGATAGGTCAAATGTTCTAGAAAATTGTGTTATTCTAGTCAAACAATCCTGAAAATGTATGTAAAGGAAAGCTCCAATGGGCTAGAAATTTGTGTTACTCTATGTAGTGCCTCTTTTGGTTTCATTTTGTTCCATGTGATGTTGATTCAAAATTGGACTCTATTATTATTTTGTCTTTACTAATATCATAGTTGATTAGATTTTAGACTATATTGTTGTTTATTGTTTTTTATCATATCTACATGATGATATTGTTTGGATGTGACATGATGCTTTATGATGATAGTTGGGTATTTTGTATTCGAGAATAATGGATTATGTTATCATGATAATTATATATTTTTCTTGTTATATTGTTCCTTTATGTCAATGAATATTTTATTTAAGGTTTTCATTGCTATAAGATGTATATGATGTAGAAAGATTTAGTTTAATGATTTATATTTAAATTAAAAAAAATTGATATTAAAAGAAGAAAAAATTGGGGGCTAACCCAAAAAATAGAAGGAAAAGCCTTAGAAAACATAGCTACCACCCATTAGCAATAGAATAAGTGACAACACATAGTCAGCCTATCCCCTTTCTTAATATCAAAAACCCCATCCCGCTACTAACCTTACTATGCAACCAAGTATTAAAAGTGTATTGCATCCATTAGAGATGGAGTAAAATTTCTTCAAAATAAACATATTAGAAAAGTGGCATGTCAGGTCAGACTCAACCAACATAATCATTAAAACCATAACAAAAAGAAGCACAAACAACACCAAGGGAGTTAATCTTTGTTGTCCTTATCTAGCTTGGAAAGTAACAAGCATGTCCAATCATCCTCCAAAAACCTAAATAGGTTCTTAGTGGTCTTTCTACTAGTGTCTTCCTCCTGTTCATCCTTGTCACGCTACAGAAGGCACAAAGTGGTACCCAAGGAGTGCAACACTTTGATAGAAAAATTGGCCAACCTATTGAAACTACAATCTAGAATCTCTATCTCCTTTCAAATTTTACTTACTTCCTTTGAATTTGTCACACATACAACACAAGGACCATCCTCCATCTTGTCACCCTTATCAACAACAAAATCATGGGTACCAACATTATTTCTCCCATCCTCATTAGCAATGTTTTTTCCTTTGATATTGATTTTGGGAAGGGAATTCATCATCATGGGAGAGACATCCTTTCTCTCTTCCTCATGTTTCATGGTGGTGGGATCCTTAGTTTTAGTTTTTAAACTAGCTAAAATATGAATGGAACTAGTTCTATCATTATTATCCATGTTAGTTGACGTAGGGAAAGCAAGGAGGATCCAATTAAGGACAGTCCTTACAACCAGCCAAACACCACAATGTGGAAATACACAACACAATAATGTATTCAACTAAATTTTATTAGCATGCCTATCTGTAAGGCCTTCTGGGTTATGGCTAATTACAATCAAGAAATAGTTCTGCAAGTTCAACAAAGATCTAATCCAACTCTAGCTAGTCCAACTCTGAAACAAATCAACAACTGATGGAAACCCTAAGGTAAATCTAAACTTGATCTCACAAGCCTCCAAGCAATCTCCTTGTCTCCAAGAAAACAACCACTAGCTCTGCTATTACAAACTATCAGATAACAATCTAATCTTCAAGATCTCACAGGATCCAGATCTAATCACTAACTTCCACTGACTCCCATCATGCTAAACAACTACCCCAAACACTCCTTAAATACTAATCTTCAGCCACAAGTCAGTTGGAAGAAACAATCACCTCCTAAGCCAAGTCAACTCCTACTACAAACAAATATTAAATGCAATACAAGTCGGCTCTCAAATAGCCTTAAAAACATTTAATTCTCCATGTCATCCTCAAGATCTACATAGGAGAATACAACAAAAGCTACCAACAATAAATGCACCAAGTCATCCAACCAAACCACCAAGAACTCCAGTCGGTAAACTAGAACTACTGAGTGCCACAGAAACAACTGAGCCAGCTAGGCATCACTGAGAAAGCATGTCAACCAAGAACCATAAGCATCACCTAGTGTAAGTTGTGCTGAGTGCCAGAGTTTACTAAGTTCCCTTTAGCAACTGAGCCCCTTCAATGACTGAGACCATCAGTCAAAGCTGCAACTGAGTAACACAGAACCAAAACAACACACCTCCATGTAGATTCACTGAGTACCCTAGAATTCCCTTGCATCAGACACCTTGGGTTTGAAAAGATGTTCTTATATACTGGAAAAATATCTTCTGGGATTCAACACATAAACCCTGAACTAGTTCTTCACATACAAGTCCTCCAACCTTTCAGCTTGCATACTCTTCCACTTTAGTTTCCTCTATCTTTTCAAGTCTTTCCTTGATAACACATAGGTCTATTCTCCACACTGGTCATCCATACCTTCAGGATCTGCCAACTCAACTTGGCTACCAATACTCAGGCTTCTCCTACCAAGTGTTGTATCTAGCAATGGCATCAAGGAAAACTTCCCATCATCCTTCTCAATAGTAAACACATTCTTGAAACAATCATACATAGCTCTGCAATCATATTTCCAAGGTATACTGAGAAATATATGACAACTATTCATCACCACAATATCACATAACACAAGATCATTATATTGGCCAATCTAAACATTAACAAAACATTGTTCTCTTACTTCTAGAGCATGATCATTTTGCAACCAGCCAATCCTATGAGGATAAGGATGCTTCATTCTCTTCAAACCAAGTTTCTGAACCATCTCCTTAGTAACAAGGTTATTAGTACTACCAATGTCAACAATAACATCACAAATTTTACCTCTAGACTTGCATCGAGTCCTAAACAAGTTACTCCTCTAATAAGGTTCCACCTTTGTACTGAGCAATGTTCTCCGAACTAGCAAGTTCTCAAATTTAGATTCATTCTGAATGTTTTCATTTACCATAGTAGTTCATCGGTCACCAAGCTTCTTCTATGTACACTCAAAATAACAATGTCCTTCTTCACCACAATTATAACAAGTACCCTTAAAGATAAATCTACATGTCTTCTTCTTCAATTCCATAGGTTTCAGTTCATCTTCTGTAGTCGGTTTATCCTTCACCAAGTGATCAATCTTTTCCTTCCTTTGGGGATTACTATGTTGTCTCCTTTTCAACTTGTCTTCTACCTTCAGAGCATACTGATAACAATCATCGATAGAATCAATCTTTAGCATACCAAGCTCATCCTAAATATTGAATCTCAAACCATTCACATACTTAGCTACCTTTTCCTTACCAAGTTCTTTGTGTCCAGATCGAATAGTAAGTTTGTAGAACTCCTTGGTATAATCTTCAATAGTCATATCTTTTTTCTTCATATTCTGTAACTTCTTAAACAAGTCAAGCTCATAGTCGGCAGGTATGAACTTAGCTTTCAATTTAGTCACCATCAACCTCCATCGATTGATCTTCATTTCACCTTCATCTTCTCTATCTCTTTGTAATTCTTCCCACCAAAGAGCAGCATGTCCTTTCAACTTAGTATGTGCCAATCTCACTCGAAGAGGATCTTCAATTTCTTCAAGCTCAAAGAAGTCTTCTAATTCACCAATCCAATTAATTAGATTCTCAAGTTTCAAAGTACCAAAGAAAGTAGAAACTTCCATTTGGTAACTAGTACTTAACTAAGCTCCAAATCTAGTAACTGACTAGTTCTATCTTCACCATATCTATCTCTCTGATCATCACCATGAGATCCAGCAGCTTCAAAGTCTTCAGCAGCTTCCTCATAACCATCCTCAGTACCAACATTCTGAGGTACACCATTCATAGCCCTCATGATCTTAGTGATCATATCATTCTTTATCAATTCCATCTCAGATCTGAAATTAGATTTCACCTTCTCTATTATCTTTGATTCCACATCATCATAGAGATCTACAATTTCTCTAGGGTCCAATCTTCTCAGAGGCATCCTTCAAGATTTTTGAAAACCCTAAGCAATAAGTCACCAATAGGGTCCTGGTGCAAATAGCCTCAATTGGTTTACACACTCACAATTTTCAAGCTCTGATACCACCTAACGTAGGGCAAGCAAGGAGGATCCAATTAAGGACAGTCCTTACAAGAAGCCAAACACCATAATGTGGAAATACACAACACAATAATGTATTCAACTAAATTTTCATTAACATGCCCGACTGTAAGGCCTTCCGGGTTATGGCCCATTACAATCAAGAAACAATTATGCAAGTTCAACAAAGATCCAATCCAACTCTAGCTAGTCCAACTCTGAAACAAATCATTAACTAATGGAAACCCTAAGGTAGAGCTAAACTTGAGCTTGCAAGCCTCCAAGAAATCACCTTGTCTCCAAGCAAACAACCACTAGCTCTACCATTACAAACTATCAGATAACAATCTGATCTTCAAGATCTCACAGGATCTAGATCTAATCACTAACTTCCACTGACTCCCATCATGCTAAACAACTACCCCAAACACTCCTTAATTACTAATCTTTAGCCACAAGTTGGCTGGAAGAAAAAATCACCTCCTAAGCCAAGTCAGATCCTACTATAAACAAATAATAAATGCAATACAAGTCGGCTCTATAATATCCTTACAAACATTTAATTCTCCATGTCAGCCTCAAGATCTACATAGGATAATACAACAAAAGCTACTAGCAATAAATGCACCAAGTTGGCCAACCAAACCACCAAGAACTCCAGTCGATAAACTAGAACTACCGAGTGCTAGAGAAACAACCGAGTTGGCTAGGCATCACTGAGAAAGCATGTCGACCGAGCACCATAAGCATCATCGAGTACAAGTTGTGCCAAGTGCTAGAGTTTATTGAGTTCCCTTTAGCAACCGAGCCCCTTCAATGACCAAGACCATCGGTCAAAGCTGCAATCAAGTAACACAGAACCAAAACAACACACCTCCATGCAAATTCATCGAGTACCCTAGAATGCCCCTGCATCATTAGTTTTACCACTTCTTCTGGAGTCATAACCATCCTCATCTTCCTCTACATATCTCCCACACATAACTTTCTCCTTCTTATGAGGTTTAGTTGCAATCCTATTGGGCCTATAGGGGGTTTCACCAACATCCACATTTGAGTCCACCATGTTAATTTGGGGTTCCATTTTGGGTTTATGGAGGCAATTGAGGGACTCATCTGGGAAATTTTATTCTTCTTTCTGGTTTTAAAAGAGGATTCAGATGGGGATGCATGGGGTTTCTAGGGTTTTGTTTTCTTCCTACAATCAGTAGGTGGGTCCTCAGAAAGACTAAGGGAGGTTGGGAAACCTTGTACAACAATGGTTATGATGGGAAGAGATTGAAATGGAATCTATAGAGTTAATACATCAGCCCCTATAGAATGGTGAAATTTTTGCACTACCTAAAACACTCACACACCTCTATAACAGTAACTTCTAGATAATGTAGCAAGAAGAACATGAAGTAAATGAGGTCATGGTAGCAAAAGTGATTCAACAATAGAAAATAATAATAATAGTACACCCCAAAATGACCCTCAAGTGTAAAATATTTCATAATGACCATACACACCTGATCCCATAGGGGAGGGAGCTCCTCCCTATTAAATTGACTGCATAGCTTGAGATGATTTTCATTTTTCCAAAAGAAACACTCCAAACTAGGTTCATTTGACACTTTTCTCATTTTCTTCCAATTTATGCCATCCGTCGAGAGCCCCATTGCCTAAGAAATGACTTACTCATTAACTTCGAAAGAAATTCCCCCCATAGTGACAGGTTTGTCAGACCATCTATTAACAAACTACATTGAAAGGTTCTGATCAAACCATGTCATTACCTCCATAAATGACATAATCCCACCTTCATCAATCATCATTCACATACGAGAATTATCACATGTGGCATCTTCAATTTTATCCATTTTTTTTCTGACCCTTTCCCCACCCATATGAGCGTCAAAATTTGAATTCTCTAGAGTGGTGTTAGAAAAGTGATTAGGAATGGAGAAAGGTTTAAGGTTTCAAAGCACACAATCACTATTATGAATTAAAAGCACACAATTAGAGTATTTAAATAAAAAATTTAATTTAAATGCAATGCTTAATTTAAATGAAATATATTGAGGATTAAAATATGGAATGGCTAGTACCACAAAATTCTAATACATATGATTGATATATTTTATTATTCACATATAGGTTTTGTCTATTTATATTATGAGAATATGCACTTGATGTTTACTTTTTTCAGTGAGAAGGAACCTGACACTATTCCACCTGAGTTGCAGGTTTGAGTGTGTCTTATCCCTAGTAATGGAACAAGAGATATTTTAATCAACCATTCATATTTATCCAATATCATCCCTATATGTGTGATGTATATATTATTGTTATTATACCTTTGGTACGGGTGGGTAAATCCAGATTTTATATACATTTGTGATAGTCTAATTATGTGTTTGTGTTGATTGTTGATTTATTTGTTGGGGGTTAATTTTATTTATCGGCTAGCTTGTTGTAGTTGAATTACATTTTAATTGGGCCTAATTTAATTAATTTGGTAAGTCTAGAGTTTGTTTAATTTTATTTCAGTAATTTAATTTTGAGTCATTTTTAACCCTTTTGGCAAAAATTGACTTAATATTAGAGGTAATAGTTTTTTTTCATCATTGTTCTTTGGTGTGAAAGTTCCAAAATCACTAAATCTCTTGTTGTGTTTGATCCTAGCATCAAATTTTTCCAATTAGTAGCTCATTGGATTTGTGTTGCAATTTCTCTCGCTTCTGTGGAGCCATTCTCAATTTGGCGAAGGATTTATTTTCTTTCGGTTGTTTTTGTGTCTATAACTTGGTGTGAGGTAGGGGTTCTTGCATTTTATTTTTTTCTTAGCTATTTCAATTATTTCTTGTTTTTAATTGCATTGTGGTATGGTAAATAGTATTTTCCCCACTTTCCCTTCTATTTCCATCACCTAATTGGGTTTGTATGGCTTGTGAGGTTTTTTATTTGAAATTTTCCACTGTGAGGCTAATCATATTTTTCCATGGTGTCGGATTTAAAATTTTATTATTTTTTTTGGGTTAGTTGAGCCTTAAGGGAAAATGAGTTTTAATTGTGTAGCTATATTTTAAATTTGATTTCTTGATTTTTTTCATGGGAGCATCATTTTACATGCTATCTAGTTTCTCCTATCATCATGTTTGACATAATCAAATTGTTTGAAGTAGTAGTAATCCATGTTTGTAGTAGGATTGTGGTATCAAAAAGGATTGAGGAAATTTTACATAGCTAACATCATGATCCAAACTCACCCATTTGATGTTAAAATGATGATTTTCTTATCTTGTCAGTTTTTGCCCAATTTGGGGTTTTCATGCATTTTGTGGCTTTTTGAACCTTCCTCATGTTCTAAAGAGATGTTTGGTAGATTTCCTTGGATCCCATGCTCTAGGAAAAGTGTCCAATTGAGCTATCAATTATCTGTGCCTTTAATTTCATTTACTTGGCTTGCATGTCTTGAGTGTTTGGGAGTGGATTTGTCATCTAGTGATTTCTTGGATTTTGTGGGTTCTTGTGATTTACATCCTTGAAGTAGATAAAGTTGACAGTGCATCTTTTTTTCATGTCCTTAGTGAAGACTCAGTGGACAAGCCATTTTATTTCATGTCCTCGGTGTAGAATGATTGGAATAGCTTCTTGTTTGGGATCCTTCTTGATGTTAAGCCATAGGACTAGGTTTGTTGAGTAGTCATGGGGAGTGTTAGTGCATTTTCTTAGATGAGTCTTGATGCACAGCCCTGAGTGCTTAGATAGAACTCTCTCATTCCTAGATTCCTGACTCACACAAGAAAAAGACTAATTAACAAGGACCAAGTCCTTCTTCACTTCGAGCTCTAGGCTACAGGCGGGTGTACCTATTTCATTCCCTTCTTCAAAGGATCATAACATTAGTTCATACCTTGATACAAACATTATCTTCTTAGTCCTTTCAAACATACATGAAAAGTAAATTGCTATTTAAATTTGATTGATGAAGAAACCCCTGCAAGTTGAGGATAGACCAGTGCCTTATCCTAGGGCAGAGAGTCAAATAGAAAAACATACGTCTATAGAGATCTTCTAAATGAAATAGAAACAGAACCTAGGTGAAATGCCTTACAAATCACCCTTTCTTAAACACATTTAATCATCAAATTCTTATAGCAATCTTGAGCTTTCAGAAGTTAATCTAAAGATTTAACCCTTTCCTTGAAAGGAACTAAAGACTAAACTCACAAATACCTTATAAATGGTGTCATAAGAACTGCCTTACAGATTCAAGACACAAAAGATTTAGAATTAAAATAGGAAGACAACCAAAATCATGCAAGGGAATTCCATTGTATTTAGGTAGAATTTCACTGTATCAACATATTTCAAAACTGACAATCATTCCCAAGAAATTCAATCATGGAGCCAAGCCTCTCTGTACAGTATATTTTCAACATCCCCGTTACAACCAGCAGAAAACCAAGATATAGGAGAATAGAAGAAAAATCTCCAGTCACCGACACCTATCTGTTCTCCAAAATATCTGCAACCACTATGCCCTTACAAACCTTTTTCCCTCCATAATTGTCCTCAGAGTTAAAATCACTCACTACTCCTTCCCACTTGCCCAAAATTGATTTCTGATGACACCAATGAAAATTTCATCTCGCGGTGTTTCCAACGGTATACTACACTTGCATATTTGAGTAAAAACTCAACCCTCAACACCATTTTCAAATTTCAACGCCCAAGCAACTTACAGATTCAAAAATTTTAAAGGTTAGACTATATCAATTTGCTTTAAAATTATGCACATAGATTTTTTAAATGGGTGGGTCCCACATGTGCCATATGTCAAAATCTGGTTGGTCCTGTAGACCACATCATTGCCACCTTGTCATATTTGTCACTTGTCCATCTCCGATTGGCTTATGTCTCCACCTAGACATTCTCGCCATGTCATCACATCGCCACATGGTAGCCTGGTCGAATGATCGCATGGGCTAGAAATGGCCCATGTGATCATGCGACCACTCTGCAAAATTTAGTTTCCTCCTGGGCGCGGGCATGGAAATCAAGGAGTTCACATAAGCGGTTGCACAAGCATAGCCTCCACTACTTCAACTTATTTCATATTGGAGTATTCTTGTATATATTCATCATATCTTCCCCACTCTGGATGAATGTGGGATAATTCTGCTGAGAGTTTTTAGACTTAGCATTCAAAAATTTATCTTCATTGGCCAGCTAGTGTGCACAAAGGCGTAGGCCCGCAAGCAACGGTAGCCACATAGCCACTCTTTCCAATTTGCTCTACATGTATATTGAGTGAACTTGGTTATAAATACTGCATTCTTACTATACTCAGCGCATGTGGGATATACTGTAAAATGCCTTTGAAAGAAACGTGTGCCCAACCATTCATTCATGCAAGCGTCTTTTCGTGATGGCTTTCTTTCTCCACGCTGGTGTATGGTTTTGCAATATTTTGAATAGCTTCTTTATCTTCTATAGTAAGGGAGTCCCAACCAGGCATTTTGTCCACTAGACCAGTCCATATACACATTTCTAGAAATCATTTGGCATGATGCCAACCAGGTACTTTTCCATGGAACTAGGGATTATCTGATTCAGACATGACTGCAATGTGAACCTCTCCTTTTGTTATCTTTTCATTTCATTTTTTGCATGTTGCACAAGAACTTTTTGCATTCTCAATCACATACTCATTGTTATCATCCTCTGTAGCACTTACACCAGTACTAAGAGATGCTCCTTCCAAAGGATTTTCCACATACTTCCTCAGCTTCTGCTGATCTTCCCATCTAAGAAGATCAACCCCTTCCACATCATCTAATATTCAAATTTGACCACGTTTCTTCATAATACACCCTGCATGACTCCACAAAGGCATGTAGCCATCAAACTATTGAGATTGCACCATTTTGGTGATTCTGAAGGCATCCTTTTCGATGGTATTTTTGCAAACCTTGTAGGACGATCTTGCAAACTTGGCATACTCTGTTTTCCATGGCTTCGAAGGATTCACCGTCGTATCAACTAGGGTTTCTTTGATGCTCAGGGGCTCACAATTCTACTTGTGTTGATAGCTACGAATGGAATTGGCTTCGTGGAGGGCTTAACATTGGACTCTGTGCTTGTCTTGATGATTCAACTTGATTTTTCCTTTTGCATGTGATCTTGATATAGCTTATATGATTTACTAACAACATCTAGAAGGCACATGCTATTTTGAATATTTTTAAGTTGCTCATAGTCTTCTCCAAATGGATGAACAGACCTTGCATCTACAAGTTTGGACTCCTTTGTTGAATCATTAGAGTAAAAGGACTCAGCTAATTCTGACCCCTTATTCAAACATCATATTATTTTGTTAATGTCATTTAGCTTAGTAGCAATCCTAGACTCCTGAGCATTTCTTGTTGAAGTTTCTAACATAAAGTGGCCATGACTCACAAAATCAGAGTTTTCTCCCTGAGCTTTAATATTTTGACCTTTATGTTGAAATGATTTCATTACAGCTTCATTCTTTTATGTTGTATCATTAGTGCAAAGAACTTTCACTTTGCACATGAAATATAATCATCTCATGCTTAGGAAACTTCTACTATCCTGGAGGATCTTTCACAAATTGATAAATACAAACTGTCAAGAGAAGAAACATGGCTTGAAAAAGAAAATTATTGAAGATTGAAAATACTTGTGATAAACGCTACCTCCTTCAACTTCATGTGCCTATCGTGACCATCTCTTAACTCCATATTGTGTTTGTGATATTACCAATCTACTTACTTTATGCTCATCCATTTATTCAATGTCCCTTTTGAATTTCAAGTGTGCAGCCAATTTTGTCCACCCAAAATGGTAATCCCTTGGTGAAACCAAACGTTGAACGTCAAAATTACAATCACAATAGTCAAAATACTATGAACCTATACACCTTCCCAATAACGCTAATTGGCCCCTGAAAGTGGCTTCAAAAACTAACAATAAGGCCTGACAAGATCTTATCGTGTGACCGACATAAACCTTGATATGCGTAGAATCACCTTGCAAAATGGTATCCCTTGACTATACCCAAGGTGAGAGATATTAATCCTTGAAGTCAGTCCTTTAATTCTACCTTTTGTAAACCACTGTCTCAAGTAATAAACTGCATCCGAAATCAACTTGGCAAAAATACCAAATGAATCCTTGGGAAGCCACAAATTGGCACATAAGTACAGTGAGATGCAAACATCATGGTTCAAACATCATCCTGATCCGGGAGTAAACTGGGCAAAAGATATAGCCCTGTGAAAATTGGTACTTGCAAAGATAGACTCAAAACATGCACAGAACTATGAAAAGTTGCATTTGGAATTGACTTTGAAAACATACCAACTGGATTGGCAAAAAGCCCTAACTAAAACTAGAGAAAGAACCCTATGTCCATAATGCAACACAAAAAGAATTTCATTGATAGGTAATACAGGTAAAAGTTATTTGCTGGTAAATTTGACCTCCGGCAAACTGGTGCACTTCACAATCTTTGCAAACAGCAAAAACTGCAAATGGAATCGCATTGGGAAACTCATCCAATGGATTCGTCATGAGCTGCAAACTGATAGGGGTAGAGTAAAACTTGTCCATAATGCAGGGAAATGATTAAAACCTTTCTACCAATCCATCGGATACAAGTTATAACATGTCAAACAGGGTTCCCGACAAAACTGGGAAAAGGGCCAAGTGCAGAAACTAGAAAACACCTCGGGAAGGGGATGAATAAACGGGGTCAAATCTTATCACAAAGGCCTAAAACCTGACACATAGAGAGTATGCAATGTTTACAACAAGACACTAGGCTAAGATTTTCATGACACTCTCTAGGGTGCACTTTATTTAACCTCAAAGTGACCCTTCCCGATGAATTCTACACTTCAATTTTATGATTTAGAGACCTCCTAGAAACAGACTGATGCAAACCCATTTCAAACCCTGAACTGAAGGCTCAAATTGACTCAATGGGACATATGCAAGGTTCAAAAATATTTAATTCTAATGACAGGACCTGAAAACCACCCGATCCACATATGCACTTTTAGACCAAATAGAGCACTTAACCAACAATTTACATGGTACTCCAAAATTGAAATTTGAGTCCCAATAGGGAGTACTCCTTATGTGAACTCCAACCTATAAGTGTTCACATAGGTTGTGTCAAGGAGTTTCTTAAGAAGTCAAAAAATTAAAAAATGAATTGGATTTAAACATTAAACAAGATGAATTGGCATTGTGGAAACCATTGAATCCTTAGATTTCATGCGTGACCCAAGCGTTAGGTAGATGGCACTATGGAAATTGTTGAATCCCCAAATGACATGAGTGACCCAAGCATGAGATGGATGGTGGAGACCATTGAATTCTTAGATGTCATGAGTGATCTAAGCATGAGGTAGATGATATTGCACCCCAAATTTTAGTATTGGTCTATGAGGGTGATGATACTCCCTATGGTTGGTAGTCTCATTTCTAGTTCTAGTAGGAGTCAGTAGCACCCTAGTTTTTTATGGTTTTTTGGCACTATTGATGTGTTTGGGACATTGGTCTATATGATGAGTATTTCCATTCTTTTTTATTAGTTGCATATGTTTGCACGGTTTGGAGTGTGTGTTAGCCACTTCCTTCTTGTGTGTGTACCTTATATTTATGGTCAGGTTACTATCTCCATGAGAATAGTGGGGTAAGCCTAAGGCTTCCATGTTTTAGGTTGGTGTTTCACTATACCAATGTTAGGGACCTATGTACAGGTGGTGTAACTTCTTCTTGAGACATAGTTTAGAGAATTGATGTGCTCATTCCTTCCTTTTCTCACATGCTTTTAGTGATTTTGTACTATGTATTGAGATGCTCTCTAGATTAGTTTCCTTTATGTTGTTTATAAATGTATCAATTTTTATGACCTTGGATTATGTTATCTGGTACAACCTGATGTGGAGCTAGTTTTTTACTAGATGTGTGTTGGTGTTGTCTTAGGTATTTGAGTTTTTTCCTTTCAATTTCATCCAAAAATTATCAATCGACACCTCTTCCTACATTAGCACTTGTGCTAATAAATGTTTCTACATTCTAGATCAGTATATTTGATTCACTAGTCTAAGACTTTTTGTCTTGGACTTTTACTAGCTATATTGTAATTTATGCATGTTGACCTATGCCTATACAGACTAACGACTATACCTGCATTGATATCTACACCTAGTTTGGGTTCCCTATCAGGTTAGCTTATAGTGTATTTTTGTTTATGTTTATGGTATGATTATGTGATGGTACTTTGCTAGTAGCTAGTGGTTAGAAGGTAATTAACTTATATGTTTGATCACATAAGGAACATTTACCTTGGGCTTAAAATGAATCTTCATTAGATGGATTATCAGGATGGATTAGTCTCCTCTATGTCTATCCATGGTTTATTGTTGGCTTAGCCTCTTGTAATTCATGGACACTATTATAATCCTTATAGGGAAGCCTCATGAATGTGTGTATTCTATTATGAGAATATTCTTGGGTTATCATGGAACCCTTGGAAGTAATTGTTAGTCTTTTGTTGGTACATGATCATGTAATGATTGTGGTTTACTTTATTGAATGTTTACATGTTCTACTTATGATTATGGTTATGGTTTCACTTATGTACATGATGTTTATTCCATGTTAAAAAATAATAATTGTTTAGTGCATAGTTGACCCTATGTTCTGATGGTTCCTTAGTGGGGAATTACTTCTGGTATCAGAGCCCATGTTCACATGTTGGGATCTCTATATGTAACCATTCTATTTGGTGCGAGTAACATGTGGCTTTTATATTCTCTAATGGTTTTTATTATTCTTAGTATGGATTTCTAAACATGTTTTATGTGATTCTAATCCATATCTTGTTTTCTCTAAAGGATGCCTCCTAGAGGTAGAGGTAGTCAACAAAAATTGCATCAAAATGACCATGAGGAGGAGCATTACAAGGAAGATCATCAAGAAGAAGAGAAGAATTGGGATCACCATGAGGACCATAGAGAGGGTCAAGGTGATAATAATGGGAATCCCCAATTGGTTTAGTTTCTATAGGAACATATTACTCAATTGGGACCTCGACATGAGGAATCTCACTAGGGGGAGTCTCAACTATCTGATCATGGAGAATATGAGGAGAGGATAGAGTGTGAACATTCTCATAATCCACCTAGTTTGAGAGTAGAGAATAGGAGAGACATGGTAGTGGTAGATGAGGATACTATTCAAGTAGGTCACATGAAAGATCTTATGAGGTCTCGTCCACCTACATTTGATGGATCTTGTAGTGGTACTAAATCCAAGACTTGGTTCTTAGATCTTGGATGTTGTTTTGTTATGTACCCTTATCTAAGAAACACTAGAGCTCAGTGTTCCATTATGAACCTTAAGGGTTTTTTGATGATGTGGTGGCACATAAAGGAGCAGAAGTTCCAACTAGATATTACAACCATATCATGGGAGATATTTGAGGAACAATTTTGTGAGAATGTGTTGATGAGTTCCATCATCTCCAATAGGGGAATATGTTAGTGGAACAATATGAGCATAGGCTCTTTGAGTTGAGGCATTATGTCAGTTATACCAATGATGAGCCTATGTTAGAACAACACTTTGGTCAAGTCCTTAATGACAATATTTCTAGAGATGTTCATATGCACCAGTCCAAGACACATGTGCTTATTATTGAGAAGGTGAGATTCGTTGAGGGTAATATTGCTATTGCTTTTGAAAGTAGGATAGGTGCACAAGTTCCAACTGCACAATCTTCTAAACTAGGTGCATAGGGTACATAGGTACAACTCATTGATTCTTCTAGGGAATATTCAACACCACCAAGGGTAGGTTGCAAGAATTAACATAGGTAGAGGCATTCCCATGGTCTATTATAGAGGCACAAATCTAGAATTCATTATTCAAATCACCATGGTGATTCATATCGTGGGTACATGTATTATAGTTAGGCATCATCAAGTGCACCATAGGGTGGTCAAAAAAGCTCTAGTAGGTGTAGTTTATTTCAATTGGGTGAACCTTTTTTAGGTCATGGTCTTGGTAGGGGGGCTTGTTTCTTTTCTAGAAAACTGGGTCACATAGTTATACATTGTCCTTAGAGGACATCTTCAAGACCAAGTCAGAGACTAGCTATTTTTGGATCCCAAAGAGATTTTGTGGTGGTTGATAACCATGGGACTGAGCATCAGGGTACCATTTTTGAGACTATATGTGTGTTACATGGTATATAGACCTCTATATTGTTTGATTTCAGTAATTTAGATTTCTATATTTCCCCCTTTCTTATGGAGTGATGTGGGTCAGTGGTAGTACAATAGGTTGATAGATGGTGGGTTGAGTTAGCCACAAGCTCTAGAGTGGCCATGGACTCCCTTATTTGTGGTTGTGTGTTGGATTTACTTCATAACCATCTTAGATCTTTGTATCTTACCCTTGGGCTCATATGGTGTTATTTTGGGTATAGATTAGTTAGCTTCTCACCAGGGGGGTATAGATTACTAGCACAAGTTGGTATAGTGTGTGGATGACAAAGGTGGGTGCATTGAACTTTTAGGGGTCTAGAGACCTATTTTACTTTGTATGATCTCAACCAGATATATGAACTAGAGTATGTGATAGGGATGTCAATTATTCATATTCTTTATTATTGACATTAATGGGATTGAGAGTCAAGAGGTGTCTCTTTATGATCACCCACTGCTTTGTGAGTTTGCAAATATGTTTTTGAGTAAGATCTTAGGTATGCCACTACAACATGACATAAATTTATGTATTAATCTCATTCTTGGCGTGGAGCCTATTTCTTGGGCACCTTATCGTTTGACCACTCAAGAGTTGAGTAATCTTTGTTTGTAGTTAGAGGATTTGTTGGCCAAGGCCCATATTTTGCTTAGTGTTTCCCCTTGGGGAGGACCAGTCATCTTTGTAAAGAGAAAGGATGGATCCTTTCATTTGTGCATTGATTACTAGTAGTTAAATAACATGATTGTGAAGAATTGATTTCCATTGTTGAGGATTGGTGATTTTTTTAATTAGATGAAGGGAGTAAGAGTGTTATCAAAGATAGATCTTAAGTTGTGATACTATCAACTTTGTATCCATGTGGCTTATATTCATCATATAGATTTTTGCACTCGATATGGGAACTATGATTTTATAGTTGTACCCTTTTGGTCAATCAATGCACCATTAGTGTTCATGAGTTTGATGAACACTATGTTCTACACCTATCTCGATCATTTTATCCTTATGTTTGTGGATGGAATTCTAGTGTACTCAAGGACTATGGAGGAGCATGAGGGTTATTTGCATCAGGTTTTGTAGTGTCTTCATGACCATCATTTGTTTGGAAACCTATCCAAATGGTAGTTCTTTCAAACTAAAGTAAGATATTTGGGCCATATCATCTTAGTGAGAGTATTGTTCTGGATTCTTTGAATATCAAGGCCATTATGGATTTACTAGAACTTACTAGTATTCTTGAGGTTCATAGTTTCATGGGTTTTCTAGGTTACTATCATAAATTCATAAAGGAATTTTCTTATTTGGAACATCCTATCACTTCTCTTCAGAGGAAAAAGCAAGAATATGTTTGGTATTATTAGTATGAGTCATCATTTTAGGATCTTGAGCAACGATTGACCACTGCACCTATCTTGGCAGTGCCAAATCCTCCAGGTGAGTTCATTGTGTGTACTGATGCATCATTGGAGGCTATGGGGGTAGTTCTTATGCAAGAGGGGTGTGTGATTACATATTATTCCTAAAAGCTTGAGGATCATGAGATGAACTACCCCACCCACAATTTAGAGTTAGTAGTAGTTGTACATGCACTAGTACACTAGAGACATTTTCTTTTGGGTCATAGGTTTGGGTTTCATAGAGATCATCATGGCTTGTAGTACATCTTTTCTCAACTGAACCAAAATGGGAGACAAAGGTGTTGGATGGAGTTCCTTTGTAAGCACAATTTTGATGTTCATTACATCAAGGGGAAAGAGAATATATTTGTGGATTCCTTGAGTAGGATAATGCATGAGATCTTTGTTTTTTCTCTTGGTTTAGCTTTATGTGGTCGTATTCTTGAGGTCTTACCTAGTCACACTTGGTATCAGTAATTTAGAGTGAAGATTGAGTTTGGGCACACCCTTGTTGGTCAAATTTTAGGTTACTCTTTAGATTCAAATGGGATTTTATGGCACCATGGGCACATTTATGTATTAGTTTCAAGTGAAATTTATTCTTTAGTTTTGTTCAAGGCACATCATGTATTGTATTATGCACATCTAGGCATCAAGAAGACCTACGCTAACCTTAGATAGTTGTACTTTTGGGTAAGGATGAGGCATGATGTTTCTAATTGTGCAGCTAGATGTCTTGAGTGTTAGAGAGTGAAGTAAAAGAATCAACATTTGATAGGTCCTTTGCAGCCACATTCCATTCCCGAGTGGAAGTGGGATAATATATCTATTGATTTTATCACTAGGCTACCTATGTCATCACATCATCATTATGCCATTATGGTTTTTGTGTACAATTTTTCAAAGGTGGATCACTTTTCACCCATGAGAGCTTCTCATACTATTTTTTTGGTAGCACATGTGTTCATAGAGCATATAGTTTGGTTGTATAGGATACCTTGTAGGATCATTTTAGATAGAGATCCAAGGTTTACTTTTGCACTTTGGATGTCTTTCTAGCATGCTTTGAGCCAGTTCAATTTTAGTTTAGTGTATCACCCTAAAACCAATAGTCAAATGGAGGGTGAATTAGGTTCTTAAGGGAATTCTTTGCATGTATTTGATGGATCTGTTCATTACCATAATTTTCACTTGATTCTAAACTATACAAGTTCATCATTTTTGGTAAAATATTGGATTCACTTCTATGTGGGACACTTGGAAAGAAGTGAAACCTCTGAGTTCTAGGTTGGCTCCTACTTAGATAATCACTTGAACACACTTAAATCACCCTAAAAAATTAAAGGGAAACAGGTAGACATATACTTAATTAAAAGGGTAAATTTTGCATATAAGACAAACTAGGTACTAAAATTTATCAAGGTGATACACCAAAATTATGATGATATCTCGATTCAACAACACATAACAGTGAAATATGACAATACTAAGCACATAAAAACACAACTTTGACATATGAGAAGATGCATAAAAAATATTTCAAAGACAGGTAGTAAACCAGTTTTAGAAATTTGAACTAGTAGGAAAATAATATCTTCACAACTAACCAAGCTTGAACTATTAGGAATAGTCCAAAGAGATAACTGAGAGCGGGAGGGGGGGGGGGTGAATCAGTTATCTACAAGTTTCAATTCTTTATCCAATTGAGTATACTTAAACATAAAGCATAAACACAATGAAAGAACACTTGAACTCAACACAATATTTTGGTTACGGGGAAACCCAAATAGGTTAAAACCCTGATGGGAATTGACACCCACTAATATTCTACACTAGTGTATTATGATCCTTGTTAGAAGATCCTTAACCCTGTTAGGATTTTCTTTACAATATATTTAGTATAGTAGACCTAGTCAAGGGTCAGACCTTGTTAGGAGTCTTTTACAATAGTCCCTATTAGGGGAGAGGATGCACTATCCGAGAGCTCACTGCTCAAAGGGGCGAAGGCTACAACCTTCTGAATAACAGATACACACTATATCTAGATCTTGGTGAACTGTGCTTAGACCTGTTGTCTGGATCAGTTCCAATGTATAGCGCAAACACTTTACTTGGTCACATAGACCTTCTTCTGAGGGCTCAACACTTCGCACACTCTGCTTTGCTCTTCTCAAAACACTATGAACCACACTCAAGCAATCACAAATGACTACCTATAAATATCTTTCCTCTAAATGATATAATCAAGTCTACCTATTAAAACCACCTTGAAATCATATTAGAGAAGCCATAAAAAACTCTAATAATAATTTAGTCAGCTCTACTAAGCACGCAACACATTCTGGGACCTGTTCAATAAGATAATTGTAGACGCACGCTACACACTGTCAGCTCTACCAAAACAACTAGATCTTTCTCCTCAAGCTGAATTACATCATGCACTCTTAACCAAACATCAATAACTCTCCCCTAAGCTTAAATCCAAGGGTGCATAACCACATGATAGGTGCAACTCCAAAACCAATAAAACCTCTATCTTGCTCTTCTGGATAAACATAGGAAACTGCTCCTAGCAAATAGCAACTGCGTAACTTCACTTCTACTAATCAAAAGACTATGAATCCATGAATAAAACATCACTAACATGTCTTCAACATATATCTCAGTGCGCAAGGCTCCATGATAACTATACGGACAACCATACACAAAACATTATTTGTTACTCTATTACAAACACTACTGACATAGGCTGCTATATAACTATCTATACTAACAGTTAACATCTGCGCCCATGATATCATGTTGATATCATTTCCATGATACATATTCTAAAATATTACTACATAAGACTTCCACACATGCTACTTTCCATATGTTGTCATCAATGACAAACATACAGTCAGTACTAGCCTACTGGAAAATCTCCAACAATCTCACCCTTTGGCATTGATAGAAACATGTGGAATGAAAAACCACCATGAACCCAAATGAATATTTCTATTATAACATTCTCCATTTCCTCTTCAAAACTCCCCCAAAGATGAGCCCTCCATCTTTTTTAATATTTTCCAACATTCTCCATTTCCTCAACTGGACTGCTGTCATAACAGAATACTACTCCCCTTTAGTATATTACTCCTCCTTTTTACTTTTATTTTTCATGACTATATATTAATCCCCCTTTAACATCAATGGCAAAGGGCACCATTCATTTTAAGCACCGATACTACTCCTGAGGTAGAGTAGTCAACCTTCCATCAGTCCCTAAGGATTGATGCCTTTCCTTCTTCTTTTAAGCAAAATCAGGGAAGGGAATTACTCCCAACTTCTCCCTAAGATACTCAAAAGTATCTTTAGGGAAAGGCTTTGTGAATATATCTGCCAACTAATCTTTAGTACTCACATAGTCCAACTTGACTTCTTTCTCTACCACTTTCTCTCTTAGGAAGTGATACTTGATCTCAATGTGTTTTGTCTTTGCATGCATCACAGGGTTCTTAGACATATTGATGGTGCTAGTGTTATCACAGTGAATAAAAATAGGATAATCAATCTGAATTCCAAAATCCTTTATCATTTGTTTGATCCAAACAATTGTAGAACAATTTAGGGCTGCTACAACATACTTCGCTTTTATTGTTGACTGAGAAATACAATTCTTTTTCTTGCTTGTCCAGGTGACAAGTCTATTACCAAGAAACACTGCTCCACCTGATGTACTCTTTCTATCATCTACGCATCCTACCCAATTAGCATCAGTGTATACATGAAGCTCAACATTTTTTGAATTAGGATACCATAGAACATAATCTATAGTGCCCTGCAAGTATCTGAATATTCTCTTTACTGTCATGAGGTGACTTTGTTTAGGCTCTGTTGAAAATCTTCCAACTATGCCAACTGCATTGGAAATATCAGGTCTAGTCTGAGTAAGATAAATCAGTTTGCCAATCATAGACTTGTACAATGTTATATCAACTCTTGGTGAGTCATCTTCTTTTGTAAGCTTGCATCCAATTATCATAGGAGTCCCTACTGGCTTGCAATCATCCATTTTGAATTTCTTTAATATTTCTTTTACATATTTGGACTGATTAATAAAAATTCCTTTTTCTATCTGATGCACATTTAGTCCCAGAAAGTATTTGATAGGACCAATCATACTCATCTCAAACTCATTTTTCATTTCTTTGGAAAATTTTGCACTTAGTTTGTCATTACCTCCAAAGATAATGTCATGATTAAATATAGCTACATGTAGTAGACCTTCAGATGTCTCTCTAATGAATATATTACAATTTGTTGCTCCTTTCTTGAATCCAATCTTTGTTAGATATCCATCTAGTCTCTTATACCATGCTCTAGGGGCTTGCTTAATTCCATAAAGGGCCTTCTTCAATTTGCATACTATATCAAGTCTATCTGATAAGGTGAATCCTTTTGACTGCTCAATCTATACTTCTTCTTTCAAATCTCCATTCAGGAAAGCTGACTTGACATCCATCTGATATACTTTAATTTTTTTGATTTTAGCATAGGCTAGAAACAACTTAATAGCTTCTAATCTGCTCATAGGTGCAAATGTTTCTAAATAATCAATGCCTTCTCTTTGTGCATATCCCTTACATACTAACCTTGCTTTATTTCTTACTACTGTACCATCTTCATTCATCTTGTTTCTGAATATCCACTTTGTTCCAATCACATTCTTATCACTAGGTCTTAGGACTAGTTCCCAAGTGTCATTCTTAACAATCTGATCAAGTTCTTCTTTCATAGCATCATGCCAATCTGAATCATTACATGCATCTTCAATACTTAAAGGTTCAATCTAAGATAGTAAACATACCGCTTCACTACTAGTTGAGTTCTTTGCTTGTGATCTTGTTAAGACTTTACCGCTCTGATCTCTAATGATGTCTTTCTTGGAATGATTTATAGATGTAAACTTTGGAACTTTAGGTGATGCTGACTTATCAGCCTTAGGAGTACTTTCTTCACTTGTCTCAGGGTCATTGAATAACACATCAATATTGTCAAACATTTCTTCAATAACTATTTCACTAGTGGAGGGTCTGGATTCTTCTTCAATCATGGGTGAGTAATCATGATATCTTTCTTGAACCATAAAATTTTCATCAATCTTAACGTGAGCACTTTCAATGATCTTTTTCATTCTTAAATTAAAATATCTATAAGTTTAATTTTAGTAGAGTAACCAAGGAAAATACCTTCATCACTTCTTGCATCAAACTTGCCTACTGCTTCATCCCTCTTGATGTAGCACTTGCTTCCAAAGATTCTAAAGTATTTTACTATGGGAACATTACCAAACCATAGCTCATATGGTGTTTTGTCAGTTCTTGTCCTCAATTGAAGGCTATTGATAGTGTAGACTGTTGTATTGACCGCATCTCTCCAATAGGTGTGTGCAACTTTTCCTTCAACCATGATGGTGCACATTGTATCAAGGATGATCCTATTTCTTCTCTCTACAATTCCATTCTGCTGAGGGGTTCTAGGTGCACTTAACTGTCTCTTTATGCCATGTTCTTTGTAGTACTAGTAGAATCTTTCAGAGGTGAATTCTCCTCCTCTATCTGATCTTAAACATTTTATCTTTAGTCCAAATTCATTCTCAACCTTAGCTTTGAATATTTTGCACTTGTCAAATGCTTCTAACTTATCTTTTAAGAATGCAACCCACATCATCCTAGTATAATCATCAACAAACAAAATAAAATACCTTTCACCATAGTATGATATTTTTTGAGTTGGACCACATAGGTCTATATGAATTAGATCCAACTTGTTCTTTGTTGAATTGTGCTTGCTCCTGAATGAATTTTTCACATGCTTTCCCATCACACATTCCCTGCATATAGTATCAACTGGCTTTGCTATGCTAGGTAGATCTCTTACTTCCTTTACATTTCTTATCTTTACTATGTTATCAAAATTGATATGACATAGTCTTTTGTGCCACAACCAACTATCATCAACTTTAGAAACAAAACAACTTGCTTCTGAATTGAGTCAGAAAACATTACCTCTGGTCTTTGAGCCTGATGCAATCATAACACCATCCTTGTTGTTAATGATGCATTTGTCATTTTTAAACTCTAATTGATAGCCTTTACCAAGTAACTATCCAACACTAAGAAGGTTATGTTTCAAACCATCAACATAAAGAACATCATCAGTACTATTCTTTCCATCCAAAGTGATGACTCCTCTACCAACTATGGGTTTAGGAGTGTTGTCTCCAAATCTAACCATACCACCATTGTATTTGTCCAAATGAAAAAATATGTTTTTATCACCTGTCATGCAATGTGAACAACCATTGTCTATAATCCAATCTGTCCTTATATTAGCTTGGGAAATCAATGCTAGCTCTTGTTCCTCTTTCTCATCTTTATGATTTGTCTTATTATTCATTTTGTCTATAATAGAAATGAATCCAATTTATTCTTCACCTAACTCATCATTTGAAACTCCATCTCCAGCATAGTAACATTCATTAGAATACTTAGGCTTGTAATCCTTTTTGAACTGTCTAGCTCTAGTAGGAGACTTAGATGCAAAGTGACCGATCTTATTACATGAAAAAGAACTTAAATGGCAATTGACCTTCATATTTTCCTTTTCCTTTCTTTTCTCTTTTGGAAATCATAGCAATGAAATCATCTATAGTTTTATCTTCATCATCACCATAAAAATTACCAGAAGTGTTTGCAGATTTCTTACCATGAACTGTTGTTTTGAAGGCTATTTCACTCTTTGGTTCTATCTTCAATCTTGAAATCTCAAAAGCTAAGATTTTTCTGATCAAGGTCTCTCTCTTGAAATTAGATGTAAGTTGCATGGTCTCATCAAGGATGTTGATCTTGCTTTCATATTTAGGAGTGAGAGTAGTCATTAACTTGTCCATAATGTCCTCCTCTGAAATCTCTCCACCATTGTTTCTGATTCCAGCAACTACTTCATTTATCCTTTGCTTGTAATCTCTGATATTTTCTTTAGGCAACATCTCTAATGCATTGTATCTTTTCTTCCATGTCTTTCTACATGCATCCTTTTCTTGTTTGTCTCCTTCAAATATGTCTTCTAGGTGCTTCCATATTTTATGGGTTGTATCTACCTTTTTTATTTCTGAAAACTCACCATCAAATAGAGCGCTGATAAGAGCTTCTTTAGCTATAGCATTTTGATGAAACAATTCCTTTTTCTTATCAGTAGCATCATCCTTTGCAAGGTCTTCCAAGGAAGGGATCTTGATTGCTTTGATAGTTACATCAAAAACTTCAAAAGAAATGCACGTCAAATGAGTCACCATCTCATTCTTCCAATCAAGATAATTCTCTCCATCAAACTTAGGACTTTCTTTCCTAAAGTATGCCATCTGATCAACCTCAAGTTGTTAAACTTTCTCTCTGAGGCACTTGGCTCTGATACCAATTGTTAGGAATAGTCCCAAGAGATAACTGAGAGGTGGGGTGGGTGAATCAGTTATCTACAAGTTTCAATTCTTTATCCAATTAAGTATACTTAAACATAAAGCATAAACACAATGAAAGAACACTTGAACTCAACACAATATTTTGGTTATGGGGAAACCCAAATAGGTAAAATCCCCGGTGAGAAATGACACCCACTAATAGTCTACACTAGTGTATTATGATCCTTGTTAGAAGATCCTTAACCCTGTTAGGAGTTTTCTTTACAGTATATTTAGTATAGTAGACCTAGTCAAGGGTCAGACCCTATTAGGATTCTTTTATAATAGTCCTTGTTAGGGGAGAGGATGCACTGTCTGAGAGCTCACTGCTCAAAGGGGCGAAGGCTAAAACCTTCTGAATAACAGATACACACTATATCTGGATCTTGGTGAACTGCGCTTAGACCTGTTGTCCAGATCAATTCCAATGTATAGCACAAACACTTTACTTGGTCACTAGACCTTCTTCTAATGGCTCAACACTTCACACACTTTGCTCTTCTCTTCTCAAACAACTATGAACCACACTCAAGCAATCACAAATGACTACCTATAAATATCTTTCTTCTAAATGATATAATCAAGTCATCCTATTAGAACCACCTTGAAATCATATTAGAGAAGCCATAAAAAACTCCAATAATAATTCAGTCATCTCTACTAAGCACGCAACACATTCTGGGACCTGTTCAATAAGATAATTGTAGATGCATGCTACACATTTTTGGCTCTACCAAAACAACTAGATCTTTCTCCTCAAGCTAAATTACTTCATGCACTCTTAACCGAACATCAATAACTCTCCTCTAAGCTTAAATCCAAGGGTGCATACCCACATGATAGGCACAACTCCAAAACCAATAAAATCTCTTTCAGCTCTTCTAGATAAACACAAGAAACTGCTACTAGTGAATAGCGACTGCATAACTTCACTTCTAATAATCAAAAGACTATGCATCCATGACTGAAACATCACTAACATGTCTTCAACATATATCCAAGCGTGCAAGGCTCCATGATAACTATACAGACAACCATACATAGAACATTCTTTGTTACTCTATCAGGAACGCTCCTGACACAAGCTGCTATATAACTGTCTGTACTAACATTTAACCTCTGCACCCATGATATCATGTTGATATCATGTCCATGCTACATATGCTGAAATCTTACTGCATAAGACTTCCACACATGCTACTTTCCATATGTTGTCATCAATGAAAAACATACAGTCAGTACTGGCCTGCTGGAAAATCTCCAACATGAACTAGGTAAAACTTCACAATCTATAACCTATTCAGTAGCAAGATCCCCACTCAAGATACAATTCCAAGACATAACATGTAGATTACTAGAAATCTCAGCATAAAACATCAAATTGAAAAAAATAAGCATACAAAAGTGAACTCCAAAGTAGGTCCCAAAAGCTATTGTATTATCAAAAACAACTGCAAGGATATCCTTAAAACATCATGAGTTACAACTGTAAAAAAAAAACTCTAGTCCTAAAAGTCTCCAAAAGATTTTGTATTTAAAATGAAGAAGAAATGTCAAAAATGAGTTGGAACTATCAAAAATGTTGGAAAACTCATTAAGTATCAACTACCCTCAACCTCTTGGAGTCAGATTAAATTGAAAACCCCAAAATCTAGGGATACGACATGCTCTAAAAAGTATCCAACATGATGAAAATGTCCACTTTTATTCCTTCCACCATAAAGACCCTCCAAAAAGAACTCCAATGTCCCTAAATTTTCTCACAAAAGTCTCTAAAATATAATAACTATCAAGAAATATCAGATAAAAATATGATCCTATGAATACATCTAATCATGGAAGTGATAGAAATGGGCCAATAAATGTCCCTACAGCTATGAAAATAAAGTCCATACCATTTTCAAGTTGCAGCAAAGGAAGGGAAAGTGTTTGTATCGTGTGTAGAAGTTAAGAAAATGTGGCTAGACATTAAATTTTAAGTTCTTGGGTAGTGTCTCAATCACCAGTAAAAATTAACACAGGTGTTAAAACACACAACATTTCCACTAGAATAGCAAAAACACACAATGACTTTAGCCCCGTGCACCTGCACACTTATCATTTTGTGTACCTTGGATTTAATTGCGCAAATACGATAAAAATTGAACTGCTGATTTTGGAATAGGTGATCGACATTCAAAAAAATTTAAAAATAAAGCAATTGGGACCCACTTTTTGTGCACATCAGAGAAACAAAAACAATGTTATGTTGATAGGAGTTATCAGCATAACATTTCCGATCGGAACAAGCCAAAAATCTTTTAGCGAACACCCATGTTACACCGATGATGAAAACACACAATATATTTGCATCAGAGAAGCAAGAATAATTTTATGTCGATAGGATTTATCGGCATAACATTTCCTATCAGGATGGGCCAAAAAACACCTTCTGAACACCCATCTTACACCGATGACAAAACCACACAATGTTTTCAGCCAAAAGCACATGCCGTCAATATAGACTAATTTTTATGAAATTCTCCCGCGAGAATGTGAGCCGTAAAAAATATACAATGTTTTCACCTACCTAAGTAATGCAAAAAACACATTGCACTTCTTATGTTGAAGACATATAGAACTTATCCCACGAAAGGTGTCTCAGATTGGTTATCAATGTGAGCTAATGGGTGGCAAAAATATCCAACATTTTTGGCGACATCTACTGTATGATTGCCCATAGTTTACACTTCCACTATTGATGATTGCAACTGTATGATATTGTATCTTTAACAATGATTAGTCATTACTTTCTTATTAAATTTTATGTTTCTATTCAATAAATTGTAAGGTTTCAATTACAAAGTATTGTCCCTTAAACAACTTATTAGTTTATTTTATTTTAGTAATCTACATCTGGATACAATAAAAGGTTCCATGAATAGAGTTTACATGTCCCTTTGATATTGTATTTACTTCTTGTCACTGGATCATGCCTATCAATGACATGCTAGGCTCAAACCCTTGTGGGAGCCACATTTAACCCCACTTGCTAACCAGAGACACCTGACACTTTCTTTTCTTGAAAGCATGATGGCTCTACCAAATTGAGCCTGAGAAAAAATGTTGGTAACATTATTGGTGATATATGTTATATGTCTTCCTACTAGACATCAAGACTAGTAGCCTAAAATAGTTCATTGGGCATAGAATCAAATAACCACCTGATTGATACCTAAAACTTAGATCATGGATAGACGATAACCCTTCTTGAATGATTAAGTTTATATTTACAATTTGTGATGTTGAAGCACAAAGCTTCATTGTCACAAAACACAGATGTATGCCTAATCATTAAGTAAGGATTATCTTGTATTTTCATACATTCAAAACATCTTTGAGGCATGAATTTTCCCTCATTCTGACTTCTAATAGCCACCCTTATTTCATTAAATGTGGATATATGATTTATTGCAATGTGACATGTTTCACTACCATAAATTGTATGTGTAGATTCAATAAAATGTGGATGGATGATAGTAGTGAAATTCTTCCTTTGCAACTGAAACAAACCAAGAACCTTATTGAAAACTGAGAAAACTACAACTAAAACTAACTTAATTATGCCTGACAGCACTTAGGGAAAACTGCAAACTAACCTACCCTAGCCTAACCATTATCAAAACATGCTAAAAAAAACCATTTACTAGTTGGATAAAGTATTTTCCCTTTCTCCTTAAATTTCAATGAGGCACATGCTTATAGGAAAATACAGGAAGATGGAAAAATGAAAAACATTTAACTAGCTTATGCAACATTTCCTTAAGAAAGGAAGTGTTATGACTTACATCACTCTGCTAATTGAAGAAAGTGGCATCTTGGAATGAATTAGCATATTTCATTTGATCTTTCTCATCAGCATCAGCATCCTCAGGTGTTGATATAATCAGGACCTTCTCACTTGTCTCTAACCAGGCCAAATACCTGATTAGGAAGCCTCTTGAGAGTATAAACTTGGAGATTTCTTTTCTGGATTCTCTACTTTCTTTTGGTTCATCATAGTTGTATTTCATAATTGATAACCATTTCATCTCCTCTTCCATGGTCAAAGGCTCATCATCTTTTGTTACGTTATCTAAGAGCTCATTAAAACTATTAACCCGCAGAAAGTTCTTAACAACTAGTTCAAGCTTGGGTTCTTCCTTTGACACATAATCATTTCAAATAATACATTCTAAAATAGGAATTCCTTTGGTAGGAAAACACTCAAAGATTGACACAACTTATCCAACCGAAATTTCTTCCACCAAACTTATACCTAACATATCAACAACAAGATTCTCATAGAAAACCTCAATAATGCTATCAAAACAATCCTCTAGGCCTCTGTTAGCTTCTATATCATGATCATGTTTCTCTTTTGCTAGTGTGGTTGGAATCACATCTTTCTCATTTTGGTCCATAAAAGAGGTAAATCAAAGGATCTAGCTCAAATTGGAAGGGATAATGCATTGGGTTCACCAAAAGAAGGTGAAAACCTAATGCAAAAAGGGAGATCAAGGGGTATAACTCCAAAATAAAAAAGAAAAGATACATCAGGTTCACAAAAATGTTTAAAGGTGAACACACAAGATAATACAAAGGGAAATCTAACACCCATATCAAAAGGAAGTTGTAGGATGTCAGGTTCACCAAAATGTTTAGTAAAGGTGAACACACCAGATAATGCAAGAGAAAAACTAACACCAAGATCAAAAGGAAGTTGTAGGATGTCGGGTTCACCAAAATGTTTAGGGGGGAAATGGTGTTGATGACTTTATTGTACTCACCTTGAAATGTGTAGGGGAATGTACTTTTTTGCTTTGGAAATTGCTATTCTGTATTTGTAACTAAATTTTTGACTATGGATCTGCAATCACAACTAAAAACCAAAAAAATGCTAAAAATATTTAGCTATTGGGAATAGGTTGACCATGTCACCATGTTACAGAAAAGGTTGACCTAAGTCACTATGTTCTTGAGGCACCTTACTAAAGTCAACTCATATTTTTCAAATAGATCTATGTCTACAACTTCCAGACTTGTACCTACAATTTTGAGATCCCACTCCTGCATACAGAAAACTAAATTTTGGGGTTGGGGTGGATAAGTGCTTTCCTTGGTCAAGCCCTAGATTGAGGGATCAACCTTGAATTGAAATTTAAATGTAATGATAAAGAAAATTCTAACATGTAGTAGGATTGAATATATCAAACGTAAGAAATAATTACCTTTGTAGATGCAATTGAATTTGATATGTGATCAAATATGCAAGTGTAATAGCCTTCACTCAAAGAAACCAAAAAGAAATAAAAAGAAGTCAAAACCTAATGTATAGGAATGTGTGTGACATGTCATGATGAAGGATTAAATGATTTGAATGATGATGGATCTCCTTTTTACAAGACAAACTCCACTGCCACCTTGAAGGAAGAAGCTTGATGCAAGAAGCAAAAATGTTTGAAGTAGAGATGCTCGAAGATGATTGCTCTTAATCATGAATAGAATGATGATGTGGCTTGATTGATGATTGATCATATATGAAAATGAAATTCCCAAGCCTCCTTATATACTAGTTTTGGGGGTTGAAAAAAAGCAGGCCGACCTGGAAATAAAATAAATCAATTAACAAACCCAAGACACTTTGGGCTCCATACCTGAAATCCCTCAGGGAAGAGGTCAAGATGATCAACCTCTTCCTTGGTAAAAGGTTGACCTAATTTGACCTATTCTCAAGAGGGGTCTCAAAATGGGGCACCGAAGGCCTCAGAGGGAGTGTAGAAAGAATCAGGAGAAATGAATCCCGCCAGAAGATATCCCCAAAAAGGTGATAAAATAAAACCTAAAGGACCATGCCAGAAAATGAGAGATGATCCAGAAATGAGGGAGGGGTTAGGAAGGAAATAGAGAGACTAAAACCATTTTAATGAGGGTTATAAGTTATCAAAATGTAGTGCACTCATTTTAAGATGGTATAGATGGTATAAGAAACAATTATCTCACCCCTATGATCTCATATCACTCCACTAGTATCTTTACCCTGTCTTACATCTCCATCAAAATTCAATTTGTACCAAGGAGGTAGAGGTGGTTTCCATTTAGTGTTATTCTTAGCTATCCTTTTGGAAATAATAACCTAAGTAAGAGCCCCTAGTAGTTTCTAGTTATTAGCTAGTATATAGTCCTATTTCCAATTACAAATAGAAATATTTTCCAATAGTAGTTTTTCCATGGCCACAAGGACATTATCCACCATATTTTAAATATCTCTAAATATTTGTTAATTCCTTTCTTTCCAAATGTACTAACAAGCATGAGGAGGTATTTGTAGCCATAGTTGTTTGATGAGAGGATGGTGTGTTGGGCTTCTCCAGTCAAAGATAAATTATTGGATATTGTTGTTGAGGACCCATTAAAGTCCTAGTTTTTATAAAATCCTATACCAAAATTACGTGGCAAAGTGATAGTGTATGAAGAGATGTGAAATAATTTCTTCCTCTTTCTTAATAAGTATGCACTTGTTAGAGAATCGGAACCCTACTTTAGTAAGATTATCTTGAGATAAAATTTTACCATGCAAAGAGGCCTACCAAAAGAAATTAATCTTTAGGATAAGCTACAAATTCCAAAATTTTCTCTAGCAATTAGGATCACCATCATACTTTAATAGATGATTGTAAGAATATTTGACCAAAAAATTCCCATTCTAATTCATCGTCCATATTTTTTTCTTCCTTAGGAAATAGATGGATTCTAGTCTCACTTATCAGTTTTTGGAGCTCAACAACTTTAGGGAGAAGATCAGGTTTGTAAGCATAACATTTTGCTAACTTTTCCCACCTTCATAGGGTTGTGATATAATTGGAAACATACACCCCAAAGGATGTCTTCGCCTTATCCATTAGCACTCTGAAATTTGAATTTTCAGCAAGAGCTTTATCACTATTCTATTGATCTTCCCAAAACTTGGTCGACCTTTCCTTACCTATTCACCATTTCAAACCTTCTCCTATTATACTCTTGCATTTTAATATGTTGTTTCAAATTTTTAACCTACTACAAATCCATTTATCTCAAGGGATCTATAGAAGCTTCCTTGGTTGAGATATTTAACATTCATAAATACTACACCAGTTAGCTCTTTCAAGTGTGATATTACAACTAACCTTAGAAATTAGGGCTTTATTTAATGTTGATAATTTCCTTATCCCTAAAACCGTTGGTTTTGGGGTGTACATATTGTTTCCCAATTGACCAAGGCCATCCTTTTTTTTCTTCAACACCCGTCTAGAGAAAAGATCTTTGTTTAAGTTCAAGTTTCTCTTCCATAGTGCTTGATAATTTGAAGAGGGATGTTGGCATTTGATGAAGGTGATATGTGTTTCGATCACATGAGTGTATTTTGGTGTTGTCATTTCTAGAAACATGTTTTGTTGATGTCAAGAGATCCAATTTACCGATGGTATTGAAGGATCAAATGGAGAAGCAACTACGTGTTTAGTGAATTAGTAAGAACACAGTATGCAGAATTCAGAAGATCGGATCTAGAGTTGGAGATCAAGTTAAGGTGTGCAATTGTACATACAATATCTACAAAAGTATATTTGACTACTTTTATGATCACTCAGTTCATTTTAATATTTGACTAAGTTATTGAGGATTGAAGTGACACTGATAGTTAGTGTAATACCCCAAAAATGGGCTATAGGTTCATTAACCTCCTACATCATCAAATCGAATGAAATCGACATCAAAGTCCTAACCTAAGGCACATCTGCACATCAGTTTATCAAAACCCTAATTGATTATCTTAATTTGACATCGTGGAATATTCCTTGAATATTCCTAATTATCCTAATTATCTCCTAAATTAATATTATTTGGTGATAAATCATGTTTATCCTAAAATTTGATTAATTGAAGATTATGAATATTTAATTAATTAAGTTTAATTCTGCCACTTAATTATTTGATTAGATTTAATTAAAATTATTTCTAATTATATTATTTAATTTTGACAATAAATTAAAAATCCTACGAATAATTAGTTAAATTCTTATTTAATTGATTAAATTCCAATTGTCAATATTTAATGAGATAGTTTTGAATAAAAGTTTGATTTAATAATTGATTAACCCATAAATCAATTTTTTAAAATTCAAAATCAGTTAAGTTGAGAATAAATCACTTTATTTTTAAATCAGTTAAGTTGAGATTAAATCAATTTATTTTTTAATTAATTCATATTAAATCATGCACAATCAGAAAAGCAGTCAACTTTAAATCAATTATCAATTTCAATTTGTTAACTTTCTAAACTCGACATGAGATTGTGAGTTGAAAAAGTGAAATATACTCTATTTTGAGTAAAAAAGTGATTTGCATGATTTTATGAGTTGATCTATTCCTGATTTCTTGTTAACTCAAAAATCAACCTGAGTTTATCAAGAGTGATTTATGGCTGTTCTCAAAGCATCCTCAAGCCCTGGATTTCTATATAATCAAGGCTCAGCTCCTCACAAAAGGATCCCTCAAATTTGCATCCTTACTCTGGCGAATTTGCATCTTAAGAATCAAGCTTTTGCAAACAAGCTGATTGTGAGATTCTTGTTATTGTTTTTGAGAGTTTATAGCATTCATTCATAGCATATCATTGTTAGATTAATTTGCATCTCATTCCAATTCATTCTAGATTAGTTTCATATCAAGTTTTTCATCTTATTGCATACAAAATCCAAAAAAATAGATTAATTTGCATTCATATCTCATTGATTTCAATCATTTAAATCCTTCCTTTAGGTGTTGCATTGTCACTGATCTCGGTCTAAATCTGAGAATACCATACTCGCACCTACTAGAAGGTAGTAAATCGCCTGGTTAGCTATATTGTTCTTATTTGTAGATTTCTTGATTTGCTAACCTCTAATGTTTTACTGAAGTGTTGTGTCCATAGCTAGGTACAATTTTCACACACACATTTCTAGCACCCATAATGGGGCCTAGAAATGGGTTTCCATTTCATTTTCTAATAAATTCTATAAATTTTTTGTTATTTTCTATCAAAACTACAATTTTTACTTTCAGTCCGTACATTTTTTTTATATGATTTTTGTTAGAGTGTCGTGCCAAGACCCCCTAATTGTCATACGATAATTGGTGTTTTTGATAATCATGCATGTTGTCATACATTATCATTTCAGGACTACTTTGTCATGTGTGCATAGACCCACTGTCATATCATGCCCAGATTGTCGTGCGAGAGGTAACCCACTATCGTGCAAGTTTTGGTACTAGAGATTCAATTGTCATATCAAATTTTTGGTTTGTCTTTCAGATTTGGATTTTGGATTTGGACTGACAGCTAACCCTAACAATTGAGATCTTCTATTTCTAATTGGTACTTGCTATTTTTGCTCACAAGAAAGTGCAACAAAATTGCAAAATAGGTAAAATCTACTAAGCGCATTGCGAGGCAATTCAAGTATTCTATTGCATCTGATAACATTTTGATTTGGGACATAAAATGAACATCTCACATGTCTGGCTTGAGTGTCTTTCCTGCTTTCATAAAATGCACTTCAATTTTGGGCTCTAAAAAGAGCATAGGTTTACTTTTTGCATATCTGTTACACATAGTAATTAGGCCCTATGAACACTATTTGTGGAGTTCTTGAGAGAGTGGGCTTCATTCGCTTGTTTTGCATGTGAAGCTCTTCTCAAAGATAGATCCCCTTGTAGGTAGGGAGGATATTGTTATTATCTCATGTTCTACTTGGTTTGTTCTCAACTTTGATCAGTACATTCTCTCTTGGTCCCACTAAGAGAGCTCGGTAGACATTGTTGTTGACAATCACAAATCTTTGTGAGGTGATTTTAGTCTTAGCGTGTCAAAGAATCTATCTACTATGTTTGGGTAAAAGTGAAAAGGATAGAGGATTATGCTCTACTCCCTTTTTGGGTAGTATCAGAAACTCAAATCCTTGAATCTAGACCAAGTCCCCATGTGGTCTATTTTGTGAGTCACCTTTAGAGAGGGTTAACCGTAGTGGACATTCCCTTTATTGGGTCAACCACATGGATGGAACCTCAAGCGGTAATAGTCATTTTTGTTATGGTAGCAACAATTGCTATATAAATGTCTTTGTGGAAGAAATCTCCACAAGTGTAGTCTCTTATTGGGCTATCAGATCTCCTCAGTAGCTCCTAATTCATTAAATTTTCAGACTGTGTCAAAACCCCGGTGCAACTGGATTGGATTTTTCCCTCTTGAGATTACAAAATTTGCAAAGTCATACCATTACTAAAAACCCTAGTGAGGCCAAATTTTTATTTTCTAGGTCTATCTGCATGATTGTAAAAACTTTTGAGAACATACACAAGTAGCATTCCTAGGGCTAGAACAATAAAGTCACTTGATTTTTTATGTGCAAGGTTGCTTTGTCCCTTGCTCATTATTTTCAGACATGCTTGAATTCACTTGGTTTTTGTTCTGCGTGCTTGATATCTACTTGGTTACTTGAAATGAATGAATTCGAGATGAACTTTTACACAAACTTTCGAACCTAGATAGAGAAATTTGCAAACAATCTAATACTAAAAAATTGCAAATCTGAAGCAAAAATCCTTTTTGGAGTCAAAAGTTGTCCTGAAGCCTCAAAATTCATATGATTTTTCCCAATTGCCATGCCAGAAACCCTAGATTATCGTACAGGAGACTGTATATTATAGTACAAGTATTGTCATAAAAGTCAAGCAAAATTTTATTCTAGTGTCAACTATCGTACGAGCCTTGTCAACTTTCATGCTAGAGCTCACCCAAACTCATACGAGCCTAGAGAAACTCATATCAAAATCTTGCAAAGCTATCAAAAATCTTCCAAATTTTTTAGAAATTCAGTTTTTATAGCCAACTTCCAAATTCTGTCAGAAAATTCACTGTGTTAAGAATAGAGTAGAAACTAGAAGAATCCAATCATTTTTCCAAAAGTGGTCTCTTGAGTTTGATCCAACCTTCTGATCTACTAATTTGAATCATGTTCATCTTGTGTCAAAACCTTGTCAAATCATCTTCAATTCAGTCTACAACAAAATGGCTAAGTGTTGCGAGCTCGTGTCCACTATCTTTTGGGTGTCTACCCATACGTCTAGGGCACAATATCCTTCATTTACATCCAAATCAATCTTCAACCAATCCAATCTCGACAAGGTTGCATCATTCTATTTTCTTGAGTCAAATCATTCTTCATCTATCTTAATCTTTTTGCTTCACCTAAGGTTAATGGTGGAAACTAGAGCTTCCTCACAAAGAAAACAAGGAGAATAACCTAAATTCTCTTCAGAAGCATCTTCTATGATTGCTCAGACATTTCATCAACCCTACGAAACAACTAAATTTGCAAAAGACACTCTTGGAAATCTTTACTTGAAAGGTGGTTACATTACCCCTCCTGTATCTATTCATGGAGGTAGTCCACAAACTCCACATCAATCAATCCCTAGTAGTTATCATCACAACATAATGTCTCAAGGAGCAGGAAACCAAGGATCCCAAGGCCATCAATCTAATCATGAAGATCTTGAACAGACTCCATCTAAAATTGAATGATATAGAAGTGATGAACACTTTTGAAAGCTAATGAAGCATTTCTTACAAGAAGAGAAAGAAGCCTACTTCTTGGACCTGGCTCGACAAGGAGCCAAACTTCCTCCAAATTTTAATGTTGAAGATATCATCACTCAAGAGGTAGAAACTCATATCATAGCCATGATGGAATAGATGCATGCTATGCAAGTCAAATTAAACAAGATGGAAAAAGAGAAAGAACCTAAAGAATTTTTCATGGAGGCTCTATGCCCCTTTCCATTTGCCAAAATCTTGTGCATGTCGCCATTCCCAAAAAGAGTGGAGATACTGAAATATGATAAGTATGATGGCAACTCTGACCCTCAAGATCATGTCAGAGAATTATGTACTCAATCTATGGAGTTCATGCATGAACCAACTTACTTAATGCATCTTTTCCCTTGATCTCTGGGAGGGTCTACTATTCATTGGTTCTCTAAAATGCCTCCAACAATCAAAACCTTTGAGGAGTTGATCAAACTATTTTATCAACAATACTCCTACAACATTTAGCATCCGATCACCATGATCGACATTTGCAATCTGAAGAAAAACTCAGGAGAACCCTTCTTGACTTTCCTTAATTGATGGAGGAAGAAATTTTCACTTTATGCTCGACTTATTGCAAAAACTGAAAAACTTAAAATCTTCATCAACAATTTGATTCTAGAACTCAATTATCCCTTGCAAATGCAAAATCATACCTCCTTTGATAAAATGGTAGAGAATGCCATCAAGATTGAGAATGTTCTTGTCAAAAAGGGAGACATATCGCTTCATAAGGAAAACAAGTATGAATCTGGTTCTAATTCCAACAACAAAGACAAAGGTAAATTCTGGAATAAGAACAAGAATGTTGTAATAGATGGCATTGTTGATCATGTCAGTGTCCCATCAAATGCACTAGCATTCAATCTTACCATGGGTACTCAAGCCATCAAGGATTATGAACAAAAGGCATTTGAGCCATCTCAAAAGTTGAAAGACTATAAACTATGGGTTACAACACCAAAATGTGAGTTCACTCCTTTGGGTGAGTCCTTAGAATATGCCATGAAATCTTTATTGGCAAACAAAATCATCACGTTGCCTAAGATTAAATCATTTGATCCTAAACCTAAACCAAAATGGTGGAAAGAGACCAATTTTTGTGACTTCCATTGAAACAAGGGTCATAAAACCAATAATTGCATACGCTTGAAGCATCTCATACAAGCCAAAATTGATAATGGATAAATTGTAATTGACAGTCACAAAACCAATAATGATCATATGGCATTCACTGAACCATTTATGAAACATGGTCAAGGAGATTCATCTTCTCGGCCTAACATAGGTGCTAAAGTTAATTACACCTACTTTGGAAACAATGCTATCATAAACATGGTTGAACCATGCCTATCTTAACATTTCAATGTCATCACTATTGTGAGAAAAGATGGAGATAATCAATCAGCAAATACAGTAACTCGATCACAACCTCAAGTGTATCTACAAGGACAAAACTCAGGTTCATCAAATACCCCCAAGGTGTCTTTCAATCTTTCATCTGCTTCTAAATAGAGGGCTGCCTCAAAATAAACTCATAAAGAGACCAGGCCTACATCATACAACATTGTCCAATAGCTCCAGCATACCAATGCAAAAATATCCATGTTTGAGTTGCTTCAGATATCTCCTGCTCATAGAGCTATTCTAGACAAAGCTATGCTCGACTCCAATGTTCCTGACAATCTTGATCTAGACAGATTCTAGACTATGGTTGTTCATCTGACATCCCCTAGTATATCTCATTTTTAGAGGTAGATGATAATTCGTTGAGTCATCTGCATAACCAGACCTTACACATTAAAGTCTTGATCCAAAACTGTTGTGTCAAACTATGTTGATAAATGGAGGCCCTAGTCTAAATATTTGTTCTTACAAATTGATCACACAACTAGGATTATCAAAAGATGCTATTGATCCTAAAAAGATGATAACCATCAAAGCATATGATGAGCAAGAAAGATCTTCCAAAGGAATAATTGTCCTACCTATCAGAATAGGACCTGTTATCAAAGATATCACTTGTCAACTTCTAAATCTTCCATTGGCTTACAATGTTCTTCTAGGAAGGCCTTGGATACAAGAAATGCAAGCTATTCCATCAACATACCATCAATGTGGAGTAGAGGGCACATCCACATCTTGCAATGCCTTGAAAGAAAGTGTTGAAAAAATTGTTCCACATAATAGAGAATCTTTCACCATGCAAACAAACATTGCATCTACATCCAAGATGGAAGACATTGCCAAAGAAGTCAAAATTAAGGACACGGGTATGGGAGAATACACAATGGAACCAATCCTATCTCTCACACCTCTCTTGTTGTCCCCAAAATCTTATGGACAATCATCAGACAAAGTGAAACCTACTACTAAAGAACCTCGGGTCATATTTAATGGAAATTTTATCATAGAAAAAGTATCCAAGAAAGAATCTGATGAGGAAGAAGCTATATTAGCATGGTTATACAAAGATGAGTCTCAATCCTAGACAGTTTAGAAGTGTGACTCTAAAATACCTAAAATCCATATCAAATCTTATGGACCAAGTCATAAACTCATGTCTGAAATGGGATACACTAGAAAAGGACCTCTAGGAACAAGAGGCAAAGGCATTGTAACACCAGTTGAACACTATGGAAGGATGACTGAAGATACTATAGGCCTGGGATATCAAAAGAATCCTTTTCATCTCAAGAAAAATTCTCCACATGTCTTAGAATAGATTGAACCATTAACAAAAACTTAGCTAAAGGAAGAAACACCAAAATTAGACAGTGATGATTCAGACAGTGATGATCTTATTCCTTATGAACATTTATCTAAATAAATACTAGATCTTCTTAAGGATGAAGAAAAACCTAAGGAGACTATCAATGTAGTAGATACACAAGAACCTACTACTAAACAAGAAGAAGGTAAACCTATCACAATAGCTAAAAATTTGGGATACAATAGTGAATCTAAAATAGACTCCCAAGAGTATGAATTCAAATCAGAATTAGAAGGTAACCCTTCTTAGGTAATTCATCTTGACTTTACACATGTTCTCAGATTTCCCAAAGGTTTAGATGAAGAATCAGAGGATGAATCAAATGAATATGAATGGGGAGTTATTCTAGAAGAAGATGAACTTATCACTGAGAAACACATTGATGTCATTCACCAATATTCACCTAAATTTGACCTAAGTCTAGAGTGAAATAATGAACTTAATGAATCTGATCCACCTATGGCTGAAGTTGAATCCAATAATGACATTGAGACTATTCATGAATTGAACATTCTGAGAAGTAATATCACCTTTGAATTTGAGAGTCAGGTTAGGACCAATTATGACAACACCATATGCATGAACACCATTTCCTAATCCTCCCCTACATTGACTATCCAATATCCATAACTTATTGACCAAACGTCTGCTGATCCAAGCCAAGATATCTATACCTTTCAAAATGACTATGCCCTTCCTTGCTACCTCAATGTAGTGGAACCTATGATGACCTCCATCAATGAACCAAGTGTTAGCATGATAGAGTTGGATATCAAATATCTCAGTCAAAAGAATAAAAGAAAAAAGAAAAAGAGTTATGAGGGTGAAAACCACTTTGTGGTAGTCTTAGAACCTAAAATAGTAAAAATAAAAGACGTATTCGAAGGTGAAAACCTCTCTAAGGTGCCTGAGGATGAGATATTTTATGTCCTTCCATTACAGGATAGATCTCTAGTATTGATAGAGCCCACTCAATATATCAACTTGGGTACACTAGAGGAACCACAATTGATTCATGTAGTACAATCCCTATTAGAGGAAGAGAAATAAACATTTACTACTTTCTTAACAAAGAAAAAGATCAATTTTGCATGGAAGTATTCAGATATGCCAGGGTTAGATCTGAATCTGATAATGCATCATCTTTCTATAGCTCTAGGAGTCAAACCTATTAAATAGAAATTGCGAAAGATGCATCCACATGTTGCACTCCTACTCAATGCTGAGCTAGAGAAGTTACTAAAAGCCAGATTTATTTGAGTTATAGATTACGCCAAGTGGATCTCCAACATTGTTCCAGTATCAAAACCTGAAAAATCTATTAGAGTATGCACTGACTTCAGAGATGTAAACAAAGCATGCCCTAAGGATGATTTTGCATTACCAAACATCGATATGATAGTGGACATGACTATGGGCTTTGAAATGTATTCTTTAATGGATGGTTTCTCTAGATACAACCAAATCAAAATTGCTCTAGAAGATCAAGAGAAAACAACTTTGACATGTGTATGGGGTACTTTTTGTTGGAATGTCATGCCATTTGGTCTTAAAAACATTGGAGCTACATATCAATGAGCTATGACATCTATATTTCATGACATGATGCATCGAACTATGGAAGACTATGTTGATGACACCTTAGCTAAATCAATGATAAGATAAGAACATTTGAATTATTTGAGAAAAATACTAGAAAGAATGGAGAAGTTTAGTCTTAGACTGAACCCTAAGAAATGTGCTTTTGGTGTCACTTCTGGAAAGCTCCTAGGCTACATTGTTTCAAAGAAGGGCATTGAAGTAGATCCTGCTTAAGTCAAAGCTATCATGGAGATGCAACCTCCTAAAAATATTAGTCAAATGAGAACCTTACAAGGAAGGGTGCAATCAATCAGACATTTCATATCTTAGCTATCTGACATATCACAACCTTTTACAAAGACATTACACAAAGGTGTGACTTTTGGGTGGAATGAGGAATGTGAAAAGAACTTCAATCATATCAAGAAATATCTATCAAATCCTCCTATTTTGATGCCTCCTATTCAAGGGAAGCCATTGATCCTATATGTCTCCACCATAGATACATCACTGGGGGCATTACTAGCACAACATGGTGAGAATAAGAAGGAAATAGCTATTTATTATATCAGTAGAACATTGGTAGCATATGAGAAGAACTATTCAATGATTGAGAAAGATTTTCCAGTTGTGATCTTTGCATCACAAAAACTGAGACACTACATGTTAGCTCATACTACACAACTAATAGCTAAGATTGATCCACTAAAATACCTACTAAGCAAAGCTTCCCTCACAGGTAGACTAGCTAAATGGGTGATGTTATTGAGAAAATTTGACATAGAATATGTTGAAAGGAAAGCTATTAAACGTCAAGTCATTGCAGATCAACTGGATGAAGCACCATTGTTTGATGATACACCATTATAGATGGAATTATCTAATTCATCCATCATGCACATATCTTCTAGGACTTGGAATCTTTTCTTTGATGGATCTTACACACAAAATGGATCTAGAGCAGGTATATTATTCATAACACCTCAAGGTTACTCAATACCTAAAGCTTTCAGAATAAAATTTCCTTGCACAAACAATATTTTTGAATATGAAGCTCTACTTAATGGCATGAAGATAGCAATTGAGTGGTGAGTGACAGAGTTGCACATCCATGGAGACTCACAGCTAGTCATACACCAAGTCAGTGATGTGTACCAAATGAAAGATGAGAAACTTGTTCCATACAAATGCATCGTAGATGACTTAAAGAAATATTTCATATCTATCACATTTGAGAAAATTCCTAGAATAGAGAACAAGGATGTTGATGCTATGGAAACACTATCATCTATACTACAGCAGCCCAAACATGAGCTACATTATAAGTTCCTAGTGGAAGCACTATCATTTCCTGCATATGATTCCCCCAAAACCTGCATGATCTGCACTATTGTTGGTCATGATTCTTCTAGATACAAAAACCTATACTCCTACCTTAAAGACCAAATCATCCCTGATTCCTTCAACCGCCATGAGAAATGATACCTTATCTAAAATGCATCCTAGTATGTCATCATTGGTAATGATCTATACAAATAGAGTCTAGATGGTATGCTACTTAGGTGTTTAGAATGAGAAGAGTCTCAACATGCATTAGAGGAAGTCCACGATGGTATATGTGGATCAAATTCCAACGATTTAACACTAGCTTGAAAACTTATTAGGGCTAGGTACTATTGGCCTGAAATGGAAAAATAGGCTATCAAGTATGCTAAGACCTGTTAAAAGTGTCAAGTATATGGAAACTTGATTCATGCACCAGGGAGAGATCTTATTTCCTTTACTACACAATGGCCTTTTCAACAATGGGCATTTGATCTTATAGGGGCTATACATCCTCACTCTTCTAGTGGACATACCCATATCATTACAGCTACAGATTATTTCAAAAAATGGGTAAAAGTAATTCTTTTGACTCAAGCAACCAGAAAGCAAATCTCTATGTTCATTCTGAACTACATCATGTGTTGGTATGGTATTCCACATTCTATTATCATAGATAATGGTGGCCAATTCAAGAATAAGGACCTAGATTCCTTATGCTCAAAGTTCAAGATCATACAACATTGGTCATCTATATACTATCCTCAAGGGAATGGACAAGCAAAGGCATCTAACAAGAATCTATTGAAGATCTTACATCACACAGTTAATAAAATAGGAAGAGACTAGCATCTCATGATCAATCCATCTCATTGGGCCTATAGAACAAGTATCAGATTACCCACTGGGGCTACACCATTCACTTTAGTTTATGGGTCTGAAGTGGTACTACCTATTGAGGTTGAAATCCCATCACTAAGAATCATAATGCATGGTCTAGTGACTGATGATGATTGCAGAGTGTCTAGGTTGCAAGAACTTGAACTACTAGATGAGCATAGACAAGTAGCATATGATCATCTCAGAGTATATCAAAAAAGAATTTCTAAAGGCTACAACAAGAAATTCAGACACAGAGAATTTTAGGTTGGCGATCTAGTCTTGAGAGAGAATCCTAAAAATCAATCACATAGAGAACACAAGGGGAAGTTTGAACCCAACTGGCTAGGTCCCTTTGTTGTCACTACTACTTTTGGCTCGAGAGCCTATCAACTCTCAATGATTGAAGGAGAACATCTCTGAGAACCAATCAACATTCTCCATCTGAAGAAATTCTACGCCTAAGGCATTCAGTCTATGGTAAAATGTCCTAAAAAAATAAGAAAAATTAGAAAAAGTCCTTAAAAAAATGAACATCTTGGTGAAAACCTAGCAATAGGCACCTTGATGATTCACAAAAAAAATATAAAAATATAAAAATACAAAAAAAATTGAAAAAATAAAAATACAAAAAAATGGGAAAAAGAAAAAGTGCCTTGGTGAAAACCTAGAAATAGGCACCTTGGTAGCAAAAATAGAATCTCTACCAAGATGGTGAAAACCTAGCAAATGGGTGCCACTTGTTCAAAATGCTCCATCTATCAGCACAATCTTGGTATTTCCCAGCTTTCAGTCTTGCTTTAGTTTGTACATATCTCCTAGTTTGTTTTCACATCTTGTTTTCAATAAAGTCGGTATGTGCACCAATCAGCAAAAGCATCTATATCCTATCAATGTTTCAAACTTGGGGGCAATCACCATCATATCCTATTGTCTCCAGTATACCTCAAATGAGTCATATCTAGTCAGAGTCCTTTGAAGCTACATCTGAGTTAGTCCATCTATCTCCTTACTAGAAAGGATTTGGCATCTGCAATCAAACACAAACAAACATCAAACACAAACTGAAAACAATATTTGTTTCATTTCTTTTATCTCCTTGTATGCTTACTGATTCACATTGAGATTTTTGCATATTGTGTCCTTTAGAGCTCTTTGATGATGTCCTTTACAAGATTTAGAGAGTGATGACTAGGGGCATAAGCTTTTCTTTTTTAATGTTTTGAGTGAAAATCTAACAACTTTGGAAATTTTGGATTGAAATGGTGTCCATCTGTAAGAGCCTCCATCATGTATTGGATGGCCATGAGTATCTCAACCATCGATACCTATAAAATTCAAGGAAGTTTGATCTAACTTTTATCTTTTTGAGTGAGTTCTTACTCCTACTTTGAAACGCAATCTTACCTAAGGATGTGAATGATAAAGGGTCACTACGAGTAATTCACAATAGATTCAGAATGATCTCTCAACTGCTTGATGTGTTTGTACGCAAGGCGTATTCAGGTCATCACAATGTTCATGTTCTGATGCTTATACAAATTGCAATATCAAAATGGACATGATATTCAAGTCATCCTAGCGTTTATGCCTTGGTGCTTATATCTAATCTGACATTTTGACAAAAATTCCATATTCATATGTCCATGGTTGTCTAGCCAGTGGGCATTGTATTGACTTTGATGCAAAAATCAATATGCATATGTTCATAGTTTTCTAACTAGTGGATGTTGTATTGATTTATTCAATTACCTAATGAAATATTTAGTGATGAAAATTTCTGACACATGATCAATGACTAAGTCCTAGGTCCTAGCTTTGCATTTCATTCTGCATGTCACTTTCCATTTTGCATGATTGCATTTATCTCATGATTGCAAAATCAGCTTGACACTTAAATGATTCTTCAAAACAATGCTAAACATGACACAAGGGCTGAGTCTCACATGAAGGTCTCTTCACAGATCAACAAGCAGTCACCTTCCTGGGTTAAACATCCTTTTTGACAAATGACCGAGTACTTGTATTCATCAATACCTACAAAATATATCATGTGTATCATTGCATTTACATTTCATATCTCATAATCTTTCAATACATTGCATTACATACATGAAAATCCATAAAGCATAAACAAATCATGCATTTCCATAATCATTCTACTGCATTGCATAATCCATACATTTGAAAGAAACCACTGCATTGCATATTCCATACATTCTACACTACTCAAAGCATTTACATCACATGATATCATCATACACAAAATGACAGGTACACATGAAGTCATAACCCAAAAATTGATCTCATATATATATCATAAAACCTTAGAATAGTCAGGGGTGCACTACTGGCACAAGATACAAAAGAATGAGCTCATGTGAGTTATCAGAGTCAAATCAGTGTATATAGTCAAAAATGACAAAAATCAGAGGACAACATGATAGATTAGTTCTCTGCCTACTCCTCCACATCTGGTGGGGGTGGTGCAGGTGCATCAGGTGGTGGATCGGCTTGCGATGCTTTGGCTCCCTCTGAGGCAATCATGTATTGAGAATAAGTAGGCACTCTCTACACAATAGGTACAACAACATAGTATGCAGACACATAATAAGCAGCCCATGTAGTCAGATGCATGACCTATGCCTATAGCCATATGTTATCTACCTCCCACTCTAAATGTTGCCTCTCAGACTCCTTGAGCTATATCTCAAGGGTAGCACTCTGCAATCTCAAGTCTTTGATCTGTAACCTAAGCCATCTAATAACATCCTAAGGAGTTTGCCTCAGTCCAAGATCTACATCTATAACTGGCATATCTATGTCCTCACTCAGTTGATCAGTAGCCTCTACCCTAGATGCCTTGCGGCATCTAACCTTAGCACCTAAATCAAAGTTAGGATCTACCTGTGTAGTATCAGTATCACCACCTACATCATGTTGTGCACCTAGGACCTCATCTGCACTCCCAATGCTACCCAAGGTACCACCCTCTCCTCTATTAGATCTCCTCTAAAGAACTATAGGTCTGCCTACTATAGAACTTTGAGGGTGAGGTGCTCTCATCTATCCAGCTAGTCTCTGTGGTGTAACCACTACTCTAGGCCTTAGAGGTGTAGGTTGCACAATAGGAATTTGTACCTTTTGATGTCTCTCACCTCTACCCATTGGTGCACTGGTCACATCTATAGCCTCCTCCATGGTGGGGATCATCTCTGTAGGATCAGAGAATCTCCTCATAGGGTGCTCTGCCAGCCAAGTAATGCACACATCAGTAACCCCAGCATCAAAAACCTATGGTCTGTAATCCCACTCTCTGGACACATATCTAGTGTACTCCTAATTGCATAGGGTGTAAGATAATCAAGTTGTCCAACCTAATCCTAGCTCTTGAAAAAAACAAGAATATGTGGCATAGTCCTAAGGTACATCCTGAATGATGCCATATTGTCTCGACACCCATGAAATGATGAAACACTCAAGGATAGTAGTGGATCAACCTATCAACACCCAATTCTGATAGAAGTAACTAAACTGAGCATGACCAGTCGACCATGCCTCTACCTGTAGATATGGCCTCCATAGGAAAAAGGTCATGTCATCCAGAACATGCCTCCAATACTTAGCGATACCCATATGTACCTGTGTCACATATCCAGAATATACATATATGATAGGCTCCTGTGGCTATCGATGACTCTGACATACTAGCTGACATATGGAAATGTGCTCCCATGCCCAAATCTATAATACTAGTGCACCAGAAGCAAAAGACTTGCCCTTGTGATACACTATCTCATGCATCTCTGTGAACATGTGTGCAAGAAGTCACTGACCCCATCCCAACTTAGAAGGTGTAGCCATCAGGCGTGCTACCATCGGGGCCCAACCCATCAGAAGACCATTCTACTAATGGTCAAACATGATGATCCCACTGATCATCCCTGCAATGATACACTCCAATCTATGGGTCTGCCCATATCTCTGTACTAAAGTCTCCTAGGAGATAGACTGAGCCAGCTGGTCATCATCCCCAAAAAATGTCCTAAAAGCATGAAGACCATCATTCCCCGCACTGATATAATCAGGACGAGGGACATGGAATGGTATCTGCAATATCCTATAGACAGCCTCAAGGGTGACTGTGATCTCTCTGATGGGCAGGTGAAAATTCTGTCTCGGAATGAAATCTCTCTATTAAGGTAGTCAATAAACCATGGTTCACTCGAATCTTAGGTAAACATATCAAGTACTTGAATCCGCATGCATCTAGGTGCACTATGAGAGGCTCAAGCAATGACACAGAATCTCTGGGTCACCAGGTGTGAAATTCAGACATGTACATCAACATAGATGACCTACACTGCACATAAACAGGGTACCCTATCAGTAACTTCATAAAAAATCAGGCTATAAGTACAGAAATTGAAAAGTTGAATACTTCAGAAGGTACATTAAATGCTAAGGAAGCAGCCTAAGAAATCAAAAAATTCAAAAATTTGACCTAAGGATGAGAAAAACACTTGTTGTTTTCCATACGAGTTTTCAGACTGGTGTTAAAACTCGTACGAGTTTCTACAGGTTCCCGCACAACATTCTATGTGTACATGACAATGAAGAGGTTCCCATACAACACTTGAGGGACCCAATGAAATGCAATACGATAGAAGGGTCCCTCTCATATGAGTTTCAGACATAATAGGGACGACAATCAATAGGAAGTTGAAAACTTGTACGAGTCCATACGGACTGTCGTACGAGTTTCCATGGTACGAAAATTGAAAAACCTAAAAACATATGAAAAAGATCCTAAAATGCTAAAAACATGGAAAATTTGAATTCACAGAGAGGCACAGAGGTCCACTTATCGGGTTCCTATACTGGGGAGGTCGCTAGTGTTGCCGGCTATGCTCAAATCGATGCAAGGAGACTAGAACTACCATGTTAGCCATTTTTCTCTTAGAGAGCTCCACAGAAATCACAAAAGACAAATGTGAATAATGATTTGAAAATGACCCTTTTGGGCCTTATATAGGTTTTGACCTAATTTTTCAAAAGTGCTCCATTTTCCACAAAAATTGCACCCCGGGCTAACTTCAACATTCTCAACCCATTTTCGGGATCAAAATCGAAATCTGAGATCATTTACATTGTCAAAATCATGATTTAAAATTTTCAGACCACGGATAACCGACTACTTGCATATTCGACCTTGAATTATCATAGAAATCCAGAATTCAACTTAACTGATTATCTTACATCAAACTACCAAAATTTCAACTTGGTCAACCATGGTCAACTCATGGTCAAACCTGGTCAAACTTGGTCTTTAGGACCTCCAAACGATGTAGAACGCATCTTTGGACATGCACAACCACTTCTCAAATCAATTAACATGCTTCTAAACCATTTAACACTGACTTTTCTTGTCAAATTTCAATTTTCATCCTGAAGGGGGCATGGTATTGCACATCAATCAAATCTGTAAATCAAATCTTTCTTTCAGTAATCAAGACAACAACCACGTCTAGTTGTTGATTTATCAAAAGCCCTCGTTGCTTAGGGCACATCACTTGGGGCATATCATATTCATCAAGATCCATATCAATCTGGTATCCTAATCAATCTGGTGAACTGCATTAGCTCTTCGTAACCATCGGTTCAATTGTGATATTTCCTTGGTTCTTCGTAACTAAAGGGTTCAAATTTGGCATCCTTTTAATTCCTTTGGACAATCAGGTCTGGAGTCAGGATAGTCACTTCTTTGTAATCATAGGTTCATAATCAGGCATTTTGACACTTCTTCATAATCATCAGTTCATTGTTGCTATAGTTGACATCATCTTGATTCTTGGTCAATCAGGACCTGAATCAACATCTTCCAATCTATCAATCAGTTTCTATCTCAAAATTGGTTAATCTCTTAGGAATCAGTTTCTCCACCACATAACTGGGTCCACATCTTTATCAAGAATAGACTAATCTTTGAACCACTACGCTTCACCCAATAATTCAAAGAGGGGCAAAATGTAATACCCCAAAAAATGGGCTATAGGTTCATTAACCTCCTACATCATCAAATCGAATGAAATCGACATCAAAGTCCTAACCTAAGGCACATCTGCACATTAGTTTATCAAAACCCTAATTGATTATCTTAATTTTGCATCAGGGAATATTCCTTGAATATTCCTAATTATCATAATTATCTCCTAGATTAATATTATTTGGTGATGAATCATGTTTATCCTAAAATTTGATTAATTGAATATTCTGAATATTTAATTAATTAAGTTTAATTCTGCCACTTAATTATTTGATTAGATTTAATTATATTTATTCCTAATTATATTATTTAATTTTGACAATAAATCAAAAATCCTATGAATAATCAGTTAAATTCTTATTTAATTGATTAAATTCTAGTTGTCAATATTTAATGAGATAGTTTTGAATAGAAGTTTGATTTAATAATTGATTAACCCATAAATCAATTGTTTTAAATTCAAAATCAGTTAAGTTGAGAATAAATCACTTTATTTTTAAATTAATTCATATTAAATCGTGCACAATCAGAAAAGCAGTCAACTTTACATCAATTATCAATTTCAATTTGTTAACCTTCTAAACTCGACATGTGATTGTGAGTTGAAAAAGTGAACTAAACTCTATTTTGAGTAAAAAAGTGTTTTTCCATGATTTTATGAGTTGATCTATTCCTGAATTCTTGTTAACTCAAAAATCAACCTAAGTTTATCAAGAGTGATTTATGGCTTTTCTCAATGCATCCTCAAGCCCTTGATTTCTATATAATCAAGGCTCAGCTCCTCACAAAAGGATTCCTCGAATTTGCATCCTTACTTTGGTGAATTTGCATCTGAAGAATCAAGATTTTGTGAACAAGGCAATTGTGAGATTCTTGTTATTGTTTTTTAGGGTTCATAGCATTCATTCATAGCATATCATTGTTTGATTAATTTTCATATCATTCCAATTCATTCTAGATTAGTTTCATATCAAGTTTTTCATCGTATTGCATACAAAATCCAAAAAAGTAGATTAATTTGCATTCAGATCACATTACTTTCAATCATTTAAATCCTTCATTTAGGTGTTGCATTATCACTAGTTTCAGTCTAAATCTGAGAATACCATACTCACACCTACTAGAAGGGAATAAATCACCTAGGTAGCTATATTGTTCTTATTTGTAGATTTCTTGATTTGCCAATCTCTAATGTTTTACTGAAGTGTTGTGTCCACAGCTAGGTACAATTTTCACACACAGTTAGAACAATGTATCGGTTAATATAGTTGGTTAGATTGGTGTTGTGGTCAAATGTAAGTGGTTAGCCAACATATTTTTAAGATTTGATGTTTTAAGCTGACATCAAGGATGTTGAATTTTGATTTTGGTGTGCTCTCTCATATGTTAAGTTGGATTTGAGGGCCGACTTGTAAACTATTTTAGCATTCTTACACTAAATTACAAGTATATAAATGGTTAAGAAAATTGTTAAGTATGTTGTTGCGATGGTATGTGGTGAATGAAAAATATTGTTGAATATAATATAGAGGCAATAAAGTGTTCAGAGCAGCCCAATTGATCAGGAATACATTGGATCTATCATGCATTAAGTGCAAACATGATATCACTCTTTACTTGTTGATCCTAATATATTAGAAAGATAAATACTCTAACAAGGTCACTTATAATAGGTTGAGTAGGACCTTTAACAAGATCTAAGTATAAATCCTCTAACAAGGTGAATTATCAGAAGGAGTTTTAAAGCCCTTGAAAATGTATTCTTTAACAGGATTCTTGTAGTTCCTAATAGGGCTATAACTACTCTTAACCAAGTATAACCTTAAAAGGGTTTATTGTAATTACTCCTAACTGGGAAGATTTCATCATTGCACTAGTAAAATTTGTGGGCATCATCCCCACACATGATTTTCTCCCTCTAACAAGGGTTTCCATGAGAAAAAATATTGTGTCTTGTGTTCATTATGTGTGAATGCTTTATATGTAATGCTTCATTGTTATATTAGCATTTGCATGTTGGTTACTATGGAAGATAATCATTAAAAGTTTCCTATTTGTGGATGTAATTATTCACCCCCCCTCTCAATGCCTTATAATACTAAAAATTGGTATGAGAGTCTTGTGCCCTTGAAGAATCCTAAAAGATTGGGAGAGATCCTTAAGGAAAATATGGAGGGTTTGAGATACAAGAGACAACTTGATGAAGCTGCAAAGGTTATCAAAGAAATGAAAGATCAATTGAAGAAATCATTGGCCAAGCGACAAGAGCTTGTTGAACAAATGAATGAGATTTAGAAATACATTGAGAAATTTTATGAATAGAGTGGATCTAAGAAATTTGAAGTAGCCCTAGAATCCATAGCTAAGGAGAATGAAAAATTACACAAAGAAAATAAAAAACTTAAGAGAGAGATTGAGGCCCAATCAATCAAAATGTGTGAATAGATGGAAGCAAGGATATCTGAAGAGACTACAAGTAAAAATGTAGAAGATGCCCTAAATGCCAAGGATGAAGAACTAAAAGTTGTAGAGGATGAACTTTTTAAGACGAGACAAGAGGTTGACATATTGCATGAACATTTGTACGATACAAATGAAAAAAATGGAAAATTCCTAAGGGAGAATAAGAATCCAAGAAATGAGAATCAGCAATTAAAGGGAGAACTAAAGAATGAAAATGATCCACTGAATAAATTCAATGAAAGTACAACACTTGATGAGCAACTTAGAAATCAAAGAACAAGAAAAGAGACCACATGCCTAGGATATACCATTTTTACTACTTTTGAAGTTGGTGAATCTTCTAGAACAAAATAAATCAATCAAGAAGGAAAGTCTCCACCAACGATAACACAAAGAACTTCTGGTATGAAATCCTACAAGTCTGTATGTTTCAATTGTCATTAGGTAGGTCATACTACAAATGTATGTAGGAGTAGATCTGCAAATAGGTCTAACACTTTTGATGGATATTGTTATAAATGCAATAAGTATGGTCACACTTCTCATGATTGTAGATTTGGATCTAGTAGTAGATATAGTCACTTTTATTATCACTATTACAATTACAAAAAATATGGTCACAAAGTTGATGAGTGTAGATCAAGCATGAACAATCAGAGGTTACCTGTCAACTGAAATACACATTACCAAAGGGGGAGATAATTTGATGTCGCATGCTCAATCGATGGTACCTCTGGACATATGGCTATGAATTGCAGAATAAGACTACAAGAGGTAATGTTGGACAGTGGAGATCAACTGGTATGACATGTTTTCATTGTCACAAGATTGGACATCTAGCAAGGGATTGCAAGTTAAGGAACCAATCTATTTAACTAGTCAAGTAACCAGAAAGGAAAGAATATTTTGAGTGTAAAAGAGACCAGGAAAGAAATGAGAAAGACCTGGAGCAAAAAGGAAGATAATAAGTCATCAGAGGAACCTGCATCTCCATTGGGTGTGGAGAATTCTTCACCAATATAATCCTTCATATGGCTTAGGGGGAACAAGTATTGTTGAATCCATCTTTGAACCCATTATTGGTGTGCAATAATATCTATCAACATTTTAAGTTTCAATCAAGTATTTTGGAGCATTATATAAAATTTGGTTAGATTATATGGTCCTTTGGTCATTGATAATGATCTTTTGGGTCAATCAGTGAAAAGGTATGTTCTATTGGTAAAATCATTTAATACACATGCTAAGGTAGATTGAAAGGGCATTTTTGGATTTCATTTTTAACCTTGCACATTTCAAAATTTGTTGTGGAGCGAAAGAAGCTTTGTTTGAGTCATTTGTAGAGATCTAAGTGATAATAAGGAATTTTTTGTGGTAATCTAAAAGAAAAAAATTGATCGATGGTAGTTTTCATTGTGGTTTACTATCGTGTTCTTTGACAAGAACCCTAGTTGTGAATAGTTTGAGGTATTTATCTTTTGTCTAGATTTTTTATTGAAAGATAGGATGTATACTCCTAATTTGATTGATATAACTGAGAGACCTAGACCATATTTCAAAAGACATTCATTCAAAACAATTGAAAATGACCTAGCGGGTGCTCTAACTAGCATGCCCTATGGTGTTCTACACATTGAAGATGTTAGAGCATATATTCATTACAAGTTGAAAGATTGAGGATTGGGGGTAATCTATGAACAATATAAGAAGTTGTGTGATGATAGGTTAGTGTTGAAAGATGAACACAAACGTGTTGAAGACAAAGGTTTTCATCATATGGTTATTTATCCTGATAAATTTGAAGAAGATCATATCATATATATTTTAAGAAGGATCCATGTTCAGTTCATGTGGCTTGATTGACCACATAAAATTACTAAAGAGGCAATTCATATTGCAACTAGTGTATGTTCAACTAGTGAAGTACCTGCTCTTCATAATATACCCAAAGAATAAGTAATCGTTTTGACTAAATCTAAGTGGGATGGTCATGCAATAGATGTGAATGACATTATAGTTGAAGAGGTGAAGTATGCATCTATGGTCATAGGATACAAGGTCTACCACTCCAGTTGGTTGAATGGCATACCTAGTGGTTCTATTCATACAACATATAAGATGATCAAGAAAAATGCAGACTATGATCTGGATGAAGCAATGAGAGAGAAGTTAATATTGAATCTTGAGAAGATCAAGAAAGACAAGAGACATAAATTCAAGTATGGCTAGGTGATTATGTTCTTATTCTTCTATTTCCAAAGCATGTTCCCTGGTATTGGTGATGTTGCATGGACAATGGGTACTCTAGCTTTTATTTAGATTAACAACATGATCAAAATCTTAGGAAGTGATTTTCCTAGAAATATTTTGGGTCATTTCAAGGAATTTCAAAAGAAGATGCATGAAAAAGAGAGGATACCTTCTAAAATGTTTGATAAGTACAAGGGCACTATTTGCTTCATGGTTGATACTAACACTTGTATGATAGAATCAGTTGATCCAAGGACCTCATGGGTGATGCATATGGGTTATGAAGTGGATGGAGATATTTTAACATGTATGCAAAAAACCTATTAGCTCAACCGGTAGATCCCAAGACTCCAAGGTTTAGGAAATTTCTAGAGAAGTCACTCCAAGTGCATAGTGAATTATTGAAACTAGTTGTTGAGAATAAATTGAGAAAGGAATTTGAACAATTTATGATTTAGAAAGGCTTTACAAAGGAAAAAATTGAGAAAAGTAGAGCCAAGCATGTTGGTGAACAAGCTAGTATCTCAGGAACAACAGAAGATGAAGATGTGGAAACTATTAGTGCAACTAGTAGTGCCTCAACCAGTAGGAAAAAAAAAGTGCTACTATAATAAAGAAGGAGAAAACAAGTTCAGTGAAGATTCTAGTTAGAAGTCCAGTCAATAATACACAATCTAATTATGCAAGAGCCAAGGAGGCTACTGCTGCAAAAGTTGTTGGAAATAGAAAGAAAGAAAAAGATAAGTAATACAAAGAAGGACATGAAGAAGCTGAAACAACAAAGTCAAAAGAAGAGAAGAAGTAACTCAAGGCTCAAGCTAAGAAATCTAAAGTGGTAGTTTCCCCCACCACCAAGTTAGCTAAGCCTGAATTAGATTCCAAATTGTTTGTTTCTATTGATAAGATTATCAATAAAGTGAGAAAGTGGTATAGACTTGTTGGAGTTAACAATTATTATGATAAATTTGGGAAGGATTACAAAAAAAAATTTGAATACATTGTAGTGTAAAACATGAACAATTTTATCCTAACTTTGATGGATTTATAAGGACATATACCTACTTCATCATATAATAAACTTGATGCTAGGTGGCATAATATTATTAGACAAGATAAGGAGTTGATTTAGTATGTTCTAATGCAACTTCAACTAATAATGACAAAAGAAGAAATGAAGAAGATACTTGCAAGACAAGACCACTCTTCAAGACTAAGAAGAGACTAACAAGACTATTATGTGGTGAGTCTCTTGGAGTTAAAGATTAAACTAAGGAGATATTGATGAAACACTTAGGTATGTTAGAAGACACAAAGGAAGAGGAAAAATAAAAAGAGCAAGAAGATGACCCAGTAGTTACTCAAATAGATGAAGGATTTACTATTGATGGTGTGAAGGTCACACTTGAGGAACTCAGAAATGAAATAGATTATTCAGGTGATATCCCATATATAGAGGTATAGGATGAGCATATAGATACACAAGATGAACCTAAGGATAAAAAGGAAGAAGAACTAGTAAACATGGGTATCAAACATGTTATGAATGATGGTGAACAAGAAAATGTTCCTACAGATGATCAATAGGAAGATCAAGAAGAATAAAAGGAGGATACATATAATGTTGTGCAAATAAAATAAGAGGAGGTAATGACATGAAAAGAACAAGAAAAGGCACTTCCTTCCTCACTATCAAAGATGAGATTTGATGATGATGATATACCAATCAAGGGACAAGTTGAATTAAGCACAATGAGACTAGAAGAAATGATCAATTTTGCTATGGCGATAAAGACTAAGGCCAAGAAAGATAAGCTCAAGCAAGAGACACAAGTCATAATGAAAACTAGAGAAATATTTTCTAATTTGATGCCAAATGTAGAGTATGATGAGAAGGCTACTCCAATTGAGCAATTAGGATAGTTAACCACATCTACCAGTGAGGAGATAAATTTTTTGGAGGATTCTGTAATAGAAAAAGAAGAAAAGGTTTATGAAAATAAAAGATCAAAGAAATTATCATAGTCCATTTCACAGGATAGGAACACTCTTGCATTGGTTGAGAACTAGATTAAGGAAGCATTAAGAAGGAGATAAGACACTGAAGACTGTTTGTGACTTTTCTCATTTTATGCAAGATCTTGAAAAGAAAAAGGGTAAAGATCAATAGGAGCTGAATGTTTTGTCACAAAATTTTGATCCCATTCATATGACTACTACATCTTTTGGAGTTGAGGTAGGAAAGACAAATTAGAAATTGAAAAACTATAGGGATGAACATAATAAAAGACTTAGCAATTTGATGGAATTGCAGAGTATTTTGATTCATAAATTAGACATTCTACAACGAAGTCTAAAGGAAGTTGAGCAAGACTTACAACCTCACCTACTGAACATAGTTGAAGGATTAGAGGACTTAACATTTTTGCTTCATGGACATATACTTATTTTTGAGAATTTACACAAGTCATGGGTCGGTGATTGACAAGTTTTGAAGACTAATTTCCATGAGATATTCAGTAAATTGTAAATTGTACTATGCTACTCTTGATTAATAATTTTTTTCTTTTTGCATATCTTGTAGACACCTAAAATTGTCCATTCACACTAATATTAATTTTTATTAATATTTTCCCTTAACATTATGGTTAATTTTATTAATTGACTATAGTCATTATATTCTTCTATTTATTTAATTAAATTAAATTTAATTAAATAAATTCATTTTCCCTTTGTATTAAATTTTTATTTAAATACTATAATATATTAAATTCAATTTAATATATTATCCCTCCATTTCCCTTTATAAAATAAATTTTATTTATTTTATTCCTCCACTAGCCAAAAGTTCTTCTAAACCATGAATAAATTAAATTTATTTTAATTTAATTCATTTTCCCTTTTTCCCATGCTTACCTTTTTCTAAATATTCCTCTAATCCTGATTAAAAGGTGGATTACCTCTAAACATGTGCACAATCACCTTTTCCAAGGTGGCCACCTCTCCATCTTTTTTCTCCACCAATCATTTTTAAATTTCTCTTTCCCTCTAAAAGTAAAGTTTGACTTTTGCCACTTCACATTTTGCCTCTTAATCCTATCCACTCATTTCTTTTGCCTCTTAATCCTATCCACACATTTCTTTTTGTCTCTTCATCTTTTCCAAACCCTACCTAACCTTTAATCCTAACCACTCATTCTTTTGCCTCTTAATCTCCACTATCCAATTCTTTTAATTTTCTATAAAAGGAAGCCTCACTCCTCATTTTAGGGCTAAGTTCTAATTCTTCTTAATCTCTTAGCTCTTGCACCTTCTAGCTCATTCTTAATCATCCTAGTTCTAGCTCTTTTCTTTGCATTATAATCTTGTTTTTAATCTAGATCTTGTTGCATCTTTAGCATAGCTTCTTAATCATATTTCATTCATCTTAGATCTTAATCTTGTTTATCATTATCATAGTCTTGCATCAATCTTAATCATTTATCATTTGTGAAGTTTGGGACAAGTTCCTCATACTTGTTCTCAAATCCTTCACCATCATCTAGCTTGCAGCTCCTAGTTTTGCATTAGTTTTGCATTTCATTTGTGTTGGGAGAGCATACCCACATAATCTCAAAGAGAAAATCAAACAAGGCTTTGGGTGCCCTTGTTTTAGCTCATCGGAGGTTGTAATGAAATTTACTTATTTTGTTGCATTTGATATGACTAACATCTAATGTGTGTGTTTGGTGTTTTTAGTGTTTTCATTTGCAGCAAATAGGTCTATATTTTCATTTCATACATTTTGGCACACTCGGTGGGACCCACTTCCCTATTGGATCTACATTTTTGAAGATTTTTCCATGCTAATGCTTGTGTAGGTTGAGTTGAAGACAAAACCTAGGGTTTTTTGAAATATTTGATCATATATTTCAAAGGATTGGGAGTTTGGGTCTGATTGTTTTTTCATAGGTGGGGGATCATCATATTATGTCTCAGTCCAAAGCATAGATTTTTCTGATCATTTTTCCATGAGTTATAATTTTTTTATGATTTTTAATAAAAATTCATTTTTAGTCCCAAATCTCCATATTTTTTAGAAATTTTTATATTTTCGGAAAGGTCTACAAATTTTACATAGGGTACATTCTTTGTGCTTTTTATTTTGATGTACGAATATGGCTGCAAAATCCAATCTTTGAAATCTAGTCTATTTTGATAAATCAGGTCCCTAGGGCACAAATTAAGGAATTTTTTCAAAATTTTTACATTTTTGGAAATCTCTCTATTTTTTAGTAGGGGTGTCTATTTTTCATTTTAATTTTTGTGGCCGAAATCATAGAGAAAAAATTAGATCTTGTTGACTAGGTCAAATGCAAAAAAATAAAATTTTGTGATGCATTTGCACTTTACTTGCACATTGTTCAATGCAAGGTTGAATTTTATTACAATTTTCTGATATTTTCAATCTTCTAATAGTGGTTTTGCAGAATGGTTGACCAAGATTAAAACATTTTGAGACTACTAATCAATTTGTTTTATAGGACGTTGTTTGAAGATCTTGAAAAGATTTGAGACTACTAATTCATTAGTTTTGTAGGTTGCCTTGGAGGTTCAAGAAAACATTGTGTCTACTTTAAGCTAATTTTTATAGGCACCTAGTTTAATTAGGAAGGTTAATTTCTTATGATTTGATTGGGTAGTAGGAGAGTATGCTCTTTCCTCTTTAAGGGAAACTAGAAATCTAGACCTACTTAATTTGGTCATTAGAAAGGAATCTTGGGTAAATGAACATGTGCTTGATGTGTTTGGGAGAAATTGTGGAGTAGGAGAGTATGCTCTTTTCCTTATGAAAAACCAGAAATCTTGACCTCCATTAGCTATCCATCTTACTTTTCTTGCATTTACCTTTAGAGGGCCTGCCAAGAGAGAAATATTTTTGGAATGACCCAAGTGGGGAACAAGAAAACCCAACTACTCCACCCCACTATAATCAAAAGCTTCCTTCAATCCAAAGAGAGGGGAGACTTGGCTATTTTCTATTCCTAATTCTTCTTCATGTGTAGGGCCTAGTTGCCTCAATCTTGCTAAGCAAGACTACATTTGATTGGGCGCTTGTAGGGCCATCAATGGTCTCAATCTTGTTTACTACAAGGGGAATACATTCATCTAGTATAGGGCCGAGAGGTCTGAATCTTTCTTGTGAGACTACTTTTTGGATGCTTGTAGGGCTATAGGCCTCAATTCTACTTGTGGAACTACAAGGGAAAGTCATGAACGGAGGACCTTACTAGAAACCTAAGGACTTAGAGGCCAACCATTTTAGCCATGTGACTTCCTTTGTGCAAGGATTAATCCAAGTGGACTTACCCGGATCACCCCAAGATACTCACCATATGTGCTCCCTTGGATGCTAAAGCTTGAATATGGCAATGTGGAAAGACATGTGCTACGAACATTGATCTCTTCCAATTGATCCATAACTTGCATAGTCCTAGGAAAGGCCATTCAACCACTTAATTATGGGGCTAAGAGCATCAAGTTGTGGGAAAAGGTTGGAACACCTCCCTTTTGACCTTAGGTAGAATGTGCTTGATATGTCTTAAATTGTGTTGAGACTTGTGAAAATATTTTTGGACATGCACATTGCATTATTGCATTCTATGTTATCATTCAATCCATATCTCCCCTATCCTCCAAATCAATCACATCATCCATTCAAATTTTCTTCAAAAATCCCTAATCTATCCTTCCACTTCATCCATTCTTAATCCAAGTCTTATCAACACCATCTTCTAATCTCCCACTTTTGGCTTAGGAGCACCATCATAATCTTTGGACTTTAATGATCATCCAAAATCAAATCAAATCAAATCAAATCCAACTTTGAGGCCTTGCCCTCTCAAATCCAAAATCAAAATCAAATAAAATCAATCAAAATTCTTGAGGCCCTACCCTATGAATCAATCAAGTTCATCATCCAATCATATCAAACTCCTTGAGGCCCTACCCTTTTTAAATCAAAATCCAAACTTTGTCCTAGTCTTAAGTTCATATTTCATCCATCATCAAATCTTTCACTCTTAATTCAAATCTTCATCCACATCATCTTCCTCTAATCCAATCCAAAATCTCAAATTCAACCATCATGAACATGGATTGGTTTCACAAAATGGTTGAGGACTTTAAAGTGCCAAATCCTAATCCTCAAACTATACCTCCAATCCAACATACCTACCAAATCAATCCTCAAGTCATATCTATTCCCAATCCATATCAAATTCCTTCTCCTTTCTCTACCTTTGACAAGGGAAATCCACCCCATTATCCTTCATCCACACATAATTCCTTTCTTCACCCCCATCATGCCTTTCACATTCCTAATCTTGCCCAAGAGATTGAAGAGCTTCGAAATATTGTCCTTAACTTACAAAATGGGTGTCAAAAGAAAAATTTTGCATTTGAAGACATGTTTCCTCCCCCCTTTCTCCAAGCCCATAATCCTCATTTACCATCAAACCCCAATCCTCCATCTAATCCTCAACTTCCACCTAATCCTAATCCTCCAAAGCCCACATCGTTCCTATCCTCCAAAGCTTCACAATTGCCCAAAGATAGACAATACACCCCCCTTGCAGACCCTCTTGATGTCATATTCCACCTACTTGTTGACCAAAACATGATGGTTTTTCCAAACACTATTCCATTTGATGAGAGTCAACTAAACCCACTTGGTACAAGGAAAATGAATATTGTGATTATCATCGTATCAAGGGTCATGATATCAAGAAATGCTTAAAGTTTAAAAACTTTGTCCAAGACCTCATTGACAAAGGAGATATTGAAGTTGAAGATCCCAACCCCTCCATAACATCACCCTCACAAGTCCACACATGTCAAGATATTGTCCCAAAGCATGCTAACAAAGATTCCTCTCATCCTCTAGATCCAAGCATTCCTCCACTCCTTGATCCACTTATTTTACAAAATCCACCTATTCCTCTTGATCCACCTCATTATCTCATTCCTAATCAAGATCAAGGCATTCCCTCCACTCCATTCCACAATAGCCTTCCATATCAAGATCCTACCATCCCTTCTACTCCACCACATAATCTTCCCCAAAGTCAAGATCAAAGTATCCCTTCATCTCCATTTCATGACTCCATTCCCTCCACTTCATTCCATGACAACGCTCCATCTCAAGATCCTACCATCCCTTCCACTCTACCACATAATCCTCCCCAAAGTCAAGATCAAAGTACCCCTTCATCTCCATGTCATGATTCCAATCCCTCTCAAGATCCCATTATTCCCCCTAATTCCCCTCCTGATCCTAATCATCCACAAGATCCTATTCTCATTTTTGATCCTCCATTGCAAGGTCCTAATCCTTCAAAAGATCCTATTCCTCCTCAAGCTCATATTATTCCTATTAAAGGGTGTATCAAGGACCGAGGAAACCTTACACTTGATGGCCTTGGTGATATTGCTCACTCTACAGATTCTCATATCTGTCCTACACCTTATATACCTCCATTCAAGTGTAAACATGTTCCTTCATTATCTTCCAAATCCATCTTGAGCCCCTATATCCCTAAAGGAAATCCTTCATCATGTCTGTCCATTTTGGGCCCTTATATCCCAACACTAAACCCTTCATCCCTTCCATCCATTTTAGGTCATTATGTTCCTCCATCCACTATACCTCTCGCTCCTATCTCATCATTTAGTTCTTCCACCATACCTCAAGATCAACAAAGACATGCATCCTTGAGAGATTCCTATCCATCCATCCATCAAAACCCATTATATGAGCCTCATTCATCCACAATTCCCAAGTCTTTTGGAAGCAATTTTCAGAAATACAAGAATCCACTTACATACGAAATCACCATGTCCTGTCTAATCAACATGTGGCTACAAATAAAATGGAAATTCTCAAGAGACCACAAGGGTCCTCCAAGAAAAACATAAAATCAAAGAAAATATGGGTCCTAAATCCATCATGGAAGAATTGCAGTCAAAAGTGCATAAACGTAAAGAAAAATCAAAATCTATGTGGATTCCCAAGTCTCTCTTCAAGGACTGGAATATAAAAGAAAAAGTAAAGTTGGCATTCAAGCTCCCAAAGACTTCCACACCATATTATTCCAAATATCTTCCATTCTCTCCTCCATCTATTTTGGGTCCTTGTGTCCCAAAATCCACATCACTTCCTATATCAAAACCTCATGCTAGCCAATCCATTCTCCCTTCTCCTATCCACTACCCTTCAAGGTGTGTGTCGATGTTGATCTTTCCATCATTTCCACCTAATCCCAAAAAATCATTTCAATACCCTATCCAATATCCAACTCCTATATCTACTCCCTCTCCTTCCATATCATATCCTCCCATTCCTCTTATCCCATCTTACGCATAAATCCTTAGCCATCATCTACCTTATCCTCCATATATTAGCATCTTTGAGCTTACCTTTCAGCAGCCTTGGCCAATCATAGCATATCTTTCTAAAGGAACATTATCCAAAGAACATCATGCTTGAATTATTCGAAAAAAAAAAGTCAAAAAAAAAAAATCTTCCAATGGTGAAAACTTGGTAATCAAGCACCTTGGACAAGTACCATGATGAAAACCTAGCAAACAGGCATCATGTGTAATCCCTCCCCTTGCACTCTTTACTTGGGGCCAAGATCCATCCATACTATGCTACCATAAATATCTTCCACATTCCCTATCCACCATCCATTGTCCTATCTAAGTTCATTATTATTTCCTTTCCCATCTTTAATCTTGACTATCCTATGCATCCCCTCTATTCATATGTACCTTACATAACCCTTACTCCTTACCCATCCATTTTCCTTATTAATTCTATCCATTTTCACATATTTGATCTTGACATCCCTATCCTCCATCTCATAGTCATTGCCATATTCATTTCCTTAATCCATCATTCATAATTCTCTTTGAGTCCATACGCCTTCCCATGTACTTGATCTTGATTATCCCATGCATTTCCTCCATCCATTACCTATTATCTAATTCCATCTATATCCTCTATATCATTATCCCCTACCCTCTTCATACCTCCATCTCATATCCCTTATCCATCCACCTTCCACTTTCGTACCTTTTTCGTTCATAAAAAAGCTAGAGGTGCTAAAATAAAAAGAAAACATCCATGCATGCTTCAGACAATGCCCAAGTCTTCATCTCCTTCATGTGTCCCTCACACCATCTTTCCATTCCATACATCCTTATCCCCAATCTTTCCATTCTTAATTTTCCTACCTATGGTCTAGGGCATTTAACTCCTTTGCAATATGGTCCTTGGAAACTCATCCACCTCCTCCCCATCATCCCCATCCTCCCATCCTATACATTTTTATCCTCCATCTTTCAATCCTTCCATCTCTCCATCCTTCCATCCTCTATCATTCCTTGGTTATCCCTTGTCATTTGTCCCAATCCACTTATCCTTTTCCCTATCCCATTCTTCCAATCCCATATTCATTCTTTCATCTTATTCAAACCATCTTATCTATCTTCAAGTCCAATCCATTTATTCCCCTTCCATTCTTTTCAAACTCATCTTATCCAATCATCTTCTCTTCCAATCCCATTCTATCCAATCCTCTCATCCAAATAAAATTTAAAAATTTAAAAATCCAAAAACAATATAAAATGATCTTGAAATTTTTTTTAAAAAATGATATATGATCCTGAAACAAATCAAAAAAATTAAAACAAGCCCTATAATCCAAAAGATCCCAAAACAGTCCAATCAAGTGTAATCAATACTAATCCATGCAATCCAATCTTGGAATCTAGTACATTAATCTTTAATCAAGTGATCATATTAAACCAAAACAGCTAATAAACAATTGATCAATTTCAAATCTAATCATCATGGGATGTATCCTTCCCAATCCTTGAGGCCATGCCCTCCCAATCACTTAATCACACAATCAGTCAATCAATTGGTTTTCATCTTGACTGGGGGAAATATGTTGGTTTTCTTTTGGTTTGTTGTGCATGCTTGCTTGTTGCTTGTATGTATTAGTATTTTTTGCATCTATCATGGTCTTTGCATCCTATTGTTGCAGGGGCATCATGGTCTTCAATATCATGGTGTCATAAGGCATATGGTTGTATTTGACCCTTTTTATCATGTACTTGACACATAGTCATCTTGGTTCCTCATACCTTGGTGCATAACGTCAAGTACAATATGAAAATAGGATATGCTCTCCCATGTTGACACAATGATAGTTTGCATTTAGGTTCATTTTTGCATTGGAGGCCTTCTTTTATTCACTTTCTCTTTCCTCACCCTTCCTTTTCGAGAAAATTGTCAAAATTAATTTTTTGCTCAATTTTCTCGAGGGGGCACCATCCTCTCCTCATCCTTTTCCCGTCATCACTTAGGCATGATTCCTGGGGCATCTCATTTCTTCTTTGATGCGATGTCAATTTCGACACCACATCAAAGAGGGGCAAAATGTAGACACCTAAAATTGTCCATTCACACTAATATTAATTTTTATTAATATTTTCCCTTAACATTATGGTTAATTTTATTAATTGACTATAGTTGTTATATTCTTCTATTTATTTAATTAAATTTAATTTAATTAAATAAATTCATTTTCCCTTTGTATTTAATTTTTATTTAAATACTATAATATATTAAATTCAATTTAATATATTATCCCTCCATTTCCCTTTATAAAATAAATTTTATTTATTTTATTCCTCCACTAGCCTAAAGTTCTTCTAAACCATGATTAAATTAAATTTATTTTAATTTAATTCCTTTTCCCTTTTTCCCATGCTTACCTTTTTCTAAATATTCCTCTAATCTTGATTAAAAGGTGGATTACCTCTAAACATGTGCAAATCACATTTTCCAAGGTGGCCACCTCTCCATCTTTTTTCTCCACCAATCATTTTTAAATTTCTCTTTCCCTCTAAAAGTGAAGTTTGACATTTTCCACTTCGCCTTTTGCCTCTTAATCTTATCCACTCATTTCTTTTGCCTCTTAATCTCCACCGTCTAATTCTTTTCATTTTCTATAAAAGGAGGCCTCACTCCTCAATTTAGGGCTAAGTTCTTATTCTTCTTAATCTCTTAGCTCTTGCATCTTCTAGCTCATTCTTAATCATCCTAGTTCTAGCTCTTTTCTTTGCATTCTAATCTTGTTTTTAATCTAGATCTTGTTGCATCTTTAGCATAGCTTCTTAATCATATTTCATTCATCTTAGATCTTAATCTTGTTTATCATTATCATAGTCTTGCATCAATCTTAATCATTTATCATTTGTGAAGTTTGGGACAAGTTCCTCATACTTGTTCTCAAATCTTTCACCATCATCTATCTTGCATCTCCTAGTTTTGCATTAGTTTTTCATTTCATTTGTGTTGGGAGAGCATACCCACATAATCTCAAAGAGAAAATCAAATAAGGCTTTGGGTGCCCTTCTTTTAGCTCATCAGAGGTTGTAATGAAATTTACTTATTTTGTTGCATTTGACATGACTAACATCTAATATGTTTGTTTGGTGTTTTTAGTGTTTTAATTTGTAGCAAATAGGTCTATATTTTCATTGCATACATATCTTATAACACCTTTTTCATTGTTGTTAAAGGGGGAGTAGTGGTAGTAGTTGGCTATATGTAATAATTATAGTAGTAGTAGTAGTTGTAGTAGTAGTAGTAGTAGTAGTAGTAGTAGTAATAGGATGTTTTTCATGTTTTTAATTATCATGGGGTGATATGTATTGGTATATTGTTGGCATTTAGAAGAAAAAATTTCTAATTATTTCCATCAATGCCAAAGGGGGAGATTATTTACATTTGATGAAGGTGATATGCGTTTTGATCACATGAGTGTATTGTGGTATTGTCATTGCAGGAAACATGTTCTATTGATGTCAAGAGATCAAATTTACTAATGGTATCGAAGGATAAAATGGAGAAGAGATAAGTGTTTAGTCAATCAGTAAGAAGATAGTATGCAGGATTTAGAGGAATAAATCTGGAGTTGGAGATTGATTTAAGGTGTGTGACCATACAAACATTACTTAAAGAGGTATATTTGACTACTTCTATGATCACATTAGTTAGTTTGAAGATTTGATTGAGTTATTGAGGATTGAAGTGACACTGACTGTTAGAATAGTGTACCAGTTAATATAGTTGGTTAGATCGGTGTTGCAGTCAAATGTAAGTGGTTGGCTGACATGTTTTCAAGATTTGATATTTTGAGCCAACATCAAGGATGTTGAATTTTGATTTTGGCATGCTCATTCATATGTTAATTTGGATTTGAGGGTCGACTTGTAAAAATTTTTAGGGTTCTTGCACCGACTGAGAACAAGTATATAAATGGTTAAGAAAATCATTAACTATGTTGTTACGATGGTATGTAGTAACTGGCAGAGATTTTTAAAGATACTAAAAAGGCAGTAAAGTATTCAGAGTAGTGCAATTGATCAGGAATACATTGGATCTATCATGTATTGAGTGCAAACATCAGATCACTCTTTACTTATTAATTCTAACAGATAAGCATGTTAAATCCTTTAACAAGGTCACTTCTAATAGGGTGAGAAAGATCTTAAACAAGATCTAAAGTATAAATCCTCTAACAAGGTGAAATCTCATAAGGAATTTTGAATCCCTTAACAGGGTAGTCTTTAACAAGAATGTTATAGTTCTTAACCGGCCTATAAGTACTCTTAACCGAGTATAACCTCATAAGGGTATTTTGTAATTGCTCCTAATAGGGAAGACTTCATCAATGCACTAGTGAAATTTGTGGGCATCATCCCCACATGTGGTTTTCTCCATCTAACAAGAGTTTCCATGGGAAAACATATTATGTCTTGTGTTCATTATGTGTGAATGCTTTATATGTTATGCTTCAATATTATATTAGCATTTTCATGTTGGTTATTGTGGAAGATAATGATAAAAAAAATTAAGATTTGTGGATGCATTGATTCACCCCCCCCCCCCCCCCCTCTTGGTGCCTTATAATACTAACAAGGGATAGAAAATAGATCAGAATACCTTGGAGTGAGGTAGACAAAAATTGACATTTTCTAGCACTACGTAATAATGTACCTTTCCAACCTACCAATTTCTTTTGGATTCTTTCTATAATAATATTCCAAATAACTACTAGGTAGGGAACTAATGCAAGGTAGGGAGCAAGCAGAGCCAAACTATGGCACACCCTAATGATCCAAGCTTGCTCAACACATGTGGAAGCAAATAAACAAAATAGTGAGAGAGAGAATGCCAAATCTTTGATATATTATCATCAAATAGAACCATACATGTCGGGCTATAAGGCCTTCCTGGTTAGGGCCATATATTACAATGAATCATAGAAGTCCTCCAACATGCGAGGATCTGTCAAAATCCCTACTTCTATCTTCTACCAACTCCTATCCAAAAACTCACTCCTAAACTATAACCAAATAACTATATTTATACAAGAAGCTATTGAACTGAGTCAGCCTTCAGATCCACAATCAATGGAAGGAATGATCAGATCTGGGACCACATGCTTCCCAATGATGGATTCCAACATTAAATCTATGATCCAATATAAATGCACAAGTTGGCCACAACATGAACTAAAACTAAACCCGTCGGTGAGCAAGGTAACTAAGCAGTAGATAGGCAATGTCGAGCGCTAGTGAAACAACCAACCACACTCATTAATCAAAGGAAACTGACCAACTCGGCCAAAGTAGAAACTGAGTAACACAAACAAACTCCAAATTATTTTTGGTGACATAGGATTGCTAAGGACTCGAGGTGCTCCTGCATCAGACACCTAAGGTTATTTTGAAATGATTCTCTAAATCATTTGGTAGGTCTGGTCTGAGCTATATCCAACTCAGACTATGAAATCCATGAACTATCTTCCATCAGTATATTCTTCCACTTTACTAGATATTCCATATACTATTTTCCTCTTATACTCTTGCCAACTCTTTCCTTCAAAATTTGTTCAACTTTATTGTTCTGCTTCTTAGGATATTTTGTTAGTACTATTACTTCTTCATCAAGTTCATGATACTCATACAAATTAGCAATGTTGAAAATCAGTGATATGTCCATGTCATCAGGTAACTCAATCTTGAATGCATTTCCACTGTCAAATTTCTTCAAAATCTTGCAAGGTCCAAACTTCTTCATCTTCAGCTTCCCATATGTTCCAACAAGAAATCGGCCTTTCTTCAAATGAACCATCAGTTCATCACCAACATTAAAAATTTTGTCTCCTTGATCTATCAGCTCTATCTTTGTATTTCTAATTACTATCTTCCAGCTTTAGCTTCACATCTTCATGCAATGTCTTCATGTACTCAGCAAATTTTACTCCTTTAGGGCTTTTCTTATTCTCATCAGCAATGTCTCTCAAATCAGATATTCCTCTTGGTTGTGTGTCATTCACCATCTCAAATGGTGTCTTTCTAGTACTCCTATTCATTGAATTATTGTATGTAAACTCTACTTGTGCCAACACAAAATCCCAATTACTTGGTGTGTCTCCAACTAAACATCTCAAAAGATTTCCCAAACTCATGTTCACAACTTCAGTCTATCCATCCGTTTGTGGGTGAAATGTAGAACTATATTTCAACTCAGTGCCAAATTTCTTCCAAAGGGTTTTCCAAAAATATCTAACAAATTTACTATCTCGGTCAAAGATAATACTCCTCGATAATCCATGCAATCTGACAATTTCCTTAAAGAAAAGATCTACTACATGTATTGCATCTGATGTCTTTCTACAAGGTATAAAATGTGTCATCTTTGAAAATCTATCCACAACAACAAATATACAATCATTACCTCTTACTATCTTCGGTAAGCCAAGAACAAATTTCTGAACATCTTTATACAACTGCGGCCAATAGTACTTCTACTTAAGAAAATTCCATGTTTTATCAATACCAAAATGTCCAGCCAAGCCACTACGATGTTTCTCCTTTATTAGATTACTTCTCATTACTCCTCTCAGTATACACAACTAAATACCTTTAAACAACATACCTTCTTGAATGAAATATTCATCCCATTTGGTGTCCTTTTGATCTTTAATAGGTGTTATGCACTTTCTCTATGGCTCAAAAAAATCAGGGTCAAACTCATAAGAATCTCTCATCTCATCAAAACCAAGAACTTCAATTTTCATCTTGATCATCAAAGATCTTCTTCTACTCACTTCTTGACTCAACATAGCTCCAATTGCACTTCCACTTGCATCAAATTCTACTTGAAATACTTTACTGAAACCAAGTAATGCCAAAACAAGTAATTCAGCAACCTTCTACTTCAGAGTCTCAACTTTTGTCAGCTCCATGTGTCTGCTTGAATTCTCTTTTGTCTCCTCTCATAGTCTCAGTCATTGTATTACAAATTGAACTGAAATTTCTTATGAACTTTCAGTAAAAACTTGCCAAACCATGAAATGATCTTACCTCACTAGAATTCATAGGTGTAGGCCAATTCAAAATAGCTTCAACCTTTTCAGGATCCATCTTCAAACCATCATCTAAAATAACAAATCCCAAATACACAATCTCTTCTCTAATGAATGAACACTTTTTTAGATTTATCAGCAACTTCTCCTCTTTCAATCTCTGCAAAACTTGTCTAACATGTAACAAATGTTCTTCTCTAGTCTTACTAAATATCAGAATATCATTAAGATATACAATCAAAAACTTACCCAAAAATTTCTTCAAAACTTCATTCATCAACCTCATAAAAGTACTCAGTGCATTAGTTAAACCAAAAGGCATAACCAACCACTCATAAAAACCTTCTTTTGTCTTGAAAGTAGTCCTCCATTCATCACCTTCTCTGATTCTGATCTAATGATACCCACTTTTCAAATCAATCTTTTTGAAATACTTTTCTCTAGTCAAACTGTCCATTATGTCATCCATTCTCAGTATAGGAAACCTATACTTCACTGTTATCTTATTGATTTCTCTTGAATCATTACACATCCTCCACTCTCCATTCTCAATTCTTCTTCGGTGCCAATACAATAGGTATTGCACAAGGGATCAAACTTTCTTTGATCAAACCTTTCTCCAGCAACTCTTGAATCTATCCGTTCAATTCCTGATTCTCGGTAGGTGTCAACCGATGAGGTACCTTATTTGATAAACTAGCTCCAGGGATTAGATCCATACAATGATCAATGCTTATTTTCAATGGAAAACCATCAGGTACATTATCAGAAATGATATCATTGTACTCAGTGAGTAACATATCAATCTCCTCAAGGACATTATCCTCTATTTTCTTACTCGGTTTGTTAGGGATCACAACAAAACATACATCATCCCTCTTCAAAGAGTTAACAAAATTTCTTCCTTCCATCAAACACACTTTCACAAATGTGCAAACATTACTAACAGGTTCTTCCATCAATGGTAACAAGATTTGTTTCCTTCCATCAGCCACAATAGTATACTTATGCAATCTCCCATCATATATATCATGTCTATCATATTGCCAAGGTCTACCCAACAAAATATGACAACAATCCATAGGCATGATATCACATAACACCTTATCATAGTATTTTCCAATCTTAAAATTCACATAACATTGTTCACTTACCAGGATTGTATGCTCATCTTTGATCCATGAAATCTAATAGGGCTTCAGATGTACCAACCTATCCAACTACAATTTTGTGACCATCTCTTCAGATGCCAGATTCTTTGAGCTACCACTGTCAATGATTACCTTCCAAAATTTGTCAAAAACTCTACATCTAGTCTTGAACAAACTTTTCCTTATCGGATCTTCCTTTTTACTTTCATTCCATAGTGCTCTCCTTACCATCAAGTTATTTTCTTTCTCAGGTTCATTCGATGACTCTTCCTACACCAAAGCATTTCTACTGCTACCAGCCTTCTTACTAGCCTATGTACATTCAAAAGATCTATGTCCTTCTTCTCCACAATTGTAACAAGTTCCTTAGAAAATTCCTCTACCATAACCACCTCGGTAGTTACTGCCTCTAACTCTAGATAAACTTTCACCTTTCCATTCAGCTTTGCCTTTGTCCAAATTTTTCTTTTTTGGTTCAGATCTACCATTTTCACCATTGGATCTACCTCTTCATCTAGGGAATCTACCACCTCAACCTCTATGTCTTTGCTCATGTCTCTTGTTCAATTTCTCCTTGGCCTTCAAAGAAAATTGATAAGCCTCTTCAATGTTCTCCAACTTGACCATACTAATTTCCTCTTGGATGGAAACTCTCAAACCATTCAGGTATCTACCAATTATTTCCACATTTTCTTCATCATGTCTAGATCTAATATCTAACCTATAGAATTCCTTAGTATACTCTTTTACCGAGCTATCTTTCTATCTCAAACTTTGCATTCACTGAACTAGGTTAATCTTATAATCACAAGGTAAGAACTTTCCTTTCAATTTTTTCACCATTTTATTCCATACCTTGATTTTGTCTTTTCCTTTCCTCTTCCTATCCAGCTGTAGATGTTCCCACCATAAGGATGCATGGGGCTTGCAATCTTCACCTTCTTATCCTCAAGAATGTTTTCATATTCAAAGTAATTTTCCATCTCGATGATCCAGTCCACCAATTCATCAGAATCTAGCTTTCCACCATACTTAGGAGGATTGAAATGTGGTGTTGACTTCAAACTTTTCAAAGCCTTCAAAAATATTTCTTCACCTTGATCCATAACAGGTGCATGTTCTGCATTCACTTGTTCTTCTTCAACTTCATCATCACTAACATCTTCAAGATGTCTGTCCCTGCTTTGGGCTGTTTCAACAACTTCTAACCTAGTAGAAATCTACCTTAGCATATCTACCAATCCTAGATCTGCATCTCACCTCCCATGAACCATCTTGACAACCCTCTATAATTTCTAGTTAGATTGCAATCTGCTACCCCACAACAATCAACTAGGGCTTCAAGAGGAACCTACAAACCTACATCCGCAGAACTAGATCAAGATCTCACCTCACTCTAATACCACTTGACGCAAGGTAGGGAGAAAGAGGGGCCAAACTATGGCACACCCTGATGATCCAAGCCTGCTCAACACATGTGAAAGTAAACAAACAAAATAGTGAGAGAGAGAATGCCAGATCTTTGATATATTATCATAAAATAGAACCATACATGTCAGGATGTAAGGCCTTCCCGGTTAGGGCCAAATATTATAATGAATCATAGAAATCCTCCAACATGTGAGGATCTATCAAAATCCCTACTTCTATCTTCTACCAACTCCTATCCAAAAACTCCCTCCTAAACTATAACCAAATAACTACATTTATACAAGAAGCTACCGAACTGAGTCGGCCTTCAGATCCACAATCAACGAAAGGAACGGTCAGATCTAGGACCACATGCTTCCCAATGATGGATTCCAATACTAAATCCATGATCCAATATAAATGCACAAGTCGGCCACAATAGGAACTAAAACTAAACCCGTCGATGAGAAAGGTAACAGAGCAGTAGATAGGCAATGTTGAGCACCAGTGAACCAACTGACCACCCAGGAGATAACTGACCATACTCGGTAATCAAAGGAAACTGACCAACTACCGACCAACTCGGCCAAATCAAAAATCAAGCAACATAGAAAAACTCCAAATTGTTTTTGGTGATACAGGATTGCCAACGACCCAAGATGCTCCTGCATCAGGAAGCACATTGGCAACCAAGAATATTTTTAATCTTATTCTGAAAGTCTATCTTGGTATTAAAAAATTATATACTACTTTTCTCATAATTGATATATTGGAAAGAGACCTTGGAATAATCTAAAAGGAAATATTTCCACTCCCTATATTCCACAATTGAAGATCTTCCAAAAATAATTGTCATCCACAAACTGTTGAAGAGGTGAGGGAGGGAGTGTGGAAGCACCTTTTACCCCCTAGAATTTTCTAGTTAGACACAAATTAAGAAATTTTCTGCCCAAAAATTTAGCAACCATAATAAAGAGGTAGGGTGAGAGGGGGTCATCTTTCCTAACCCCTTTCCTGCTTTGAAAAATCCCCATGAAAAATGATTCACAAAAACTAAATAGTAGACAATTTCTAAACATTCTCTAATTACCCTAATTAATTTATCATAAAACCTATTTTCCCCAAAACTTTATATAGAAAGCTTCATCTCACCCAATCATATGCCTTAGAGATTTATAGCTTAAAAGCCATACCTAGTATTCAAATTTATCCATTGAGTGTATAATCTCATGAGTAGAAATAGAAGCATCCAAAATTTGTCTACCCAAAACTAAGCCTTTTTTGCTACTACTAATGAACTTATCAAGGTAGGGTTTCATCTAATTGGCCAACACTTTGGAGAATATCTTATAGATATTGTTGTACAAATTAATAGGCCTAAAGTCAGTCATTCTTTTTGGTTCTTGAACTTTAGGGATAAGGGATATAAAGGTATTGTTGATATTTTTCATCAACTTGTATATCCTTAAGAAGTCCCTAGTATCCATATTGATATCATAGTGGACTATATCCTAGACCTCTTAAAAAAACAAAGGGTATCCCCAAAGAGATTTGTATGCTCCCAGAGAAAATATTGCACCCTTAACTTCTTCAAAAATAGATACAAGTAACTGATCATTATCCTCTTCCCCAATAGAAGTTAGGAGATGACTTAAAATTCATACCTCTAATTCCCTAGAATGAACACCAACATTTTCAAAGTAATTTTGGATAAAGTATTGGGAGGTCATCTCACTAATTTTAGATTCACCAGTGACTTCATGATTAAGCTCATCAATGAACACTATATAGTGTTCCATTTTTTTATGTCTACTTGCAGATTTGTGAAAAAAGGTTGAATTTCTATCACCTTCTTTGAGCCATTGAATCCTTGATCTATGTATCTAGTAAATATCTTCCTTACTAAGGTTATATTTCCATTCCTTTGCCAATTTTCATCTTCTTCATGTAGAGATTGAGAAAGCTTCCTACAACTATGATATTTTGGATGTTGTTGATTTTAGAACCTATCTCATTTTTTTTGGATTAAAGATGTCTCCAAAAGTTGATTTATTCCAACCTATGTCATCTTTTCTGATTAATTCCAAATTCTAAGAGATTCTATACACAAAAAATCCTTGGACTAGATTACTCCACCACCTTTGAATGCAAGCCTTGAAATTAAGATGTGAAGCCCACATAATCTCATACCTAAAGGGGATCAAACTAGAAGAGGGTTTATTTGAACATTGGAAGAGGATAGGATTATGGTCCAAAAAATTTCTTGGAAGATCCCTGACACAAGAATTACATCCCAAATCCTAGTAGGTTTAAAATAGGAATCTATCAAGTTTTATTTGGATCAAATGGACTCCCTTCCCATTGTTGGAGCAAGAAAAAGGGTTACCCAAGAGGTCTATAACAAAGAGAGTTGTTTTACTTATGTAGTCTGATAAATCATTCATGTTTTTAGTATAATCCAAAAAACCTCCCATTTTATCTGAGGGGGATAGTGGAGAGTTGAAATCTCCCCCCACCATATAAAAATTATTTTGGTCATCAAGAATAAGAGAAGAAACTTCATCCCACGCCATTTTTATACAAGTTCAAGTATTGGGAGCATAAATGTTAAACATATTCCAAGTGCATCTATCTAATTTGAAATTAACTAGAATATAATTATGGGAGAAAGAAAAGGCCTCACCCACCACCTTATTTGGGTTCCGCATTGTTACCACTACCCCAGAAGAACCATTTGCCTCACTGATATAATAAGAGGAATCGTGTTATACTCTTTTAGCAACCAAAGAAAATTTTTAGGTAGACGTCTTCAACTCCTATAGTAAAATGATATCTATTTTTAATTTCATTAAATTCTACTTAAGAGCATATTTCTTTTGAGGACTATTCAATCCCTTCATGTTCCATGAAAGGAACTTCATTTCTTATTTCAGGTATTCACATCCAAATTTAATTTCACCCATTGAAAATTCCCCTTTCCATAACTTTATGTCTTGACACTCTTCCTGAAGGTCTTCCAACCTTATTTTTCTATCCCCCCATCCACTTTCTTTTCTCTTATTTTATTTTTTAGGGTCTTCCATTCCTCATTCTGAGTGTAGCTTAGGGAGACAACATGAGAGATAGGTTTAGTCCCTGAGGTGATTATCCCTCTCTTGGTAATATTAATCATAGAATCATATAGAGAGGGGATTTTTTATATTAATGGGATTAAAATAGTTTGAGCATCACTCATTTGATTAATGGTCTCTTCCCCTGCTTCCCTTTGGTGTTGACCAAGTCCATCATCCTCATCCAGAGTAACTCTAGAAATATAGTTTAATACTATACAGTCACCCTAAATTTGAATAATGTTATTAACAAGAATAGTCTATTTAGTAGCAATCAAAGATTCCTTTAAATCCTCCTCCTCATAGCTAACTTGATTGGGATAGTGTGGGAACTACTTGAGAAAGGCTAGCATTTACTTGGGGATAGAGGGATTTATCCTTCCTCCAGAGTAATAAAAGTGGCATCATATTTATTCTTAGCCTATGTTCCTACCTTATAGGGCCTAGAGATTTCCTAAGCTTGAGGATTCCCTCAGTGAAAGGGTAATCTTCAAGCTTGGTAGAGATTCTAGACTCTCTTTTTTTCTCCTTAGAATGCAAGGGGGGAGAAAATTTCTCTTTTAGCTTGGGTACTTTTGTTAAGGGAAATTTATAGTCTGTAATAACATGTCCTAGCTTTTAACATCTCTGAAAATATAGAGTAGCATTTTCATAAGCTAAAGCCTGTGTCCAATTTCCCCATTTAAACTTCAAAGTGGTAAATTTAGGGATGGTTTTATTAATAGCCACATTAACATAGAAGCAGGAAAACACTAACCTTAATTTTGACTATGTAACAACATCCATTGAGACATAGAGGTCAAAGGATTTACCCACCCACCAAAATATTTTCTTGTCCCAAAATTCCAATGGAAGGTCAGGCATACAAACCTAGACCAGAACCATCTCATTGAGGTCAGCCATTATGTCAAACCATGACTTCCACTTTTATAGAGCTAAAGAATGCTTCATGTAGGTCCATTATCTAGAGAGAACCATAATAAGATCCTCCTTGGCCATAAAATTAAATATAAAAATACCCCCTAGTATTGTGTTAATGGAAACACTACCCTTCATCTTCCATTAAGTAGTCACACATCTGTGAATCATGTCAATCATTGGTTGAAAGGAAACCAATTTCTCAACCAAAGTATTGTGCATGGAGGACACAATCATGTCCATAACAACATCTAGTAGATAGATCTTTCTAATCCAACTTTCAAAGCATCCCAATATTCTCCTCACCATCATTACTATTGGCAAAGACCCAAGCAAGGTTTTAGACATGTCTAAACAATCACCAGAATCCATGTGCAAAGGAGAAGACATATTGGGAGCCAAAGTATTTTCTTTATCAAGGGTAGGGTCAAGTTGTGGGAGTTTCATGCCCTCCCTAGGATCTAACCCCATTGGAAAATAAGGTTTGAATTTTTTTGGGTGAAAAGGGGTAGATCAAGGGAGTAAGAAGTTGTGGAGATCATAACTTTCCTTTGTGGTTAATGTTTTTTGAATCTTTGAGCATTGTTTCAAAGAAAATTTGTAATTTTTTTCCCTAGAATGTCTCAATGGAATCAAGGTATTGATGCCCCATTGAGAGATTTTTTTGCATAAATAAAGTTAAGAATAATCACTCAAAAGAAGAGAATATTATGTGGTAGAGGAAATATGATGAAAGAGAAGAATAGTTAGTAAGAAGTAAAGAATATTAGCAAGTGATGATGACATTTGATCATCATTGGACACTGAGATTTTTTATAGGAATCATGTTTAGTTCCAGGAAGGACTCATCCTATATAAGACTAGTGACACCATCTGGTTTTAGTGGAGACATACCTTGTATAAGAAAAGTGACAATGTTTGGTCTTAGGAGAGATACATCATGTATAAGACAAATGATGATTGATTGATCGACTAACTAATTTGACCATTTTGAAAGATTTTATTGATTGACTGACTGGTAGAATGTTAGGACTGACTGATAGAATATTAGGATTGACTAACAAAAGACTAATGACATGGCTAGGTTGATAGGCAATTAGGTAAATCAGTTGAAATGACAAACTTTCTGAAACATAGAACATGTATATATATACCACTTTTATCTTTTTAAACTTCATATTTGGATGCAAATATTTTCATCATTGAGCCACTTGTATTTAGAAAAATGGGTAATGCCCCCAACTAGGTAATGAAAAATCTAGGTAGGATTGTTCCTTTGCATATGATAAGAAAATTTAACAAACAAGGAATATTTCCATCCATTTGAGGGGTCATGTAATAAGGGTGGAGGAATGTGTGATAATTAAGAGAAATATGATCTATGCCAATATTTTTGCATTAGATATTTTTCTCACGTGTGAATGTGCCAACACAGACACCCAAAACACCTTTCTTTAGACTTCATGAAAAATATCCCACAAATAGCAAACAAAGAAATATAGAACCATGAACCATCTTAACTTCTCTAATTACTTGTGGATATCCCAGAGAAGTATAAGAACATGACTAAAAATAAATCAATAAAAAAACATAAGACTCGCTTAATCAAACAAGTCAACAACTATAGTGATTTTCTAGCAAAAGATGAGTGTTTCTTGATAGGACAATGTTTCTTAGGATGCCTATTGTATGAAATAAGTATTCATTTAGGTATGATATCTGACAAGGTGCCTATTCTAGTAAAGACATGTTTTTAAAGGCATGTTGTTTGATAGGTATGTTTAAAACTGGTAGGCATTTGATTCGTTAGGTTGTAGACTATCTTGGTAGGTTTGTTTATTAATGCACAACTTTGTGAAACTTAGACTTGTTGTTTTTGGTGTCCATTCAATGCCCATTGATACAAAAGGATTATTTTATTAATGATGAAAAAATGTAAAATGTCAATTTATTGCATATTTTTGAAAATTTCTTATGAACATACTTTTTATGTGAAAGCACTACAGAGACATAGGGGCAAAAAATACATGATATTTTTGAGCCACCTATCAAAAGTGAAGAAAACATAGTGCACCACATGTGCTAAAAACATACCGCACTTAGCCCATAAAGGTCTCTTAAATCGATTATCCATGTGGGCTAATGGTGGAAAAAATAGCCAATAGTTACCCCCAAGAAAAAGTTTCAGATAGGCCAATCCATTACAGTCTCTACTCAAGAAGAGATGTTGAAAGATTCAAAAGAAAATGAAGAGATCATTGAGGAAACTATTTAAGTTGTTCAAAAAATTGCTTCATCATGTTCAGTTGATTCATCTTGTAAGATAAAAGAGAAATGAAAAACACTCATGAATGTTGTTAAAGAATTAACAATTTTTTAGATACTAATATTTAGATAAGAGAACAAGAAACCAAATAGAAGATACTAGTGTAGTTTAAAAACACATATGATAAAGCTTTTGCAGATCTACATTCCCTTATCAAGGAAGGATAAGAGTTACTTGAGGATGGTAAGTCACTATTTAAATACACCTTGCAATGGCCTGAGGCTACATAAAAGGTTAAGAAAGAAATGGACATAATTGAGTTATCCATCCAGAATGTACATAAGGCATACAAGTTATCAAGAGATCTAGATGGAACTGGTAGAAGTTCTTTGGAGAAGTTGAAAAATAAATTCTTTACTTTACAATAGGAGAGAGAGAGAGAGAGAGAGAGAGAGAGAGCATTATTGCTCCTTGGGAAATATTTAGGACATGTGTGCTCCATGCATCTCCTCTCTCAGTCATGAAATTATTTAGCACAATGACTTACTCTGACTGATTTGGTATCTATTGAAGATGGAGATAACTTTCTTGTCGCTACTCATGTTCATATCTACCTTCTTACATAGGATATTAATGACTAGATCAATAACAAAGAAAAGTGGATTGTTCAAATTCACAAGTAGAAGAGGGAATTTGAATCTATTATGACCAATGATGCCTAATTTTGTAAGTTTTACTTATCAGTGTAGATATGATTCCCAACTCCTTTTTTGTTTTGTTTTGAGAAACATTTTTCATTCATGTCAAAAGGGGGAGTAGGAGTAAGAGTAGGAGTAATATGTGTATGAATAGAAAACAAAAATGTTTCTACAATTTTGTTTTTGAAAAAAGAAGAAGAAGACAAATTTTGGGTTGTCCCTCTCAGGGGGAGTTTTTACAAGTGTTCAAAATGTTGGAGTATTCATAGCCTCAATGTTTATGTGGAGGTTCTATGAAGTTTTAGATTTATAAAATCTTTTGGTTTTCCATCAATGACAAAGGGAGAGATTGTTAGGTTACACCATTTTTTGATTGTCATTGACGACATCATTCAGGATATGTCGATACAATCTCTTAGCATTACATGTTTCTTATCTAGTCCTATGTTTGACCAATAGTGACAATAGTGGTATTAATATAGGAACACTATGACATGTGAGCATTTTGGTCTAGACCCATATTAAGCATGCACTAGAAATATTTTTGGTATGGTTGACTACTGTTACATATTTTAGTTTAGTTATATGGTTTTTGGGTCTCAACTAACATATAAATTTTTAGACATGTAAGGGATGCATACCAATGGAAAGATATATTCAAGGAAACCTCAATAGTTGCATTAGAAAATCAAACGTGATGTAATTAATGTTGTATGTGTATATATATTGTGATCTATATATGCAAACTCTTGATGTACTCAATGATATGTTGTGTATACTTTGTTTTGGTAAAGTAGAAGATCAGTAATTCAATGAGGACTATACTCTATGTATTTGTAGATGCATACTTAATAGTTCAAATTTTGTACTATCAATTACTACTTCTACTTTATAGTTAGGGAAGTGAGCCCAACTGACATTGAGCCATATCAACAGTGAGCCACCTTCTATATTACTTAATTGGTTACTTAAATATTTAAGAGTTAACCCTCTACGTTGGGTTTCCATGAAAAATAATGGTGTTATGTGTTGATGTGATAATTTACTTTGGGTACTTTTATTTACAACAAGTTTAAAGTATGTTATGTGGATAGTTACTTAAATTTTTTAAATTATTGAAGGGTATATTGATTCACCCCTCTCCTCTCAGTATATCAAATGTTCAACATAATGGTTACTCTATTAGGAATAACAGTCCACAATACAACTGAGAGGGGGGATGAATTAGTTGTATGATAGATTATTAAACTTTAAACTTTGAATAACAAAAATATCAAATCCAATGAACACAATGAATGCCAACACAATAACACAATATTTTGGTCTCGGGGAAATCTTGTTAAAGGTAAAAACCCTAGTGGGAATTAGCACCCACAAATGATGTACTAAGAGTATAGTATCATTGTTAGAAGATCTAGCCTTGTTGGGAGCTTATTGAAATAGTATAGTACATAGTCCTTGTTAGAGGAAAGACCCTGTTAGGATTGAAGAAAGAAGGGTGGGCTCACTACCCAGGCTCACTGCCCAAAGAAGGTTAAATCCACCTCCAGAACTTATTGTTCCCAAAACAAGTGTATATGAAGAAATACACAATCTTTTGAACTATTTGACAACAACTATCTTTGCTTGATTAGTTCCAATGAAGTTCATTAGTAATCCTCTGCTATACATCTAGTAGACACAAGCTCGTAGCTTTCACAATCTCCTTTACACCACATACATCTCATCCATATCTTTTCCAAAGAAAAGATCTTACATATATACCCTATTACATTCTACATGATCAGGTCGGCTCATTAGGATTTCCTAATTACATAAACCCTTTCTAAGATACAAACGGTATCTAAAACAAGTAATCAATGATTATATTACAACAATTAAGGACTGACATCCTTAATTCACATTTTCCAAACAAAATGCACACTACATCACTGAAGTTAGCTCCCAAACAAGTCTTCTCCATATCACAACCCACAATTGACATCATCTAGCATTTTGTACCTTGCACTAACCATCGAACATTCTTCAATAACTTGTCTTCCAAATCTTTAGCTCACATACACCGGATCCATACCTTTTGTAAGATATACCAGAAACACAGAGACTCACTCTTTCAACTTCCACTATCACAGTCCAGTAACCAGTCTTTACCAAAACATCTATAACTAATTCAATATGTAGCATTACATGATGTGATCTTGGATATAAGATCACAACATCTTCTTATACTCTCATTTGTCTTTGCACATCCTAAAACATCCATACAATGTCTGTGCACTATCATAACCAGCTTGTTCTTTTCACAAAACATATGTTGACATCAATGACAAAACACTAATGACAACAGTAGCAGATCCAACATTACTCAATGTAGTGATTAAACATATTAAATGTATCAATCACCTCCCCAATGCATTAACAATATCCAACAATCTCCCCCTTTGGCATTGATGTTAAGATATGAGAAAATCCATTAACCCAAATTTTTATCAATCCAAATTTTTGTAACCAAATAGTACTCTCATAGTACACCTCCATACAATCTCCCCATACAGTAGGGATTTTCTCATAGTAACACTCCCCCTTTGACAACAATGGAAAAGGGTGATGAGTCAACATCTTTTCTACACAACTGATGAACTACAACTGATTTAGAACTTGAATGGATAATCTATAATTCAAGATTACTAAGGAGTTGTTGATTAGATATGCAAGATGATTAAATCAATAATATGTTGTCATTGATGTCAACTAGCTTGACAAATACTTATCTTGTAAGTTACTATACTAACACATCTGAAGAAAGGTGAAAGAGATGAAGAATGGAAATATCTACATGAGGAAGATGTATATATCAGATGAGGATAAGGAATACACTGAGTAACTTGTTGATGAGTCTATGACTTGATGAAATTGACTTTATTATGTTGCATTTATCTATAATGAAGAATAGAGCTGAAAAGACACAAAGCAATGTTGTCAGTAAATAAAGCATCTAGTATACACCGACGGAATGTAGTGTATACTAAGCGTAGTGTTAACCGAGCTTGTGTTCACTGATGCATTTCTTTGTTAACCTAGCAAAACAAAAAGGAATTAAATGATCAGTTTAGCCGATAAAGTGATGAGCTATAAAGTGTATGAAATCGAGGTAATAGATAAGGTTTGTTATGAAGATCAATGGCTAACATAAATCAAAAGGGATCTAATGGAGCATATTGAAACATGTTACTGACACATCAGCCGAGGAAGCTTAAAGCGGCAAAATCTATGAATACGATTAAGCGGCAAAATCTGATGGAGGAAAAGAAAATGATTTACTTGTCTATATAAGAGACATTGGTTTCATTATTGAAACATCATCGAAAAAGAAGATACTGTAGAATTATCATGTGAACAAGTTTTCATGCATTCTGATCATACTGGTTAATAAGAACTGAGCTGTAGAACAATTACCGAGCTACAGAGAGTAATTACCGACGGACAGTAAGTTGATATAGTATTGAATTTGAAGTGGTATATTGATCAAAAATATTTGAATGAGCTGAACATTGATCTGTAAACTACAATTGAATTTGTTTCAAGGGAGATCATCTACTGTTACATATTTAACCATTTTACATAGTCAAATCTCTTAACCGAGTGGACTATGAAAGTCTTTTGATGTTTCATTCATAGAATGAACATTGTTATCATGTCAACCCCAGAGTGACTGCTGGTTGGATGATAACTTCTAGTCTAAAATCCTCTAATAAGGTCACACCTAACAGTGTGTATGTAACCTTTAACAGGGTTGGGTCTTCATTGACCTCACTTCAGAAGAGTGAACAATTTTGGGTTGCCGGTCCCAGGTGGTTTTTCCCTTCACAAGGTTTCCACGTTAAATCTCTTGTGTTATGTGCTGATTGTGATATTTGTTTTTTTATCATACTTTGCATATTACATGTTAGATTTAATCAGTAACTGTTATAAAGCTTAGACTAACAATTGGTAAAGACACAGACAGTGAAAGTATTTTATGTTTACCGAGTAGCAGAAATTGAAGAATTTGTTTTCGATTATACATTTTGAATTGGGACACTGGATAACTGATTCACCCCCCTCTCATTTATTCTAACAACAACTTCCTTCAAAAATCACTCCCCCTAAGGAATTAGATCCATACATCAAGTCCATAATATGATAAGGCTCTAAAAACCTCTAGACTGATACATCCCTACATCATTTAATTATGACTAGGAGGGGCCTGAACCCCAAGCATACCTCTGAGATATTGATGCAGGAGCATCTCGGGTCCTTGGCAATCTTGTGTCACTAAAAAATATGTTTGTTTTTTCCTGTTTTGCTCAGTTCCTTCTTTGACCAAGTCAGTTTGGTGTTACTCAATTTCCTTTGTTTACCAGGGTTGGTCGGTTATCTCTCTGGCGCTCGATAATGCTTGTCTGGCGCTCGGTTATCTTTTCTTATCGAGTTATTTGTTTTAGTTTCCTATTGAGGCTGACTCTTGCAATTAATTATGGTCACAAATTTAATGATGGTATCTATCATTGGGAAGCATCTAGACCTAGATCTAGTCATTCCTTCCATTGATGGTGGATCTAAAGGCCAACTTGTTCGGTAGCCTCTTGTATATAATGTAATCTTTGTTTGTAGTTTTAGGGATAGAGGAGGACATCAGAGATAGAAGCTAGGAGATAGAAGATTGTTTTAGATCCTTGCATATTGGAGGACTTCTATACTTGATTGTAATATCTAGCCTAATTCGGGAAGGCCTTACATCCTAAAATGTATGAATCAATTGAAGTAAATATATGAAAGATATCTACATTCTCTCTCTCACTTGTGTGTTTGTTGCTTCTACATGTGATCTCTGCAAGGTGGATTTGGTTAGGGTGTGCCTTTGGCCCCTCTCCCTATCCTTCCTCGTGTAAGATATTTGAAGGTATCTTTTGCTAATGGCTTTGTAAAGATGTCTGCAATCTTTTCCTTTGTACAAATGTACTCCAACTTTATTTCCTTTTCTGCCACCTTGTCTCTCAAGAAGTGATACTTGATAGAAATATGTTTAGTTTTAGAAGGCATCATTAGATTCTTTGACATGTTTACTAAAATGGTATTATCATAGTGGATAACCAAATTCTCATCAAAATTTATTCTAATGTCCTTCAACATTTGTTTCATCCAAATAATTTGAGTACAATTAATAGCAGCAACAACATACTCTGAATCAGCAGTAGATTGAGCTATGCAATATTGCTTCTTACTTAGCCATGAAACCACATTTTTTCCAAGGAAAAATGCACCACCACTAGTACTCTTCCATAAGCCATAGTCTATTGTTCCTTTCAGATATCTCAATATCCTTTTCACAACAACTAGGTGTGTCTCTTTCGGTTTTGCCTGATATATAGCCACAATCCCAACAGCATTAGCAATATCTGGTTTGGTGTGAGTTAGATATTATAATCCTCCAACTATTGATCTGTACTTGGTCTGAAAAACACACTTTGATTCATCATCAGCAGTCATCTTATTACCATTCACCATGGGTGTTCCAACTAGTTTACAGTCTTCCATTCCAAACTTTTTCAGCATTTCTTTAAGATATTTATTCTAAGAAATAAAAATGCCCTTTTTACTCTGATTTATTTATAGTCTAAGAAATAATTTCATTTTTCCTATCATGGACATCTCAAATTCATTTTCCATCTCTTTAGAGAATTTATCACATAGATCATCATTGCCTCCAAAGATAATATCATCAACAAAGACTTCTATTATCAAAACTCCATCTTCAATAGTTCTTAAATACAAATTACTGTCAGCATTACCTTTTCTAAATCCAAGTCGAAGTAAGTATTTGTCTAACCTTGCATACCAATATCATCAACAAAGACTTCTATTATCAAAACTCCATCTTCACTAGTTCTTAAATACAAATTACTGTCAACATTACCTTTTCTGAATCCAAGCTGAAGTAAGTATTTTTCTAACCTTGCATACCAATATCATCAACAAAGACTTCTATTATCAAAATTCCATCTTCACTAGTTCTTAAATACAAATTCCTATCATCATTACCTTTTCTGAATCCAAGCCAAAGTAAGTATTTGTCTAACCTTGCATACCAAGCCCTTGGAGCCTCCTTCAACCCATACAGTGCCTTCTTCAACTTGCATACCATGTCTCTATCTTCACATAAAGGAAATCCATCAGGTTGTTCTATATACACTTCTTCTTCAAGATCCCCATTCAACAATGCATATTTCACATCCATCTGATATACCTTGAAGTTATTATGTGAAGCATAAGCCAAGAATAATTGTTTAGGTTTTTAAATACCACCCCAACTCAAGCATTAGGGCTTAACAATATTCTATCCTAATAATGAAAACCTTCTCGACTTTTGGGTGGACTCTGATTAAGAAGGAGTCTCCAGATTCTAGGTTGTTTCCTATTTGATATGGAATATCACCTCCTAATTGAAAACTTAGTGGGAAAAGGGAAAAGGAAAATTAAAGATGAAAGGGGAAAAAGGGGTGATACACCAAAATAAATTAGACTTTAGTTAGAAACTAAAATAGTAACCCCATCTCATATACCAAAATCTTGACACCTTCAATCACTAATCAACATATAGGTTAAAAGACCCAACTACCAAGATATAGACCACAAATAGCTTAATCTGTCAACAGACATACATATTCTTCATGAGGTTTGAATTTTTTGCTCACATAGAGGAGGAATAATAAACATTCACTTCTCCTAGCTTCCAAAATGAATAAACACTTATGAAGAAAGATGAAAACATGATTTGAAATCAAAACTCAAAAGTATATAGAGAAATAGATCATCTGCTTTATTATCCTCCAAAAATCTAACAAATAGGTTACAAGCAAGATCTCCAAGGCATCAAGGAACAATGTGCTCACTTTCAGCCTTCTCTCCAAAATCTACAACCTCTAAAACTGATAATCAAATCATTTTTATATCTTCCCTATGCCTCAAATTCAAAAATTCAAGCCTCTATTATTTGCCCTAATTTTGCCTAAAATCATGCCAAAATCTAAGCCTAAAAAATATGTCATCACTAAGGCCCTAAATGTTGGTCCTTATTAAGGATATAAATCCCTTTACAATTTTTTAAACCAAACATTTAATTTATTTAATTTGAAAAAAAAAATTCAAAATAAATAAAAACCTACAATACCTAAAAATGAAACTTAAGAATATCTCCTAAGTCTATGAAATGCTAAGTGTAAGAGGGTCGACATGACCACTCCACCCACTTGCATACTATAGGAAACACAAGGTAGTGAGGTGGCACTGTGGTTTTCCAACTCTACCAGGATGTGCACATATGTAGTTATGGCATTGAATTTGATATTAGTTCAGACCCCAAATAACTCAAAACTCATTTTGTTCTCAGACTTAGCATTATTTTGTTCAGTGTCTTCGAGAAGAATAGGGAAAAAAGCTAAGAAATGAGAAAAACTCTACAAAATTTTGGAATGTAGCTTGGCTTGACTAGCATGAAGCTCTCTATTTATTGATAGGCTTCTCTGGCATTGATTTTGAACAACTAAAAGTTTATTTCTCTGGCATATTCGACTTTCTCTTCTCTGTCTGTGATCTAGAGATCACTTTGCATGATCTCGGTTTGATTTCTCTGAGTGTTACAATGAGCTTTGAAACTCGGCTTGCAACTATTCTTAGCCTATGACTATGGGTACCTAAGTCATGGCCTGGCTATGAAACTCGACATCGAGCTTTGTTCTATCTTCAATCACAACTTGACTGTGATTAAAATCTTGGGCATAACTTAAAGCTTGGCCTGTGATTGTTCTTCTCTCAGCCTTTGACTGGTGTCCTTAGACTATGGCTTACTTTCTCATCTTGAATCATGACATGGCATGACTCAGCCTCAAGCTTTGTTTAATCTCCAATCATGACTTGACTGTGACTAGTCTTTAGCTTTAATTTGGTTGAACTCGAACCCAAGCTGTGTTGAATGATTCATGACCCGTGGCTAGAAGATGACTGTGACTTTGAGCTTGACTCGAGCTAAAGCCTGGGCACTTGAATCTTGGCTTGAAATGTGACTAGTCTTTGGTATGATATTTGAACTCCTTTATGATGGTAAGCATGATTCTATTTCATCTAGTGTTAACCCATGCAATGAACTTTGTTTATTTTTCCATTTTTTATTTAAGCTTTATCTTTGACAATGCATGATAGCTCCATGATTTTGGGTTTTGAACTGAAGTTTGAGCTTAAGAAATATGCAATGAATCATGGCTTGAAATAAGGATGAACTCCAGTGGTCTCGGATTAGCCTAGGCTGTGGCTAGAAGATGTGGAACTGTAGATTCAGTTAGACAGTTAGAAGCTTGGGCATCTTTCAGCCACAACTTTGGACTGTGTCATGGTAGTTGTAACTTTTTCTCGAGCTTGGACTAACAGACATGAACTATCTCATGAAACATGCAAATAAGTTCTATTGTACCCTCCATTTGCTTGAAATAGGGCTTTGTTACTTTCATTGAACACATACAGCTCAGTTTTGTATCCCTATCTGTAGCTTGAATACATCATTTTTTTATCATTGTCTTCTTCTCTTTTGAAATACATGATAATGCTAAGAGAAATAGTATACTTCCTTCAAGCTACTGTAAAAATGATTTGATAGTATAAAAATGAAACCCACATAGAATTAAGCCCATGGCTTCTCTTGCACTGTCAGTTTGGGAAAAACTAAACAAAAACCAGTCATTTTAAATGTTTTTTTTTGTTGGTTATAGCTCCATTGATAAACATATAATCTTCTTAGTTTGGCTATATTTATACTGTAGTTTGGGAAAACTTGTAATTTACACCAGTCATTTTTATTCTGCTCATAGCTTGATAAAAACTCCATGGCTTAACTATCTTGTATATATTTGTTCGTTGTAGGAACCATCATGCTCACTATTTTTATATTCCGCCATACTTGATGTTAACACATCCTCTAATGTTGCACTAGCACACACCAGTCATTTTCATTTTCATTTCAATATGACTCAACTAAAAAAATGAACAGTAAGGCTTCACTGTTGCAAAACAGTGACCATATTTTAGTCTTTTTTCAACATCAGTCATTTTAATAGCTGTCACCCGAGCCTAAGCATCACTATCTCTTATGCATCAGTCATTATTTCAATGTGCTCCAGCTGATTAAAAAAAAGAACAGTCATTTTTTGAAAATATTATTTTTCCTATACTGAAAATAGTAAACACCTTTAGCTTCACTGGTGTAAACCATGCTTGAACACAGTCTTTCCTCTGTTTGATACTGGATATAAATCACTGATGCTGAAAATAAATCTTTATCACAAGAAATGCAAAAGATGAAAAATGTTTATTTATTGTCTAAGAAGTTTGAGCACGGGCTCGTGACATTCAAAGACATCATAATGAAATTCAATGAAGTTTGAGCACAGGCTTGTGACATCCATTAAATACATATTGATAACAATTTCATGACATTTAAGCTCAGTTCTGTAGCATTTCTCTTTTGTTAATCAACAACAGTGAATTCATTGATACTGTATTTTGAATTTAGCAATACTATTGAAGATGGTACTTCAAAATATGTAATACTAGTGACTATGCAGTTGTATCTTGGCATTTGAACTTGACTATTTTGTAGCAATATGGCACTTTGTTGTAGCATGTTGCAAGGCATTTTGCACTGCATCTTCTTTCTCTAACTGTGATGTTAAAACCAGTCAACTTAGAGCACTACAATATAATATGTTAACCTCTTCAAACAACATTAGTGTAATCTTGTTAGGTTAGTGAACATAATAAATAATTTAGCTTAATGAAAATGCCAAAAATGATGACACTAGTGAATCAAAATTCAGATTATTGTGTTCACTAATCTAACAAGAGCTTACTATTTCTGAAAAAGGTTTCTCAAATAGAAACACTAATTCCCTTTCATTCAGATATCTAGCTTTTAAAAAGGACAACATACATTAGAATGACCATTAATAGTAAAAGGTTTCATGTTTAAAAACAAGTCCCTTTGATACTATCTTTCATTTAGTGTGGATGCACATTTCCTTATTGCATTGAATTTACCAGATAGATATGCAGTATTGAAAATTTGATTGTTATTGTATGTTGTTTGTGTTTCATGCATTTTTTAGATCTAGTTGGATCTAACACCATTTTCTCTCTCATGATGCAGATAAAACCCTAAAAACCTAGTGAAGATGAAGACCTGGACTTGAAGACCTAGGACCTGACGGACAACCAGCCGACAACAAATAGATAATAAGGCAATGCATGGGACCCCTAATCCATACTTCTATCATGCTTTCTATTCTAAAAATGTATTCTTTGATTGACATGAAATATGAAATATGAAAGGACACTTGTATACTAAATTCAGTTTGAATGCACAATGTAATGATCAATTGTGAATTTGAAAATTTGAAATGTGATCAATGCTTAGAGTACAATAATGAAATCTGATAATGAATGCAATAATGAAATTTTAATCAACAATACCTAAAAGATAGTGTTAATTGGACCCTAAAAATGTAATCTTTTGCTATTTGTGTTTAATCTTCTGCATGTTGTAATTTTGGGTAACATTTTTGGTGACTTCTACTAGATGTCTACCTACTAGACATGACCCATAGACCTTATCATTGGGAAATGGGGTTAGAAAAATAGAACTCATGAATGCAACCATTATTGAAATGAAAATGCATCTAATCTAGACTCATGCAACCTAAAGACCTAGTGCTTGGACAACACTTATTGAAAAGAAAACTATACCAAACCTAACCCTCAAAGAAAAGCTTGAGGTGGATCCCATTAACTAGAATCTGCAGAACTTCTCCATCAGTTGTAGACAACTAGAAAGTATTATTTTCTTTGTAGGTTGTAATAATAAAGGGGCCTGACAAAAAATTGTCAAATTTATCATTTTGGCCTGGTCTGCTCTTTAGTACATCCCACTTGAGTACTAAATCACCCTCCTTGAAATCTCTGGGTGTAGCTCTCTTGTCAAAAGATATCTTGGTCTACTCTTACCTTAACTCCATATTTTTCAATGCTTTTCTCCTCTCTTCTTCAAGCTGTAGCAATTCAACATATCTCAACTTAAGAGGATCTTCCTCTTCAAACAACATCATTTGATTAGCTAGCTATAAAGTTGGAAACTCTACAAAAATTGGCAATCTTTCCTCCTTACCATAAACCAAAACATAGGGTGAATTCCCAATAATCTATTTTGGTGTGATTCTATCCAGCCATAAGGTTGCCTTTAGTTTAGAATGTCAATCTCTCTTATTTTTATTAGTAAACTCTGCAAGACCATTACCCTAAGGGTAATAGTTAGAAGAAGTATTTAGATATATGCCATTGTTAACGGCCCACTCTGTTATAGCTGAACCAACAAAAGCTAAAGCATTATCTGAAATAATTGATTGAGGAACACCAAACTTGGTTATAATATCATCATAGAATTTCAACACAGTAAATCCAGTAGACTCCTTTAATGCAATGGCCTCAGTCCATCTAGTAAAATAGTCTGTAGTAGTCAAAATCCATTTATGACCTGCACTTGAATTAGGATTTAGTGGACCTATAAAGTCCACTTCCCACTTATTAAATGGTTGATCCATAATGATTGGCTTTAATGGAAATACTGCCAACTCTTAGAATCCAACTAGAATGAGCATCTTTGAACAATTCTAGCTAGTAATAGCCAACTCTTAGAATTTTCCAGGCTGTATTTTTAGGACTGAAATACCCTCCATAAGATCCATCATGAAACTCAGATAAAATCTTGCTTTGATCAACATAATTTATGCACTTAAGAAACATACCAGAAAAATATTTCTTATAAAGAATACCATCAATAAGAACATAAGGAATAGACTATAACCAGAAGTACCTTCTTTTAGCTTTATCAAGATTTTCTGGACACTGACCAGTTTGTAGAAATCTGGTCATATCTAATAACTAGGATGTTGAATCATTGATTAACATAGGATTACCTTGGAGTAAGGTAGCCTATTCAGTGGCTTCAACCTTATGCTCTTCTTCTACCATCTGAGCACACAAGCCTTTTCCTCTAACCTGCTTGGTTACATGAATTTGCACATCATATTCCATAACTCGTATTATTCATCCTGCTCTCTTTTCATTAACATCTTTGTTCAACAGGAACTCTTTAATGCTAGGATGTGCAACCATCAGATGTATTTTATTTCTAGCAACCAAGTGTTTAAACTTTTTCAAGGCTTTAATAATAGCTAATACATGTTTCTCAACAAAACTGTACCTTTGCTCATAATCATCCATACATTTGCTGAAAAATGCCACTGGATGCTCCTCTTTATCCTCATTCTTTTACACTAGCATTTTTGAAATAGTGTCAAAACCACCATAAGCATATAAAATAAAATCCTTAGAGAAATTAGGATTAGTTAAAGTAGGGGCTAATGAAAAATCCTACTTAATTTGTTCAAAACTCCTCTTGCACTCATCGGTCCAGCTGAAAGATACATCTTTCTTGAGCATAGTAGTCAAGAGTTTTAACAAGTTTGCAATATCAAGGATAAAGCGTCTAACAAAATTTATCCTCCCAATAAAACTCTGCAATCCTTTCTTATGTTTTGGAAATGATAGTTCCAGAATTGCATAAATCCTTCCAGGATCAATAGTTGGACCTTCTTTAGATACTTGGTATCCTAAAATTTTACCCTCATGAACTAAAAAAATAGACTTATTTGGGTTAAGAGAGATTCCAAACTCTCTGAATCTTTGTAACACTTGTCTCAGATGATCTATGTGTTGATTTGCAACCTTGTTGTAAATTGTAACATCATCTAGGTATACTAGAACAAACTTATACATCATATTCTTGAAAGCCATGTCCATTGCTTTCTAGAATGTAGCTCCTACATTTAATAATCCAAATGGCATTCTTATTTAAGCTATTGTACACCATTTAGTTGTAAAGGCTTTTTTGAATTGATCTGATTCCTTGACTAAAATATGGTTGTAACCAGAATAACCATCTAGGTGTGAGAATCTTTCTGAACCTGAGATATATTGTAAAATTTGTTCCATGGAAGGAAGAGAAAGTCTATCTTTTAGAGATGCCCTATTAAGGTCTCTAAAGTCTACACAAAGTCTTATCTCTCCATTATTTTTCCTTGTTGGAACTAAATTGGAAACCCAAGATGTGTATTTGATAGGAAATATTATACCACCATCTAGAAGTTTTCTCAACTCTTTAAGGATTAAAGGTTCTAACTTGGGGTTTATAGGCCTTTGCCTTTGTCTGATTGGCCTAGCATTTGGCTCTAATTCTATGGTATGCTGAGTTAATTGGGGATCAAATCCTTTCAAATCAGCATAAACCCAAGAAAACACATCATTATACTCTCTAAACAAAGCAATAAGCATTTCTTTTTCTTCAGGAGAATTAATTTTACCAACCTTTAAATACTTGTCCTTGAATATTTCCACTTCATAGTGATCTTCATTGATCAGCAAGCTAGTTTTATTCCTTTTGAATTGATCATCAGAGTTAAAAGTTGACTCCAGGCTGACCAATCCTTTTGGAAGCTTATTATTCTTTAGCTGAATGATTTGATCTTGCATTTTCTGATTGAGTTTGCCATTTTTAGAAATTGAGAAATCTTCTATTTCATTCATAAAACTTAAAATATGTTCATCAGTGTTAAAAACTTGCCAATTGATATCATTATCTGGAATAGATGGCCTAACAACAATCTTGACATGTGACTAATTTGAGATCTATCCTTTATTTTCAATAATTGAAACATGTGCACCGATACTAGGTAGCCTATCAGCATGCTGATTTTTCCTTCTAGGTATAGAAATAAGGTTAAATGCATCAAAATCATCTAGAATATCAGATACTCTAGATTTATACAACTTTAAAAGATCATTTTTAACTGCATTGATACCTGTCACCTGATTTAATATTAATTCAATGTCCCAAATTCCCTCAAGCATTTGATTCTCCTTTTGTGTGCCAACTCTAAACCCTAAATCAGACTTTCACATTCAGCCACATCATTAGAACATGGAAAAGATAATTTGTATGCAGCATAAAATTTGTCACCATTAGGTGAAACTAACATAGCCCCTGCACCAACACCATCTTTATTCCTAGATCCATCAAAATATAAATCCCATAGCTAGTTAGACAATTTAGATTTAGAATCTTGATCCTTTATCAAATTAGACAAAACTGCATCATACTCTAAAATCATATAGTTACCGAAACCAGCATCAAACATATCAGCATTTTGATCATTTGTTGTTGCCCATTCATCTAACATAATGTCAGGATACTCCTTAGTTTTTGTATTATAAGTTGAATAATCTTTAATCTCATCTGAATCCATAATCACACAACTTGCATTAATAAGGCTCTATGTGATCCTTGGCCAATAACTCTGATTTTATGGTTACCTTAGTACCATATCTAGTTATGAAATATAGGTGTGACCAATCTGATGAGAAATAACCATCTATCTTGGTTGTAAAGTCCCTTGACAGACACATGGCAAAATAAGGTAGCAGATCTATGACATAAATATCTTAAGGAATTGAGAAATTTGGACATGAGTATAAGGTCAAGCTTGCATTTTTAACAACCCCTAAGGTCTTGACTGAGGCACCATCAAGATGGACCACTCCTTTCTCAATAGGTTCATACTTTAAATCCAACAAATCAATTATTTTCTTAGGCATGACAATGTTGGTTGCACCACTGTCTACCATATAATTATGCACTAATTTGTTTCCAATGATCAAAGAAACATAAAAAGGAGGAGGTTTATTATTTGCAGTTTTCTTACATTCCTTTTCTGTTGTCTTTTGCACATTTGCTGGCTTTTTATCAACTATCACTGTCAATTGCTTCAAATCTGTAGCCTTTTTACTTTCTTGTATTGCTGGTTGCTGCACTTTAAGGCTTCTTTTCTTCTTTAACTATTGTTTACTAAGCTTTAGGAGGCTCTGAGTTAGCCATAACTACTCTAGGAGGTTGTTGAACAGCTTGTTGTGAGCTTGTTGTCAACATGGACAACCCTTACTTTAAAATTTCAGATTGTCCTAGAATAGCTAAGGTTTCCCACATAGACAAAGTTACATTCATTTTCTTCATGCTATCAATAATGTTATAGGGAACAACAAACTGTACCTTTTGAGGAGATCTAGGAGAACTCTGATCTGCATGCTTTTGATTTTGATCCTTACTAGATGAAAAAGAGGGATTGTTTAGAATTGAAACTGGTATAAGAGAAACATTACCAGCTGATTGTTCTAACTCTAGAGCTCTCTTCTTGGCTCTGGTATTCGTTGAAATGGGTGAATCATCATTTAGGCCACATATCTCTTCTTCTTGCCAATTTAAGAAACTAGTGTCTATAATACTATGATATGATTGTTGTTGAACCTCTTCAATAGGAATATTTTGTTGCGAATTCATTGAATTTTGAACCATAAGAGCCTGGTTAAGAACTCCATTGGAACATGTTGACTAATCATGAGCTTGATTGCATAGAAAACACCAATCAGTAGAAATGTTATTCTAGCTAGGAACAAGATCTCTAACAGTATTAAGAGGTGTAGGATTGTATTTCTTATTAGGCCTCTGATTCCAATTATGTCTACTAGCATTATTATTCCCTTGGAATTGCTGACTATTAGCTTGATAATTGGGTTGATTAGGGTATTGGGATGAGGAACCAACAAACTGATTTTGAGCTACAGGGTTTGCTTGTTCTTGATTCCTCTTAGGGGTTACTAGTTCATTACCAAAGGATTGCAATAAACTCTATCTTTTGTTGACTATCTTTAATACTCTACAACTCATTTAGAGGGGCAACATGGACTACCTATGGGGCTTTAAATGATGGGACATCAGATAGAGGTGGGACAATCAATGGCATATTAGATTGAACACTAGGAAAGAAAGGGACAAGCGACCTAGGAGCTATCTTTCCTACTTGAATAAGACTATTCTCTGCCCTAATAGCGGTATAAAAAGCTTGAGGAAATGAAGTACTCCCCATAGATTGAATCATAACAGAGGTATCACTATTCAAACTCTTCAAATAATACAAAAAAGCATATTCAGCTGAAGGTCTTACCATAGCAATAATCTTGTTCCAAGTCTTTTGGAAATGGAGATTAAAATCACTCATTTCCTCTTGTGGAGCCCTCTTGATTGTAGTTAATTTCTCCACCAAGGACAAGTCATCAGACTTGTCCTCAAAAAAATTGGAAAGTCTCTCTCCCAAAACATCCCAAGTGGTAATGGAATCCACTAGAAGGGTCTAGAACCAATTAAGGGCTTTACCCTTCAGTGATGCAGCCAATAGCTTCAAAGCTACATCCTCCTCTGTGACATGATGAACATTGCAAAGAGATGCAACATCTCTGATGTGGTCAATCACAGTTACTTGTCCTTCTCCGATAAATGATGGCAAGCCTTTTAGAGTAGCCAACATAATATTATTGTGATTTGCAATCCTCAAAGCACTGCCTTGATTAAATGGAAAAAATGACAGATTTCTCACCATTGCTGGAAGTGTTGTACCAGAACTAGATGGTACAATCTAATTTATCAATGGTGGCTGTTGAGAAACAACTTTTCTTTGAGATGCTCCAAGATCTTCAAAAACCTCATGTTTTGAATGTATAAATTCAGTGCGGTAAGAAGGAGGAGCTAAACGTCTTTTAGATCTTAACTTCCTTGGCCTCTCGGGTCTCCTACCTCTTTGAATAGGCTAAACAGAAAGCTCTTTAGGACCTCTAGGCTCTCTTTGGACAGTTCTGCATCTCCTAGTGAAAGACAACTGTAAATACTCATAATCTTTAACACTCCTTGTTTGGATTTGATTCATGTATCACAAGATCCGACTGGGCATGCCAAAAAGTGTTTAGGTTTTTAAATACCACCCCAACTCAAGCATTAGGGCTTAATAGTATTCTATCCTAACAATGGAAACCTTCTTGAGTTGTGGGTGGCCTCTGATTAAGGAGTCTCTGGATTCTAGGCCGGTTCATATTTGATATGAAATATCAACTCCTGATTGAAAAATTAGTAGGAAAAGGGAAAAGGAAAATTAAAGTTGAAAGGGGAAAAAGGGGTGATACACCAAAATGAAATCAAACTTTACTTAGAAACTAAAATAGTAACCCCATCTCATATACCAAAAGCTTGACACCTTCAATCACTGATCAACATGTAACCTTTAAAAGACCCAACTACCAAGGTATAGACCACAAATAGTTTAATCTATCAATAGACATACATATTCTTCATGAGGTTTGAATTTTTTGCTCACATAGAGGAGGAATAATAAACATTCACTTCTCCTAGCTTCCAAAATGAATAAACACTTATGAAGAAAGATGAAAATAGGATTTGAAATCAAAACTCAAAAGTATATAGACAAATAGATCATCTTCTTTATTATCCTCCAAAAATCTAACAAATAGGTTACAAACAAGATCTCCAAGGCATCAAGGAACAATGTGCTCACTTTCAACCTTCTCTCCAAAATTTGTAACCTCTAAAACTGATAATCAAAATCAGTTTTATATCTTCCCTATGCCTCAAATTTGAAAATTCAAGCCTCTATTATTTTCCCTAATTTAGCCTGAAATCATGCCAAAATTTAAGCCTAAAAAATATGCCATCACTAAGGCCCTAAATGTTGGTCCCTATTAAGGATATAAATCCCTTTACAATTTTTTAAACCAAACATTTAATTTATTTAATTTGAAAAAAAAAATTCAAAATAAATAAAAACCTACACTACCTAAAAACTAAACTTAAGAATATCTCCTAAGTCTATGAAATGCTAAGTGTAAGAGGGTCGACATGACCACTCCACCCACTTGCATACTATATGAAACACAAGGTAGTGAGGTGGCACTATGATTTTTGGGCTCTACTAGGATGTGGACATATACAGTTATGGCATTGAATTTGATATCAATCTAGACCCCAAATAACTCAAAACTCATTTTGTTCTTGGACTTAGCATTTTTTTGTTCAGTGTCTTCAAGAAGAATAGGGAAAAACCCTAAGAAATGAAGCTCTCTCTTCATTGATAGATTCTTTGGCATTGATTTTGAACAACTAAAAGTTTATTTCTCTAGCATATTCAGCTTTCTCTTCTCTATATGTGATCTAGAGATCACTTTGCATGATCTCAACTTAATTTCTCTGAGTGTTACTATGAGCTTTGAAGCTCAGCTTGCAATTTTTCTTAGCCTGTGACTATGGGTACCTAAGTCATATCCTAGCTTTGAAACTCGACCTCGAGCTTTGTTCTATGTTCATTCATGGCTTGATTGTGAGTAAAAACTTGGGCATAACTTAAAGCTCGACCTGTGATTGTGTTGGAGATTTGCCAACAGGCCAGTATTGACTGTATGTTTGTCATTGATGACAACATATGGAAAGTAGCATGCCTAGAAGTCTTATCCAGTAAGATTTTTGTATATGTTGTATGGGCATGATATCATGGGCGCAGAGGTTAACTGTTAATACAGACAGTTATATTGCAGTTGGTGTCAGTAGTGTTCCTGATAGAGTTACAGGTAGTGTTCTATGTATGATTGTCTGTACAGTTATCATGGAGCCTTGCGCACTTGGATTTATGTTGAAGACATGTTGGTGATGTTTTAGTTATGGATGCATAGTCTGTTGATGAGTAGAAGTGAAGTTATGCAGTCGCTATTCGCCAACAGTAGTTTCTTATGTTTATTCAGAAGAGCCGACAGAGATTTTATTGGTTATGTAGTTGTGCCTATCCTATGGGTATGCACCCTTGGATGTAAGCTTAGAGGAGAGTTATTAATGTTCGGTTAAGAGCGCATGAGTTAATTCAGCTTGAGGAGAAAGATCTAGTTGTTTTGGTAGAGCCGACAGTGTGTAGCGTGTGTTTACAATTATCTTATTAGACAGGTCCCAAATTGTGTTGTGTGCATAGTAGAGATGACATAATGTTTGTTGGATTTTTTTATGGTTTCTCTAATATTATTTCAAGGTGGTTCTAATAGGCCGACTTGATTATATCATTTGGAGGAAAGATATTTATAGGCAGTCATATGTGATTGTTGAAGTGTGGTTCATGGTTGATTAAGCATAGCAGAGCAGAGTGTGCAAAGTGTTGAGCCATCAGAAGAAGGTCTATGTGACCAAGTAAAGTACATGTGCTATTCATTGGAACTAATCCAAATAGTAGGTCTAAGCGTAGTTCACCAAGATATAGATATAGTGTATATCTGTTATTTAGAAGGTTGTAGCCTTCACCCATTTGAGTAGTGAGCTCTCAGACAATGCATCCTCTCCCCTAGCAGGGACAATTATAAAAGACTCCTAATAGGGTGCGAACCTTGACCAGGTCTATTGTACTAAATATATTGTAAAGAAACTCCTAATAGGGTTAAGGATCTTCTAATAGGGACCATCATACTCTAGTGCAGAATATTAGTGGGTGTCAATTCCCACCGGGGTTTTTACCTATTTGGGTTTCCCCATAACCAAAAGATTGGTGTTGTGTTCTTGTATTCTTTCATTGTGTTTATGCTTTATGTTTAAGTATACTTAATTGGATAAAGAATTGAATCTTGTAGATAACTGATTCACCCCCCCCCCCCCCCTCTTAGTTATCTCTTGGGACTATTCCTAATAATTGGTATCAGAGCCAAGTGCCTCAGAGAGAAAGTTTAACAACTTGAGGTTGATCAGATGGTGTACTTCAAGAAAGAAAGTCCTAAGTTCTATGAAGAGAATTATCTTGATTGGAAGAACAAGATGGTGACCCATTTTCAGTGCATTGGTTTTGAAGTTTTTGATGTGACTATCAAAGCAGCCAAGATACCTACCCTTGAAGACCTTGCACAAGAAGATGCTACTGATAGGAAAAATTAATTATTTCATCAGAATGCTATTGCTAAAGAATCCCTTATCAGCACCCTATCTGATGGTGAATTTTTAGAAATAAAAAAGGTTGATACAACCCACAAAATATGGAAGCACCTAGAGGACATATTTGAAGAAAGACATGGAAGAAAAGATACAATGCATTAGAGATGTTGCCTGAAGAAAACATAAGAGCTTACAATCAAAGTATAAATGAAGCAGTTGTTGGAATCAAGAACAATGGTGGAGAGATTTCAAAGGAGGACATCATGGAAAAGTTGATGACTACTCTTACTCTTGAATATGAAAGCAAGATCTACATCCTTGATGAGACCATGCAGCTTACATCTAAATTCAAGAGAGAGACTTTGACCAGCAAACTCTGATCTTTTGAGATCTCAAGATTGAAGACAAAACCAAAGAGTGAAACCGCCTTCAAAGCAATAGTTCATGGTAAGAAATCTACAAACACTTCTAGTAATTTTGATGATGATGATGAAGAGAAAACTCTAGAAGAATTCCTTTCTATGATTGCTAAAAGAGAAAAGAAAGGAAAAGGAAAATATGAAGGCCAATTACCATTTAAGTGTTTTTCATGTAATAAGATCGGTCACTTTGCATCTAAGTGTCCTACTAGAGCTAGAAAGTTCAAAAAGGATTACAAGCCTAAGTATTCTAAGAAATGCTACTATGCTAGAGATGGAGTATCAGATGATGAATCTGGTGAAGAAGAAATTGGATTAATTGCTATTGTAGACAAAATGAATAATAAGATAGCTCATGAAGATAAGAAAGGAAATCAAGAGCTTGCATTTATTTTGCAAGCTAACATAAGGATAGACTGGATTATAGATAGTGGTTGTTCACATCACATGACAGGTGATAAAGGTAGGTTTGTTCATTTGGACAAATACAATGGAGTTATGGTCAAATTTGGAGACAACACTCCTAAACCAATAGTTGGTAGAGGAGCCATCACTTTGGATGGAAAGAATAGTACTGATGATGTTCTTTATGTTGATGGTTTGAAACATAACCTTCTCCATGTTGGATAGTTACTTGGAAAAGGATATCAGCTGGAGTTCAAAAATGACAAATGCATCATTAACAACAAAGATGGTGTTATGATTGCATCAGGCTCAAAGACAAGAGGTAATGTTTTTCAACTCAATTCAGAAGCAAGTTGTTTTGTTGGTAAAGTTGATGACAGTTGGTTGTGGCATAAAAGACTATGTCATATCAATTTTGATAACATAGTGAAGATAAGTAATGTAAAGGTAGTAAGAGATCTACCTAGCATAGCAAAGCCATTTGATACTATATGTAGGGAATATCTTATGGGAAAGCATGTGAGAATTTCATTCAGGAGCAAGCAGAATTCAACAGAGAATAAGTTGGATCTGATTCATATAGACCTATGTGGTCCAACTCAAACAAGATCATACTATGGTGAAAGGTATTTCATTTTGTTTGTTGATGATTATACTAGAATGATGTGGGTTGCATTCTTAAAAGATAAGTTAGAAGCATTTGAGAAATTCAAAATATTCAAAGCTAAGGCTGAGAATGAATCTAGACTAAAGATAAAATGTTTGAGATCAGATAGAGGAGGAGAATTCACCTCTGACAGATTCTATGAGTACTATGAAGAACATGGCATAAAGAGACAATTAAGTGCACCTAGAACCCCTCAGTAGGATGGAATTGCAGAGAGAAGGAATAGGATCATCCTTGATACAGCGCGCACCATTATTATAGAAGGAAAAGTTGCACACACCTATTGGAGAGATGCGGTCAATACAACAGTCTATACCATCAATAGAATTCAATTGAGGCTAGGTGCTGACAAAACACCATATGAGCTATGGTTTGGTAATGTTCCCATAGTAAAATACTTCAGAATCTTTGGAAGCAAGTGCTACATCAAGAGGGATGAAGCAGTAGGCAAGTTTGATGCAAGAAGTGATGAAGGTATTTTTCTTGGTTACTCTACTAAAAGTAAAGCTTATAGATGTTTCAATTTAAGATTGAAAAAAATCATAGAAAGTGCTCATGTTAAGATTGATGAAAATTTTATGACTCAAGAAAGATATTATGATTACTCACCCATGATTGAAGAAGAACCTAGACCCTCTACTAGTGAGACAGTTATTGAAGAAATGTTTGACAGTATTGATGTGTTATTCAATGACCCTGAGACAAGTGAAGAAGAGACTCCTAAGGCTGACAAGTTAGCATCACCTAAAGTTCCAAAGTTTACATCAAGAAATCATTCCAAAATAGACATCATTGGAGTTCAGAGTGCAAAAGTCTTAACAAGGTCCCAAGCAAAGAACTCAGCTAATAGTGAAGCGGTATGTTTACTATCTTAGATTGAACCTTTAAGTGTTGAAGATGCATGTAATGATTTAGATTGGCATGATGCTATGAAAGAAGAACTTGATCATATTGTTAAAAATGACACTTGGGAACTAGTCCCAAGGCCTAGTGATAAGAATGTGATTGGAACAAAGTGTATATTCAGAAACAAGGTGAATGAAGATGGTACTGTAGTAAGAAATAAAGCAAGGTTAATATGTAAAGGATATGCGCAAAGAGAAGGAATTTATTATTTAGACACATTTGCACATGTGAGTAGATTAGAAGCTATTAAGTTGTTTCTAGCTTATGCTACAATCAAAAACTTCAAAGTTTATCAGATGGATGTCAAGTCAGCATTCCTGAATGGTGATTTGAAAGAAGAAGTATACATTGAGCAGCTGGAAGGATTCACCTTATCAGATAGACCTGATATGGTATGCAGATTGAAGAAGGCCCTCTATGGACTTAAGCAAGTCCCTAGAGCATGGTATGAGAGATTAGATGGATACTTAACAAAGATTGGATTCAAGAAGGGAACAGCAGATTGTAATCTATTCATTAAAGAGACATCTGAAGGTTTATTACTTATAGCTATATTTGTTGATGACATTATCTTTGGAGGTAATGACAAACTAAGTGCTGAATTTTCCAAAGAAATGCAGAATGAGTTTGAGATGAGTATGATTGGTCCTATCAAATACTTTTTGGGACTAAATGTGCAGCCGACAGAAAAAGGAATTTTTATTAATCAGTCAAAATATGTGAAAGAAATACTGAAGAAATTCAAGATGGATGATTGCAAGCCAGTAGGAACCCCTATGATCACTGGATGCAATCTTACAAAAGAAGATGACTCACCAGTAGTAGATATAACATTGTATAAGTCTATGATTGGTAAACTTATATATCTTACTCAGACTAGACCTGATATTTTAAATGCAGTTGGCATAGTTGGAAGATTTGTAGTAGAACCTAAACAAAGTCACCTCATGGTAGTAAAGAGAATATTCAGATACATACATGGCACTATAGATTATGGTCTATGATATCCTAATTTAGAAAATGTTGAGCTTCATGTGTACACTAATGCAGATTGGGTAGGATGTGTTGATGACAGAAAGAGTACTTCAAGAGGAGTAGTGTTTCTTGGTAATAGACTTGTCACTTGGACAAGCAAGAAACAAAATTGTATTTCTCAGTCAACAATAGAAGCGGAGTATGTTGCAGCATCCTTGAATTATTCTACAATTGTTTGGATCAAGCAAATGATAAAGGATTTGGAATTCAGATTGATTATCCTATTGTTATTCACTGTGATAACACTAACACTATCAATATGTCAAAGAACCCTATGATGCATGCAAAGACAAAGCACATTGAGATCAAGTATCACTTCCTAAGAGAGAAAGTGGTAGATAAAGAATTTAAGTTGGACTATGTGAGTACTAAAGATCAGTTGGCAGATATATTCATAAAGCCCTTGCCTAAGGATACTTTTGAGTATCTCAAGGAGAAGTTGGGAGTAATTCCCTTCCCTAATTCTGCTTAGAAGAAAGAAGGAAAGGCATCAGTCTTCAGGGACTGGTGGAAGGTTGACTACTCTACCTCAGGAGTAGTACCAGTGCTTAAAATGAGTGGCACCCTTTTCCATTGATGTCAAAGGGGGAGTATATATAGAGTCATGAAAAACAAAAGTAAAAAGAGGTGTAATATACTAAGGGGGAGTAGTATTCAGATATGATAGCAGTATAGTTGAGGAAATGGAGAATTTTATAAAAGAAATATTCATTTGGGTTGGTGGTGGTTTTTCATTCCACATGTTGCCATCAATGCCAAAGGGGGAGATTGTTGGAGATTTGCCAGCAGGGCAGTACTGACTGTATCTTTGTCATTGATGACAACATATGGAAAGTAGCATGCATGGAAGTCTTATGCAGTAAGCTTTCTATATATGTTGCATGGGCATGATATCAGCATGATATCATGGACGTAGAGGTTAACTGTTAGTACCGACAGTTACATTCCAATTGGTGTCAGCAGTGTTCCTGACAGAGTTACAAGCAGTGTTCTATGTATGGTTGTCCGTACAGTTATCATGGAGCCTTGCACACTTGGATATATGTTGAAGACATGTTAGTGATTTTTTAGTTATCGACACATAGTCTGTTGATGAGTAGAAGTGAAGTTAGGTAGTCACTATTCGCCAGCAATAGTTTCTTGTGTTTATTCAGAAGATCCAACATAGATTTTATTGCTTATGTAGTTGCACCTATCCTATGGGTATGCACCCTTGGATTTAAGCTTAGAGGATAGTTATTAATGTTCGGTTAAGAGCGCCTGAGCTAATTCAGCTTGAGGAGAAAGATCTAGTTGTTTTGGTAGAGCTGATAGTGTGTACCATGCGTCTATAATTATCTTATTAGACAGGTCCCAGATTGTGTTGTGTGCATAGTAGAGCTGACAGAATGTTTGTTGGAGTTTGTTATGGTTTCTCTAATATTACTTCAAGGTGGTTCTAATAGGCTGACTTGATTATATCATTTGGAGGAAAGATATTTATAGGCAGTCATTTGTGATTGTTGAAGTGTGGTTCATGGTTGATTAAGTAGAGTAGAGCAGAGTGTGTGAAGTGTTGATCCATCAGAAGAAGGTCTATGTGACCAAGTAAAGTACTTGTGCTATTCATTGGAACTGATCCAAATAGCAGGTCTAAGCACAGTTCACCAAGATCCAGATATAGTGTATATCTATTATTAAGAAGGTTGTAGCCTTCACCCATTTGAGCAGTGAGCTCTCGAATAGTGCATCCTCTCCCCTAATAGGGACAATTGTAAAAGACTCCTAATAGGGTCTAACCCTTAACCAGGTCTACTATACTAAATATATTTTAAAGAAACTCCTAACAGGGTTAAGGATCTTCTCACAGGGATCATAATACTCTAGTGTAGAATATTAGTGGGTGTCAATTCCCACCGAGGTTTTTACCTATTTGGGTTTCCCCGTAACCAAAAGATTGGTGTTATGTTCTTGTGTTATTTCATTGTGTTTATGCTTTATGTTTAAGTATACTTAATTGAATAAAGAATTGAATCTTGTAGATAACTGATTCACCCCCTTCCCCCTCTCAGTTATCTCTTGGGACTATTCCTAATAGATTGTTCTTCTCTCAGCCTTTGACTGGTGTCGTCAGAGTGTGGCTTACTTTCTCATCTTGAATCATGATCTAGCATGACTCGGCCTCAAGCTTTGTTTAATCTCTAGTCACAACTTGACTGTGACTAGTATTTAGCTTTAATTTGGTTGAACTCAAACCCAAGCTATGTTGAATGATTCACAGCCCATGGCTGGAAGATGACTATGACTTTGAGCTTGACTCGAGCTAAAGCCTAGGTACTTGAATCTTGGCTTGAAATGTGATTGGTCTTTGGTATGATATTTGAACTCCTTTATGATGGTAAGCATGATTCTATTTCATCTGGTGTTAATTCATGCAATGAACTTTGTTTGTTTTCCCATTTTTTATTTAAGCTTTATCTTTGACAGTACATGATAGCTCCATGATTTTGGGTTTTGAACTGAAGTTTGAGCTTAAGCCATATGAAATGAATCATGGCTTGAAATAAGGATGAACTCCAGTTGTCTCAGCTTAGCCTAGGTTATGGTTGGAAGATGTAGAACTGTAGATTCAATTAGACAGTTAGAAGCTTGGGCATCTTTCAGCCAGAGCTTTGGATTGTGTCGTGGAAGTTGTAACTTGTTCTTGAGCTTGGACTAACAAACATGAACTATCCCATGAAACATGTAGATAAGTTCTATTGTACCCTCCATTTGCTTGAAATAGGGCTTTGCTACTTTCACTGAACTCATACAGCTCAGTTTTGTATCCCTGTCTATAGCTTGAATACATCATTTTTTTTTCATTGTCTTCTTCTCTTTTGAAGTACATGATAATGATAAGAAAAATTGTATACTTCCTTCAAGCTACTATAAAAATGATTTGATAGTAAGGCTTCACTGTTGCAAAATAGTGACCATGTTTTATTCCTTTTTCAACATCAATCATTTTAATAGTTGTCACCCGAGCCTAAGCATCATTGTCTCTTATGTATTAGTCATTATTTCAATGTGCTCCAGCTGATTAAAAAAAAGAACAGTCATTTTTTGAAAATATTATTTTGCCTATACTGAAAATAGTAAACACCTTTAGCTTCACTGGTGTAAACCATGCTTGAATATAGTCTTTCCTCTATTTGATGCTGAATATAAATCACTGATGCTGAAAATAAATCTTTATCACAAGAAATACAAAAGATGAAAAATGTTTATTTATTGTCTAAGAAGTTTGAGCACGGGCTCGTGACATTCAAAGACATCATAATGAAATTCAATGAAGTTCGAGCACATTCTTGTGACATCCATTAAATACATACTGATAACATTTTCATGACATTTAAGCTTAGTTCTGTAGCATTTCTCTTTTGTTAATCAACAACAGTGAATTCATTGATACTGTATTTTGAATTTAACAATACAATTGAACATGGTACTTCAAAATATGTAATACCAGTGACTATGCAGTTGTATCTTGGCATTTGAACTTGACTATTTTGTAGCAATATGGCACTTTGCTGTAGAATGTTGCAAGGCATTTTGCACTGCATCTTCTTTCTTTGACTGTAATGTTAAAACCAATCAACTTAGAGAACTGCAATATAATATGTTAACCTCTTCAAACAACATCAGTGTAATCTTGTTAGGTTAGTGAACATAATAAATAATTCAGCTTAATGAAAATGCCAAAAATGATGACACTTGTGAATCAAAATTTGGATTATTGTGTTCACTAATCTAACAAGAGCTTGTTATTTCTGAAAAAGGTTTCTTATTTAGAAACACTAAGTCCCTTTCATTCAGGTATCTGGCTTTTAAAAAGGGCAACATACATCAAAATGACCATTAATAGTAAAAGGTTTTATGTTGAAAAACAAGTCCCTTTGATACTATCTTTCATTTAGTGTGGATGAACATTTCCTTATTGCTTTGAATTTACCAGATAGATATGTGTAATCACCTAAAAATGGACAAAGACAATTTAATGATAATTCAAAGAAAATTAAGTGAAATCAAAGAAAATCAAGGAAATAATTGAATTAATTGAATCACAAGGCACAATTAGCCAATCAAAATGAAAATCAAATCTTAATTCAATATCAATCAAAATTGAGAGCATTTTAATCAAGTGCAATCAAATCAAAATACAATTAATTCAATTAATTATATAGTCTTGGATTAAATTAAATTCAACCCATTCAAGGGGTACATGGCTAAAATAAATCAATTAAATCAATTAATAAAAATCAATTACTCTCAACAACCCAAAAGGAGAGGAAAATCAATCAACCAATGAGATTAAAGGAAAGGCATTCACATGGATCAAGCCAAATTGAATCTCAATCACTCAAAGTGAGAGAGAATCTTAGCCATCCATCTTCTCTACTTGTCCCAAGCTTTGAGGAATAAAACTTTGCTTTGTCTTCAAAGGGTGGAACCAAAGACTTAACCCCAACTCAACCATGATCAAATAAAACTACACCCCCTCACATTGGGAAAATCTATAAAAGGAAGGCTAAAATCCTTCATAATTCATCAACCACCTATCTGAGAATTGCATCAAACCCCTTCCAATTTGAGTTTAGAAGAGCATTTAAGAGCATTTTTAGCACTTATATTGATAATTGTTAGCTTTAGCATTGTTTATTTCAATCAATTCTCATTCTAGAATTGTCATTAGTGAGAGCTTGCTGAGAGCTTACTTCATTAACATTCTAGTTAGAGAGCCATAGGATGCTAAATTAGTCATTGATATTAGCTAATAGTTTCTCAATTGTGGTTGTAATTTAGTTACTATTTCATTTATTGTTGATGATTAACATTAATTCTATAAAGATACTTTTATTAGTATACAAAATGGCACCCACCGTGGGGCAGTAAGCCTCATTTTATCAAATTTAGCATTTGGATCATCTTGTATGCTTTTATTTTCTATTTTCCATGTTTAATTTGCAGGAATCAAGTAAAGTGTCACCTACAGCACATTTAGTCATGCTTGTGACCAATCTGATGACACCTACCAGCTCTGTATCGATGCCTATTAGCTGATTACTCATGCCTGGTCAATAATTCTACTTCTGTCTTAAAATTTCTTCTGTCGCCTAGAAGAAAAGCATTCACACATCTAAGACAAAGTGTTATTGCCTTTACATCATCCAATCATGCCTTCCAGCTAAGAAGTGTCACAGATCGATAATTTTTTATCACCTATCAGAAAGCTTTGCTTTGTAATTGATCTAACCAATCATGCTTACAATCTTCCTTCTTACGCTTTGCATTAATTCATTATCACTTTGAGTTAATTCATTGTCACTTTGACAAATATTGTTTACGCTTCTAAATAATTTGCTTACACCTGCTTAATTTTCTGTGTCGCTTGGTACACTGTTAAGTGTCGCCTGCTAACATTAAAGTTACGCCTACGAGCAATTTACTATCGCGTATTTGCTGGACAATGTCGCTTAAATTTTTCCTTCATAATTTGTCTTTAGGTTGATAAATTCATTTATCTAATTCTCTATTTTTGTGTTTTGACAGTAAATGAATAGACATCCAAAAGTACAGAAGCCAGAAGCTAGATATAATCAAGAGGAGAAGGCACTTGCCAAGAAAATCAAAAGGGAGAACAAAGCACACATCAAAGCTATCCTTGAGTTAACACAAGATGAAGACAATCAGGTATATCAAAAATACCTTGCTGTAATTGAAGCTTATAAGTAGAAATTTGTCTTTTTGAATTGGATCTTTAGCCCTTAATTCAAATTTTTGTTTGAAAGTTTGCAATTAGAGTGCTCAAAATTCAGTTTATAAATCTTTGTGTTGTCAATTTTGATTTTGGTTTCCCCTCACTTTGATTGTTAGTGTTGACTAACTTGCTGGAGGATAAGCACATTAGAAGGAGCTATTGCCAAGGTGAGTAAAAAAAAATGACAAAATGCTCTCAAAAATGCCCCTAGCTTTATGCTAGCTACAAGAAAAAGGTATTCTCCTAATCAAGATTGCATTTGATTAAATTGTGGCATTTCATTTGGATATAAGCTGGAAATAAGATAGGAAATGAATTTCACACTTCAATTCTTAGAATCTTCTTGTCAAGAGATTGGGAAAGAACAAATGTGTTTTTAAGTGTGTGGAACAAAGAAAGACAATAGGGATATGCTCTTCACTCTTTGAGTGAACCAAACTCCCAAACTTGTTGGCCTAAGTTCATTTCTTGTTTTCATATATATGCTAGAGCAATAGTGGGCTCACCTCCCAAGTTTTCCTTAACGAGGCCAGTGAGAGGGACAGCCCAAAGTGGGATATGCTCGCTTTTGCTGCGAGAATCCAACCCACTCTAAAATGAAATGCATGTATCCTTAATGGGATCATGACAAATGGATTTTAATTTTCAACCTTCCTCTAGTAGTCCTCATGGATTGCACAAAATCATACTTCGGTGTGTGTGGGAAGCCTCCTTGGAGGATGAGAGATTGAAGTCTATTTGAATGGAATATATACTAAAACCTTGATAAAGTAGCAAAGACCACCTTGTAGAGCCATGTTTACGAACCAAATTTTATGCTAAGGTAGGTTCTTGAAGTGCTTTCTTGTGAAATACCCATGACAACGTTCTACAAATCAAACATTTTGTGTTTAAGTGGGTAAAATAAACAAGTGAATGTGTGGTTGTTGTGTTTGCAAATATATAAACAAGTGAGAGATATCCATTGAAAAGAATCTTATATTTTTAAATCTCCTCAATAATAAAATCAACAACTCTCATATCAAGGATTAATTCCAAAACAAACCTGTGTTGGATGTCGGTTTCCAAGCGGTCAAAAACATATAGAGGATCATTACCAGGTGATAGCACTATCTTTGCAAACCCAAGGCAAGAAGTAGAGTGTCAAAGTAAGTTCAAAGATCCTAACCAAGAAGAAATCTTCACGAATCTATTTGAACCAAGAATTGAAAAGATGGGTGATATGAATTCAGCCTATCATAATATCAATAATGCCAACTATAACACTAAGGAGACACTTGAGGAAAGGGTTGAAAAAGCTGCCCAAGATAATGACTTCCTAAAGGTCATGGAAAAATTAATAGACAAAGATAGGGAGAACTTCTTCCTAAGCTTAGCACAAAAAGGGGTAAAGATGCCCTACAACTTTGACATTGACCAACTTAGGAAGGATCAACACCAAGATGATCCTATGAATGTCATGAATAGGTAGATTAAGGCCTTTCAAGAACAAATAGATACCATGAAGAAGGCAGCTGAACCTAAGGCCTTTTCCATAGAAGCTTTGTGTCCTTTTCCTTTCGACAAGAGCTTAGCAATGGTATCTTTTCCCTTTAATACTATCTTTCCCAAATATGATAAATACATGGGTAAAACATGATATTAGTGAAGAAGAAAAAGAAGAGTCTACCAAAGCTATTTCAAGATATCTTAAAGAAGCCCATTATCAAAAGATGGATAAAATGATGAACAACTTTGATAAGCAATGAAAAATCAAACAACAAGGAGTGGGTGAATACTCCTTATCCATGATGGACCTACCCTTATCACCAAAGTCCTTTGGAAAACCTTCAAGTCTACCTCATAAATATAATGAAAACTTTGTAAGGGAAAGTACATCATCTGCCATGAGTGAAGAGGATAATGAAATTCTGAATTGGTTATACAAGGATGAAGAATCAAGTGCTCACGTCAAGCACATTCAAAATATAGCCATCCCTACTCACCAATATGGAAAAGGTTTTGCAATCATGCAAAAGATGGGGTACAAAGGTCAAGGACCTTTAGGTACAAGAAATGAAGGGCTAATTGAACCCCTAGAATCCACATGGTGAGATTCCAAGCAGAAAATAGGTTTGGGATATCTTGAAGAAGGAAATACACAAAAACACTATCCCAAAGTATATGATCAAATACTACAATTAGAATCTCGTAGTGATGAGGATTCTAATGAATGAGAATGGGAGACCTTATTAGATGAGTCATGCCAAGAAAATGGTATTGACGTCATTCATACTTATGCTTCTACTAAAAATAAAGGGCTAATGGCGGAATCAACTCCAAATCAAGCATCTAGTTCTAGTCAAGAGGGTTCAAATAATGTGCCAAGCATAGAAATTGAGATAAACCAATGGGTAGGTGAACCACACATTCCTTCATGGAGACCTATTATGGAAGAATTGAATGCTAGGTTTAATCCCCATGAGTTTTATCTAACAGAAACCATAGTGGAGTCTAGTGAGGAGGATTTTGATCCTTCTTCTTTAGAGCATTTAGAGGAAGCCCATGTCCGAGATCTTCAAGATACAATGTATGAACCTTCTAACAATGAGATATACACTTTAAGCCTAATTGAGACAAACCCAAGTGTTGACCCTTTAACTCTCATTTGGCCGGATCTAATTGAATGGGATGCCATTGAACCCGATACCTTGCCAACTTTCTTGAATGACAATACGCTGTCCCAATACCTTCACGTGGTTGAACCTTCTTTTACAAGGGACTATCAAGAAGAAATGATCAAAGGGAGCATCCAAACTCTTAATTCGAGAAAAAATAAAAAAAAATAGAAAAGGAAAAGAATCGAGTGTTGAAAACCACTTTGTGGAAATATTAGATCAAGAAAAAAACAAAGAAATAAAGGATGTTTCCAAAGGTGAAAACCTAACTGAGGCACCTATGGAAGGGAGTTTGGATGTTCTACCAGATCACTATGAAGAAAGGTCTCCAATTCTAATTGAGCCAACAGAAAAGATAAACATTGGAACAGAAACAGAGCCAAAGTTCATTCATTTAGCATCATCCCTATCCAACGAAGAAAGAATAGAGTTTATTAAGTTCTTTAAGGAAAAGAAAGTTAACTTCACATGGTCTTATGATGATATGCCAAGGTTAGACCCAAATTTTATAATGCATCACCTCAATATAAAGGAAGGAGCTAAACTGGTCAAGCAAAAACTAAGGAAAATGCACCCTCATATAGCCTTACTTGTCAAAGTGGAACTAGAGAAGCTATTAAAGGTGGGGTTTATAAGAGCCATTGATTATGTACAATGGATCTCCAACATAGTGCCAATATCAAAAGTAGATAAGTCAATCAGAATCTGCACAGACTTTAGGGACTTAAACTTGTCATGTCCTAAAGACGATTTCCCACTTTCGAGCATTGATGCTATTGTAGACTTAACAGCGGGACACTCCATGTTTTCACTAATGGATGGATTTAGTGGCTATAATCAGATCAAGATAGCACCTGAAGACCAAGATAAAATTGTCTTTACATGTGCATGGGGTACATTTTGTTGGAATGTCATGCCTTTTGGCTTGAATAATGTCGGAGTGATCTATCAAAGAGCCATGACTACAATATTCCATGATATGATGCATAAATTCATGGAAGATTATGTGGATGACATACAAGCTAAGTCACATTCAAGAAAAGAACATCTACCTATTTTGGCAAAAAAAATTTGAAAGGTTAGAGGAGTTCAAAGTAAGGCTTAACCCAAAGAAGTGTGCTTTTGGAGTTCAATCTGGTAAACTTCTAGGTTACATTGTATCCACCAAAGGGATAGAGGTTGATCTAGCTAAAGTGAAGGCCATAATGGAAATGGAGGTGGCTAAAACCATTAGTCAGATGAGATCTTTACAAGGAAGGATACAATCCATTAGGAGATTCATCTCTCAATTGGTAGAAAAATGCCATAATTTCACCCAACTTTTGCATAAAGATACAATCTTCAAGTGGGATGAAAAATGTGAAGAGGCTTTCAATCTACTAAAGAAATACCTCATGAATCCACCAATATTGATGCCACCTATCAGAGGCAAGCCCTTAATCTTGTACATTTCAGCAACAGAGAATTCATTGGGGGCACTTCTAGCACAAGAGGATGAGAATGGAAAAGAGAAAGAAATCTATTACATTAGTAGAACCTTAGTCAAATATGAACTGAACTATACCTTCATGGAAAGGGCATGCTTGGCTGTAGTTTTTGCTTCCCAAAAATTACGCCATTATATGCTAGCCCACAAGATAAGACTCATTGCTAAAATTGACCCTTTGAAGTATCTATTAAGCAAAACAGCATTAAATGGAAGATTAGCAAAGTGGGTGATGATCCTAAGAGAACTTGATATAGAATATGTTGACAGAAAAGAAATTAAAGGACAAGTTATTGTAGACCAATTAGCAGAGGCACCACTTAATGATGATCATCCTATAAAAGTTGAATTCCCAGATGCAGAAATTGTGAATGTTGAGGCAAAAACATGGCAGCTCTATTTTGATGGTTCCTACACTCACCATGGGTTAGGAGCAGGAATACTTCTAATCATGCCTCAAGGCTCCACTATCCCTAAGTCATACAAATTTCTATTTCCATGTAGAAACAATATAGCAGAATATGAAGCATTGGTTATTGGAATCAAGTTGGCATTAGAGTGGATAGTGATAGAATTAAAAGTATATGGAGATTCATAATTAGTCATAAATCAAGTCAATGAAGAATATCAGACTAAAGATGACAAATTGGTACCTTACAAAACCATGGTGGATAATCTCAAGAATTATTTCATAATCATCACATTTGAACAAGTGCCGAGAGAAAAGAACAAAGCAACAGACACCATGGCAACCTTAGCATCACTTTTGTAGATGTCTGATCAAGGTGATAGATATGAGTTCTTGGTAGAAGAAGCGATTCAACCCACGTATGACCCAACCCATCCTTACACCATTGGCCTACTTACTACAATTGACTCACCTTGGTATGGACCCATTTACACCTATTTGAAAGACCAAACACTTCCTATCAATCAAACCAGAAACCAAAAGAAAAGTTTCATTAGACAAGCCGCCAAATATACTATAATTGCTGAAACATTGTATCGAAAAAGTCTTGATGGAATTCTCCTTAGGTGTTTAGAAGAGGAAGAATCAAAATTATCCTTACAAGAAATTCACTAAGGAATTTGTGGATCACACTCAAATGGATTATCTTTAGCTAAGAAACTTCTTAGGATAGGATATTTTTGGCCTGCCATGGAAAAAGATTCTTGTAACTTTGCAAAAACCTATAAGAAGTGTCAATACCATGGAAATTTGATACATGCACCAGCACAAGAACTTCATCCAATGACCACACCTTGGCCATTTTATCAGTGGGGTCTAGATCTAATAGGAATGATTCATCCACCATCTTCGAACGGGCATAAATTCATCATAACGGTCACGGAATACTTTACTAAGTGAGTGGAAGCTGTACCCCTATCAACTTCAATAGGCAAACAGATATCCTTGTTTATCCTAAATCATATAATTTTTAGATATGGCATACATCATGCCATTATAACGGATAACACAAGGCATTTCAAGAACAAAGACATAATAGAATTGTGCACCAAATTTCACATGATACATCATTCATCTTCAATCTATTACCCTCAAGATAATGGACAAGCCGAAGCAACAAACAAAAACATATTGAAAATCTTGAAGAGAACGGTGGATAATTCTGGTAGAGATTGGCATATCAAGATAAACCTGACCTTGTGGGCTTATAGGACAAGCATAAGGATGCCAATGGGGGCTACACCCTTCTCCTTAGTCTTTGGAATAGAAGCAGTTTTGCCTTTAGAGGTAGAACTTCCATCCTTAAGGATATCTATGCATGGATTGATAAATGAGGAAGACTATAGGGTGGCTAGGCTACAAGAACTAGAACTCTTGGATGAAAAATAGAAAGAGGCCTTTGATCACTTAAAGGTGTACTAGAATAGAATGTCAAGATCTTACAATAAACACATCAAGCCAAGGACATTCCAAATAGGTGACCTAGTGTTGCGTGAAAATCCCAAGAACCAAGCAGAAAGAGAGAAAAAAGGAAAGTGGGAAGCAAACTGGTTAGAAACATTTCTCATTGTTGAAAATTTTGGGACCAGCACATACAAGTTATCAGATTGCAATGGTGAAGAGCTTCAAGAGCCCATAAACATCATACATCTTAAGAGGTTCTATACTTAGGGTGGATGAAAGAGTATAAAGAGTATTAGATGGAAAGCATCATATTTATTGTACATAATTCAAAAGAGATCTTGAAAAAATCAAAAACATTGGAAAAGTTGAAAATATCAAAAACATTTGAAAAGCACAAAAGATTAAAAAAATAGTGGAAAATTGAACATGAAGAAAAAAAAAAAAAACATTCAAATATGATGCTCAAAAAGATGTTGTCTTGGTGAAAACCTAGCAAATAGGCACCTTGACAATATGAGAAAAAAAAAAGAGAAAAATACAAAAAAGTCGAAAAAGAAGAAAAGTGCCTTGGTGAAAACCTAGCAAATAGGCACCTTGGTAGCAAAAAAAGAGAAAAGCTTTAAAAACAAAAAAAAAAGAGCTTGATCCATTCAATCAATGAAAACCTGGTAAACAGGCACCATTGAAAGTCGAAGTCAGTTGCATACTTAGAAGGTCACCTTGTTAATATTGCATTCACCAACATTTGTATATATTGCATAATAAACCCCCATAGTTGCATTTGCAAGTACCTTAAGATTTTGGTCACCTAATCAAAAAAATTTCCTAAGTCCCATAAACAAAATCAATATCAAACTGGGGGCAATCTACTCAAGGATTCATCAACAAGCTTTATTCAATCAGAGAATCAATTCATCACACTTGAAAGAGGAACACTTAATCAAATCTACATCCCAATCCAATCTGAGCCAAAAATGAAAATTTGATCCAAGAACTTAAATGACCTTATCTTTTATTAGGATTAAAAATTTGAAATGGATGGAACTACTTTTGAACTATGGATTTGAAAAACATGGACAAATTTTTTTTCTAAGTGTTGACTCAATTGATGAAATCATTTCTTTCTAGCGAATCGATGAAAGTTTTAGACTAGACAAGCTATGATGAAAGGATGATATTTTCTTGATTTCTGAATGACTATCTTAAAATCAATGTTTTAAATCATGTATTATTTGTCTAAGGACGTGATCATCAAAGAATCATCGAGGACTTGTACATAGGATAAAATGGAGATTTCTGCTTGTTTACGCAAACGAATACCTTGGATATTTTGATCTTCAATATCATAATACCAACATCCACTTGCAACATAGAATCCAACAAAATCAGTATTCGCACTCTCATGATTGGCTTCAATCAGTGATAGTCATACCGAAGAGACCGATGGGAAAGCAAGGAAAAAGGCAAAAGTATTCATATCATCATTGTTGAACTAGGATGATTGTACTTAAGAACGGGATCCAAAAAAACTCAATGATGATAATAAGCTCTAAATCTTGAATAATGACAGTTAGTTGTAGACATGTTAGATTAAGTGCATTGTATATATTTGTTTGTTTTTCTTAGCTTAAATTGCAAGAGGGGAAAAATGAAAGGGGAGGGTTCAATTCAAACATCATATTTCAAGATCCAAAACAATGAAAATAAGATTATCTTTTTCATACATGCATATCATTAATCATTAGTCATTATACATAAATATCTGGAAAGGAAAAGAAAAAAAAGAATCATAACTCATACATCATTTGCATACATGTAGTTATGGATAGGATTGCATACATTGGAAAATACAAAAACATAGGATCATCCATATTCATATGATCATAAAATAATTTGCATCCATACATTGAAAAATAGAGAACATCTCATAATATTCATACATCACAGCATCCATCTATCTATATCATAAAAATAAGATACAGTGCATCCATAGCATAATTAAAGATAAGTGCATCATAAACATCATATAGCTACATGTAAAGATAATCTCATAAATCAACTCATCAAATAGAGATGAATGAATAAGATCATCATATATCATCAAAAGATGTGTCTCAAAGGATCTAGTACATCAAAGTATATCCAGATACAATATCATGAAAATAGTACATCAAAAGATCTGATCAATCAAGAAATAGGAAATGTGCAACAGAGAACAAAAATGATAATCTATCATGAATCAATCACAATCGTATAGCACCAGAACCACCCACATCTCTATCATCCTGTGGGGGAGGAGCCTGAGAAGTGCTCGCTCCACTCGGTCTCTAAACAATCACTACTAAGAGAAATTGCTACATCAAGGCAGCAACCTGATCTAAACACCCCACAACAGTAGATATCTCTGTCCTAATAGACTGCATGTCTCGGGCTAAAGTACCAATAGTGGGAGCATCTTGTGGACCCTGTCCCTGATCTTGTGGCTGCTGAGTTAGATGTGAAATCTGTTGTGCTGGAATCTATGGTGCCTGAACCTATTGAGTATCATCATCTTGTTGTGCTAGGGAAACTCTCTGTAACTGAACTAAAGGATCTAAACCCCTAGGAACCTACCTAGCAGCATCAACATGAGCCTATCTCTAAGCTCTCTATTGTAAATGAGCTCTATCCTATCTAGCAACTCTAGGAGGAACTACCTGGCCAGCATTAGCCTATATATCTCTGGCTCTACCTCGATCATGTCCATCCCTCACCCATCCTCTACCCACAATAATGGGAGGATCTCTATGTCCTATACATCTTTGATGTCTACCTCCACCACCACGCCCATCATCACCACCACCGCCACCACCACGTCATGCTAGAATAGGCTCAACTCGATCTGTGAAATGAATAAACCTATTTCGAGCCCACCAGTCTACATACTCATGAGACATCCCGGCATTAGCCATACCTGGTAACATCTCCCATCTACAAAAATCCATACCAATAATCTGACCCACGGCAAATTGGAAATCAATACAAGGGCCCCACATAGATCTCTCAGCCTGTACCTATGCATACAAAGCATTTCCCTGAGGCATGTCCTAAGTCTTACCATACTATTTGGAAACTCGACCAAAATAAAACCTCTCAATAATAATATCAGACCGGCCAATCATCCAACAAGGAGAAAACATATATGACAACTCATCGTCATCCTCCCACCAACCCTCACAACCTAGGTATGGATGCCATATCACCTGATCAAGATTATCTATCTGTCATCTCCAAAAATCTAGATGACCTAAATGATGTTGAATCACCATACCAGTATACAAGTAAGCATAAGGAAATCCACGTGGTCGTCTCCTATCAGAAATAGGCCTGGTAATAGGAAGATGCTCCCAAATCCATAACTGAAGGATGATAGCACCAACAGATAAAGAAGAACTCTCTTCGTACACCACCTCATGAAGATCATGATATAGCTGTGCTAGTACACAAGAACCCCAATCAAAATGTCAAGGTTGTGCTAGTAAATCCTCTAGAATCCTACCCCAACCAATGGAAAAACCACGACCTCATTGGTCAGGAAGGAGTAGACCACCAATCAATGCACCCACAACTACAGGCAATGTAGGAAAGGAGGCAAACTGTGGCCATGTGATAGTATCATCATTAATCAGATTGTCCCTGAATACTTGTTGGCAGACACTAGAATCATAAATAGAATCATAGTAAACAATCTCTCCATGACAAGGAATCTGAAGCAAATGATACACATCCTCAAGCGTGATCGTCATCTCACCATGAGGAAGATGGAAAGTATTGTGGTCAGAGTGCCAACGCTCTACCATAGCTGTCAGTAGTCCATAGTTCAAATGGAATCAAGGAAGATCGAGAAGGAAACCTAAACCAAAAGTCTTAATGACACGTAGCTCAGTGTTAGTCAATGCCTGTCCAAGATCAATCACCCAGGATGCAACTGATTGGACATATAAAACATCAAGGTGAGCCTGTTTGGCACGAAAATAAAAGAATCATATCAGTATAGTATATCAAGGAACATCTAAAGTCAATCAATTTATTTTAAAAATTCATTTTCTCATCATGAGCATATCAACACTCCTAACTCTATATTGTGAGGAAGGAAAATCATTGTTTTATTTCTCTAGATCTTGAGAATAAAATATTAAAACCATCAACCTATCATAATAGATTGACAATTAAAATGCATTGGTATTACTATTTGGATATCCTAATCGATTGTTTTGGACAAATATAACTGACCTAATCAAATGATGTAAATCAATCATTTTGACGTATTAAATTTTTCACGAAAAAAGTCAAGTATAAAAGAACATTTAGAGAAAAATACTGTAGGCGTGATTTTAATCATTGCAGGCGACATTTTTCTTAAGTGACACAAAAATCTTGACAGGTGACATTACTTTTGACTTACGCGATAGAATACTCATAGGCGACACTGAAATAGCCTAAGTGACATCTAATTCCTCATAAGCAACATAAAAAAGAGAGGGTTTCACAGGTGGTAAAATACATGGAATTAGGTTTTTCTAACCTAGGCCTACGCGTAAATAGTTCATACATAGGCGACAATAGAAAATTGATAAGCGATAGCAAAATGGTCATACGTGACATTAAAAACCGCGGATGCGACATTTAAAAGTCCTACGCAACATTGAAATTATCCTACGCGTGAATGAAATATTTCAAAGTAGTGTTTAAAATGGGAAATGCAATAAATGCTAATTAAAGAGCAATAAATGCAATACCAAGGTTTAAAAAGTACTTACTAGAGCTCCATAATTAGGTGGTCTTGCATATCTATGACCTTGCTCGAATTGATGCTCGCAAATAGGTACAACCATCTCGACAATCCAAGCAGAACCAGAGCAAAATCACAGGAGTCAAAAGTGAAAATGAATAGTAAATCTAGGTTTTTCAACCTATTTAAACTATTTCGAACCTAATTTTGAGGAGAAAATTGACCTTGACCTATATTAACCTATTGCATTAACTGGGGCATATCATAAGGTGTTTTCCATAAATGAAAACATATCAATCAATCAATCATTTCAATCTATCTATCAAGAAATGACTATATGTTTCATTTCTGAGGGGGCATACCATCAGATAATCATATCAACATCATCAGTAACATCAATGGAAATGAGAGATCAATCATCAAATCAAATCAAAAGCTGTTATCAAAAAAATTTCATAATCAAACGAATGGGGCATCGCATCGAAATCAATCATCAAAGCAAGTATAATATCAAGATTAATCATCAAATCAAACATCATATCAAGATCAATCAGCAAATCAAATCATCATATCAAGAATGATCATCAAAGAACCATATCAATCAAGAGATTCATATCAATCATACTGACATCAATTTCATATCAAAAATTAAAGGATCAACCATCGAAAGACCATCAAACGACATCAGAAATTGACTATCAATGAATCAGGACCTATCAATCGAGCAAGATCAGAGTATTCTTTGAATTGACATGCTTCACACGTCAACTCAAAGAGGGGCATTTGTAATCACCTAAAAATGGACAAAGACAATTTAATGATAATTCAAAGAAAATTAAGTGAAATCAAAGCAAATCAATGAAATAATTGAATCAATTGAATCACAAGGCACAATTAGCCAATCAAAATGAAAATCAAATCTTAATTCAATATCAATCAAAATTGAGAGCATTTTAATCAAGTGCAATCAAATCAAAATACAATTAATTCAATTAATTGTATAGTCTCGGATTAAATTAAATTCAACCCATTCAAGGGGTACATGGCTAAAATAAATCAATTAAATCAATTTACCCTTCAAATTTACCCCAACTCAACCTGTGAAACCCTAATTCCATTAAATTTCCTTCAATTTAATCCTTCAAATTTAAAATTTAAAATCAAATCCTTTTAAAAACATTCATTTCCAGGTGGTATTGCATGAAAAACATTTCAAAGGTAATTTTCCTTCAAATTTACCCTTACCTCTCTTTTCTCCTCTAGCAATCACTGCAACAAGTTCATCCATATTTCTTTCCTCTGCTTGTATATGTTCCCATTCCTCAGCATATTCACCAAGCTCTTCTTTTAGGTTCTCACTGCTGGTGCTCGAAAGTGCATACATTATTCTCTTGTGTGCAGATGCTTTAAATGCAGATTCAATTTTAGGTACAAAATCTCCCAATTCAGCAGCTTCAAGGTAGTCAGCTTTGCAATCAATATCTCTTTGCTAAAGTTCAGAGTCAAAGGTATAGTCTCTTGAATAGATATAGCCCTAAACTTGTAAGCATGTGTCAATGATCTAAGAATATTCACAATGACTTCTTCTTCATCATAAGTACCTCCACAGTTTTTGATTCCAACCACAACTTCCATAACCCTTTGAACATAAGCTCTAATGCTTTCATCATCATTCATTTGTAGCTTCTCCATCTTTTTTTTCTAGTTATGTAACTTTGCTTGCTTGGTATACTTGTCTCCTTCATATAGTTCTTTCAATCTTTGCCAAATCTGGTGTGTCAAAACCAAGTCTTTAACTTTAGTAAATTCTCCTTAAGAGAGTGCATTGATCAATGCTTCCCTTGCAACCATGTTGTATGAGAATACCTTCTTTTCATCATCAGTAGCTGATGGAAAATCATTCTCAATCTTAATAGCTACCTTATTCTTTGTAATCAACCAATAGTTGATGCCCAAACATAGAAAATGAGTTTGCATCTTGTTCTTCTAACTGTCAAAGTTTTTAGGATCAAACTTCAGACAATCCTTCCTAGAAAATGTCATCTCCAAGATCACCTCAAGTTGTTAAGCTTTCTCTCTAAGGATTGGTAGCTCTGATACCAATTGTTAGGAATAACAATCCACAATACAACTGAGAGGGGAGGGTAAATTAGTTGTATGATAGGTTATTAAACTTTAAACTTTGAATAGCAGAAATATCAAATCCAATGAACACAATGAATGCTAACACAATAATACAATATTTTGGTCTCGGGGAAACCATGTTAAAGGTAAAAACCCTAGTGGGAATTAGCACCCACAAATGATGTACTGAGAGTATAGTATCCTTGTTAGAAGATCTAGCCCTATTAGGCACTTATTAAAACATTACAGTACACAGTCCTTGTTATAGGATAGACCTTGTTAGGAGTCAAGAAAGAAGGGTGGGCTCACTACCTGGGCTCACTGCCCAAAGAAGGTTAAATCCACCTTTAGAACTCACTGTTCGCAACACAAGTGTATATGAAGAAATACACAATCTTTTGAACTGTCTGAAAACAACTATATTTTCTTCATCATTTCTAATGAATTTCACCAGTAATCCTCTGCTCTACATCTAGCAGACACAAGCTCGCAACTTTCACAATCTCTTTTACATCTCATCCATATCTTTTTTAAAGAAAAGATCTTACATATATACCCTATTACATTCTACATGATTAGGTCGACCAATTAGGCTTTCCTAATTACATAAACCCTTTCTAAGATACACATAGTATCTAAAACAAGTAATCAATGATTACATTACAACAATTAAGGACCAACATCCTTGATTCACATTCGCCAAACAAAATGCATGCTACATCACTAAAGTCAGCTCCCAGATAAGTCTTCTCCATATCAAACACCACAACTGACATCATCCAACATTTTGTACCTTGCACTGACCATCGAACATTCTTCAATACCTTGTCTTGCAAATCTTAAGCTCGCATACACCAACTCCATACCTTCTGTAAGATATACTAGAAACACAGAGACTCACTCTGTCAACTTCCACTGTCACAGTCCAGTAACCAGTCTTTACCAAAAAAAAATTAACTAATTCAATATACAACATTACATGATTTGATCTTGGATATAAGATCAAAACATATTCCTATACTCTCATCTATCTTCGCACATCTTGAAACATCCATATAGTGTCCATACATTGTCATAACTAGCCCGTTCTCTTAACAAAACATATGTTGACATCAATGACAAAACACTAATGACAACAACAACAAATCCAACATTACTCAATGTAGTGATTAAACATATTAAATGTATCAATCACCTCCCCAATGCATTAGCAATATCCAACATACTCAAGGTCCTTGGGGAAATGTTTTTGGTCCTTTGAATTTGACACCACCTATAAATGATCTTTCTTGTGGCTCATGGAACAACATTCCTAAGTTTTATGGAGATGGTAAACAACATCTAAATGAGAATATTGGCACATTCTATATTGCATGTGGACTTCTCAAAGTAAATCATGAAGATGCATCAGTAAGGTTGTTTATTGAAACACTCCAATAATTTTTTTCTAATTGTATTTATCATCTGTGCCTTGCATTATCACTAATTGGGAAACAATTAGAATCAAATTTAAAGAAAGATTTAATCATGTTGAAGAAGATTGTGCTTTGTTAGCTCAACTCACACAAATTATGAAAGAATCACGTGAACCAATGCATAAGTTTCTAGCCAATTTTAATAGGTTGGAAAAGAAAATTCTATCTATTTCTTAACCTAAAAATAAAAATTTAAAATGCTTCTTTATCAATACTTAGTTGCCTAAGGTGAGCTTTCTTTTAAGAATAGTATCACTAGCTATTCTTTCAATTGTTCAAACTTTATCTACAAAAGTTGAAGATGATTTGATCCTTGCTAGAAAAATAAGGAAAGATCCATATATGTCCAAAGGAAACTCTTCTTTGGAGTCTTGTTCTACAAGCACCATAGATCGTATGGTGCAACTAGCTAATGAATTTCTAGCTCTCAAGAAGAAAATATCTCAAGACTCATCTTTTACTCCTTACAAAGATATTCCAAGGAGAAATTATCCAAATAATGCTTCTAATTATGCTTGAAGGAACCAAAATGAACTTCATCCCACCACCAAAAAGGGTTTCACTTGAAAAACCACCAAAAAATATAGTAGTGGGGTGGTTGTAATGTGTCTTCTAATGGCTTTTGGAATAACCATAGATCCACATTCTTGTATCACTATGGAATATAAAATGCATGTCTCTTCGGGATTTAGCAACTTATGTGCATTACCTTCCAAGGATTTAGCATATTTGAAATTGAAAATGGTCTCTTTAGGATTTAGCAACTTATGTGCGTTACCTTCCGAGGATTTAGCATATCTGAAATTGAAAATGCATGTCTCTTCAGGATTTAGAAACTTATATGCATTACCTTCCAAGGATTTAGCATATTTGAAATTGAAAATATGCGTCTCTTCAAGATTTAGCAACTTATGTGTGTTACCTTCTGAGGATTTAGCATATTTGAAAAACTATAGCATAAGGAAGACCCTATATATACCCCCTCCTTATCATGGCTACCTAATAGACAAGATAAGGAAGAGGAGGATACCTACTTCACAAAGTAAGGAGACATCTTGTTAACAACAATGTACACTATATTCTTAGAAAAGGGTATTGACCCTTACATCAAAGAGCATAGATAATCGTGAAAAAGGATATGTCACTTATGGAAAAAGGATCCTCAAAGAGAAAGAGATCTTATCAACAAGACCCCCACCATAGAGGAGTGCTTTAGAAAAAATATCATCTTTCAAAGAAAAGTAAAAAGGGATCAAAGATTCAATCATCAAGCCCCCTGTGATAAAGAGGAAGAGTAATCTTGGAACAAAGGATGCAAACTCTAACCCCAACGCAAGGGCAAGAGTTTATAAAGAACATAATTTGCAAGATAAAGAAGAGGTGATGACTTAGGACAACAACCTCTCACATAAAAGAATATCCATAGCCAAAACATCAGTTAGTATAAGGAAATAATGTTGTAGAATAAATAAATGCCACTAAGCCAAGGAAAGTAGATCCCTAGACAGAGAGAAAGAAGGAAAACCTTACCCCCCAAGGATGAAAGCAAGGGATATCTTTGAAAAACAAATGTCTTTAGAAAAGATATCTTAAATACTAGAAGAGAGCTATGGATGATTATGAGCAAAGGAATGATATCATAATACAAAACCATAGGAATAAAAGATAGAAAGAATAACCAATTAAGCTCAAAACAAAATACATGCTAAGAGAATAATGGATCCTAGAGAAATGGAAGAAATACATCTTTCCCCCTAGTCAAGAGACAAGAGGAGAAAAGATCTACATTATAGAATAATGAGGGGTATTTCCCATATGGAAATTATGAAGAAATTGCAATACCACATGAGAGTGAGATATAATTCCTAAAGAGGCTCGTTCTCTAACATACATCTTGAAATGCACACAATCAGCAACTAAATGTGTATTACTATAGTAAAGAAGATATTTGTACTTGGAGAGAGCATCTTTCAGCATAGGTTTAAAGATTTCTTTCTTAGAATTCATTAAATGAACATACACCTTAGCCACATCTTGAGGAGTATCAAGGTAATCTAAGGAAGGTGTTGGAAAAAGATTATGAAGAGGAGGGTGACGTTCAGAATCAACCTCCTTAAATTGAGATAGTGGAAAGCCAAGACAACACATATCTTATTTAGGGGATAGATGAACCAGATATTTAATACCTTGTTCATTAACACCAAGCCCTAAACCCTTATAACCTTGTTTAGCCATCATATTGTATCCTATAGTGTACATATCTTGTAAAGCTTCTGTAGGAGGTGATTGTTTATGGTGATCATGAGAAAACATTTTATACAGTGGAATGATAGGTTTAGAAGAAGTTTCTTTTCTCTTCCCTCTAATATCATCATGGATCGGATAAGAAAGGTAAGGTAATTCAAAGAATTCTTGCACATCTACATCATAAACCATATTTTGAGCCCCATCATATGTGTGGGAAGAACTAGGGATATAAGATGAAGAAATAGGAGGCAAAGAAACATTAGGAACACTAGGAAAGTGCAAGAAGCGGTGGGAATAGAAGACACAACTGGAGGAACACTTGGAACCACAGTTGGAAGAGGGTTGGAATAGGTATAATGAACACTATGGTAAGAAGGTTGTGAGGTAGGTAGAGACACCGGTGGAACACTCACAGGAAGAGATGAAAGAGATGTATCCACTAAAGGAGGAGTGTAAGTAGGAATGCTAGGTAAAGGAATGGAAGAAGGTTCCACACTAGTAACAGGAGGAGTGAGTCCTAGATCTTGAGCTAAAGGTTTGACATTTAAATGCACAAGATGAGTAATACCATGTAGGAGGTTAACACCTTGATCACTATCATGAAGGAATTTATTAAAGGCCTATATAGCTTGAATAGAATATTTAGGATATAACATTCTAGGTGCATCAATGTTGTAAATAGTGGAACATGAGGGTAACAAAGTGATCTTCCATAATTACAATATCAACCAAAAGATGTGTTAATCTTTTCCAAGAGTGGAAAATAGATATAGCTTGTGACTCTAATATTTGGTTTGTGCATTATGAAGAAGTTGTTGAACAATCATAAGAGACTCATGTTGATGTAATACCCCAAAAATGGGCTATAGATTCATTAACCTCCTACATCTTCAATTCGAATGAAATCAACATCGAAGTCCTAACCTAAGGCACATCTACACATTATCGAATTTAATTGATTTTATCCTAAATTATGTATCGGGGAATATTCCTAATTTATCATAATTATTCTTAATTTAATAATTATTTGGCAATAAATCTTATTTATCCTAAAGTTGATTAATTGAATATGATGAATATTTAATTAATCAGATTTAATACTGCAACTTAATTATTTAATTTAATTTAATTTAAATTATTCCTAAATTGTATTATTTAATTTTGACAATAAATCTAAAATATTATGATTAATTGATTAAATTCTTATTTAATTAATTAAAGTCTATTGTCAATATTTAATAATATATTTTTTGAATAAAGTTTGATTTAATAATTGATTAACCCATAAATCAATTGTTTTAATTCAAAAATCAGTTAAGTTGAGAATAAATCACTTTATTTATTTAATTAATTCATAATTAATTGTGCACATTCAAAGAGCAGTTAAAACTCAAAATCAAGAAATCAATGCAAGTTGTTAACTTTTGGAAACTCAAAATTCTATTTTGAGTTCAAAGCTGATCTAAACTTCTGATTTGAGTTAAAAAGTTGTTCTTGCATGCTTTTGCATAATTTTGTGAGTTAATTATTTCTTATTTCCTGATAACTCAAAAATCAACCTGAGTTTATCAAGAGTGATTTATGGCTTCTCTCATGCATCCTCAAAGCCCCAGATTTCTATAAAAAGAAGGCTTTAGCTCTTCTAAAAGGATCTACGAAATTGCATCCTCACACTGGCGAATTGGTGATCGAAGAATCTATCTTTGCAAATTAGAGCTGTTGTGAGATCTTCATTATTTTTGAGCATTCATATCAATTCTTAGATTAATTGCATATCATATTAGTTTTTCATATAGAATAGATTCACATTAGTTTCCTTCATCTTATTGCATAGAAAATACAAAAATATAGCTTAATCTGCATCCATAGTTTTCATTCTTTGCATTCAAATCCTTCGTTTAGGTGTTGCATTATCACTGGTCTTGGTCTAATCTGAGAGTATCATACTCACACCTACTAGAAGGCAGTAAATTGCCTGGTTAGTTTAGTTTCCATTTCATTGCATGATTTTGGTTTTTGGCTAACCTCTAATGTTTTACTGAAGTGTTGTGTCTACAGCTAGGTATAAAATTCACACACACATTTCAGGTGCCCACCATGGGGACCTGAAATGGGTTTCCATCATCTTTCTATCAATTTCTATCAATTTCTTGTCATTTTCTGGTTAAAACTACAATTTTTATTTTTATGTCCATACATTTTTTGTACGACTTTTGTCAGAAAGTTGTTTTGGGAGGTACCCACTATCATACGACAGGTTCAAAGTTTGAAGCTCATATTAGAGAGTACACTCTATCATTTGGAAGCCCGATTGTCATATGATAAGATACCCACAATCGTATGAGTTTCTAGAATGTCATCTAGGAGGTAACCCACTGTCATACGAGTTTTGACTCCAGAATTCAATTGTCATTTCAGATTTTTTGGCAGTTTTTCAGATTTGGTTTTCAGATTTGGACTAATAGCTAACCCTAACAATTGAAATCTCTATTTTTGAATGATACTTGTTGAAGCTAATTGGAAAAAGTGCAACTAAATTGCTAAAATAGGTAAAAAATTACTAAGCACGTTGTGAGGAATTCAGGTATTCCTCTCAAGCTGATAACATTTCGATTTGGATTAAAATGAACTCTCACGTGTCAAGCTTGTGTGATTTTATTGCTTTCATATCACAGACTTCATTTTGGGCTATAAAACAAACATAGATTGCTTTCTACATATCTGTTACACATAGTAAATAAGCCCTATGAACACTATTTGTGGATGATCTTGAGAGATTGAGCTTCTTCCGCTTGTTTATTCATGCGAAGCTCTTCTTGATGAAGGATCCCCTTGTAGGTAGGGAAGGTACTAAGAAAGTCTCACGTTCTACTAGATTTGTGTGTCTTCCACTTTTGATTGATACATTCTCTCTCCGGAGAGGTTGATAGATCATAAGCAGTTGACGTCATAGATCTTTGTGAGATAATATTGGTCTTAGTGTGTTGGATTAATCTATCTTCTTTGTCTTGGTGAAGTGAAGAGGTTAGGGGATTATGCTCTACTTCCTTTTTGGATAGTACCAGAAACCCAGATCCTTGAATCTGATCTAGTCCCCCTATGGTATCTTTTGTGAGTCACCTTTAGAGAGGGTTAACCGTAGTGGACATTCCCTTAATTGGGTCAACCATGTGGATGAAACCTCAAGTGGTAATAGCCATTTTTGTCATGGTAGCAGCAGCCGCTATATAAATGTCCTTGTGGAGGAAATCTTCACAGGTGTGGTCTCTTGTTGGGCTGTCAGATCTCCCTAGCAGCTCCTGATTGATTAATTTCTCAGACTGTGTCAAAATTCTGGTGTGCCTAGATTGGAGTTCACCCTCTTGAGATCACAAAAGTTCTAGAGTCAAACCATTACTACAAACCCTAGTGAGGCCAAATTTTTATTTTCTAGGAATATGTGCATTATTGAAAAACTTTTTGGAACATACACAATTAGCACTCCTAGGGATTAGCACATTTAGTCACTTGATTGTTCATGCACAAGGTTGCTTTGTCCCATGTTCATTGTTTTCAGATGTGCTCGGAATCACTTGCTTTCTATTTTGCGTGCTTGTTTATCTATTTGGCTACTAAAAATGAACGATCTCAGAATAATCTTCAAACCTTGGTAGAGAAATTTGTGAACAATCTGAACTTGAAAACCAAAATTTTGCAAAATCTGAATTAAAAATCCTTTTTGGAGTCAAAATTCATCCCATCAGGTCAGAAAGTCATACGAGTTTTGGCAAGTGTCATTTCAAAACCCCTATATTGTTGTATGATAGCTTGTATAGTGTCGTACAAGTTTTGCCACCAGTCAGAAACAAAAGTCAAAAATCTGCTATCAATTTTCATGCGAGTTTTACAACTGTCATATGAGTTTGTCAATTGTCATTTCATAGCATACCCACTATCGTATGAACCTGCAAAAAGTCATTTGAGAAAAATTGCCAGAGAGTGGTCAAAATTGTCAGGAACTCAGTTTTTACAGCCTATTTCCAGAATCTATTGAACAAATTACTATGTCAGGAACAGAGCAGAAACTAGAATGAATTCATTCATTTTCCTCAAGTGAGCCTTTGGGTCTGATCTTGCCTTCTGGGTTATCAATTTGAGTCTTTTTCATCTTGTGTCAAAACCTTATCAACATTCTCTTCAAATTCAATCTTTTTGCCTAAATGGCTAAGTGTTGTGTACTCGTGCCCACCATTTGTTGGGCATCTACCCACACTACTGTGGCACAGTATCCTTCATTTTTGTCTGATCTATTCTTTAATCACTTCAGTCTTGACAAGGTTGTGTCATTCGATCTTCTTGAATCAATTCATTCTTCAGTTGTCTTCATCTTATTCTTTGGCTTCACCCAAGGTTAATGGTGGAAACTAGAGCTTCATCACACAATAAATCTGAAGAAGCATTTAGCACCACACCTTTGACTATTCAAAAGGGTCCCACTCTTGAGAAACTCTACAATTTTGGTCTTTACGAAGATGATGGTCTTGGCAATTTTTGATTGAAAACTAGTTACGTACCCCCTCCATCAACTCACGGAGGTAATCAATAAACACCTCCTCAATCTAATCTAGGGAGCCCTAAAACTCCTAACATGTCTCACGGAGGGACACATCATGGGTCTCAAGGACACCAATCTCAACATGGTATGGATCAAGAACCTACACCTTCTGAAATTGTTCGATATCAAAATGATGATGACTTCAAAAGAATGATGAAACATTTCTTGAAGGAAGATAGAGAGGCATACTTTCTGGAGTTAGCTCATCAAGGAGCTAAACTTCCTCCAAAATTTAATGTGGAAGATATTATTACACATGAGGAAGAAACTCCTATCATGACTATGATGAAATAGATGCATGCCATGCAAGTCAAACTTAACAAACTTGAAAAAGAAAAGGAACCTAAAGAGTTCTCCATGGAGGCTCTATGTCCTTTTCCATTTGATAAAGACTTGTACATGTTGCCATTCCCTAAAAGAGTGGAGATGCCAAAATATGATAAGTATGATGGAAACTCTGACCCTCAAGATCATGTCAGAGAATTCTATACTCAATCTATGGAGTTTATGCATGAACCCACCTACTTAATGCATCTTTTCCCTCGATCTCTGGGAGGAGCAGCCATTCATTGGTTCTCTAGAATGCCTCCTACTATCAAAACTTTTGAGGATTTAATCAAACTATTCTATCAACAATACTCCTACAATATTCGACATCTGGTCACCATGATCGACATCTGCAATCTGAAACAATATCCAGGAGAACCATTCCTAACATTCCTCAAGAGGTGGAGGAAGAAATTTTCTCTATATGCTAGACCCATTCCCGAAACTGAGAAGTTGGAAATCTTTATCAACAATCTTGTTCCAAAAATCAACTACCCTTTACAAATGCAAAATCATACATCTTTTGACAAGATGGTAGATAATGCGATCAAAATTGAGAAATTACTTGTGAAAAAGGGAGACATCACACTTCAAAAAGACAAGTATGAATCTGGATCTAGTTCTAAGCACAAGAACAAAAATTGGAACAAGAATAAAGGCATTGTCACAGATGGCATTGTTGATAATATTCATGCCCCATCTAAGGCACTTGCTTTGAATCTTACTGTCGGTACCCAAGCCATCAAAGCTTCTGAAGCCAAAGCCATAAAGTCCAACAAAAAGTCACCTGATTACAAACCTTGGGCTACAGATCCTAATTGCAAATTCACTCCTCTTGGAGAATCCTTGGAATCTACCATGAAAACTCTATTGGCAAACAAAATCATGTACTTGCCTGAGATGAAAGTCTTTGATCTAGAACCTAAGCCGAAATGGTGGAGAGAGAATGATTTCTATGAATTCCATCGTAATAAAGGTCACAAGACTAATAATTGCATTCACTTGAAGCACATTATACAAGACAAAATTGATAATGGTGACATCACAATTGACAATCATAAGAGTAATAATGATCATATAGAATTCATAGAACCATTTCCTAAACATGGTAAAGAAGATTCTTCTTCTCAGCCTAATATGGGTGCTAAAGTCAATTATGCCTACTCTGGAAATAATGTTGTTATCAATATGGTTGAACCATGTCTATCTAAGTGTTGCAATGTCATCACAATTGTAAGAAGAGATAGAGAAAATCAATCAAATAATGCAGTTACTCGATCACAAGCTCAGGCACACCTACAAGGACAAATACCAGATTCATCAAGTGTCCCTAAGGTGCCTTTCAATCTTTCATCTGCTTCTAAACAGAAGGCTACATCTAAATCTTCAAATCCTAAAGACACAAGGCCTACTTCATACAGTATTGTCCAACAACTCCAGCACACAAATGCTAAAATCTCCATGTTTGAGTTGCTTCAGATATCTCCAACTCATAGAGCCATTCTAGACAAAGCTCTGCTCAGATCCAATGTTCTTGATGACCTTGATTTAGACAAATTCTAGACTATGGTTGGTCATCTTACGTCTCCATAGTACATTTCCTTTTTAGAGGAAGATGATAATTCCTTGAGTCATCCGCATAACCAGCCCTTGCATATTGAAGTCTTGATCCAAAACCATCATGTCAAATGTGTGTTGATAGATGGGGGTGCTGGCCTAAACATTTTTTCTTTTAGCTTGATTACACAATTGGGATTTTTAGAAATGGTCATTGATCCTAGAAACAAGATAACTATCAAAGCATATGATGAGAAAGAAAGATCTTCTAAGGGAACTATTGTCCTACCTATCAGAGCAGGTCCTGTCATCAGAGATACTATATGTCAAGTTCTTGATCTACCTTTGGCTTACAATATCCTCCTAGGAAGACCTTGGATACATGACATGAAAACCATTCCCTCTACATTCCATCAGTGTTTGAAGTTTCCTTATGAAGGAGTCGAGGTGATGATTCCAATTGATTTGTATACCACTTGCAATACCTTGAAAGAGAGTGCTAATAAACTTGTTCCCAATAATAGAGAATCTTCCACTAAGTAGCCAGATGTTGCTTCAACATCTAAGATGGAAGACATTGCTAAAGAGGTTAAAATCAAAGAAAATGGTATGGGAGAATATACTATAGAGCCAGTCTTATCTTTGACATCTCTCCCTATCTCGCCTAAGTCCTATGGGCAAACTCTAAAATAGTCCAAGCTAGATTCTAAAGAACCTCTTGAAGCATATAAGGGAATTTTGTTGCAGAACAAGTATCTAAACAAGAGTTTGAAGAGGATGAAGTTGTGCTCGCATGGCTATACAAAGATGAACCTAAGTCTCAAATTGTTCAAAAATGTGATGCTAAAATATCGAATATCCCTTCTAAGTCATATGGCCCAGGGATAAATTGATTACAAAGATGGGATATAAAGGAAAAGGACCTCTCAGACTACAGGGTAAAGGTCTTATGTCACCTCTTGATCATCATGGCCGAGCAAACAAGAATACAAGAAGTCTAGGATACACGAAGAAGCTTTTCTGTCTTAGCAAGAACTCCCCGCATGTTTTAGAACAAATTGAGCCTTTCGTAGCAAATCAACTAAAGGGGGAAATAATTGAACAATCTGATAGTGATGATTCAGACACCACTGATGAGCTCATTCCTTATGAGCATTTTTCTAAAGAAATAAAAGACCTCCTTGAAGCTGAAGATGATCCAATAAAGAGAATTAATGTAGTAGAAACACAAGAACCTACTATAGAGCAAGAGATAGTTACAACATAAGAAATGACTAATCTCGAAGGTAATCAAAAAGAGGAAGGTGGTAGTTATTCTAAGACAGATTCCCACGAGTATGAATTCAAATCAAAATCTAAGGGTAACCCTTTTTGGGGTATTCATCCTGACTTTACTCATGTTCTTAGATTTCCTAGAGGTCTAGATGAAGAAACATAAGATGAATCAAATGACTATGAATGGGGAGTCATTCCAGAACTAGATGAGCTTATTATAGAAAATCATGTTGATGTTATTCACCAATATGCACCTAAACCCAACGTAAGTCTAGAGCGAAATGATGAACTTAACGCGTCTGATCCACCGATGGCTGAAATGGACTTCCACAATGACATTGAGCCTATTCATGAATTGAATGTCTTAAGTTGTAATATCACCTTTGAACTCAAGCATCAGGTTAGGACCAATGATGACAAATCCTTATTTGTAAACACCCTTTCCCAATCTTTCACCACTTTGACTATCCAAAATCCTAAACTTCTTGACCAAACCTCTACCAATATGAGCCAAGGTGTTTATACCTTTCCTAGTGACTATGCCCTTGCTTGCTACCTCAATGTAGTGGATCCCATGAGGACTTCCATCAGTGAATTGAGCATTAGCATGATGGAGTCATACATCAAGTATCTTATTCAAAAAAATAAGAATAAGAATAAAAAGAAAAGGAGTTCTGAGGGTGAAAACCACTTTGTGGCAGTCTCAGAACCTACAAAAGTAAAAATAAAAGATGTATCCAAAGGTGAAAACCTCTTTGATGCACCTAAGGATGAGATATTTGATGTCCTTTCGAGTCATTTATAGGACAGATCTCCAATTCTAATTGAGCCCACTCAATCTATCAATTTGGGAACAGCAGAAGAACCCCAGTTGATCCATGTGGCACAATCTTTATCCGAAGAAGAAAAGAAAAAATTTACAACATTCCTAACAAAGAAGAGGATCAACTTTGCATGGAAATACTCAGATATGCTAGGGTTGGATCCTGATCTTATAATGCACCATTTATCTATAGCTCCAAACATTAAACCTGTTAAGCAAAAATTGAGAAAGATGCATCCACATGTTGCACTCTTGGTAAAAGCTGAATTAGAAAAGCTCCTAAAAGTTGGATGTATCCAAGTTATTGATTATACACAATGGATCTCTAATATTGTACCTATTTCTAAACTAGACAAATCAATAAAAGTATGCACAGATTTTAGAGATGTAAACAAAGCATGCCCTAAGGATGATTTTCCATTACCTAACATTGATATGATAGTGGACATGACTGCGGGCTTTGAGATGTATTCTTTAATGGATGGATTTTCTTGATATAATCAAATAAAAATTGCTCTAGAGGATCTAGAAAAAACTACTTTTACATGTGCATGGGGTACCTTCTGTTGGAATGTCATGCCATTTGGGCTTAAGAATGCCAGCGCTACATATCAGAGAGCTATGACTTCTATTTTTCATGACATGATGCATAGAACTATGGAGGATTATGTTGATGATACTTTAGCAAAATCTATGCTTAGAGCTGAACATCTAAATGACTTTAGCAAGATACTAGATAGAATGGAAAAATTTAGTCTCAGACTAAATCCTAAGAAGTGTGCTTTTGGTGTCACTTCTGGAAAACTCTTAGGATACATAGTTTCAAAGAAAGGCATTGAAGTTGATCCAGATAAATTCAAAGCTATCATGAGATGCAACCTCCCAAGAACATCAGTCAAATGAGAACATTTCAAGGGAGGGTTAAATCTATCAGGCACTTCATATCTCAGCTAGCAGACATATCACAACCTTTTACAAAGACATTACATAAAGGTGTGACCTTTGCATGGAACGAGGAATGTGAAAATAATTTTAATCATATCAAGAAATATCTATCAAATCCTCCTATCTTGATGCCTCCCATTCAGGGGAAGCCATTGATCTTATATGTCTCTGTAATAGATACATCACTGGGGGCATTGCTTGCACAACATCATGAGAATAAAAAGGAAAGAGCTATATACTGTATCAGTAGAACATTGGTGGCATATGAAAAGGACTATTCTATGATTGAAAAGGCTTGTCTAGCTGTGATCTTTTCATCACAAAAACTGAGACATTATATGTTAGCTCATACTACACATTTAGTAGCTAAGATTGATCCACTAAAGTACCTACTAAGCAAAGCTGCCCTCACAGGTAGATTAGCTAAATGGGTCATGCTCTTAAGTGAATTTGACATTGAATATGTTGAAAGAAAAGCTATAAAAGGATAGGTTATTGCTGATCAATTAGCAAATGCACCTTTATTTGATGATACATCAATGCAAATGGAATTTCTAGATTCCTCTATCATGAATCTTTCTTCTAGAGAATGGAAATTGTTCTTTGATGGCTCCTATACACAGAATGGATCTGGAGCAGGCATATTATTCATAACTCCTCAAGGATACTCCATTCCTAAGGCATTCAGAATTAAATTTCCTTGTACAAACAATATTGTTGAATATGAAGCCTTTTTAAATGGTATGAAGATGGCAATTGAGTGGAGAGTAACAAAATTACACATTCATGGAGACTCGCAACTTGTAATCCATCAAGTCAATAATGTGTACCAAAATAAGGATGAAAATATCATTCCATACAAGAGAATGGTAGATGATCTCAAAAAATATTTCATCTCTATCACATTTGAACAAATACCTAGAACAGAGAATAAGGCTGCCGATGCAATGGCAACATTATCTACTTTATTACAATAGCCTAAACATGAGCTATGCTACAAGTTCTTGGTGGAAGCACTATCTTATCCTGCATATGATTCCCCTGATACCCACATGATTTACACTATTTTAGGTCATGATTCATCCTGATATAAAAACCTATTCTCCTATCTCCAAGACCAAATCATTCCCGATACCTTCAACCATCATGAAAAGAGATACCTTATCCGCAATGCCTCCCGATATGTCATCATTGGTCATGATCTTTACAAATGAGGTCTAGATGGTATGCTACTTAGAAGTTTAGAATGGGAAGAGTCTCAACATGTGTTAGAGGAAGTCCATGATGGTATTTGTGGGTCACACTTGAGCGGTTTAACACTAGCTTGAAAACTTATTAGGGCTAGGTACTATTGGTCGGAAATGGAGAAAGAGTCTATCAAGTTTGCTAAGAACTGTCAAAAGTGCCAAGTGCATGGCAACTTAATTCATGCTCCAGGGAGAGATCTAATTCACTTCACTACACAATGGCCTTTTCACCAATGGGCATTTGATCTTATAGGAGCTATACATCCTCATTCTTCTAATGGACATACCCATATAATCACAACTACAGATTATTTTACAAAATGGGTAGAAGTAGTCCCTTTAACACAAGCAACTGGAAAACAAATATCTATGTTCATATTGAACTACATCATATGTCGGTATGGTATTCCACATTCCATAGTCACAGATAATGGTGGACAATTTAAGAGCAAAGACATGGATGATTTATGTGTCAAATTCAAGATTACACAACATTGGTCATCTATCTACTATCCTTAAGGGAATGGACAAGCAGAGGCTTCTAACAAGAATCTATTGAAAATCTTACACCGTAAAATTAATAAAATAGGAAGAGACTGGCATGTCATGATCAATCCAGCTCTCTGGGCCTACAGAACAAGTATCAAAACACCTACTGGGGCTACACCTTTCACTTTAGTTTATGGGTCTGAAGTGGTACTACCTATTGAGGTTGAAATCCCATCACTAAGAATCATAATGCATGGTCTAGTAACTGATGATGACTACAGAGTTTCTAGGTTGAAAGAACTGGAACTACTAGATGAGCGCAGACAAGCAACGTATGATCATCTCAGAGTATATCAGAAGAGAATGTCTAGAGGCTACAACAAGAAAGTTATACACAAAGAATTTCAGGTTGGCGATCTAGTCTTGAGAGAGAATCCTAAAAATCAATCACATAGAGAGCGCAAGGGGAAGTTTGAACCCAACTGGCTGGGTCCCTTTGTAATCACTACTACTTTTGGCTCTGGTGCCTATCAACTCTCAATGATTGAAGGAGAACAGCTCCGAGAACCAATCAACGTTCTCCATCTGAAGAAATTCTATGCCTAAGGCATTCAATGTATGGTAAAATGTCCTTAAAAAATCTTAAAAATCTGAAAAAGTCCTACAAAAATGAACATCTTGGTGAAAACCTAGCAATAGGCACCTTGATGATTCACAAAAAAATCAAAAGTACAAAAAAATTGAAAAAATGAAAAATACAAAAAAATGAGAAAAAGAGAAAGTGCCTTGGTGAAAACCTGGAAACAGGCGCCTTGGTAGAAAAAATAGAATCTCTACCAAGATGGTGAAAACCTGGAAAATGGGTGCCACTTGTTTCAAAATGCTCCATCTATCAACACAATCTTGGTCTTTCCTAGCTTTTAGTCTTGCTTTAGTTTGTACATATTTCTTAGTTTGTTTACACATTCCTATTTTCAATAAAGTCAGTCTGTACACCACTCAGTTCAAGCGTCTATATCCTATCAATGTTTCAAAACTTGGGGGCAATCAATGTCATATCCTATGGCCTCTAGTACATCTTAGACAAGTCATATCCAGTCAGGGTCCTTTGAAGCTTCATCCGAGTCAGTCAGTCAGTCTCCTCTCTAGAAAGGATTTTGCATCTACAACAACACAATCAAACATCAAATTGAAAACAATCTATGCTTTTACATGATTTTATCTCCTTGTATGATTACTGATTTGCATTGAGATTTTTGCATATTATGTCCTTTCGAGCTCTTCGATGATGTCCTTTATAGGATTTAGAGAGTGATGACTGGGGGCATAATCTTTTCTTTGTTTTTTGCTTGTATGTGAACATCTAACAACTTTGGAAATTCTGGATTGAAATGGTGTCTGTCTGTAAGAGCCTCTATCTTGAATTGGATGGCCATGAGTACCTCGACCATTGGTATCTGAAAAATTCAAAGAAGTTTGATCTAACTATTGTCTTTTTGAGTGAGTTCTTTCTCCTACTATGAAGCACGATCTTACCTAAGGATGTGAATGATAAAGGGTCACTACAGGTAATTCACACTGGATTTAGAATGATCTCCTGACTGCTTGATGTATTTGTAACGCAAGGTGTATTTTGGTCATCACGATGTCTATGTTATGATGCTTATACAAATTACAATATTAAAATGGACATGATATTCAGGTCATCCTAGCATTTATGCCTTGGTGCTTATATCTAATCCGACATTCCAAAAACAAAATCAATATTCATATGTCCATGGTTATCTAACCAGTGGGCGTTGTATTGATTCTTGAGCATACAAATCAGTATTCATATGTCTATGGTTTTATAAACTAGTGGGCATTGTATTGATTTATCCGATTACCTAAAAAACTCAATGATGATGAATGACCGACACATGATCAGTGACTAGGTACTAGGTCTTAGGTTGCATTTCATTTTGCATGTCATTTTACACTTTGCATGATTGCATGATCTCACAAATTGCTTGACAATCTTAAACAATTCTTCTAAAAACTATACTTAAACTTAAACATGAAGAGTTGAATCTCATATGAAGGTCTTCTCACAGAAATGCAAGTAGTCACAATCTTGGGTTAAACATCCTTTTTGACATAAGACTAAGTACCTGTCTTCATCAATACCTACAAAACATATCATGTGTATCATTGCATTATCATTACATATTCATAATCATTCATTCCATCTATTACATTACATGCATTTCCATACATACACTTTCCATAATCAAATACATTTGCATAACATTCATACATATGAAAGAAAATCATTGCATTGCATGAATCCATATATACATTCTACTCTACTCATAGCATTTACATCACATGATATCATCATACATAAAAAACATGACAAGTACAAATGAAGTCACAACCAAAAGTTTCGATCTCATATATATATCATAAAACTTGAAATAGTCAGGAGTGCACTACTGGCACAATGTACAAAAGAATGAGCTCATGTGAGCTATCAGAATAGTATCAGTATCAAAAGAGCAACAAAAATAACATAATATCCTAACATATCAGTTGTCAGCCTGATCCTCTCTATCTGGTGGAGGTGGTGGTGGTGCATTTGGTACTACCTCAGCTCTAGGTGCTCTCACTCCCTTTGATGCTATCATGTACTGAGAGTATGAAGGAACTCTCTGAGCAAGTGGAACCACAGTGTAGTATGCTGAAACATAATATGCAAATCTGGAGGTCTGATGGATAACACCTACTTGCAATCTTTGAACCTCACCATGAAGCTCAGTGCACTATCTATCTGCCTCTAGATATCTCTCCTCCCATTGAGCACTACACACCTTTAGGTCCCAGACTTGTAATCTGAGCCTCCTAATGATCTCCTGTGTAGACAATGGGACACTCAGATGAGCATCTACCACTAGCATGTTAGTATCCTCAGCAGGCTGCTCTGTGGTCTCTGCTCTTTGTGCCTTACGACATCTAACCTCTGCACCTAGATCAAAACTAGTATCCTCCTGTATGGGATTAGTATCACCACCTACAACTTTCTTAGCTACTAGTACCTCCTCGACACTACCAAAACTCCCTAAAGTACCACCCTCTCCCCTAGTCTATCTCTGTGAACCTATAGATCTACCTGCTGTGGAGCTAGTGGGACAAGGGGGCCTCATTTGTCCTAATGGTCTCTATAGAGGAGCCATCACTCTTAGTATCAGAGGTGCGGGATGTACAATTGAAACTTGTGTGGGTCTAAGACCCTATCCCATTGGAGCACCTATGACATCCATCACCTCCTCCATGGAGGGTATCAACTTTGTAGGGTTAGAAAATCTATGAATAGGATGATCAGCAAGCCATGCAATGAATCCATCTGTAACTCCTGCATCTGCAACCTGTGGTCTATACTCCCAATCTCTATCGATGATAGCATTGTACTCCTATGAACATAAGGCATAAGAAAGCCTCGGGGTCCATCCAAGTCTGAGCTCACAATCTATCTGCACATAGGAGGCGTAATCCTGTGGTGCATCCTACACTCGTCCATACTGATGACATACCCTGGTGATAAGAAATCTCTCCAACATAGAGGACGATCATCCTATCAACACCCGGCTCTGAAAGAAGAAACTAAACTGCTCCCGTGCTGTAGGCCAAGGTTCAATCTCTAAATAGGGCCTCCATCGTACAAATGTCATGTCATCAAGACATCGTCTCCAATACTCTACATGGCCCATACGCCCCTGTATGACATATCCAGCACATATATATATATATATATATATATATATATATATATATATATATATATATATATATATATATATATATATATATATATATATATATATATATATATATATATATGTATGTATGTATGTTTATCACGGGCTCCTGTGGCTATCTCTGTGAGGTACACACTGGTCTCAAAACTGGGATATGCTCCCACGCCTAGATCTGTAATACTAAAGCACTAGTAGCAAAAGTCTTACTCTCTTGATACACTACCTCATGCATCTCAGAGAACATGTGAGCTAAAAGACACTAACCCCAAGCTAACTCGAAAGGAGTCACCATCAAACGTGCAAGCATAGGGGCCCAGCCCATCAGAAGACCGTTCTGCTAATGGTCACACATGATGATACCGCCGATCATCCCAACTATAATACACTCCAGTTTGTGAGACTGTCCATAACGCTGCACCAGGGTCTCCCATGAAATAGACCCAGTCAATTGAGTGTCATCTCCGAAGAGACATCTGAAAGCTAATAGTCCAGAGTTTCTCGAACTCACATACGCTGGATGCTGACTACTATGAAATGGAATCCAAAGAATCCTGTACACATCCTCTGGAGTCACAGTGAGCTCTCCAGCAGGAAGATGAAATTTTTGTGTCTCTGAATGGAATCTCTCTATCAATGTCGTCAAAAGACCATGGTTTACCCTAATCTCAGGTAAATGGATCAAAAACTCAAAACTGCAAGCAGCAAGATGTACTCTCATCAGATTTGGTAAGGAAACATAGAGCCTCTAAGTGGCTGGATGTGAAATGCATACGTGAACATCAGGATATATGACCTACACAACACAGAAATAGGGAACCCTATCAGTATTTTGGTTGACAAAGAGGTTACACATACAGGAATGGAATAGTTTGCTATTTCAAAAGGTAGATCAAAGACTCAGGAATCAAGCTCACAGATTAGAAAATTCAAAATTTGGTCCTAGAAATGAGTTTTGGGCTCACTGTTTTTCAAATGACAAATCAGACTGGCAAAAAAACTCATATGAGTTTTCCCTGGTTACCATACGACAAAGCATGATGATACGACATTGTATACCTCCTCGTACGAGTTCGAAGGGACCTGATGAAACGTCATACGACTCTTGGGTCCCTCTCATACGAGTCTTGGGGGTTAATGAAACAATAATCTACCTAAGGTTGAAAAGTCATACGAGCCCAAACGGATAGTCGTACGAGTTTCTGTGCATGCAAAAATTAAAAATTGAAAACGTACGAAACAAATGCTAAAAATGCTATAAACAAAGAAAAATTGACTTTTCAGAGAAGCAAAGAGGTCCACCTATCGGATGTCCATACTGTCGAGGAATCTGATGCCTCCGGCTATGCTCAAAATAATGAGAAGACATAGGTACCTTCGGTTCTACCATTTTCTCTCTCAGAGGGCTCCACAAGGTTTTCAAAAGTCAACGGTGAAAATGAATTGAAAATTACCCTTTTGGCCTTTATATAGCTTTTGACCTAATTTTCAAAAGTGCTCCAGTTTTCACGAAAATTGCACCCTTGGCTAATTTCGACATTCTAAACCCATTTTCAGGATCAAAATCAAAATCTGAGATCATTTACTATGTCAAAACCGTGATTTAAAATTTTCGGACCCAGGATACCTGACTGCTTGCATAACCGACCTTTAATCATCATAGAAATCCAGTATTCAACATAATTGATTATCTTACATCAAACTATTGAAATTTCAACTTGGTCAACTATGGTCAACTTATGGTTTAACCTAGTCAAACTTGGTCTTTAGGACCTCTAAGCGATGCAGAACACGTTCTCGAACGTGTACAACCACTTCTCAAATCAATTAACATGCTTCTAAACTATATAACACTGACTTTTCTTGTCAAATTTCAATTTTAATCCCAAAGGGGGCATGCTATTGCACATCATTCAAAGTCTGTAACTCAATTCTATCAATCAAACTTTCCTTAGTGATCAAGACAACAACCACGTCTAGTTACTAATTCATCAAAAGTCCTCATCGCTTGGGGAAAATCTATCATTTCTTGGCGCATATCAGATTCATCGAGATCCATATCAATCTAGTATCCTAAATCTATCTTGTAAACTGTATCAGCTTTTCATAACTATCGGTTCATTAGCGTCACTTCTTTATTTCTTCGTAACTGATGGGTTCAGGATGTGATACCAATATGATTCATACAAGGACATTGAGGTCTGGAATCAGTCACTCACTTCTTCGCAATCATAAGGTTCAGAATCAGGCATTTTCGCACTTTTTCATAATCACTGATTCGTTGCTGATATAGCTAGCATCATCTCGATTCCCAGTCATTCTGCACCTGGATCGGTATCTCTTTTTCCAATCTTTCAATCAATTTCTATCTCAGAATCGGTTAATCTTTCAAATCAATTTCATATATCTATATCATACACAAACTATTCTTTGAACCACTACGCTTTGCACAGTAATTCAAAGAGGGGCAAAATGTAATACCCCAAAAATGGGCTATAGATTCATTAACCTCCTACATCTTCAATTTGAATGAAATCGACATCGAAGTCCTAACCTAAGGCACATCTGCACATTATCGAATTTAATTGATTTTATCCTAAATTTTGCATCAGGGAATATTCCTAGAAATATTCCTAATTTATCATAATTATTCTTAATTTAATAATTATTTGGCAATAAATCTTATTTATCCTAAAGTTGATTAATTGAATATGATGAATATTTAATTAATCAGATTTAATACTGCCACTTAATTATTTAATTAAATTAAATTTAAATTATTCCTAAATTGTATTATTTAATTTTGACAATAAATCTAAAATCTTATGATTAATTGATTAAATTCTTATTTAATTAATTAAAGTCAGTTGTCAATATTTAATAATATAGTTTTTGAATAAAGTTTGATTTAATAATTGATTAACCCATAAATCAATTGTTTTAATTCAAAAATCAGTTAAGTTGAGAATAAATCACTTTATTTATTTAATTAATTCACAATTAATTGTGCACATTCAAAGAGCAGTTTTAACTCAAAATCAGGAAATCAATGCAAGTTGTTAACTTTTGGAAACTCAAAATTCTATTTTGAGTTCAAAGCTGATCTAAACTTCTGATTTGAGTTAAAAAGTTGTTCTTGCATGCTTTTGCATAATTTTGTGAGTTAATTATTTCTTATTTCCTGATAACTCAAAAATCAACCCGAGTTTATCAAGAGTGATTTATGGCTTTTCTCATGCATCCTCAAAGCCCCGGATTTCTATAAAAACAAGGCTTTAGCTCTTCTAAAAGGATCCACGAAATTGCATCCTCACACTAACGAATTGGTGATCGAAGAATCCATCTTTGTGAATCAGAGTTGTTGTGAGATCTTCATTATTTTTGAGCATTCATACCAATTCTTAGATTAATTGCATATCATATCAGTTTTTCATATAGAATAGATTCACATTAGTTTCCTTCATCTTATTGCATAGAAAATACAAAAATATAGCTTAATCTGCATTCATAGTTTTCATTCTTTGCATTCAAATCCTTCATTTAGGTGTTGCATTGTCATTGGTCTCGGTCTGATCTGAGAGTATCATACTCACACCTACTAGAAGGCAGTAAATCACCTAGTTAGTTTAGTTTCCATTTCATTGCATGATTTTGGTTTTTGGCTAACCTCTAATGTTTTACTGAAGTGTTGTGTCTACAGCTAGGTACAAAATTCACACACACAATTGATGTTAGTGCTATTTTTACCCATTCATAAATTTATCCTGGTCATCAAAATGGTGATGAAACTAAGGCAAAGGACAACTCTCATCTACTAGTCACTATTAATAAAAGGGGAACTCCTTTACTTGTTCTACCAAACAGGTAAACACATTTTTCAATATCTTATATTGATAAGTTAGTGGATTTTCATGTGACTCAAGATAACTTGAAGGACATTTTGAGGAAACATAAAAAGTCCTTCATCAGCATAGAGGACTCTATCACACAAGTCCAAGCTATTTCTAGTTATATACTAGGACTTGATGATTCTAAAGTTAAATTCACCTTGTGTAGACACAAAAATTTTCTAGAGAGAAATGTTGATGATGAGAATGCGTCTTTAGACACTTAGTTGATTTTATATGCTTCCCCTTTATGCATTTTATAGTTTTCTTATCACATTTTGTATGTTTTTTTGTAAAAATATAATTACATGTAATGTGTCTTCAGACACTTAGTTTATTTTATATGCTTTCCCTTTATGCATTTTATAGTTTTCTTATAATATTTTGCATGTTTTTTTGTAAAAATATAATTACATGTAAATACAACACAAGTCCAAAGTCAAAATAGGACTTAATTGTTAAATAAGTCAAGTTAGTTGTAACTTTCTCCTTTTTTCTCTTAATCTCTCCTCTATACATATGAGGGAGCTCTATTGTAAATATTATCTTTTAGCTTATGCAACAAAACTCTACTGATGTAGAGTGGCTCAAAGGATTTAAACTTTCCCTTTCACCTATCAATCGTCTCAATGAGACACTTCCCTATCCTTTTGAAATGGTTTTCCTTCTTACCTCTTCCATGTCCTAAGAGCCACTTTTAGACACAAATTCTCCTACGTGTCCCCTCTTGGGTGTCACTATTCAATTTGGATCATCCTTAATCCAAGAACACACCTTCCTTCTTGTTTACTTCAGACAAGCCCTTGAATATGGTCCTTAGTCTTGATTGGACAAGGTATTCTTCTCATATGCTTCCAAAGGATGAGTTAGACTCCCCCTTGAACCTTGTTATGGAATAAGAACTAGGGTTTGAACCAATTTCACAACCCCAACAATTCTGTCTTGACACTTGAGTTTATTAGCACTCAATTAGGCCTAGTTCCTACAAGGTCTCCGAACTCAGTTTTTACCCCTTTTCTGTGAATTTTCCCAAATGACCTAGGGGTTGGATCATAGTTTCAAATACCCTTTTGGGCCTTTGACAACATACCCCAAATCAGACTCCTGATCACACAAATCAGACACCTTGCTATTGATTGTCTCATTAGGCCTAGTTGCTCAATTAGCGCTACTTCTCAAAGCAACTACTAATGGATGGATTTTTACAACTTCACCAACCATCTACACACTTCATTCCTTATTCCAAAATCCAAAATCTACCATCACACTTTGACCAACTCACCCTTGGATACCTTTCTCACACTCATTTTCCCTTACCGATTAACTAGTCACATTGAGATGTCTAGTTAGGGCTTTCCCATTCTCCCAAATCCCTTCATCGCCTAGTCCCAAACCAATTGAAACTTATGATACATACAGGAATCCCAATTTTCACCAAAGGTCATGATTTTCCCATAGTGGAAAGTGGAAATAATTACATTTCAATCCCAAACCCTAGGTACTTGAGGGTTTTTCAGTCTATTTCAGTTGAATGGCTGAAAATATTGATAGAAATATGATATCAACCTCATATCAACTAAATTTTAAGGCTAATTCACTATTATATTTGTTCATGAATATTTCACCCTTGTATCAGTCCTTATAGAGTCGTACAATCACAAAAAAACAAAGAATTAACTAGGAAACAGTGAGATTTTTTTGTTTTCTCTACAAATAACTTCAACAAACACTTTTCCCCTTACCAAGGAAGGCATATATTGAGTTCAAAACATCCCCCAAATGGTTCCTGACTTTCATTTGAACCAAAGAAACCATTAGGACCGAAATGCAAAAGCTACCCAAATGTTGTCAATGTTGTCATGACAACATTGACAACTTTGGTCATCCTGTACCTTCCTAACCTTCCCCATGCCAAGAACTCATTCTAATGACCATAATTGGTACAAAAAACCATATCATCCCTATCCTACCCTTTCCTAGACCCCTAGTGACCCTTTGACCATATTTGACCAATAGGCTTATAAATGCCTTATTAGGCCAATGGCCTTACAAATGGGTCCAATTGATTCCCAAAGTTCCCCAAATGGTCCATAGACCTTATTACATTTCATTATGAGTTTATAACCTTCAAATGGTCCTATATGTTCCAAAGGTTCCCCTGCACCATCTACCAATTTGAAGAGCATTTTGAAACTTTTTTTTAAAAGTGTAAATCAAATGTTTAATTAAGAAAAAGAAGCAAGCTTGCATCCAATCTTTGTCTTGGATTAAATTATTGTGTGGTGAGATTGTTCTTATTACTTTCCTGTTACATCCTCTTGAACATGATTGAATCGTAGTGTGGTGTTAAATCATTTGATTAAGAGGTATATTACATCTAATTTAATAGCCTTTGAGATGCATTAGTATTTTTGAAATGTGTGTTATGTAGATGAACTAGAAATAGTTTGAAGACTTTGAGTTACATATTATCATCTACATTTAGTTGATTGGATTGTGGCATATGTTGGAGACTTTGGGATGCTCATATACATCTTTGTTTCTTCATCTACATAAGAAGTAACAAAAGAAATTGTTCTTTTTGTGGACATTTTTGTCACCAAAACTTGATGGTATCTCTATAGTTATTCTTTTGTATAGTTACATTGTATATTATACATTGTTTATCTAACTAGTATTTTGTGGTGAATTACATTTTATTATTAGCAAGGGATTGTAATTGAGTTTTTCCATAAAAGGAAAACATCTATTCTACAAAAAGAGAATATGATAAATGTAACACCCTATGAATTATTTAGAGCACATAAGATTAGTTAAGTACTCATTCTTTTTGGTAGCAATAAGAAGGGAGCCTCCCCTTTTCTGAGAGGAGATATTTAATCTCAACATAATGCAACTGATATAACCATTTGTACTTAGTTAGTTGATTACAAAATTTTCACCTAACATACATCTACTTTGGAAAGAGGGAGAATCATGCCAATGCATGTTGACTTGAGCGGATTGCCTAAGTGTGCATGATGTTGTATGCCCTATATTTTACCTGGTGGAGTCGTTGGGGAGTTATGAAGCATTTAGGGATTTACATTTTTTATTGATGATGGAATACGCTCAATTTGATAGCCATGTGAAGTTAATTATTATTTTACTATATTAATTTTCTACTCATTATGCTAGGAATGAATTTTTGTAGGTAGTTTTACCTCGTATTTTGGATTACCATTATGGTTTTCCCTCTGACAAATTTCTATGCCATGAGATAGAAGTAAAGGTGCTATCAGATATCTTAGATATTTTTAGTGAAGATTAGTATTGTACAAGTATAATTGAAGATTGATAATATTCTTGCCCTCTTTTTTGTGTGGAATTTTTGTAGAAATAGTTTCTCCACACAAATTTGGTGTTTACTTTAGTACTACTAATTTTCTACTTTTATATTGAATTTGTAATCACTTTATTATATTGGATAATCTTTGTTTTCAAATTTAAAAACACATGCATTTGCTGTTATTGCAGTTTAGTTATACCTTGTTCTCAATAATTAGTTTGCTAAAAAAATCCAACATGACAAGGGAAACCCAAGAAACTCAACCTAGATAGGGACATAAAGAAGTTTTTAATAAGAGATGACAAAATATCAACTTTAATATTTAAAAATTTGTAAAGAATATTAGACAAGTCAAAGGCCACATTTGAGAACAACCTCAACATGTTTTACTTTAGCAAAACAAAAAACAAAAAAGCCTTTATAATTATTTTGCACAACTTCAAGGTGAATCACATACGAGATCCAAACTCTATTGGCCTTATGTTTAACTATGATTTCAACAGAGACCCTTCCCAAGAAATACCTTATCAAGTATTTTTATCAATAATCAACATGAGTTATCAAATTTATGAATATGAAGAACGACATTTAGGGGTGCTTCAAGGGATGTACCTAGTGAAACACTTGGGGAATGAACTTTCCTAGCCACTTGAGTTGGGGTGTCATTTTTTATTACCATCAAACTTTAGCTCTAGTCGTAAAAATTATAGAAAAATCAAAGGATGATACCATTTAAAAGGGGTAATAAATGCTCATAGGTGTGGCAACATAAGGAGTGCCATAATAAATGTAAAAGAAAAAACTAAAGACTCCTGCTTTAAAAAGTAATATGACAAGGACATTGACAATACTAAAAAAAATGAAGAAAACATTTACTTTGAATGATTGACTATAAGATTGAAATATCCTAAAATATGATATTGTCTCAAATCCGATTTGGGTTTTTGATTCTTGACATTTTTTGCTTCATTTCATTGCAGAATAACAACATGCAAATATGCAAACAAAAAGTGCAAAGAAAATGATATATATTTTCAAGGAAATAAACAATTTTAAAGATAAATCAATTGAACATGATTTTGATATAAAACATGTATGATCATTATGTTAAATATACTATTTTTATAATGCTAGAACATGCATAAAACTTACATGCAACATACCCACATGATTCCATTCCAATATCATCAAAGCCCCCATGAGATATGATCATTTGTAGTGGGATAACCGTACACAAAACTCAACAATGTAATGCACCAGTAAATCCTAAAGTGAATCCACTAGGGGGGTTGATTTGGGTTCTCATCCAAATCACCAAACTATCTAGGGTTTTCATCCTAGGGTTTTACTAGACCTTTGAGAAAATCTTCAAGCTCAAAGAGGAAAGACTCAAAATAAAAATAGCAATCTCTAAAATCCTTCACAATTCCATTTTCCCTCCTTTTATAATATCATTTGCCCTATTTCGAGAGAAACACTTTATTTAACTTCTTTTATTTCATTTCCCTCCAAAAAGCAACTTTATGTTATAATTTAAAGTCGACATTATAATAAAGTCATTTTATAAATTTAAGTGACTTTTAATAAACTTATTTTATTGAAGTCACTTTTAATTAAATTAATTAAAATAAAGCCATCATTTTAATATTTAATTTATTTGAACAACTTTAAAATAATTAATTTAATTTATTTATTTCACCAAAATTTGAAGACATTACAATCATCCCTTCTTAGAGATTGCTTGCCCTTAAGAAATCCGCACTTACATGTTGAAACCAAATGCCTGGATCCCATGTCAACCTTAGGAACATTGCTCTGTCAATCCACTGCGCTACTTTGATAACAACAACATTACCATGCCCAAAGTTGTGAATCAAGTCATCACACATGCTTTGAATCCTCTTACATCATCTATGCTATGATGCACAAAATTTACTCTCTTACTAGTTGCATCATCAACCCATGTCTCATGACTATCTACCCAAACTTGAATGCCAACATTAGATGACCCCATAACATTGTCTTTTCTATAATTATGGGCTGCAATATCTTGATGATGAAGAGATATATCACCGTTGTTATCAAAATCAACACTATTGTCATGCATTTGTGTCATGTCTTCAACTTTTACAAGAACTTCATTGAAAACTTCATACTCAACACTTGTAGACTCCTCTACATTAGTTATTTCATGTGTAAGGGTTGCAAACTCATGAGAATGAGAAAGTAAACTATGATTGTCCCAAATCAAAATTTTGACCTCTTTGCTTTCTTTGGAATCATAAATCACCACCAATTGGTCTTGTAAATCTTCCCATACCAAAAGCTTTTGTTCCTAGTTTTCCAAGTGTCCTTGAATGACATGCCTCAAATTTTCTCTGTGTATGAATTGTGTCATTATTGAAGTCAACTATCATACTAGAATACACATTGTAATCACTCAAAGAATCCACATCATCATTATCCATATCAATCTCATGCTTAACATCAAGAGAAGCCATATTTATTTCCCTTATAGAATCCTCTTTTGAATCTTCTCTCAAATATGATGAAGCCTCATGCGAGTCACTCCCCAATGCTTTCCTTTTTTCCTCATGAACCAAATCTGCACGTTTATCAAATTCTTCATGTAGATTTTTGCATATAGGTCGAAGATGATTGTTCTTCTCTTTTTGGTATATAATTAGGTCAAAGTGACCTATTTGAAACTCTTGCAGTGGCTCTACTAGTACAATACCTTCTATTATTCTCACTTCTTGACCTTCTTGATCATGAATGGTCCAATCTTATCTAACCCTTGGCTATAATTATATAGACCTAAAACTGCAACTCAACATTTGTTGCAATTGTTGGAAAATGGTAGTCAATAAATTATTAAGCTGATTATTCAATACCCTTGGCGATCTTTCTATTCTCTTTTCACCCATTCCTCCCAAAACTTGTTTTTCTTTGCTCTTGGTGTAGTAACTATGTGGACCAATCTCTTAAGGGTTCATAAAACCACATGCAATAATTTAATCTAACTTGTAATTGAAAAATTTGACAAACAACTGAAAAAATTTGACATGCAACTGGAAAATCTGACATGCAATTGAAAAAGATGACACGCGATTGGAAAATCTGACATGCAACTGAAAAAGATGGCATGCAACTAAAAAAGATGACATGCTAACCAAGATTGCTCAGAAATAATATCCAATGATAACCCTCTTCATAAAATGTTTATAAACTGACATGTAAGAGTAGCTAACTCACATGCAACCATTTGACCTTATGTGCAACTAAAAATCTTGATATGCAACTGAAACCCTCTCAAGCTGGCAGGGTCTCTATGCTCTGATGCCACTAAAATATCTCAAACTAGGACATTGTTTCAAATTTGACGGGTTTTCAATTTTTGCCATGTTTCCCTTCATTTCATTGTAGAATAACAACATACAAACATACAAAAGAAACAATATAGATTTCCAAGGAAATAAATGATTACAAACACAAATCTATTAATAATGGTTTTGATATAAATTATGCATGGTTGTTACATCAAATATACTGTTGTTTCAAAGCTAGAACATGCATAAATTTCACATACAACATACCCACACGATTCCAATTCAATATCATCAAATCCCTCATGAGATATGATCATTTATAGCGGGATAGTCATCCACAAAATTGAACAATGTAATACATCTATGAATCTTGAAGCTAATCCACCGAGGGGGCTAATTTGGGTTCTCGTCCAAATCACCAAACCATCTAGGGTTTATGTCCTAGGGTTTTATTGGACCTTCAAGGAAAGCTTCAAGCTCAAAGAGAGAAGGCTCAAAATAAAAATAACAATCTCGAGAATCCTTCAAAATTCCCTTTCCCCTCCTTTTATAATAGCCTTTTCCCTATTTTAAGATAAATACTTTATTTAACTTCTTTTATTTCATATCCCTTCAAAAAGTAACTTTATATTATAATTTAAAGTTGACATTATAATAAAGTCATTTTATAAATTTAAGTGACTTTTAATAATACTTATTTTATTGAAGTAACTTTTAATTAAATTAATTAAAATAAACTCATCCTTTTAATATTTAATTTATTTGGACAACTTTAAAATAATTAATTTATTTCACCAAATTTGAGAGACATTACAAAGATCATCTTTTCCAAATGCCACAAAATTATTTTCATGCACATTCCAACATTTCTATACCATTTCATATGAAATTATGGTCCTAAGGCATGTCTTTAAATACAAAGATCTAGACCCCCACTTGAGACGATTTTGACAAACAAGTTATGTTATAATAGTCAATTTCTTGAAATGTCTATGTTGAAATGTGAGAAATTAAATTTGAAAATAAGAAATAAAATCACACTAACAAAGTTGCAACAAGTTAGTATATTTTTTATAAAGTGAAAAAATACCTACTTAATACTTTTCCTTTCTTATTTTGAATTCACTTTAGTAATGTCAATAGTCTCTTGATTCAATACTTAATTTGAACCAATTTACTACAAAACTTGATCAAAAGAATGAAACTATTCTTTTAATTGATTAGTCTAACCTAAATACTACACTTTTACACTCAAATAAAATAATAAATATAAAATAATTTATAAATTATAAGAAAAAGCTAACCTGATCCATTTAAAAACTAATTTTAAAGTTTAATCACTTTTTATGCTAAGTCTACCCAAACTTACTAAATTAGTTTGGAAACAACATGCACTCTTGTACCTTGCAAAAATATTCTCAACTGCTGCATTTTTTTTATCATGATTATGGTTATTTTATTATGATTATTGGAAATGCATTTTATCTTGTACTGAGAAGGTAGCGGGAAGAGAGTTATACATTGGGTTGCGAAAAAGGGAATCTAAAGTGTTTTACGGCCTAGAGGGAAGAGGAAGACGGTACGGACATCTTTTTAGTTGCAGTGCAGAGAGACAGATGAAGATTGGGTGTTATCCAATTTTTCGTTGGAGTTGTGTCTCCTAATTTAGCCGAGAGATGCCTTCAGAATTATGTTTATCGACCAACATTTGCTTTCATTGAGTCCACCCTGGTACAGGTACAGGCAGTGGCTCTTAAACACTTTTTTTTTGTTGCGGCTTCATCTTTTGCCTCTCTTTCTTTGTTACCGGCATTACATCTATTTTAACTCCGTGTGAATCAGGAACTCGATGTGGGTGTCTGCTGGCTGTCAAGTGTATGGTGAGCTGAGGGTAAAGACATTTGTATGTTTAACTTTTCTTTTCCGAGCCCTTGTTTCCAGTTATGTGTGATATTCTGGAGCCGTCACTTAACTTTCGTAATGGACACTTTTATGAAATCTTTAGGAAGTATTTATGATATCCAAATTTAGCAAGGGAATGTCTGTTTGAAGAACACATTGAATGATAGACACGTTATGCTGTAACATCGGATTCGTTTTCTCATAATTGATGTACATCTCGGAAGCACATGTTTCACTTCAAACCAGCAAAACCCACATAATTTACGGCATTCATCTTTCAATTTTCACGTGTAAACAACCCTTAAGAGTTTTAACATTAGTCTCCCTCCACACCTTATTGACGAAGTCGTTTGCCATTTTTAGGGAGATGTATTCATTATGTATACCATTACTGTATACATAAATAAATTTCGTGAACAAAAACATATTTCTTTCTTCCGGCCATGGATTTGATTTAGGATTGCATCATCCAGAGAAGAAAGTTTCAAAGAGGAGGAGGATATCCTTTATAGTCTGAATGCGTGATTATTGAGACTTCATAATTGCAGAACCACCCATTTGAACATGTTCCCCATGTTCTAGATCACAGGATGTATATTTGATCAGCCGCAACTGATCCGGACTAATGTGGCAAACAAATTATGTTCATTCTGCAGATCATATATGTATTTTGCATCTTTTGTTATCTCGTTTTCTCAACATATGCAAATCGCTTTATCCCTTAAGATGTACATCTCCTAACTGTGCTGTTGATTCTTATATGGGGAAAAATCTTGGGATATAGTAGAGACAGATGAGAGTGGCTACATGATATTTTTTTCACAATAGTGAGTTGACTGCCTGGAGCAACAAGTAGGCTGGTTTATGTTCATTTGATTTCTCTGAGGCGTTTGCATGTCAGAATAGAACTGTTTTTTATTAAATTCAATAATTGGCATTATACTACTTTTTTTCTCATTTCCTGCTCAGAGAGAACATAATATATCAAATGTGAACTTTAGGGAGTAAACTAGTTCGGTGATGATGTAGGCTACACTGAAAAGTGTTAAGGGAAAATTATTTTTAACATTTATTCGGAATATAAACTTCATCAGAAACTTAAAACCCTTCCTGTAAAAATGTGAATAGATACCATAAACTGAAGAAGAAATCCGTGAGAGAAAAAGTGCAGAACCTCTTTTCCAATCTGCTCTAACATGGAGAAATCTGAAAATCTCTCTAGTCATTTATCAATCCCAATAGAAAAAATCTAGTCCAGAAGCGACGGCGTGAAATTTGTAACCACACAACAGAAGTTTAAAAGAGAGTTGCAAGCAAATCAAGATGTTGGTGATATATAAGAAACTAAACACTGCTGCTAAGGAAGCATAGAAACTTAGAAAACCCAGAAAATCAGTAAACTATTCTATAACACCATTTTCAAAAGGAGTATATTTCAAATATTCTGCGCTACTCTAAAATTGAGCATTTTTCTACAGTCCCACACTTGGAGAGGTTTGTCCTCTGTATTTACCGATTGATATATTTCACCAAGAAATGGTCATAAACATGGGATTTGCATCTTCTGCCCAAAATTCTCAATTGTAGAAAAGGGACAAAACTAACTACTTGTAAACATAATCTCTGTTGCCTGTGACGTAGCCCTAGCATAGTGTGCCTGTTAAATTGCTCCAAAATCCTGTGGAGTAGGTCTGCCATGCCAGTCCACATCTTTGCACTATTTCTCTTCCCATGAGAGAATTTTATATCTTCCTAGTTCAGTTTATTGGGTTACCTTAGTTTCATCTGTTTTGATGTGATCCAATTGTTAGTGGGCTCCACTAGGGCCTTCCACTTCAGCAAATACAGTTTGTACACCTCTTGTCCACCACTTGTTTAATTTTCTCTTGCTTTTTCTTTGAAAAGCTTCTAGCCCATTCTTCGACCACTTTGTCATCTTGAATGAATTCTGTACCTTCCAAAAAAGTTACAGCCAGAAGTCTTCTTTGTAAAAGAAATGACCAGTGTCAATTTTCAGGAAAATCTTCCAAAATTAGTTTCTCATCTTCAGTGTTGTACAAGGACCAATCTTCTTTGGCTTCAGTTTACAGTAAGCATTTTAATTTATATAATATATCTTAATGCAAGTGGATGATGATGTGTTTGCCTTCTTGCAACACGTTTTTATCTCTGATGCTAATGTCTATCTGCTTATATTGTTCATTTGTGCATTTATTTTTTTGTCCCATAACTTTCTGTTCTTCATCATGCATATGCTTCATTAAGTGACAAGTCTTTTGTTAACTCACGTCCCTTTAGTAATTGTTGGTGAACATAGTTGTAGGTCCAAAATCCCTAAAGCCAAGCAGTTCTATGAGTGCCGGGTGTGTCGAACCCAGAAAACAGACCTCTAAGTTATGATCAGGTAGGACAACTTTGGACCTAATTTGTTATGGTTAGTAAGACCTTTGACTTTGGGTTCAACTAGACCCAGGGGGCTTACCTAGAGGTATCCTGAATAGAATAAAACACAACTGGAGGTGAACTAGTGGATAAATTGATGCAGTACTACCTGGTGTATGCTTGGCCACAAAAGTTGTCACTAGGCCAAGGACTAATCTAATGTTGTAACCTCGTTTAAGTTGATAAGCACATCATCGTATAACAACAAGATGTGGGTATACACAACATGATTCTCTAAAGGTAGGAATGGTTATGGATCTCTGAAGATGTTTTCCCTGCTTAAAGTGTTGAACCATGAGGTGCACACAAACTACTTCCTACTCCTAATCTTCTGGAGAAAGATATGTGCTTTCAAAGTGCATGGTGGGTCATTGCTTGCAGGACTGATACCTATTCATTGGGTTACAGCGTCCAAATACATCATGAAGAACAATAAATTGAAATCACAAAGGAACATGAGCTATGCATACACATAGACCTTGAACAATGATATCAAGCAATTGAACATTCTTAGTTATCCATCCTAGATTGCAGAAATTCACATGTAGTAAGGATGACTATTACAATGCTTGTAATGAATTAGAATATTTCAACATTCATCAAATACTTATTATACTAATATTAATGAGGTGACACTAGGGAACCCTAAGCTATAACTTTGTAATAAATTTGCAAATGGAACTGTGGAGACATTTAGTTGAAATAATCATTTACAATATTAACATCCTTGAGACTTACAAACATCTTTTTCTCAAATGGTGATCAAATTTTCAGGATTTGAAACTTTTGAAGCTCCTTTGGCTTGTAGTCATGTGGGAGGGAAATATGGCCGACCTTTTTGAAAACAAAATGACATATATGATGCCTTGCTGATTGCCTTGTTTTGAGAATCAAGGAGCAATTGTTGGTCAATGGATGAGGTGTGCAATGTGAACTTATATATCTTGCTAAATACATTGAAATGATGGCTTGGAGCTTGCTTGGAAACCATTCATGCTATAAACATAATCTTCGCATTAAGGGTGGCATGACATCTCTCCTCTATCGCTTGAAGTAAATTTGACTCCATGCCCTTAATATGAACAACTATTTGTAGGTAGGATTGGTCATTAATGGCAACCTACGTCATGCATAGAGGTAGATGCGAATTAGTAGTGCAAAATGTGGGAGTTTGGGTGTTGAAGATACCTCATAACCAATACCATTGTCAAAGAGTTGGGGATCGGGAGGAAGATATACTTCATGCTCAAGGCATACTGGTAAGAGTATTCCTGCATCTCCAACTCCAAAAGGACATGTGAAAGAAGTTATCAAGAGTTGGGGATCAGAGACACCAAGGAATCCATTTCATAAGACATTAAGGATAAGTCGAAACCAATGAACTTGATGAGATACATAGTGAAAAGTGTTAGGGATGAAGGCTCAGAGATATTCATACCTCGTACTACAATAGAAATGTTCCTCTATCTTGGTCTCCAAAAATGTGCAGAATAAAATGTTGGAAGTGGGGGATTGGGGATACAAGGAGAAGTATTTGGGTAGGGAATGGCCAAAACTTTGACTCTGAAGGGTAACTTAGTGTAAAGGATCATTAAGTTGGGGTTTGGATGACGTGCATGCCAGAAATAGGATATTTGAAACTCTGACAAGGGCAAGGGAAAGTAGAGGTTGGGGGAAAGGGATTTCAAGAAGGAAATTTTGAAATCCTGATAGAAAACAGGAACAAAGGCATGGATGGATGAAAGGAATGCCTAGATGGGGAAGTCCAATATCCTGACAGAAACAAAGGAAAATGGTGGAGTTAGGAGGAAAGACATAGTAGGAAGGGAAACTCCAAATCTTCAACACATAGCACAGTCCCCAGGAATTTCAACTTCTAAAATGCAGGTAGTCACATGGGGGATGGGGAGAAGAAACACCCGGGCAATTTTTTATAAAATGGGACCCAATTAAGGAAAGGCATACTAGGAAGGGAAATTCTGAAACTTCAACACATAGCACAGTCCCCAGGAATTTGAACACAAAACCTCCACACTTAGAATTTTTGGGACCTTAACAACTAATGTGTGAGTAGTCACATGGGGGATAGGGGAGAGAAACACTCGAGCAATTTTTTATAAAATAGGACCCAATTAAAGATCTCTAATTGGATAAATTAAGGCCTAAGCACAAAGGGAGGAGTCAACCAAATGAGACACAGTCAAATTGGGCACCAGCATTAAGGTTGACTATTTATTATCCTTTTGAAGCTTTTGTCCATGAAAATTTGGAGTGGAGACCTACCTATAAATTTCTTATTGTTGGAGTTAAAAGCAAACTTCGTCTGTGCTAAAACCAAGCTCCATTGTCTTGGATTATCACCAAAACTATTCAGAAAATTGCATAGAATTCTAAAGTGACTAAGAAACTCTGTATTGTTTGACTTGTGTTTGTTTTAGGTTTACCATGCAAGTACACTTAATTTTGAAATCCAATAAGTTATCATACTTCTATCATTAGTATTCTTATTTTAACCAAAATGGCCCATTTGGGACTGTCGGTCCACAGCTAAAATTGCATCGTTATCAGTTTGAGTGGGAGCAATTCTAAGAGAAAATTTATCAAGATGTCAATCCAAGGACTTCCTGTTGCTGGTAGGGTTTTACGAGCAATTTAACTAAGTTTTGCATGTAGAAACAAACTGTAATAGGTTTTGTAGTGAGAATACTTCAGTTTAGGTTTTCACATCTTTCATCTTTCTGGCATTCACATCAGTTAGAGGTGCTTTGTGGTTCCGTTGTCTTGTGATTGTTTCCAAAATACATGTTTGAGGCATTTACTTTTCTACACAGGCTTCAGGAAAAATCTATAATTGGATAACTAAATGGATTTCTAGCAGTTAAACTCCAGCAGTCCTATCTCTCCTCAACATCCCACAAAGTGTCCAAGGTGAAATAGAATTGCCAAGGGACAAATACAAATTTAATTATTCTATAGTGACACAGGAACGAATATGCAGAGGCAAAACTAAAGGAGGGCTGAATATCAAAAATATAAAGGCTTAGGCTTTCATCAGAGCCCTGGCTACAAAACTAGCCTCGAGAATTAATGAAATACCACAGGCTAATCGGGCCCAAGCCATTGAACTCAATTATCTACAAGACCCCACATTTGTCCTTATTCAAACAAGCTGGAAAACTACTTATCAAATTTGTCCAAGCTTATCAAACAAGGAATGTAATAGACCACTCTCACATCACTAGACAATTTGGAAATGGAAAAATTATAGACATGTGGGAAGGAAGATAGAATGGCTTGCTTCCAATCTTTCACTCTGAACTATAGCCTCTTCTACAAGTACTCCAAAAAAGGGTCTACATCAAAGTTGTAGACTACATAACCATTGATAGAAAGTCATGAAATCACAGGCTTCTTTACCAACAACCAAAGCAATCACAGACACACTGCTCTCGACACCAATCATACCCGCTGAAAAAAAATACAAGTATCCAATTACAATGATACCCTAACATGGAAATCCACAGTAGATAGAGAGCGCACTGCAGTACACATTAAAAACCCCTTCCCTTTGCAGCACTTAACATGTTTTCCTTCATTGCGTTCTCCTTAATTCCATGTCCACCCTGTTGCCTATCTCAAGCCCTAATTGCCATTTATAAAGTGATCACTTAGAGACCTTAAGTTTCTGTTCATTGATGGCAAACAAATGCCCCTCTTAATCAGTACAAGAAAGCAATGCCAAGTTTTGTGCAAATCAATGCCTTTACAGCCTATGAAGATGTCATGTCCTCCTAGACAGGTCAGCGTCCCAACATTTTCTATATAAGCGTGTTTTAATTTTTAACCACTTGCAATATCGAATTAAATATAATAAATAAAATAAAATAAAATATTTGAAATTCTTTTCAGGCACCTAATTTTGAGCCGACCCTTTAGGAAAATAAAAAATAAATAGAAGTTTTTTTTTTCGTGTTGCTGTCAGCCTAGTTGGGCCCGAGGGCCATATTGCAAGCAGCTATAAAGTATTTTTTGGATGCTGCGCACAATTATCTGTAAGTTTGATTGCAAATTTGGTTTATTTTCCAAAAAGGTGAGTTAGGATACAAACCCTTACCCTCTTTATCAATTTTCCTATCACTATCTGCCATTTTAATCCTTCTTTCCCTGATAAACACAGGTCAACATTATCCAAAGGCATCCGCTATTCAAGGGGTCTACACCTGGGTCATAAGTGGGCGCTGGTTCACACATTCCAGTCACTTTTCACACCATCTGAACACTACCTATGGCAAGCACTGGAGGTTTAGAGTGATCTCAAGGAAGCTGACAGTGCATCAATCTAGTCAGGTATCTACTGTTAAAACCCTAGTGTGACAGCAACAACAGAACTCATCATTCAGCCTCAAAGCCAAGCTGGTCGCAGGCACAAGGAGCGCCATCTTGCTAGGTCTGAGGCTTTGTGCCCCACATTAGCAGACAAAGCAAGTCCCACCTCTACACAAGTATTGAACACTCCAGTAGCGAGTATAAGGGATTGCTGACCTCTATACAATTGCTGAACACCTACAGCAGCACCTACAAGGTGACCTAAACATCAAATGCAAGCACATCAGGTTAGAGGTCTAGATGAATCAGATCCAATTGATTAGAGAGTGGAATATTGTCTATCATTGTTGTCAGCAGTATTAGTTCTTGGTGTTCCCCATTCAAATACTAAAGTTATGTTGAACAGCTGCTGCATTATTGTGTGAACAGAATATGTATTCTATGATGGTGGCTTTCTGTGACATTCTGAAGTAACCAGCAACTAGTTTCCTTTCCGTTTGGCTCTCTGATTTGTATTGTGAAATTTCTGATTTAAATTTCCTATCAGATCTGATAAGCATATTGTCATGTTATTGGAAGTTTGTAAACCCTAGGTTTATTACGGTAGATCCCCAGAATTATAAATTCTTGTGTGTTCCTCTGAAACATCAATTATTAAATGATGTAAAAATGCAATAGCACTGAAGGAAGAAGATAGACCTAGCATAAATGAAAAACTATATGCAGAAAGTGGAGTGGTTTCTCAGAAAAGCAGGACCACATCATGTCCTGGCAAAACCCGAGGCATTCCCTTGTTTGGATTTGATAAGAGAATTATGTAAAAGGTGCACTATTAATCAGGGCATTGTCTCTACTGTTAATAAGGCTGCTGTAGATGATGTTACTTGGTTAGCTATTAGAGAAATGTTGTGTTTGCCTGAGCCAAAGTTCGGATATAATGCAGAATGTGCCCAAAATTGGATGAAAGGTGAGGACCTATGTGTTGTTTCAATCGAACGGACTGAAGAACCTGAGCTCTTACACTATGAAAACCTTTGGGTTGAGAGACCATGATTATGCCTTTAAATTTAAAATAATTAAGCCTCATATACTGAGCACTGAGAAACACACACTGGATGCCATTATTGTCTCTGCTTTAGATGAAGGAAAAGCACCCAACTGGTGAAAGCAAATAGTTCAGAGCTGCCGCCAGTGATTCCTGTCTTGATGACATATATTATTTATTCCCTAATCTTTAATAACAGCCACTTCCCTTGATTTCATTGTTTAAAGATATTTTTATCATCTACGTTTTGGATCACTTCTCTTATAGTTTGGTTTTCTTTCTTTTTCTTTTTCCTTCTCGTAGCTAGTGCTCCCTCATCCCTCTCTCCCCCCATCCTTCCTCTTCTTTTTTTGAGGAGTCTTGGTCTGCATCTAGACATCTTACTCTTCCTTGAATTCTCTCATCCAGATGATGGATCATGGAGCGTGATCTGAAAATTTGATGATAAATAAAATTTATACACTAAAAATTCCAGAAGCATTGAGCAACATTTTCATGAATTGTGGAAAATTGCTATCATTATGATTAAACCACATCCCTTTCTGGAGTTACTCTTCTGAACTCCAGTTAATGCTGTATTCCAAAAGCTATATGATTATAAACCCCATGACTAGCAGATACATGACAAGCACATGCCTTGGATATCATAAAAGATGATGAACGACTTAAGGGAAATTGGTGCACAGTTCCTCTATCGCAGAAATACTATTATCAGAATTGAGTGTGTCATGGAACCTCTGCATGAACTTCCACATTTTGATCCCTATTGACTAGTGGTGATAGAAGTTTGCTTTCGGGACATGCATGGGGCAGCCTCTGTCGTGAAAGGAAGAAAGATGGTCCTCTACCCAGACTTGTCACTTGTGCTTCTTGGAGAGAACAAAATTTTCAAATACCAGTTGCAGTTGCCTCAGCTCAACCCATTAGAGGCTTCAAAATTGAGAAGGCTTATCATAGAGTGTGGGACCCCAGCAGGAGATTGATCTCATTTCTCAGAGAAAACAGTGGAATATTTACAGGAGCCTTAGGAAGAGGATAACATCAATTTTTTTTTCTGCATGTGATGAACTTGGGATAAGCAAGTTTAGGGCTGTGGGTTAGCTTGAGAAATCCCCGATGACACTCAAAAAAGTCTTGCCAGAGTATGGATTTGAAAAGAGGCTGCTACTTTGGGGGAAATGCTACAATCATCCTCCAGCTGACTGCTCATAGAAGACTTATGTAAGGTAACCAAGAACTTCATACTTGCAATGGCCTTTGTCCCTTGTAAACACCCAACCACCTAAGTTACTCATATCAGCCATCTCCCTCCCGTTCCTACTATCCCTAGAAGCATCTTCAAGATAAGTATGTAGAGACCTCCCTAGGCGAGTATTTGAGAGGATGACCTCATCTGTCTCTTCTGTGCTCCGTTGCGTGGCATCTTAAGTGTGACCATGGGTCAAGGACACGTAATAGGAAGCAGTTAGACCACAGGATGAAGTGGTAGTCCTCATTGGAGGTATTGATGTGGAAATGAAATAGGAGAGAAGGACAAAGAAATACTAGAATTTTAACACAATACATGAGGAAAGGTATCAGCTATGTTACCCCAGGTTTCCGGGACGGGGGGAGGGGGGACTGGGAAACGGGTTTCCGGGATGGATTTTTTTTTCTCGCAGTGGGGGAGGACAGTGGGAACAGCAATTTAAAAAATAGGGAATATTTTCAATATATAGGGAAATTTTAAATATTCGTATGAAAACATATATAAAGCATGCTTATATACATTATAGAACCTTAACATATAATGTGTGTTAAATAATTTAAATTGAGAGTTCACATGAGAGTGGAAGACAAACAAATTATCAAAATTCAAACATTAAATTATGAGACAGCCAGGGGACGGGTTTCTGAGTTTCCGAGACGTCCCCATTTCCGGGACAGGTCAAATCTTGCCAGTAACACTGGCTGTATCAGTTTATCGCAGACTGAGGAGTATTTATTCCCAATTCCTAAAAGAGCAGAAAATAACGCCCAAATCAATCATGGAATTATTGTGTGGATTTGCTCTAGAAATAGTGGAGACATACACAAAAAATTAATAATCTCCAATCTTGACTATATGTTTCAGTTCTATCATTGCAAATAGTGAGGTTGAAGTGGGATTGGAACTGCTACACAGTATGCTAGAAAGGGTCCAAAAGTGTGTGAATGATGACCACAAGCTACATGATGAAGTAAAGAGGTGACACAGTTAAGCCCAAAGATTGATGTTATTGTCAAAGTTATGCATGGTCAAAGTTCTGGTTAAACAGGTGAACCAGGAGGCCAGGAAAAAAGTGGAAAAATTGACCATCTCCAAATTGATCAAAAATGACATCAAATTAAAGATCTCATCACCACGATTCCAACACCATTCGTTTCGCACAAAACGGAGCTCATATGCGCAAGATATGGGTGGTCAAAGTTGGAGAGTTGACCAGTCAACAATGCTGACATCAGCATCTCAGTCAGCAGACCCAGTTAGCAAAGTCAGCCAGTTAGGTGGTGACATGTGGTAGTGCCCTGCTGAGGTGGCAGTACCTGTCTGCAAAAAGGTGATGTGGCAGGGTGTACAATTAGCCAATTGGGGTGTGATTTTTTTTTTTGACAAGAAATTCTCTTGGAGAGAATTTAGTCAATTGGGAGAAATTGTAAAAGAGAAAGAGACTGAGCAAGGTTGAAAGCTTGGATGTTGTAATAAGGTGTTTTGAGCCTGGCGACATTAATAAAGCGATCCTTGAATTGAGAAGCGGACCCGGAGACGTAGTCCCCAAGGATGAACTCCATTATCAAATTGTTTGTCTCTTCCATCTCTTTTTTGATCTCTCATTCCTTTCAATTTTTTATATGTTCTCTCATGAATATTATTATAGATAACTGATTAAAAGTGTTTAAAAGCATAACTCAGTTTTAATAATCTCAACGGTTGAAATACATAACCACGCATTACTGTTGCGATCAGGGATTTAAATCTGTAATTGGGTTAAGTTTTGGAAAACTTTAACGTCCTAGTTTACAGATCAGTAGTCCAACAGACTTTTCAGGATCCCCTTTACTTTCTGAATTTGGTATTAAGTTTTGAAGGGTACTCAATGAGGAGTTCAAAAACTAGAATTTGAGGCTGAACATTGAGAGTGGTTGCTGGCTGCTGTGATAGTTCTTAGCCAATCAATTGGAAGAAACCATAGTAATTTAAAACACAAAAAATATGAGTACTTGCATTTAAAACATACATGTGACGTTAGCCGTGTCATTCTGGCATGTCCGTCCTGAATTCTTTAATAACCTGGTCAAATCCACACAAAATGCACAAACCATGTGTTTAAAACACATGTTATTGAAAAACACAAGTTTTTCATCACAGCCCGTGTTGTTTTCTGTAAAAAGTTAAATCCCACAAATTGACTTTTTTTCCTCATTTCTTTCACTTTTGGTGGCAGGTAAACAAATAACATACGCTAATAGCTTCAGAACTTACGCATTCATTAATGCTAACCTCAGATAGTGTCCAAGATGATCAACTGATTGATCTAGATGAGATTGATTTTGATTCTGAATGGATCACAGCTGAGGAGGAGCTTACATTATTGAAGATGATTGTGATATCCTGAAAGAGGTTTGGTCCTTTGGATGATTGGAAACATTGGTCATTGGACCAAACGGCGGTAACTGTAGGTACATTGGCTTTTTTAACATTTCGGAAATGGACTGTGGTACTCAATAGAACATTCCTTCTCGTTCCTCCTACTGGGCTACTTGTACGGTTCCTTGACGATGTGTTGTTGGGCCTAAACGGTATTGTATTTTTGTTTTTATTTCTTCTTTATGAGCCTTTCAAGGTTTATCTTCTTAGAAATTTCTATTGTAATTTGATAAACTCTTAAGTCTCATTGACCTACTTTTGGTCTTCCATGGACATTGATATGATTTTTTCTTTTTTTCTTGCCTTTGGTGAACCCAGAAATTAACAAAGTTTCTAGGAATTCACAAAATAAGTTTTTAGTTATGTTTTGGGCATAGCTTCTGAGGTACAAACAGAAATTGACCTCACAAAAATACCTTTCTAGATCTATAAAACTCTCAACAATATAAAAAATCGACAATATATCAAAACAAAATAAATTTTTTGGATCCAACCAGAAAGTCAAGTAAAGCCAGACATGTTTCCCAAGGTGTAAATCTGAAAATGAATCAATTTGTACAAATCCAATCATTCTATAAAACACTCAAACTAATTTACTGGGTACACCCTTAAAGGCCTTCTGCACCTGTGTATATCTGGCTATGGGTTTGCTTGGGGGTATGCCTGGGTACACCCTGGGTATGTACCCAAGCATCTGGGTATGCCCAGGTATGTACATGGGCATACCCGAAGGTGCGCGTACCCAAAGGTGCTGAGTGCCAATATGCCCCTAAAAATGTCATTTTGCCCAATACAACAATCATTTTGCTCTCTTCACTTTTCCTTTTCTCATTTTCTCTCTCTTTTTTTTTTCGGCAACATAGTCCCTAGACCCTTTCTATTGTTGGGTTTTTCTCACAACTAACACCCTATGCAATTTTCATTGGTGCCCCTCAAACCCATTAGGGTCTCCACTCCTAAATCCCCACTAGTTAAAGTGGAATCTGTTGTCGTATTAGAAATTTGATTACAATGAAAGGGGTCTGGGAGAGGAGACCAAATCAAGAACTTAGACAACTAAAGTTATTACTATTAAATGTCAACTAATAAAGATAAATATTAAATATTTAACTATCAGTTGACATTTAATGTTAATCTTTATCACTACCATTTTGGCATTCGAGATTTGATATTAATCAACGATGAAATATCATACTATCAAATTTATTTAGTTTTACAATCCTGTGTATTTCTTCAATTTTTTAAAATAATTTTTTGTAAATACAGATGTACCCAAACCCATGTACTCCAGGGCAAAAAAAATTGCCTGTAACCACATACCTGGTTCTCGTACACGTATTTGTGCCTGAATCTGTACCGACAACTTAGCTTGGAAATTCAAATTGTGACATGGGTTCTATTCCAATTTGAGTGAATAACAAGCCTTGAAAAAATGGGGTTGAGGGTTTTAACTTCCCCAAGTTTAATTCTACCCAGTTTTCACAATATTTTAAATTTCCTAGTTAAATTAGTTGAAATAGTTTTCTTTTGGTTACTCTACAGACTCGAAAACCCTGTTTATTGTTTTCTTCATAAATTTCACCAGATTTCCTCTTTCATTTTCCTAGTTATGTTTTTTTTGTCCAAAGACTCTTTAATTTCTTTTAAATAGCATATCAATTCTTCACTTAAATTAAATTCATTGAACATGATTTTTATATTATCTAATGGGTTCAGGACACTGTCTCTCAATAGTTTCCAAAACAATTGAAGAAAAACTCGAAACCCTTGATTCTTGCTTAAGCTCTTGAAAATTTTAATTGCAATAATTAAACTTGTGAATTTGTGTTAATTGCAATTCTATAATTTACTTTATCCCCAAATAATCTGATAGTGATATTAATTCTATTTTGCCAATTTCAAGTACAGCACGTCTCAGAATCGGACAAGGTTTTGATTTTTGGAGGTAGAAATGTGCATTATTTTTGGAGCTTTATCCCTTTAATTTGCTAGATTTTCTTGTACAAGGGTCAGCTTTGAATGGTCATGAATGATGAAGAAGAAGCAGATAATTTTAACTTCAGTAACTCAGTTCTTTTCTTGTGCATGTTGACGATGAGTACTCCCAACTTCTTAATGTACTCCTTACTGAATATCACTGAATAAGTTATGCCAAGATCTTTCAGATAAAATATTTACAAATTTGTCCCTGCTGTCCTTGTATGCATCACATTCTAAAATAAAATGCTATTCAGTTTCCACATTCCCAGAATTACAAAAAGTGCAAACTCTCTCTTCCCAAGCCTCTTTTGACCTCTTCCAACACCCAGTCTCACAACGAAGTTGATGAGAGTTGGTTCTCAGCTAGACAATAAATGTTTTAGCTCTCCATGAAATGTTGGCCCCTATGAAGTTGATGTAAGCACAAGTTAGTTACATTATCTTATGCACAGTTTCATGCACATCTTTTATAGCTGATAATATAACTCAATTATACAATGATTACTTGAGTTTAATATTTCCTAATTTCCCCCAGAGTTTCCAGTCTTAAGGTTGGTTGTGATTATTACTCCGTTTAATAGCTTACTTGAACATGCTTCGTTCCAAAACTAGATAGAAGTTGTATTGTTCTTTGTCTCACAGGGAAATAGATTGATAAAGAAACATGAGAATTTTGATTGCAGAAACTAATTTTTGTTTAAGCGTAACTATTGTTTCTTGCTGCAGCAGTGGACCATCGACAATCTATATGTGCAAGACCTTAATTGCTGTTGACAGAACAATTTTGTAGGGCTCAGTTATGGAAGGAAATGTTGATCACGCTGCTGTTGTAACTGGGCCGTCTGTTAAAAAGAAAAGGGGACGACCGAGAAAGTCTGACACTGTTTTGCTTCCAGGAGAAATTACAGCGCTGGGAGTTATGCCATCTTCTGAAAGCAAACCCAAGAAAGCCAGACTTTCAGACAGTAACAGCTCACATTTTGCTCATGGAAATCGTTCATTGGTTGGACAACCTGTCCACGGCGTACTTGATGGTTCATTTGATGCAGGCTATCTCATTAGTGTAAGAGTTGGAGATACTGATGCAGTTTTGCGAGGAGTGGTCTTTGGACCAGGTCTATCAATCCCTCCATCAAAACTAACAGATGTTGCTCCAAAAATAAGAAGTACAAAGAGAGAATTTAATACATCTCTCTCACCATTATACTCACCTCCAGCAACAACACCAATGGCCTTATCAGAAAGCTATGAACCTTTACGCGGAATGGATTACACCCCTACAGACACTGGAGTTGCATCTGAGAATGGGCTACAACACCAACAAAATCATATAAGCCCAAGAGTTCAACAGGTCCAAGGAGCTATTTTGGAACCTATTTATGCTTCAGCAAATAACCAAGTTGAATCTTCAGGGGAAGGTGTTCCATGACAATATTTAGCATACAGCAGAGGCAAAAACATTGCAGTAGTTTTGCTTGCGTTTATCATGGACTGCATGCATGGCTAAAGATGGAGTCTACATACAATACCATTAACTTGTGTCGCAAGTTGTTCCTAATTTAAATGATTTTCTGGATCTGAATGTCTTGCCAAATCAACTATTATTCCTGCATCAATCTGCAGACTTTCTTTTAGAACGTTTAATGCAATTCTCCAAGTGCAAAGGACTAATAATTAATTGCAGAAGCAAATGTCTGTGACGATTTTATTCTGTATCGACTCTTCTTGTCTGCTTATGTGAAAGTAGCATCAAACATTTTAGCGTGTGCATAAAGTGGCTAGGTTATTTTATCGATCAGGGAACAAAGCTTATAATAAAATGAATCTTTTATTTTCCATACAGCTTCTAATCTGATAACAGTTGCTGGTTGGTTGCTGAAAATATCAGAAACATGTCGGAAATGAAAGAAGTTAGATTAACAGAGACGGGAAGGTTGTAATATCCTCTCACGTGTAATTTTGAGAAACTATTAAATAACATTTAACCACTGCAAAATAATTTTGAGCCTCTAATCCATTCTGTTTGTTTTAAATAAATGTAGTGTGGAAAAGTACACTGCTTGAGTCTGTCAATAAGGTAGTTTCTGTGGTTGGAGGGTGGTGGATTTTCAAGCCATATACAACTTACCGACACCAATATCAAGAAAAGCATGGGACAACTCTATTATTTTAACACAAGCAGCTATTGATACAATTGCATTCCCTAACCGTGTTAGAGTTCTTTGAATTTTATCAATTGCGACTGAGTAATTTCATGTCCATTAAAGCTACTTCAAGGTTTCTTCCTGGGATCTACATGTGCACCCTTCCATCTCTGACTTGTACCATTCTTGTACTGCAGCAGCCGTCTTAGAATTTGGTCCACACCCATCTGCACCAACCACGAGTTTTAGTTAGCATATCACCTTTCACTAATCATCGAGTGTAGAAGCTGCCAATTTTTAATAATCGTCAAAAGAAGATTTAATTAAATTATGTATAATCATAAGTAGATTCTCTAATCCGCCCTTGCGACTTTTATTTATTTATTTTTGGATTAAGGAGGACCCTACAACCTCAACTTACGAAGGGCCGAATTTGCAGAAAATCGAAAATATGAAAGCAGTTTGTTCATTTATAAAAGCACGAATTTTACAAGCATACAATAATTTTCGATGAAGGCCTGCAAGTACATCAATTTCGATAACAGCCTAAGTTAATTCACATCTGGACAATCCAGCATTACACCGTGTGCCAAAATCCTCTTCCTGTTAAAAAATGCCTCTACATTGGTTGGCATATTCATTGACTACACTAGCCTCGTTGCAATCCGATCAAATATCTGCTCCATCACATTGTCTTCAAGCTGTAGCAGGTGATCAAGTTGGATTCTCCAGTGATATTAGGGCCATTTTCATGGCCTGTGGTAATATTGAACTATTGAAAACACTCTGAGGTTACTTAAGAAGATGTGAAAGAAATCCAAACCAATTTTGGTATGGAAGCCTTCACTAATGCTTCGAGGACCTCCTCAAACACTTTGAAGATGAATACATGAAGTTCTATCGATTGCCAACGAAAAATTAGTCTTTGGAATAATACACTCAATAACACTTCTCTATGTGCTTGCATGATAATATTTTTGAGGAACATAGTGTTCAAATTCATTAGAGAATTGTGATCTCGCATTTTGTGTCAAAGTGGAGCTTATAACGTCATACACCTTGGTATTAACGTTTTGAAGAAAAAATTGTCCTTGTACAAGACCAAGCTTACATAAGAAACTAATTTCAAGCCTTTTGTGTAGAGACAATGATAGAAAAAATTCTCCTTGTACAAGACCAAGCTTACATAAGAAACTAATTTCAAGCCTTTTGTGTAGAGACAATGATATGTCATGTGATACTCCAAGATAGCCACACAAATCCCTAATACATCTCCTCTATCTTCACTAGTCTAGGATAAAGGAAAGAAGTCATTATCATTACCATCACATTAGCTTACACAATGGCATTGAACATGAGTAATAGTCCTTATTTGTAAAACCTACATAATACTTTAACTCTATTGAGGATATTAATTAAAAAAACACAATGCCTCAACACTAGTTCCATGACTATAGATGATTCAAAAGAATGCAAGTGCCTCTTCCACATGAAATGTTGAGTCAATGAACAACTTGCTTATATCATCATTAATAGTCCCAAATAAAAGAACATCATGCATGTTGCATTTTTATGGTTAGGTATCTATACAATTACACATTGAAGTCCCTACTCACTTAGATGGTCATAGTATATTAAGGACATTCATGTGACAAGACAATGCACTTTCAAGTTTGTAGTTAAACCTATATAGGTTACTATAAACACTGCACCTCTAGAAGTCTATAATATATTGCCTGTAAAAGCATAATGTATGATTAAGATGATATCTACCATTCCATGCCACAAAGGAGGATAATACACATCGATAGATAATAATTCAACCTACATAAATATAAATAACTTGCTAAAATAGCTTTGGTATTTGCAAAATATGTTGCAATGTATGTCATCTTGAAACTCATGCTTCTTATGGTCTACCTAGAGGCACCTATGTAGGCAAGTTTGCAAGTGCTAGTAGTAAGCTCTTATATGCTCATTTTGTTGTAGTTTCACATGCTTAATAAGGTATTGTAGCGCTATGGAGAGGTCTTTGCAGATCATGAAGGTCTTCCAACATGCACTACCACAACATTGAATCAATTTTGTTCCTAGATGTACTCTCCCAACAACTTATTGTATCATGGGTTTACTTACGAGAATGACAAGGTTTGCCACCATATCTAAGAGCTATTTGATTAAGAGAATATCTAACCAAGCTCTTTTGCATCTAGCACTTTGATAGTTCTTAAGCCTAAGAAGGATGACACCTTCCTATGTGTTGACTAATACACAAAAAAGATCATGATAGAAACTTATACCCTCTACTATGTACGGGTGGTCCCACAATAGTGGGTTACACTTTTTAACTAATTTTGACATTGAAATGAACATTCTGAAAAAAAAATTCACATTTAGACATCTCTTGCCGCTAAACCGTTATGAATTTGAAGATGATGTAAATTAGAGTTTTTTCACATTTCGTGTGTAGATTCTAAATATAACTTTTTGAAATTTTTTAGAATTGATTTGTATCCATTTTTCCATCTCCTTCAAAAAGTGGGTTTTTAACAAAAACAACATTTTTAAAGAGTGACATTCACTTAGTACCACATAACTTATTTTCTAAAATGGATAAAAATGTGATTCTTTTGAATTTAGATTTGTAACATTGATATCCACTTATTGCAATTGGTTTTATTTGGTTATGTTGATTATTTTGTACTTTATTTAGTCTTGAAGTGACATTAACTAGGTTTATTTACTACATATCTTGTTCGGTATGTATCAAAATTGATTTTTTTTGTTGGAAAGAGGACATTAATACCTTTTGCAAAAATATTATTCCAATATTTTTTAACTTAGTTTTCTATTTTCCTATAAGCATTGAATATAAAAGTTGATACATGATGAATAATCTATGTTCGATAAACTCAATATGAAGTCATAATAAACTCAATTTATATCAAAATCATAATCATTAAAAAGGTTGTTCAAAATAGAACAAGCATGCATTTGGGTTTGTCAAGATTGTTTTGTTTGAGCCCTGAACCAGAGCTTCGAAGACCAAAATTTTGTAGAAACAAGGTGAGTTCTGAGGAGAAGCCCATAACATGGGTGTTCGCACTAACATGTGTTCGTGCAAAGTGGGTATGAATGAACACATTTGAGTTCACACGAACTTGTGTTCATGTGAACATGTCTTGGACAAACATTAAGGTAACGATCAACTTTGTGCGAACATGGCTTAAATAACGAATTGTGTTCACATGAACCTCATTAGCCGGTTTTTTTTTGGGAAAAAAATTTATAATATGATATAAATATATTATATTTTTTCATTATTTTTTATATTAAAAAAATAGTAATTCGAGTTTTTTGTTGCATAATTTTGAAGTGCATTTTTTGGTGGAAGATTTGCAACTCCATTTTTTGGTGGCAAATTTTTCAAGTGGATTTTTTTGAAAGAAAGAGATGGGAAATAAAAGAACAAGGACAAATAAGTCTCAACGAAATTGGTTAACTGAAAAGGAAAAAAAAATTGCAACAAAGCATTGACACACTATTATAGAACTAAAGCTCTTTATGCTTGTTGATCTCTATTTTTGTCTTTTTCTCTCTATCCTTCTTTATGACATTTATCCCCCCCCCTCTCTCTATAAGACCCCCACTCTCTCTCCTTAAATCTATTTGGGACCTTTCTCCCTCCCTCCCTCCTTTAAGTGTATTTAGGATCTCTCTCTCTCTCTCTCTCTCTCTCACACACACACACACACTATTGTTATTATTTTAGTCTCTTTATGTATTTAGTTCCATTCTCTAAATTGTTCTCAAAATTAGTTTTTTTTGTGTGTGTAGCTCGCGATCAACAAGTATAAGCTGAAGGAGAAGCTCAGGTAGTAGGGTCAACCCAAGTTGAACAAATGGATGTTGGAGAAGGCTCAACCCAAGTTCAAGTAATGAATTTTGGAAAAGGCTCAATGCAAGCTCAAGCAATGGATGTTGGAGAAGGGTCAATATCACTTCCTCTTGCTGGTATGGATGCGTATATAAATCTAGCTCAAACTGTAAAGAGAAAAATTAATTATAGAAAGTTAGATCATTTACTTGAAATGGATGTAGACAAATTGAGATCACTTATCGAACAATGTTCACACACTAATAGGAGGTTAATGAATATGATGCTGAAGGAAATAATGACTAAATCTGATAATCTTGAAACACTTGAACAAGCCCAATTGCTTTCAATTGTACTTCTACAAAATAAGTTGCAAGAGCCATTAAAATTGTTGGGTATAGATACATCATTGAAAAAGGAAAAAGAGAATTTTCTCGCATGCAAAAATATATTAACGAAAATGTTAAGAGAGGTTTGGGTTCTATTGGGAAATGATCTTGATTTAAAGATAAGGCCATTACAAGAAGAGTGATATTGACATCCATTGTAGGTAAAAATATGCCCCAAAAAAGACAAATCTCTTTAGTTTCATCTTAGATTGGTTTTAGTAGGAAGACAATATCATGATATGTTAAAAGGAGAATGATTTTGGATGATAGTACCTTGGAAGGCAATTGGGAAATTATGTGTAGAGATCCTCATTCTGATAGGATCGAGGATGGAATTAAGAATTTGATCACATCATTTTGGAATGATAATAACCATCCTTCATCAAACAATAGAGATGTTATTAGACACATGATTGGACTTAATGAATATGATGTACATACAAAACATTGGTTGGACACAACACAACTTGAATTGTATGTGCCATTTTGCAGTTCAAATCCTAGTATAAAGATTGGACAAACATTGTTTGAAAGATTAAAGCCATATTATGTGAGGACAAACAAAGTTTTTGAAATTTGTTGTCGTTATCATATAGAATTTGATCTCTACTATTAGGTTTTTTGAAAGATTGTAGAAGACACTTATGGTTTTCAAAATGCTCCTCCTAATAGATGAAGTGAGTTCATGTCATCCATTTTATGTGACAAAATAGATGATGCAACTAGTAAAATAAATTGCATAAAAGGAATTTGTGAAATGTGTGGTGATTTGGCTAATTTACCTTTCAGAAATGAAGACACCAATGTGACAAAGAAGGTAAATTGCAAGAGTTACAAGTACATAAAGAGTGAAACAAAATTTGGGAAATAATCCAAAAGGTAAGAATATGTTGAAGAGGAGATACCTTTTGGAGCATTTATGATTTTTTTAAAAAATTAATTCAATCGTACATACATCATGCTTTTTTTGCGAAGTGGCAAGTGCAATAATTCCAAACACTAAAAGACAATTCCCACTTGGAACAATTCTATTAGTTGTCGATTTTACAAAAAATTATTCTTTTGCTCATAAAAAATGGATTCAACTAGAATACTATTTTTCAGAGCATATTACTATTATGGTATAGGTGTGTTATCAACATGCAAAATTGGATTTGGATGGTGTTGATAGTACATTTGAAGCACGAGTCATTAAGAAACAATATCACTTTTCTATTAGTGATGATAAAGAGCATGATACTCATTATGTAGAACATTGCTTCAAGAAAGCTTTTGAAAATTTGAAAGGAATGGCCATAAAAATTGAAAAGCATTTTGTTTGGTTAGATGGATGTGTGACACAATTTAAATCATCTAGGCCATTTTATGCATTATGTAGATATCATCATAATGAAAACATGCCACATGTTTGGAGTTTCTTTGAGGATGAACATGGAAAGGGTGAACATAATGGTGTTGGAGCTTGCATCAAATGTGCTCTATGAAACTATTTGATGAATTATCAGGGAGTTCATATAAAAGATGCACACAATATTTTGAATGGTGTAAGACACATTTTGCACCAAAAGAGGCTGGTACATCATAAAAATGAGTCAGGTATTTTGGGAGATAAAAGGTACGCATGTCTAAAATGTATTTGTGATATTCTTGTTTATTTTACATCATTTATTCAAATTTAAATGTAAAATTCATAATTTGTTCTCTTTTTATGCTATATATATGTTCAAGTGTGGATAGAACTATGCATTTCCACAAGAGGGTAGATAAGACACGATCTTTGCCTTCAGTTACAAGTACAAATAGCCGCAATTGGGTTTTGTACACTAGGGATTACTCATGTTTCTATTGTCATTGCTTTGCTGAAAACTATGATGAATGCAAAAATTACAAACATGGATATGTAGGTGCATGAAATTTGGTGCCACCTTTTGTTACTGATACAATTGATGAAGATGAAGATGAAAACTTTGATGACATTCCATTGATTTCTACTGATTTTGACCATATTTGAGGATTGGTCAAAATTGGTAAGTATAATTTAAATTTACACATATATATCTAGATCTAGAATGAAGTAAGTATTTTTTCCATGTATAAATTGTTTTTTGTGTAGGAGACGTCTTTACAGTGATTGCGGAGCCTGGAAATGTAGGAGTTGGTTACTGTTTATTGTGTTGCACTGCAGAGAGGATGAAGTTAATTGAACCTAAAGAAAGTGAGAAATAATATTTCCCACAGGTTTGATGCTTTAGATCTTGACAAAACAATAGTGCATATATCCTTGTACACCCCATTGAATGTATATATAACAAATCTCAATCTCCACATCTCAATATCAGCATACTAAAAAATAGTAGTGATGTTAGGGACAACATGCTCATCAGGATATGCATCATCATTGTTGGAGATTTTCCAGCAAGCCAATGTTGACTGTATGTTTGTCATTGATGACAACATATGGTAAGTAGCATACATTGAAGACTTATGCACTAAGATTTGAGTATATGTAGCATGGACATGTTATCAGCATGATATCATGGACGTAGAGGTTAACTGTTAGTACAGATAGTTATGTAGCAGCTTGTGTCAATAGTGTTCCTGACATAGTTACAGGCAGTGTTCTGTGAGTGATTGTCCATACAGTCATCATGGAGCCTTGCGCCTTTGGATATGTGATGAAGACATGTTAGTGGTGTTACAATCATGGACACAGAGTCTGATGATCAGTAGAAGTGAAGTTATGCAGTCGCTATTAACCAGTAGCAGTTTCTTGTGTTTATTCAGAAGAGTCAACATAGATTGTATTGGTTCACGAGTTGCACCTATCATTTCGGTATGCACCCTTGGATTATGGGTTGGAGAAGCATTAAGAATGTTCGGTTAAGAGCGCATGATGTAATTCATCTTGAGGAGGAAGTTTCAGTTACTTTGGTAGAGTTGACAATGTGTAGTGTCCGTCTACATTTATTAATATTGGACAGGTCCCAGATTGTGTTGCATGCTTAGTAGAGCTGATAGAATTATTATTGGAGTATGTTATGGTTTCTCTAGTATGATTTCAGGGTGGTTCTAATAGGCCGACTTGATTATATCTTTTGGAGGAAAGATATTTATAGGCAGTCATTTGTGATTGCTAAAGTATGGTTCTAAGTTGATTGTGAAGTGCAGAGTAGAGTGTGCGAAGTGTTGAGCCATCAGCAAAAGGTCTATGTGACCAAGTAAAGAGTTTGTGCTATACATAGAAACTGATCCAGATAGCAGGTCAAAGCACAGTTCACCAAGATTTAGATATAGAGTGTATCTGTTATTCAAAAGGTTGTAGCCTTCACCCCTTTGAGCAGTGTGCTCTCGGACAGTGCATTCTCACCCCTGACAGGGTTAATTGTAAAAGACTCCTAATAGGGTCCGACCCTTGACCAGGTCACTGTACTAAATATATTGTAAAGAAACTCATAACAGGGTTAAGGATCTTCTAACAAGGATCATAAAACACTAGTGCAAATTATTAGTGGGTTTCAACTCCCACCAGGGTTTTTATCTATTTGGGTTTCCCCATAACCAAAATATTGGTGTTTTGTTCAAGTGTTATTTCATTGTGTTTATGCTTATGTTTAAGTATACTTAATTGGATAAAGAACTGAAACTGGTAGATAACTAATTCACCCCCCCCTCTCAGTTATCTCTTGGGACTATTCCTAACAATTGGTATTAGAGCCAAGTGCCTCAGAGAGAAAGTTTAATAGCTTGAGGTTGATCAGATGACATTCTTTAGAAAAGATAGTCCTAAGTTTGATGGAGAGAATTATCTTGATTGGAAGAACAAGATGATGACACATTTACAATGCATTGCTTTTGAAGTGGCTATCAAAGAAGTTCAGATCCCCTCTCTAGAAGATCTTGCAAAGGATGATATTACTAGCAAGCAGAAGGATTTGTTCCATTAGAATGCAATAGCAAAAGAAGCCCTTATCAGCACCCTATCTGATAGTGAGTTTTCATAAATAAAGAAAGTAGACTCAGCCTACAAGATATGGAAGCACCTAGAAGACATGTTTGAAGGAGATAAACAAGCAAATAATGTGCACAAAAAGACATGGAAGAAAAAGTACAATACATTGGAGATGTTACCTGAAGAAAACATAAGAGCCTACAATCAAAGGATCAATGAAACAGTTGCTGGAATCAGAAACAATGGTGGAGAAATGTCAGAAGAAGACATCATGGATAAGGTAATGACTACCTTGACACCAGAATATGAGAACAAGATAAACATCCTTGATGAGACTATGCAATTCTCAGAAAATTTCAAAAGAGAGACCTTAATCAACAAGATTGCTGCATTTGAGATATCAAGTTTGAAGACAGAGCCTAAAAGTGAGACATCCTTCAAAGGTTTGGTCCATGGTAAGAAATCCTTGAACACCTCTGGTAATTTTGCTGATGACGATGAAGAAGAAGCCCTAGATAATTTTATTGCTATGATTGCTAAAAGAGAAAAGAAAGGAAAAGGAAAATATGAAGGTCAATTACCATTCAAATGCTTTTCATGTAATAAGATTGGTCACTTTGCATCTAAGTGTCCTACAAGAGTTAAAAAGTTCAAGAATAACTACAAACCTAAGTATACAAAGGAATGCTACTATGTTGGAGATGGAGTATCAGATGAAGAATCAGCTGAAGAAGAAATTGGATTCATTTCTCTTGAAGATGAAAAGAATTCTCAAGAGTTAGCATTGATTTCACAAGATGACATCATGACAGATTGGATCATTGACAGTGGTTGTTCACATCACATGAAAAGATACAAAGATAGATTTGTTCATCTGGACAGATACAAAGGAGGCATGGTTAGATTTGGAGATAACACTCCCAAACCTATCATTGGTAGAGGAGCCATCACCTTGGATGGAAATAATAGCACTGATGATGTTTTCTATGTTGATGGTTTGAAACATAACCTACTAAGTGTTGGGCAATTACTTGATAAAGGTTACAGGTTGGAGTTCAATAGAAACAAGTGCATCATTAACAACAAAGAAGGAGACATAATTGCATCAGGATCAAAGACTAAAGGTAATGTTTTTCAGCTTAATCCAGAAGCAAGTTGTTTTGTTGCTAAAATAGATGACAGTTGGCTATGGAATAATAGACTGTCATATCAATTTTGATAACATAGTAAAGATAAGTAATGTAAAGGCGGTTAGAGACCTACCTAGCATAGCAAAGTCAGTTGATACTATATGCAGGGAATGTGTAATGGGAAAGCATGTAAGGAATTCATTCAGGAGCAAGCATAATTTAGCAGAGAACAAGTTGGATCTGATTCATACAGACCGATGTGGACCAACTCAAACAAGATCATATTATGGAGAAAGGTATTTCATTTTGTTTGTAGATGATTATTCTAGAATGATGTGGGTTGCACTCCTGAAAGATAAGTCAGAAGCATTTGAGAAGTTCAAAATATTTAAAGCTAAGGTTGAGAATGAATCTGGACTAAAGATAAAATGTCTAAGGTCGGATAGAGGAGGATAATTCACCTTTGACAGATTCTATGAGTACTATGAAGAACATGGCATAAAGAGACAATTAAGTGCACCTAGAACCCCTCAACAACACGGGATTGTAGAGAGAAGGAATAGGATCATCCTTGATACAGTGCGCACCATCATGATTGAAGGAAAAGTTGCACACACCTATTGGAGAGATGCGGTCAATACATCAATCTATACCATCAATAGAATACAATTAAGGCTTGACGCAGACAAGAAACCTTATGAGCTATGGTTTGGTAATGTTCCCACAATGAAATACTTCAGAATCTTTAGAAGCAAGTGCTACATCAAGATGGATGAAGCAATAGGCAAGTTTGATGCAAGAAGTGATGAAGGTATTTTTCTTGGTTACTCTACTAAAAGTAAAGCTTATAGATGTTTTAACTTGAGATTGAAGAAAATCATTGAAAGTGCTCATGTTAAGATAGATGAAAAGTTTATGGTTCAAGAAAGATATCATGATTACTCACCTATGATTGAAGAAGAACCCATACCTTCCACTAGTGAGACAATTTTTGAAGAGATGTTTGACAGTATTGATGTATTGTTCAATGACCCTGAAATGAGTGAAGAAGAAACTCAGAAGGAAGATGAGACAGTATCACCCAAAGTTCCAAAGTTTACATCTAGATACCATTCCAAGAATAACATCATTGGAGATCAGAGCGACAAAGTCACAAAAAGATCACAAGAAAAGAGTTCAACAAGCAATGAGGCGGTATGTTTACTATCTCAAATTGAACCTTTAAGTGTTGAAGATTCATGTAATGATTCAGATTGGCATGGTGCTATGAAAGAAGAACTAGATCAGATTATCAAGAATGATACTTTGGAACTGGTCCCAAGACCTAGTGATAAAAATGTGATTGGAACAAAGTGGATATTCAAAAATAAGATGAATGAAGATGGCACAGTAGTAAGGAACAAAGCAAGGTTAGTATGTAAGGGTTATGCACAAAGAGAAGGCATTGATTATTTAGACACATTTGCACCTGTGAGAATATTAGAAGCTATTAAGTTGTTTCTAGCTTATGCAATAGTCAAAAACTTCAAAGTCTATCAGATGGATGTCAAGTCAACATTCTTGAATGGAGAGCTAAAAGAAGAAGTATACATTGAGAAATCAAAAGGATTCACCATATTAGACATACCTGATATGGTATGCAGATTGAAGAAAGCCTTATATGGACTTAAGAAAGCCCCTAGAGCATGGTATGAGAGACTTGATGGATATCTAACTAAAATTGGATTCAAGAAAGGAACAACAGATTGTAATCTATTCATAAGAGAGACATCTGAAGGACTACTACTTGTAGCTATATTTGTTGATGACATTATCTTTGGAGGTAATGACAAACTTAGTGCAGAATTTGCCAAGGAGATGCAGAGTGAGTTTGAGATGAGCATGATTGGACCTATCATATACTTCTTGGGATTAAATGTGCAACAGACAAAGAAAGATATTTTCATTAATTAGTCCAAATATGTGAAAGAGATATTGAAGAAGTTCAAGATGGATGATTGCAAACCAGTGGGTACACCTATGATAACAAGATGCAAGCTTACAAAAGAAGATGATTCTCCAGCAGTAGACACAACATTATAGAAGTCTATGATCGGTAAACTCATATATCTTACTCAAACTAGACCAGACATTTCTAATGTAGTTGGCATAGTTGGAAGATTTGCAACAGAGCCTAAACAAAGTCACCTCATGGCAGTAAAAAGAATATTCAAATATTTGCAGGGCACTATAGATTATGGTCTATGGTATCCTAACTCAAAAAATGTTGAGCTTCATGTATATACAGATGCAGATTGGGCAGGATGCGTTGGTGATAGAAAGAGTACATCAGGTGGAGCAATGTTTCTTGGTGACAGACTTGTCACTTGGACAAGCAAGAAGCAAAATTGTATTTCTCAATCAATAGCAGAAGCGGAGTATGTTGCAGCAACCCTGAATTGTTTGGATCAAGTAGATGATAAAGGAATTTGGTATTCAGATTGATTATCCTATTGTTATTCATTGTGATAACACTAGCACTATCAATATGTCAAAGAACCCTATGATGCATGCAAAGACAAAATACATTGAGATCAAGTATCACTTCCTAAGAGAGAAAGTGGCAGAGAAAGAAGTCAAGTTGGACTATGTGAGTACTAAAGACCAGTTAGTAGACACATTCACAAAGCCCTTGCCAAATGATACTTTTGAGTATCTCAAGGAGAAGTTGGGAGTAATTCCCTTCCCTGATTCTGCTTAGAAGAAAGAAGACAAAGCATCAATCCTCAGGGATTGATGGATGGTTGACTACTCTACTTCAAGAGTAGTGCCAGTGCTTAAAAGAGTTGGCACCCTTTTCCATTGATGTCAAAGGGGGAGTAATATATAGTCATGAAAAATAGAAGTAAAGGAGTAATATACTAAGGGGGAGTAGTATTCAGTCATGGAAGCTGTTTAGTTGAGGAAATGGAGAATATTGAAGAATATTGCAGCAAATGGAGGACTCATCCTTGGGGGAGTTTTGATGAGAAAATGGAGAATGTTATAAAAGAATTTCTCATTTGGGTTGGTGGTGTTTTTCATTCCATATGTTTTCATCAATGCCAAAGGGGGAGATTGTTGGAGATTTGCCAGCAAGCCAGTGCTGACTGTATGTTTTTCATTGATGACAACATATGGTAAGTAGCATGCGTTGAAGACTTATGTAGTAAGCTTTGAGTATATGTAGCATGGGTATGTTATCAACATGATATCATGGATGCAGAGGTTAACTGTTAGTACAGATAGTTATGTAGCAGCTTGTGTCAGCAGTGTTCCTAACAGAGTTACAGGCAGTGTTCTGTGAGTGATTGTCTGTACAGTAATCATGGAGCCTTATGCCTTTGGATATGTGATGAAGACATGTTAGTGGTGTTACAATAATGGACGCAAAGTTTGATGATCAGTAGAAGTGAATTTATGCAGTCGCTATTCACCAGTAGCAGTTTCTTGTGTTTATTCAGAAGAGCTGACATAGATTGTATTGGTTTAGGAGTTGCACCTATCATTTCGGTATGCGCCCTTGGATTACGGGTTGGAGAAGTGTTAAGAATAATCGGTTAAGAGCGCATGATATAATTCATCTTAAGGAGGAAGTTTCAGTTACTTTGGTAGAGCCGACAATGTGTAGCGTGCGTCTACATTTATTAATATTGGAAAGGTCCCAGATTGTGTTGCTTGCTTAGTAGAGCCGACAAAATTATTATTGGAGTATGTTATGGTTTCTCTAGTATGATTTCAAGGTAGTTCTAACAGGCCGACTTGATTATATCATTTGGAGGAAAGATATTTATACGTAGTCATTTGTGATTGCTAAAGTATGGTTCTAAGTTTGTTGTGAAGTGCAGAGCAGAGTGTGCGAAGTATTGAGCCATCATAAGAAGGTCTATGTGACCAAGTAAAGAGTTTGTGCTATACATTGGAACTGATCCAGATAGTAGGTCAAAGCATAGTTCACCAAGATCCAGATATAGTGTGTATATGTTATTTACAATATTGTAGCCTTCACCCCTTTGAGCAGTGTGCTCTTGGACAGTGCATCCTCACCCCTAACAGGGTTAATTGTAAAAGACTCCTAATAGGGTCCGACCCTTGACCAGGTCACTGTACTAAATATATTGTAAAGAAACTCCTAACAGGGTTAAGGATCTTCTAACAAGGATCATAAAACACTAGTGCAGATTATTAGTGGGTGTCAATTCCCACCAGGGTTTTTACCTATTTGGGTTTCCCCATAACCAAAATATTGGTGTTGTGTTCAAGTGTTCTTTCATTGTGTTTATGCTTATATTTGTATACTTAATTGGATAAAGAACTGAAACTAGTAGATAACTGATTCACCTCCCCCTCTCAGTTATCTCTTGGGACTATTCCTAACAATCATGAGGATGGGCCATCTAGGGGTAACATATTTTGTTACAAATTATGTAAGTACATTATGTGTGTAACATGCAAACAAATTTGATATAAAACCATGCTATTAACTATAAATTGATGTTAAAATCTAACAGACATGTATAATTCTAAATGATGAAAGTTAAATATTTATTTAATATTAACATGTACATCACCTAAATTAGATTGGAAATAACATGTACATCACCTATATTGGACTGTAAATTAGATAAATTATAACATAAATGTAGACATCCATAAAATAATTTTTTTTAAATGTATTTAAGGATTTATGAAAAGGGGATTTTTTATTTTTATTTTTTTTCTGTGTGTGTGTGTGAGAGAGAGAGAGAGAGCAATAGATAAAGAGAAAGACCTAGTCTTAAGGGGATTGTGTGTGCGTGAGAGAGAGAGAGAGAGAGAGAGAGAGAGAGAGAGAGAGAGAGAGAGAGAGAGAGAGAGAGAGAGAGAGAGAGAGAGAGAGAGAGAGATGGAGGGGGGGGGAGGGCATCAAGAGAGTGAGTGTGTGTTGAGGAAATAAAAAGACCTAAGTTTTTCAAAAGTTTTCTAATCATTTTCTAATTTTTTCTAAGGTTTTCTAATAATTTTATAATTTTGTTTTTAATAAAAAATAATTAAAAATTACAAAAAAAGAAAATATATACTTGCATAAGATGAAATTCTAATAACAAACTAAAACTAATTAAAAAACCTACAATTTACAAACATATATAAACAAAAAGGGAATAAATTAGTGCACCTAGTATCAAATAGTGTCGATTTTCACTTCGAAATAGCTCGAACATTGTCGAAAGTAGCCTCCTCCAGCTAGGGTGTTCATTCTAACTCTCGCGGTCCCCAGAAAGAATGTTTGAAAGTGACAAAATAACTTCCACATCGGGTTTATATACAAAATCCAATAAAAAGGGGGTTCACACGAAGTATACATTCGTGTGAACCACCCAACGTCACTGGGTTCGCGCAAATAGGGTGCTTCGCGTGAACTTTCCTGCATCATTGGGTTCACACAAAGTGCATTGGGTACTTTTCTTGAACTGCCTTGCATCAAAATGTTTGTACGAAGTGCCTCAGGTGCTTCACGTGAACAACCATCTTCGTGTGAATGGGCTTACTTGGTGCAGATTTCATCTGCTCGCTTTTCCTTCGTGGGAAAAATTGTAACACAGTTTTGTGGGATCACCCATACAGTAGTAATTTTGTTCGACCAACTTCAAGGTGCACAATACTTACCACGTTTGAATTCAAATTAATGCATCATTAGGTGCTAGTTTAATATGAAGATATTTGTAAGATTTCTTTTAAAACTCAAGAGGGTTGAATTAATGTTTTCTTCAATCTTGACCAATCTCTAATAACATTCATGTGCCCGATGGATGACATCTTGTCACCCTTCATTAACTCATTGTCTACTTGTATGACATCCTCATATATAGAAAGGCATGGGAAAAACTTGGAGGAGGTATCAGATGTGCTAGAGGCATTGTGCCAAAACAAGTTTCAAGCCAACCATATTAAACCTTGACAAGATCAAGACCAAGAAATCTAGCAATCTAGAGCTTCTTAGGCTATCCATTACAAAATGAATCCTAGCCTCCTTGAGTATGTCCACTCAAAAGATACCTCTTCTTATGGTGTGACCATTGTTCTTCCTCTAACCAAGCTTGGTTTACTCTAGTCAAATGGTATCAATCCAATGTGGTTATTTTTAGCTCATGTTTAACATGCCCCTCCACTACTATAGTGGCTATTTGTTAAAAAACATATACGAATATCTATTATGGGTGACTAAAATTCATTCTCTTTAATTCCATGGTCACCTCACTAAAAGAAAAAAGGTGGATCACACATTCAATTATTTAGTGGAGGCCATCATGGATATGATTGGTTATGGTTGATTTTCTAACTGCCTGCGTGCCTTCTCTTAGCAATCAATTTGGTATCATCAAAAGAGCCATCTATTAAATGTTGTGTTGCCTTTTTTCCTAGGATCCCTTAGTTCAATTGCACAACGACCTCCCACCATTGAATGAATATATGCTCAACCTTTATGTAAAAATTCTTTTGGTGATAAGTAGGAGATATTTTCCACAACAAGTCAAATTATGATATTGCTATTAGGATTCAACAATGTAGTTTTTGAGTCAAACTCATTGACCCATGTTTCATGATTAGTGGTTCACAAGAACCCATCTCTCATGAGAGTGAATGGAACACTTGCTGAAGGAATATGTGCGTGCTTGCATTCTCGTATTCAAGTAACTAAATCCACCTTCCAAATTTAGATTTAAGGGTTATAGTTGTTGGAAGAATTGAGTTAACTACTACATTCACACAAATTTAGGCAAAAATTAGTCCCAATTTTTTCTTGGTCAACCTGTCCATTGCTAGCAGGGTTCCAAAAAAATTAGCAATACCCTTGAAGATATCGTAGTCCTAAAATTCCAAGAGATACCTAGAAGCCGAACCCAGGTAGGAGCCACAAAACCTAGGTCAACAATCAGGTCAAACCTTGGTTTCCACTTGCAAAGTGAAAGTAAGTTTTTTAAACCATTATTGAAAGCCCAAGTGCCCCCAAAGAGAACCTTAATCAAATCTTCATAAACAACAAATCTAAACTGAAATAGACTATTAGCCATAGTGGTAATGGTTACACTGCCTTTTATTTCCAAACCACATTTGCCCATCTCATAATTTGATCCACATTAGGACAAAAGTCTAGAAATCACCCACTAAGGAGAGTTTTAGGTCTACTATTGTTCCATCCATCAACTCATCCAGGATAGTCACCTTCAAGCCCTCAATCGTGCATGCAACTATTGAAGGATCATCGATCTTTGAAGCTGACATCTTCATGGACCTTCCCCCCACCAATTTTTCCACAAACAAAACTAGATCTTCATTATCAAAAAAGGAATCCCACTAGGAGGGAGGACGCTTCGCCAGGGCTCTTTCCTTTTGTTGTATAATTCTAGGGACAACATTTTTGGATGGGGGAGCACTTGGACCTCCTTCCAAACATTCTCATCAGATGCAAGAGGAGTCAAGAATAAATAAAAAAATAGAACACAAAATTACAAAACTCTTTAATGATCACAATATTAATAAGACATCCGATAAAAATAAGACATATTTGTTAATTAAAAAAAGTAAAATTAATTTTTTTTTATCTTACCTTATATAATTAAAAAAATTATGTATTTCTCCTACTTACATATAGTCTAACATTCTAACTAACTTATTACCCCTTATATGTAACCAAAGACAACAAATATTTATACTATTAGGCTCATTTAAACCCTAACATAGATGTGTACAAACAAATCCTTAATATACAAATGAAACCTAATGCATGTGATATCCTCTCATTGCTGCCGATATTGCATCACGACCAGGCGTCCAATATTTTATATTTACAAATAAAAGAAATTAGAAAAATGAAAAAAGAATTCTATTTTGTGCATTCCGTACAACCATGGCATTCGAGGAGACATTTTGTCAAACAGTTGGCGTGCTCTTCATTAGGTAGGACATGCATTACGTGATACATCTTGTTATACAGTTGTCTAGGTATACATATTATGCATTGCGTGAGACATTTTGTCATACAGTTGTCAGGATCATTGTAACCACCGTGCACCAGATTCCCTTCTTATGCTTCAACCCTCTGTTAAACACCTAAAACCTTAAATAAACAATTTCATGTCCGCGTTACGAGGTTCATCATTTGGTTTTTGTCCGGATGAGTAAATTTTGTGTTGTCCTCCTTTTCCCTTATTCAAGGAATTCTCAGTTTGTTCTTTTAACATTCATATTTTTTATTCATACCATTCATGGTACGGTTTCTAAAATCATAATTAATATAAGGATAATATGCATGCACAAATGGAAAAGACGAAAGATTAACAACGAAAATTAGGAGTATTTGATCTGGAATTTTTTTTGTAACAATTAAAAAGATCAAAATGATTAAATTTTAGGGTGAAAGCATTCCTGTATCACGTAAAAAGGAGCGAGCTAATGAGAATGTGTGCGATAATGATGCAGGATGAATTGTCCTTGTCATGCATGTTCTGCGTTAGGTGATGCCAGTCTGTGATGAAATTTGGCATGGTTCAAATAATTTGACAAAGACAACTATGAATGAATTGGGTTACAATTGCAATGGACATAACATGGATTTATCTAATTGTCATTCTCTCCTAGATGGATAGGTCGATGGATCTCCTTGTATTATTTTGGAAATGTTGGAAGTGTTCTAGTAATTGTTATAGCTAATTTAACGTTTTTCTAAAGTCTAAATTTTATATTAGATTTAACTATTTTAAAAAAATTTCGTATGCTGCTTAGTTACTTTAAAAATATATTTTTTGGCTTCTCCATATTAACAAAGCTCATTCAAGAATTTATTAAGGGTGAAAGGGTCAAAAAGTGGCTATGTGTCGCTTAATACCTACTTAAAGATGCCTCAATAATTGTGCACTCAAAATTGTCATAGTTATGAACAAATATCCCAATAGTTCTACACATGTTCCCATAATTGTGGATAAATGAGCCAATTATGAAGCAAAATAATAAAAAATGATTGGCTATTGGCACATGTGAAACTTATTAATGAGCTTTTAGTTATCATTTTATTGTGGGGTTGGGTGCACAACGAATGCACCGATATTGAAATGTGTCCGGCTTGTAGTTCTCTCTCTCTCTCTCTCTCTCTCTCTCTCTCTCCATCCATCTTTGTCTATTCTGAGCCCCAATTATCCTCCTTTTTGAGCTTTATCTCATCTCTCCCCTCTCCCTCTTCTAGATCTCTCCACCTCATCTCTCCCCCTTCTCCCTTCTCCCTTTCTCCCCCCTCTCACTATCTCTTCCCCCTACTCTCTCTCTCTCTCTCTCTCTCTCTCTCTCTCTCTCATATTTATTTATATAGATTATTTAATATAATTATATTTGTATTAGATGTTATATTTTGTATAATATATTATTCAATAAAAATTAAATAAAAGTATTAAATACTATTATATAATTGTAGATTTATATTAAATATTAAATATTTATTTTATATATGGGGTTCATTCGATGGTGTGATGGTTAAGTGGTGGTAGTGTTGTGGCCACCAAGCTTCAAACCCTCGTTGGATTGTTTTGATCATGGACTTGTCCCTTCATTATAATGTGCTTGAGGGAAAGGGTTCAAGTGAGATAGAGATAAAGAGAGATAAAGAGGTGGACAAACACAAAAAATAAAGAACTAAAAGAGGGGAGAGAGTGTTTAGGCAAGATATGAGAAAAAATAGAGGTAGAGAGATAAGGAGAAAGGGAGAGGAAGAGAGAGAGAGGGGGGAGAGATATAGAAACATACATGGAGATAGAGATAGATGGTAGACATATAGAGACATAGAGAGAGATGGTACACACACACACACAGATATATATATATATATATATATATATATAGAGAGAGAGAGAGAGAGAGAGAGAGAGAGAGAGAGAGAGAGAGAGAGAGAGAGAGAGTCAAATATATAGATAAATAGAGGGGGAGACCATACATACACATTGTACTATCCTAAATTGTAAGCACCCAATTTGTGTACAATTTAAGGATTATTTCTACCCACTTTAGCGTATTTTCTATGGTATGACCTCATATGACACTTAATGGGTACCTAAATTCGGATATGGGTCATCTATCCCTTCCAATCTTGTTAAAATTGAGATTATCCCTTATTTCTAAGTGTACTCCTCTATTTTTTCCTCCAATCCCATAATTTATTTTGTCACTTAGGTCCTATATCCCTATTTTTGGCCTTCATGACCCATCCCTGACCCTAATTGAGTTGTACTAAAAAATAATCTACCATATTCTCCCAACAACCTTGTCCAAATTTTGGCTCATTCTCCTAGGTACAGAATGCCATTGGCATTCTATCCCCAAGACAGGGCACCAATGGTGTCCCGTCCTTGAGGATTGGAGCCCAAATTTGGTCTAGGGTCCTATGTGAGGATATTAGCGAGAAATCTGATCCCATGATTAGCTTGCTTGAGTTTTAACCCTTGACATGTTGTGAGATATATAAGCACCATGTCTCTCCTCATTTTGGTAACCAAGCATCCACTATCAAGCACATCTATTATTGTCAAAGTATTCCATCCATCAAGCATTCAAGCTATCAAGTGTAAGGAATAAAATCAAGTTCAAGATCTATCAAATTATCAAGCCTAAGTATTCAAGATCTAGCTTTCTTCCAAGCATTCACGGTGTCTTCTTCCATAGATCTAGCTTCTTTCCCCCATTGGAGGCCAAGAAAAGAAGTTTTCTATCAAGGAAGAAGATCCACTTTTATCCACTTTCATTCAAATCTTCTTTGTCTCCTCAATCAAACATTGTGGCGAATGACAACATCTATTACACAAGGTTTTTTATTTCATGATTTACTTTTGGGTTTTTTGTGTTTAGTCAAAGCTATTACATCAACATATTTGATCACATTCAAAAAAGTATTTACATTGCCAAGGTGTGATATACTTCATTTTCTAGATCTAGCCTCTACTACATGACAACATGCTTTCCTTTTATTTCATTTCATTTCAAGGTTGATTCCTAAACAAGGGTTTGACTGAGGAAATCCCCTCCATCCAACCTTCTTCCTCATTTTTCTATGTCTAGGAATATGTTATAGAGTTGTTAGACGAAATTCAAAAAAGATTGGATACTATCAGAGGATCCTTGAAAAATTAAACTAAAATCATCTAGTACAGAATGCCATTGGCATCTTGTATAGGTTACTTTCCTACCTTGTACTTTGCATTTTGATCTCAAATTTTAGCCATAGGTCAAATTTGTACTTTGGTTTCCATTTCTATGTATTTTAGCTCTTTGTTTGTTTGTATCAGTCTGTTATTTCCAAATTTTCAGTAACTTTTCTAAATTATCAGATCTATATTACACCTTCTTATCATTTCCACTATCATCATTACATATTTATAGAAGCATCATTGTCCCATTTGGCACTTGAGTCTCCTCTTGAGCTTAGTGGGACATCTTCCTTCTAAATGTGTAATCGTGAAAATGAGAGATGATTTTCTTATTTGCATTGCTTCCCTTTTCCTACATCTTGGTGAACCTGAATCATAACATTTTCATTTTCATTTTGGTGTTAGATCTACTTGGTGTACTTGTTAAAATTCATTACCATTTATGGAGTTTACTAAGTTAGATTGGATTGTGATAACTTATGTTGTTACATTTCTCCTTACTTCTTTCTATCAATCATATGGCATGAATCATAATTTCTTGCATTGCATGATGTTTCTATTCCTTCATGATGTTATTGCGTATGGTATTATGAGGTTATCAAATGTTTTCCTTCCTTATAAGACATATTTCAAGGATTTTCTTAGTATTTTATGTAGCTTTATCATTCCATTTTTAACAATCTACATGAAATATGTGAAAAAATCTATAGATAACACTAATATACATCTTCCTAATCCTACTCCTATAGTGCCTAGTCATCATGATGATATACTTCCTAATTGTCCCATTCTAGTGAGACCTAGATCCTCTCATTTGCAACCCACCTTAATGGATAGTCTTAAGGAAACTAGTTTATGCAATTCTTTGGACGATCTTAAACAATCTTCCTTCTGTTAGTTCCCAAAACCACAAATTGCCAAACCCTAAAGATATGCCAAATCTTATGATAAGGTTCAACAACACATTTTGGCCAACAAACATGAATAATCAATGTGACATATTTCCTCTGCACTTCAGGCTCTATTACACCAAGGCAAGTGCACCTAATGATCTTACAATTTTTCTCTCTTCAAACAATCATTTCAATATATTTTTGGTAGAATTAATTAACTTTCTTTCTTGATTGTTCAACTTGGCATGAGAATTTAAAATAATATGTGCTTCTTTTATTTTTCTCCTTACTTTTAACTTCTAACTCCTTGTATCTCTTATTCCTTATTATCTTGTACTAATTTACTTCTGATAACCTCCTACTTGCTTGAAATGAAAATGAAAATGATAATTTATTAGGTTCCTATTTTTTGAAAGAATCCAAGACCAATCCCTTATCCTAATTGGGCAATAGAGTTACTTCTTATCAAACCTTCATGTACAACTCTGTAAGATGATATTTTATCCTTTAGAAAAACCATCAACCATCGAATCCTATCAATGCAGAATGATTAAGTACACAACACATTAACCAGTCCAATTTATTTTAATTGTTTCTTAGAAAGCCAATTAGACAAATGACATAAGGACAACAACTTCACAGATGCCTTTTGACAATTAGATCAATGTTAAGGAAAAATAATCTTTCTACACAAGTATTAAAATGGCAATTGATTTTCACAACCAATAATTATAGAGGACTAATCAAATAAGAAAGTAACTTTCATACCATAGTTTTGGACAAGAAATTTTTTTTTTTTAGTATTGATTTAAAAAAAAGGTACAATTGAATCTTTGTTTCAATCGTGGTATTCTAATTATTATTCTATATATCTCCTACTACTATTTTGGTTGCCCCTTTATAGAAAAATAGGGGAAGTGACAAGCTTCAAACCATTTACATTCATACATTTTCATAACTAAAACACCTGAACTAAACCAACAACTGAAATTAATTTGTTACAATTAAAAAAGGTAAAAACAACATAAAAAATATATGAAACATGCCACTTTATTGGGAGAATTTATTCAATTGTAATCTCTTCGTCCTCAGATGCTTTCTTTGTGTCCTTGGCTGACGACCTTGATGGCTTCAAATAAACTTTTACCCATTCCAAAATATGCACATGTGTAGGCCACTGGTAGTGTAGAACATATGACATATTGAGTAAGTGGTCCTTCCACCTCTTCCCCATGATATCATGAACCTTAAATAGAAACTTTAAAAACCTACTCTCAAGCACAACCACCCTACCTAGATACATATTTAATTTTGTCATAGTGAAATCCCTATCTTCCTTCAAGTGAGAAACAATTTTAGGGATCATGTCCTTATACTCAATCTTTCATTCTTCCATATTTTTCACTTGGCTTTCTTTGTCAACAAATTCTGGGATTGTACAATGTTTAATAGTATTAAAGGAAGATAATTTATCCTCTATCCTTCCCTCTTCCTACTCAATACAATTCATTTCTTTAACAATAGTATCAATGGATTCTTCTATTTTTTAATCTCAGCAGGAGCATATGGGTCTCTCTGTGTCACTTCACAAAGCCTAATAAGATCAAAGTGAGATGACTTACATATGCTAGAAATATATTCTAGCTATGTCTTATTCTTCTTAAATGTATCCAACATATCTATCAGAGAATGATAATTACAATAAACATCATCACATTTACTAATAACCAAATTAACTCTGAAAGATAACACCTATTCAAGTGTATTGAAAACATGTTTTGGATTTTCTTGCATTATTATTTCTTCTACAATCCCTTTAACCTTCTTTTGAGAAAAAAACATCCACTGGAATATTAGTGGGAATAAAAGGGGTATTTTTATGAGCTACTAGAGCTCCACTCTGGCTACCAACCTTTAATTTTTGAATCTCTTTGTTTTGTACAACCAACTTGAGATAAAACTCATTTACTTCCTTGTTCATATCCATTTCCCTAACCTAGGAGTGCTCAAATTTTTCTTGCATATGTTTAATTTGGTCCTTGTTAAACATTTGTCTGTGCATCAACTCTATTGTAGATACTAGTAGGTTTGTATCATCTATAGTCTATACAACTATTGTAACATCATCACCCTTAGTGATATCAACCATCTTAGGCTTGTAGCCTCCTTTAAAACTAACCCAAGTAGCTCGAGTCTCTATTTTAGGGTTATATCCAAACCCGACAATTTTTTCCTTAGTATCAAACTTTGGTGCAAAAGAAGGATCATCTTGTTTTCTCACTTGATCAAGTAAAAATATTTGTTTGAGGGAAAGACCTAGAACCAACAACATGTCACTTTTTGTACTATCTCCCTAGATTCCTCTAAAGTGCAATTCATCTCATCTAAGTTCATTTATTTAATAAGATGACCCACAACTTCCTCATGCTTTGATTCTTCAACACTCATTAATCTGGGTTTCTTTTGTTCCTTAAAATATTTCATTTTTGTCTGCATCCAAAAATGTTTGAACTCTTGCGTATGAATAAAGTTTTCATCTTCAATAAAACTTTTAGAAATGGACTCCCTTTCATCAATTATGTCAATGGGTTCTTTTTCATCAAGTAGCCGAGCATTGTACCCATGTATTTCTTCTTGAAATATAGAAGGAGAATATGACTAGCCTATTTCTTATCACCTTTCAAAGTCTTGAATGTATTTGCAGCCTCCTTTATTTCTCCCTTTCCTTCAGAATCTTCATAAGGAATGATGGGAACCACTTCATCTATCTTTTGTTTCTTAGGAGGTGGGGAATCTGTGTTTGAATCACGAATTATCAAATTTCTAGGATTTTTAGGAGGAAGCTTAACCTCTTGTGGTACACATTCAGTATATTTCCCATGTAGCCTTTCAAAATCCTTAATACACAACTCCATCCTGAATAGTTCACTAGTCTGATCATCATGGAAATTAGGTTGTCCCTTCTTCTTCCTCTCTTCTTCTAACTTCATCAGTATACTCAACTTCTTCTAGATTTGCATAACATATGATGGATTCATGCAATTCCTACCAATATCTTCTTTCACATCCATTCTATGCATTCATTCTTTTATAAAAGATCTAATATGACCTTCAGGGTCATAAGGTATTTCTATTCCACTTTCAAAGTGATAGGCCTTCTTCAAGTAATCCTGTAATTGTTCTAACATACGACAAGCCTTCTTCAAGTAATCCTATAATTAGTCTAACATACCATAACCAATAAAGAAACTTGTTAATATAACCACATGAACCATGAATGTTCCCTTCTTTCTAGGTCCATTTACTTATTTCTCAAACCACAACATCTTCCATACAAATTTTAGAAATGTAACTCTTTCAAATAAATGGATCAACAATTCATGTGGTGCCTTCCTACATCCATAAACCCTTATCAAGGTATAATCTCCTTTACATATCCAACCTACAAAATTATGTGAAAATCCTTTATAAGGATAATATTCTAATGGCCTTAAAACAACCCTTATTCTGGGTGGGACCCGTTCCACTTTCCGCCCAACAAATCTCAGTATCCATACAACAAAAATGTCATGAAAAGTCTTATAATTACAATCATTATTGTTATTTTTCCAAGTCCTAAACCATAGTTGCACTGGGAGCCTGGTTTTCCTTCCTTCCAACATAGTTAATTTTATTGAATGAGTGAACACAACACTATTCTAAAATAAAAGTACGTGGCACAATAAAGAATATTTTTTGAACTTCTTGCTAATCTTCCATTGAAGTAATTGTGTGTGCGTGATTCTTTCAATCTCAGAGACCAAATCAAACTCAATGCATAGGTTGGGGTTTCAGATCCTCATAGACATATACATTAGGTCTATAGGCATCTTCATCTTCTTGTCTTCCCCACATAACTGTCCCCAACCATAATATGTCTTCTAGAAAAAATCCATAAAATCCTTTGTTGGATATGACCCCTTATTACTTAACTTTACCAACCAATTAGTTTATCCCCTTCTCATGAATTATACATCTTGTCTAAATCCCATGCTTTCAAGAAGTCCCTCATAATCAATTGGGAATTATTCTCTGTCAAACTTGGTGAGAGATTGTCTATTTAGTCCATAACATTCCTCAATGCAAGACTTGGGAATGACTAGAAGTGGGGTACCATCAATTTTTCTCACCATTCTAGTCTCTGGCTTATGATTATTTGCCAGAGTATCAATCGAATCAACACCAATAAAAACATTAGGCACAATAATCTTTTCTAAGTCTAGATTCTATGGGTTAGATCTTGGTGCCTTTTTAAATCTATTTGCATAGAAATACCAAAATAGTGATCTACATGTATGCGGTAAATTTGTATCCCAACATTTCGACCACTCATCTATAAACCAGCCCTTTGTTCCAGAATATACAGACCTTGGTAGAAAATTTAATAAAGCTTGTTGTGTAGGGACCTTAGACCATTCCTTCTTCACTACTTCTTCCTTTTTCTTCCTAGGCATTATGAATTTTAAACAAACTATAGCAGAGAAGTAAAGCTTCAACTTACTATTTGTTCACAATATAAAATACTCTATAAGTCCCAAGCTCACCGCTACTCTGTATTTCTCCTTCACACCAATTACTCTGTAATTCTCCCAGCTCTTCGTCACACCAACTTTAATTTTTCCTTTTCAATTTTTCATTCAAAAACAAGCTTTGCACTTATAGAAATTTAAATCTGAAAAGCATCATTTAGTTTAAGCCTATGCCATTTAATTTTCTACAATACTTCAAATGTGTGTAATGTTTATTTGTAAAGATGGTTGTTACTTCCATTAAATGCAGTCGATGCCATCTCATAAACGTATTTTAATGAGATAAATACCCTTTCTCCATATCGAAAACCTCCTTATATATTCTTTGTGAAATAGTGATAAGTTTTCTACTTTTGCGCAACCCCCTTTTCTCCCTTGCAAAATAGGGAAGGGTTTTCTATATCGCAATCGTCACTTTTTTCCTTTTGCAAAATGGTGATACGTTTCATAGTTTCGCAATCTTCTATTTGGTATCCTGCAAAATAGCGCTGATTTTGCTATTTTGCATTGAAGACTTTGTGCTTCCGCAATATAGCTATGGTTTTTTAGTTTCACAACCCTTCATTTTGTACCTTTGTAAAATAGTGAAATACAATAAATTTGATGGCCATTTGACAGGCTTATAAGAAATACATTGTTTTGTGTCCTTTTTAAAAATTTCAATAACCAAACATGACAATCTTTTAAAGTGATATGAATAAAAATGATCCATAATATTTACTCATCAAACACATAGAACTATATGACACTTTTGTAGATGCTTTTTGTGATTGACCTCTATTAGAAAACTTATGTAGCTTCAACCTTTGAGGTACCCCGTAGAATACAATAACTTGGTGATAACTTGTAGCAGATGGCTAAAATAAATCAAGATTTTGAATGTCCCTACAATGGATCTTTCTAGGGATGAGGTATTCTTTGTATACCTGTAAGAATTCATAAGCATCTTTGGAAGAACTAGACCCAACATTAAAAGGAAGAAAACATAACATATAAAAAAAGAAAAAAAATATGAATCTAACCTATTGTACACGGAAAAGAACATTTTTCTCTTAAATGAAAAGTGTTTCAAGAATTGGCCATGCACTGATAATTCTTGAATTTCACTCGAGGCATTCCGTAGATGGTATGAATTTTCACCACCTTTCCTTGCAATTATGTTTGGTCCAATCCATAAAGCCTCAAAATTTCCATGCTTTCCCTTTTCTTGATTTTTGGCATTCCACATGAGAACCCATTCTCCCTCTTCAAACTTTCAATCTTGAGACTTCTTATCATGAATAACCTTCACTTGCTATCAAGAATTTTATGGTTTTATTCCCAATCTTTCCTCATCTAATTTAATTCTACCAGCTACACGTATCTATATCCCAAAGGATCTATCAAGTCTATTTCTTCATCAATCACAAATATATGTAGTGATAATAAATCTACCAAAGGTATTCTTTCTTTTTTCAATAGACTAATTCAAATGGTGATCTATCGGTGGAACTCTTGATAGTGATTCTATCTTCCCAAAATGCCATATTCAATTTGGAATCCCAGGACCTTTTATTGTTATTGAACATTCTTTTGATAATCTTTAATATGTTCTTATTACTATATTTTTCCTGACCATTTCCTGATGGATGATATGGTGAAGAATATGAAACTTCACTACCATAATCCTCACAAGATTCCGAGAGCTCTTTAGATCTGAAACACATTCCATTATCGGCTATAATCTTGCAAGGAACTCCAAACCTAATTAGTATATTTTCCATTAAAAATCTTATCACCACCTTACTAGTTGCCTATCTTGCAGGTACTGCTTCAACCCATTTGGTAAAATAGTCAGTGACCACCAATATCCATTTGTGACCACTAGTGGATTTCTTAGATATCTCACTGATAAAATCAATCCTCCATTATTGAAATGATTCCTCAACTTGCAAAGGTATCAATGACAAAGCTCCCTAGTATTTTAATTTACCCAAGAGATTTTGATAGTTTTGAAATTTTCTTACATACTCATGACAATCATTGAATATATAGGGCTAGTATACCCTACTTTAATAATTTTACAAGTTGTAGTTTTGGTAGAAAAATTTCCACCACAAACTCCATCATGTAATTCTTTCAACATAACTTTTGATTGATATTGGTCTAGACAAAATAAAAGAACTTCGTCATAATTTATCTAGGACAAATCCCCTTGAATCAAAATGTACCTGGCTTCCTTGAGTTTGAAATTTCTTTTCTGGCTTTCACTTAGCCCTTTAGGGAACCTTACATGTTTCAAATAGTATACTATATCTTTGTACCATGGAACCCTTTCAATACTCATAAACAATTTTCAATGTTAACATGATAGACCTTAGATCCTTCTAAGTTTGACTCAACCATTAATTTTTCCAATCCCTACCCTCTTACAAGCTTTGTAATCTAAATATCAATGTTAAATTATTGTACCTAATTTATCCATCTACAATTCCTACTAGTAACTTCAGACTGTCTAACAAAATCTTTTACTGCTACACTAGGGACATATGCCACAACTAGTTCTCCCACAAGGTAGGGTCTAAAAGACTTGACCGTTTTCACTAGGGAATAGGCTTGTTTCTAATTTATGTCATACTTGAACTTAACCTCTTGTAGGGATTTACTGAAAAAATCTATAGGTCACTCATGACCCTCTTCATTTTTATGTAACATAACAATAGCTATGATGTGGAAATATGCAAAAGAAAAAAATTGGAATGGTTTTGAAAAATCAGGTGATTTTAAAACATGGGCCTCCTTGATTTCTCTTTTGATATTAACAAATGCATCATGAGATTTAGTATTCCAATCTAACTTGGCCCCCTTTTTCAGCATCCTCAAAATGGGTTTAACAATCTCAACAAAATTACATATATATCTTCTTACAAAATCTATTTGTCTTATAAAAGATTGAATACCTTTCATCGTCTTAGGGTTGGGGATTTTATCAATAGAAGCCACACACTCTGGATCAATATTTACTCCTTTGGAAACAATGTGCCCTTACAATTTACCTTTAGTAACACCAAATGACATTTCTTAGGATTTAGGGAAATACCATATTCAAGTGATTTCAAGAATATTTTTTCCAAATGATTGAAATGGCCCTCTGATTTATTTGAGTATGCAGTAAGATCATCTTGATAAACTACCATAATTACATTAATTAATTCCTTGAACACTACATCCATGACCCTCTAAAAAGTAGCTCAAACATTTTTTGGTCCAAAATTCAATCTCACATAAACATATGTCCCCAAGGGGTAGTGAATACAGTTTTATATTGTTTTGAATCTTGTACCTTGACTTGGTTATACCCAAAAATAAATCCATCATTGATAATAACTCATTTCTTGTCACTTTCTACAACAAATATTCCATGTTAGGCAATACATAGTAATCCTTTAATGATGAAATATTTAGGTTTCTAAAACCCACACACAATCTAATATCTCCATTCTTCTTTCTAACATGCACTAAATTAGAAACCCAAGTAGTGTGTCTAATTGGTTTAATGATTCCTCCATCTTTGAGCTTCATGAACTCCTCTTGTATTTTAGGGGCTAGGGTAGGATTAATAGGTCTTTGCCTCTGACTAAATGGTTTTGTGTTAGGTTTGAGAGGTATTTCATGTTGAAATAAATCCACTTAGTAAGCCTTCAATTCATTATATGACCATACGAAAATATGTATGTATTTCCTTAATAGTGTTATCAAGTTTTCCCTTACTTTTGGTGTAAGCATTTTGCCAATGTATACTTCTCTAGGTGCATTTTCAGTACCAAGATTTATTTTCTCAATGTCATTTTCCTTAATAGGTTCAGACTTCTTTTCTTATTTATCATCTTTATCAAACACTCTTTCCAAAGATATTAATCCTCTGGGACAAATCCCCTTGGAGGCCTTTTTAGAGGGCTTTGTGAGACTTAGAGGTTGTTCACCCACTCTCTAATTTTAGAGACACTTAGGGTTTTGGGATTGGAGAAAGAAGACAAAGAAAAGGAAAAGGGATCCTCTCAAACCTCATTTTTCATTTGCATACGAGCAAGGTTGGTGCTCTTTCCATGAAGGAGATATTTCTTTACAAGCTTAGAATAGTTGTTGATTTTGTAAAATGTATATGTAGAATTGTATGTGTAGAAATGTTCGTATTTCTTGTCAAGTAGATTGTTGTAGATGTGGTATATGAGTGAAGAATGGAGATTTTTGCATTTTGTTTCTTGTTGATTTTGTTTTGAATGGTATGTTGTTCATGGGTGTACAAGGCATCACTCACCCCTGGGAGGGAAGTAGTGGCCTTGGGTGAAGGGGTTAGTTGGGATTTCCATTGAAGTTGAGAGACTCTTCTCTTGGAGAATAGAGGACTTTCATGGAAGTATGGGCTCCATGAAGCCATATATGTATTTTGCATTTGGGAAAATAAGGAGTGAAATTTGTGGGAAAGAAGATGTGTTAATGTAGCCATGAAAGGATTGAATATCTTATATTTGTTGTTATTTTTATATGGCAATCTCTTCTTTGAAAAGTCCACCTTCACCCTCTCCTATGAGTCCATAGGTGACTCTTTGTGAAGCCAAGTTTTGTAGGAGTTTTGTGTTTTTTTGCAGTGTAAACCCATTTGTGAGTTTGTGTGTGTATGTATCCCATTTAGCCTTGGTTCTCCAAGCTTGGGGATGATCTCTTAGAGACCTAGGATGGGAGGTGAGCACTCCATGGTTATTCTCCTCTTTGTTGCAGGTATGGGAGAACAAACATATGTTGGGAAGCTTAAATATTTCCTCATATTTGGGTTTCTTGTAGTCACTTGTATTGGAATGACATTCCAACTCCCCTACTATTGCAAGTTGTAAAATTTGATGTATAATGTGCTATTGAGATAAATGTTTTTTGTTCATTATTGAAAGGAATTATTGTAAAAGGAAGTGTATTTGCTCAAAGGAGATGTGAAGAAGTTCATTTTGAAATCAATGAAAAACTATGTTTACATCATTTTCTTGTTATTTAATTGTATTGGTTCTCCAAGGAATGGTTATGGTAGTATCCTCTTTCAAGAAAAAAATTGATTTTATATGTGTAAACATATTTCATGTTTGTAAATAATAGGAAGATAAAATGTTGAGATAACTTAGTTTGATTTATTCTTGTTAAGAAAATTTTGATTTAAAAGTTTCAATAAGGTTATTATAGACATTAGAGGAATTTATACTATGTTAGTTGTGCAAATAAATCAATAAATTAAATCCTCATTATCACCAAACAAACAAACAAAAAACACAAGTGTAAAATTGAAAACAAAAACAAAATGGAGACCTAGAAAATGTATGGGGAAAAAATAAATTCCCCATACACTTCCAAAAAACAAACAGTCATTATTGTATTTTAAATCTCCCCCACTTGTGTTGTTTATATATATATATATATATATATATATATATATATATATATATATCTATATATATATGTATGTATGTATGTATGTATGTATGTATGTATGTATGTATAATACAAGAAAATAAAAATACTTGTTGCAAACAAGTATGCAAGCAAAATGGGTGGGACCCAACTGGGTCGCTATCCAAGGAGCCATTGAAGGCCCCTTTAAAAGATATATATATATATATATATGTGTGTGTGTGTGTGTGTGTGTGTGTGTGTGTGTGTGTGTGTGTGTGTGTATGTATGTATGTATGTATGTATGTGTATGTATGTATATGTACATACATACATACATACATACATACATACATACATACATACATACATACATACATACATACATACATACATACATACATACATACATACATACATACATATATATATATATATATATATATATATATATATATATATATATATATATATATATATATATATATATATATATATATATATATACAAGAAAATAAAAATACTTGTTGCAAACAAGTATGCAAGCAAAATGGATGGGACACATCATAGAGCATATGTATATGTATATGTATTGAAGAATTCTAGAACAGATCTGAACCTTCATCCTCCTCCTCATAAAAAACCCATGAATCATTGTCCAATTCATATACCAATAGCTTGACTTGTCTATCACCCAAAGGTTTTCAAAATATAGGGTGACATACATGAAGAAACAATTGAAGATGATTTTACAACCATCATTTAATCCTTCTGAATCACTTTAGGCATGGGGTAAAAATTAATTTTCCTTTTTACCTACTGAGCTCTTTGAATGCCTCTATCCTCCACTAGCAAAGGGATCCAGAGGGTGATCATGATTTCCATGAAGGGCTTATGGTCCTCATTTATGAGGTTTTGAAATCAAAGAAGGTGGAAAGACACCGACTTAACAGAAAAGCCCTTGAGGATTATGAAACTGATGGGAAAGAGTCCGAGGAACCTTTTATGGAGGATACAGAAGAAGATGAGGGTGACTATGAGGAGCACTACAATTCTAGCCCAAAGAGAAATAAAAAGAAAAGGAAGGTGGAGGATTCGATCACAGAAATGGATTTAGAGGAAGAGGAGAGCAGGGAGGAAAGTTCTATGAAGTAGGGAAAACATAGAATGGATCCCATTGGTAAACGCACCAGAGCCAAAAAAGAGAAGAAGAAAGTGGCGAAAAGGGTTTTTATATCATTTGATGAGGGCTCTTTCTCTCAGGAAAAGATTAATCAGGAAGACCATGTGGATACTGACCCTGCTATGCAAGAGAGTGTGGGAATTGGAAAAAATGTGTGGGTCGAGGATAATATCCTGCATGAGGTCGCATAGGTTGTGAATAATATTGAGAAAGATGGGCATGAGAAGGATAAGGTCAACATGGGGAAGGAGAACGTGGAGAGCTCTAAGGAGAACACAAAGGGAGGGAATAAGGGTTTTGAGAAGATGGAGGGAGGGAACAAGGATTTTGAGAATTTGGGTTGTCTGGCTTTTTTGACTACCCTCAGCAATATGAAAACTAACATTACTAAGATGAAGTCTCATATTCACTAGCTTCAAAAAGAGACGGAGGTCCTTAAAAGGATGCACCCGGGGGAGAAAACTATGGGCCAGACAATTGATGAGCTCACTGACAATGTCGCAAGGGCTGAGGGTCTAACTATCTTCAATGACATAATTATTACCATGGAGAAAAAAATTGAAAACAGTAATGGAATGACCAGGAAAATTGAGATTATGGAAGAAAGAATTGACAAGCTGGAGAAAAAAATTGGGAATATAGTATAGCAGAGCTATGCTATCCTTAAGGCGTCAAATGAGCATGTGAAGATCTTGGTGGACAAGCTTGACAATGGGAAAGGGAACCAAGAGGTCACTAAGGCTAAAGATGATCAAGGTCCTAGCAGGCGTACTAGATCCAGGTTTAGGAAGATGGAGGATGACAAGAATAACAACATTGAAGATCTAAAATATCTACAACAAACATGTAGATTCTTGCTGATCAAGTAGCCAAAATGATGAAATGTGTTTAGACAGTAGCTTGCTGTCTTGCTGTCCTTTGTCTTTTGTCTATTATTTTTTATTAAGGACTTATTTGTGTGGTTTTTTTTGGTGCTGTTGCACTTGTCCTTTTGGAGCTTAAATGCCTATTTTGATATCCTATTGTAAAAGGTTTTGGGTTCTTTCAAAACCTATTTTTACGTAATCAAAACAATTGAAGATGATTTATCTTCCTATATACACATATGAAGAACCCCCTAAAGTAAAAATTCTAGTTCACAAATATGGACAAGGGTATACCATTGTCTAGAAGAAAGGATATGATGGATGCACTAGCCTTGGTAAAAAAAAATCAAGAAATTATAAAACCAATAGAAAAAACTCAAAATGTAATATTTTGTGGCTTGGATTAGCAACCACCAGAAGAAAATACTTTAACTATCATGTTACTTACTGACAACAATGCTTGTGTTTATGATGAAGTTGAGACATTTGAAGATTTCCATTCTGATTCATACTCTAATGACTATAATTGGGATACCCCACAAAATACCAAAACCCTACACCTTAACACTATCATTTCCTAAAAAAATGGAGTGGGAGCTGGAGGGAGGAGGAGGAGGAGAAAGAGCGGGAGAAAATAATTTGAATTCTAGGCAAGACAGGAAGCTGGATTCTCCTGGAAAAGATGCAGAATCTGTGCCTGAACCTGGAAATGCTATAGAATCGGTATTGCTGAAAGGCCTTTGTCAAATGAGGGGGCTAGTGCCGGTGGGTCAAGCCTGGCCCAGCCTAGCAAGGACAGTAGTCATGTCTTGGGACCAGAGGTGGAAAAGGATGAAACTTTTGAGAAAGTTGAAGGGACAACAAAACAACAAGAAGATTCTTCACAAGGCGGGATCTCGAACCGAGGTAAGCAGAAATGGTCAGGCCTTTTCGGGGTCAAACCAACTAGAAAATCTTCTTTCCCTAAGGTTGATATTGTTTCAGATCCATTAAAGGGAGGGATAGGTATTAACATTCTTGACCAAATCATGGACCATATTGTTTCCATTATGGCCTCAACTCTGATAGGAAAGTTTATGGGCCCTAGACCGAATATAGATCTGGTGAGAGATTTCACTCTCCACAAATGGAAACTAAAAGGACAAGTGGATGTTGCGGCTATGCTTAAAGGATTTTTTTCCTTTATATTCTCCAATGGAGAAGAATTTTCTAAAGTGTTGTGTGATGGCCCTTGGATGATGGGGAAATCCTCATTATCTTTTCATAAATGGTCAACGAATATGGATTATAATGAAAGTTTCTTTATTTCTACACCTGTCTGGGTACGTCTACCTGGCTTACCCTTGGAATATTGGCATGAGGATATATTTGTTGCTTTAGCCAGTTCCTTTGGTGAACTGCTAACAATAGATTTGATGACAGTAGCTCGAACTATACAAGTGTTTGCTAGGATTTGTGTTAATATCTAGGAAGACAGAGAACTTCCCCAAATTATAACACTTAACTCAAAAGTTGGCAAGTGGAGACAAGAAATAGAATATGAGTCAATTCCTTTTGCTTGTTTCACTTGTAAGAAGTCTTGCCACTGGGATAAGAATTTCCCCCTCAAGACTCCTATAGATAAGAAAGACCAGGAGACAAAGAAAGCAAAGAAATGGGAGTGGAGGAAAAAAAAAGAGGAGTCCCACACACCTCGTGAAGACTAGAACCCCTGTTCTAACTCTGAGGAGAAGTAGATTTCCCCTCAACCAGAGTAACAGGAGAACAAAAGGAGGTAGCACCCCAAAAAGAGAAGAATAAAACTCAGGAAATTGCTTGTTTGAATAATTCTTCTAAGGAGACCCTTGATCTTTCAGCTAGATTAGATCCTAAGCTAATTTCCAGGGTGGAAGATAGTCTGGATTCTACCGAGGGGAGTGATTCCCAGTTAGGACAAAAGGGGATTGATGATGACATGAAATATTTTTCCCAAGTTGATCAAATCAGTAGCGAAGCCTTGAATTCTATTCTCTTAGATTCTGAATCAAGGTAGGATTAACTTAAAGGACAAAATGATGATTCTAAATTTGCAGAAGTAGAGCAAAAAAAAAACCCCTTGATACAAGTTAATAAAAAATCACCATGTGGGAAAGGATTTGGTCCCTAGTCTAAAAAGGAACATTATAAAGACCAAACTCCTGTATTAGGAAAAAATAGTTCAAGGGCTTCACTTGGATGTTTGGCTTCAAAATCAAGAAAAAAGGGTGGACAAATCAAACAAGGAGGTGTCCAGAAAAGAGGTCAACAACAAAAGGCGGATACGGGCACTCCAAAAAGAGAAAGAGGAAGAGCATCTGAAAAAGAACAGAGGGAGTTGGAAGCAAAATAGAACATAGCGGATGGAAGACAACTCACCATCGACCAGGTATGTTCCCCAATCCTTAAATGAAGATCCTATCTTGGAACATTAGAGGTCTTAATGGTCCTCACAAGAAAGATGTAGTTAGGAACTTAGTTAGAGATTCTAATCCGGACATTCTTCTGATTCAAGAAACTAAAATGGTTAAAGATAAGATAGCTAAAATTAATCTTCTTAAGCATGGAGGTAATTTTCATAGTGACTCAGAGGGAGCTTCTGGTGGTCTAGCTATTTACTAAAATTCCAAGTGCTTTACCTGCAACCTACTGAGAGAGGATAAGAATTTCCTGGCAGTCAAGGTAAGTAGCATTAAGAATAACTTCTTGTGGACTCTAATCAACGTGTATGTGCCAAATACCAAATCAGGAAGAATCAAACTTTGGAAAAGGATTCATGATTTTAGGATAAATTACCTTGATGAGAATTGGATGTTGATGGGAGATTTCAACACTCCCCTGAAAGAAGTGGAAAAAAGAGGAGGGAATATTACACAAGTGGATAGCAGGGTTGATCTGATGGAATTCATAAGTAATGAAGGCTTGTTGGATGTTGATCTTGAAGGTATTGATTACACTTGGAGTAATTGGAGAGTGGGAGCCGATCTTATTCAGGTTAAACTTGATATGGTCCTTCTTTCTCATGAGTGGTATGCTAAGTTTTCTTTCACTCTCTCATCTCTCAACCATATTGGCTCGGATCACTACCCGATTTCCTTTCTTGCAAACCCCTTCAGCGATAAAGGAAATGCCCCTTTCAGATTTGAAAAAATGTGTCTGACTCACCCAGACATTGAAAATAGACTAAGGGATTGGTGGAAAATTAAAGTGGAAGGAAAAGCAATGTATCAAGTGCAAAAAAGATGGCAAATGTTAAAGCTAAAGTAAGATAGTGGAACAAGGATATCTTTGGTGACATTTTCCAAACCAAGAACAAGTTTCAAATAGATTTAAAAGAAATTCAAGATAAGATTCAAAGCACTGGATTGAATGAGGAAATGAGAAAAGAGGAAAACCAAATCCTAGAAGACTATCATAACATCATTACGAAAGAAGAGACCTATTGGAGATAGAGATCTAGGTCCCTTTGGCTAAAAGCGGGAGACAAAAACACAATATTTTTTCATCTTACAACATTGAAGCATAAAGCTATGAACATAATCAATTCTCTTGTTACAACCAGGGGAACTCTAACTAGAGAGGAGGATATTAGGGAAGAAATGATGGGCTACTTTGCTTCTCTCCTTTCTAAAGAGAAAGATCTTAACCAAGAGAATCAAAACACCTTGCTGAGATCCATTCCCTCATTGCTGGTTTCTGAGGATAATGATTACCTCAAATCTCTTCCTAAGGATGAAGAAATTAAAAAGGTTGTCTTCTCTTTTGAAGGAGAAAAATCTCCTGGTCGGGATGGGTTCCAAATGTTCTTTTTTTAGTCATTGTGGAGTATCATTGGGAAAGATGTGTGCAGTGATATGAAAGAGTTCTTTGGATCTAAATCCATCCTTAAAGAACTAAATTCTACTTTTATAGCCCTTATACTGAAAAGACCGGGAGCTAATGCTAGTGACTGTTTTAGGCCTATCAGTCTTTGTAACTCCTTGTAAAAGATCATGTCTAAGGTCCTCACTTTCAGGCTCTTAAAGCTGCTCCCCCACCTTATATCTCCTCAACAGAATGGCTTTGTCCTGGGGAGACAAATTCTAGATTCCATTATGGTGGTGCATGAGAATATCCATTCTTTGGAGAAATATGGGAAACAAGGCTTCTTGATGAAGTTGGATCTGTCCAAAGCCTATGATAGAGTGGACTGGGAGCTACTTTCTAAAATTCTTTAGGCTTTTGTCTTTGATCAGGGAGTGGTTAAACTTATAATGCAACTGGTTACTATAGTTTCCTCTTATGTGATTGTGAATGAGGGCTCCTCTCCCTTTTTCAGACCGTCTAGGGGCTTAAGACAAGGAGACCCCATTTCTCCTATCCTCTTTACCATTATGGTTGAAAGTCTTGGGAGATTCATTAACAACTTGGTTATTCAGGGCCATATTTCTGGCCTTCAACCTTCCTCTGCTGGGCTTAAGTGTTCTCACGAACAATTTGTTGATGATACGATTCTTATGGGTGAATCTTTTGTTAAAGAGGTGAGGTATTTGATAAAGGCCCTCAATGTTTACTCAAATGCTACAGGTCAACTTATAAACTGGGAGAAAAGTTTCTTGTATTTCTTTAACACTCCAGAAGATAGAATAAATAAAATCTCTTCCATTCTTGGTTGCAAGATAGGGAAGCTTCCTACTCCTTGTTTAGGCTTGCCGCTATGCTTAAAACTTGAAGCCAATTTATGGAATGAAATACTAGACAAATTTCATAACAAGATGGCTGGATGGAAAGGGGCGATTCTTAGCCAAGCTGGAAAAGTTCAACTGCTGAAGGCTACTCTTCAAAATCTCCCATTCTATGCACTAAGCCTATTCAAAATTCCTTTGAAGTATGTTGACCTTATTGAAAAAATTCAAAAAAGGTTCCTTTGTTCTGGAGTTGAAGACAAAAAGAGGCTCAACATGGTGGCCTGGGAGAAGGTATGTAAACCTAAGAAGCTGGGGGGCTGGGTATTAGAAATATAACCAATACTAATAAAGCTTTATTAGCCAAACAATGCTGGAGGATCTTTGAAGATGAAAAAGAATGGAATTCAATTATAAAAATTAAATATCATCTCACTTATCTTAAAGGTATCATACAGAATCAAAATGATACTCAGGGCTCATTTGTTTGGAAAAATATTAGCAAGGGTAAGATTTTGATCAGTAAAGGAGCTAGATGGAAGCTGGGAAATGGCAAGAAGATTCAATTCTGGAATGATAAATGGATATCAGAAAAACCTCTTATAGAGAATGAGGAGTGGCATAATGTGATCCAGAATTGTAAAGAGACCATAAGAGAAAAGGTGAGTGAATACTGGGTTAATGAAGAATGGATAGATCTAGGATTGAGGGATATCAGATTCAAAGAGGTGAATAAACAACTTAACAACTGGTTTATCAGAGAAAATGTGCCCGATGAACTGATATGGGGCCCTACTAACATTGGCAAGTTCTTGGTTGCCTCGGCCTCGACTCTTCATATCCCTCTTGATGATCAACCTTTTTGTTCTCAGGTATGGATTAAAGATCTTATCCCTAAAATTAACATGTTCTTTTGGTTGCTTGTTCAGCAAAAAATCCTCACTTTGGATAACCTCATTAGAAGAGGGTTCCAAATGCCGAATAGATGGATCTTGTGTTGTAAAGAGGTTGAAATCTGTAATCATTTAATGATCCATTGCTCCTTCGCTAGTGAGGTCTGGGACTCAATCCTAATGTCTTTGAACCTGAATTGGGTTAAACCTCATAACCTCCAGGACTTTGTTCAGCAATGGAAGTGCCCTTTTTATGATAAAAATACTAAGGACCTTTGGAAACTTGTTCTCCCTCACTTCACTTGGTAGATATAGAAGGAGAGGTAAAACAAAATTTTTAGAGATAAAATTGTGCCTTCCCATATGGTTGCTAACTCTGTGTGTAGAAGTCTTATGGAGAATTATAGAAGTACTGGCAAGAAGGAAACTAACTCTTGGAATCCTTATTCTAAGAAGGACTGTACCATTTCCTAGAAGAACTTGAAGAGCAGAACAAATCCAAATCCTAGAGACAACATTATGTGGACTGCTCCTCCAAGATGGTCAAAAGGGAACTTTGATGGTTTTGCTAGAGGAAACCCTGGAATGGCTGGAGGGGGAGGCCACATAAGAGACTGTGCTGGTAATTTCCTAGAAGCTATAGTGGTTCCACTGGGGATTCAAGCTAACCATGTGGTGAAAGTTGAGGCGGTGCTCTATGTGGTGAATTTGGCTAAATAAATGGGGTGTTTGAAGTTATGGTTGGAAGGTGACCCCCTCAACATAATAAACTATATCAAAGGGAAAATGGTGAGCTCTTGGACTATTGCTCATATTATAGACATCATCAAGATGATAATCCACTCTTTTGAGGAAAGTTACATCACCCATATTTACCGTGAAGGTAATAAGCCGGTAGATAGGCTGGCAAATGAAGGGACCTAGAGTGACATCACTAAAATGTGGAGAAGGGAAGCAAATCTTAACTCTGAGATTTTAAGACTTATTAATTATGATAAGATTAATCACAAGGAAGGAAAAACTACTTAAATTAATGATGACAAGGATGAAACAATTTTTGAGGAGAGCTGCGTGTAAGGCGAAGTGTGGGATCATAATTTCTATTTTAATGAAACACGAGTTCTGGGTTATATCTAGTGATCTGAACAGTAAAAGAAATAAAAGCTATGAGAAGTGGATAATTGGTAACAATTCGAGCCAGAACATAAACAAAAAGAAAAAAATGGGAGGAGGTATGAGGCGAGAGGAGCTAATGTAGGAGCATCTTGAGTCCTTGGCAATCCTGTGTCACCAAAAATATTTTGAGTTTGTCTGTGTTGCTCGGTTCCTACTTTGATTGAGTTTTCTCGGTAGTTGGTCAATTTCCTTTGGTTACCAAGTTTGGTTAGTTATCTCCTGGGTGGTCGGTTGTTTAACTAGCGCTCATCGATGCTTGTCTATTTCTCAGTCATCCTTGCTTACTGAGTAGTTTATTTTGAGTTTCTATTGAGGCCGACTTGTGCATTGATTATAGGTTGCAAATTTAATGCTGGTATCCATCATTAGGGAGTGTGTGGTCCTAGATCTGACCATTCCTTCTATTGATTGTGGATTTGAAGGCCGAATCAGTTCGGTAGTGTCTTGTATAAGTATATTTGTTTGGTTAGAGTTTAGGGGGAGTTTTTTTGGAAGAAGTAAGAAGATAGTAGAATTAAGATTATTGGTAGATCCTCGCATATTTGAGGACTTCTATAATTCATTGTAATATCTGGCTATAACTGGGAAGGCCTTACAACCTGGCATGTATGAATCAATATGAAGATAATTGTGATTGATCCTACTTTCTCTCTCTCACTGTGTTGTTGTTGTTGCTTTTGCGTGATGTTGAGCAAGGTGGATTAGGTAGGGTGTGCCAATGTTTTGGACCCTGTCCCCCCTTCCCTTGCGTCAGGTGGTATTAGAGCAAGGTGAGATCTGGATCTTGGTCTACACTAGGTTTGTAGGTTCCTTCTTGTGAAGCCCTAGTTGAATTATTGTGGGGTGGCAGATTGCGATCTGACTTACAATTGTAGAGGGTTTTCAAGATGGTTCATGGGAGGTGAGAAGCGGATCTAGGATTGGCAGGCATGTTGAGACAACTTGTTGCTAGATTAGAAGCTGTTGAAACAATCCAAAGAAGAGGCAGACATCTTGAAGATGTTAGTGATGATGAAATTGAAGTGGAAAAAGGAGAAGCAGAACCTGCACCTGTGATGGATCAGGGTAAGGAAAGATTCTTGAAGGATTTGACAAGTTTGAAGTTGACACCACATTTCAATTCTCCTGAATATAGTGGGAAATTGGATTATGATGAATTGATAGACTGGATCACTGAAATGGAAAAGTATTTTGAGTATGAAAATGCATTTGAGGAAAAGAAGGTGAAAATTGTAGGCACAAAGTTGAAAGGTCATGCATCCTTGTGGTGGGAGCATCTGCAATTGGATCGGAAAAAGAAAGGCAAAGACAAAATCAAGGTATAGAATAAAATGGTGAATAAATTTAAAGGAAAGTTCTTACCTTGTGATTATTAGATTAACCTAGTTAGGTGAATGCAAAGTCCAAGGCAAAAAGATAGCTCGGTAAAGGATTATACTGAGGAATTCTATAGATTAGATGTAAGATCTGGACATGATGAGGATGATGTGGAAAGAATTTCTAGATACCTGAATGGTTTGAGAGTTTCCATCCAAGAGGAAATTAGTTTGGTCAAATTGGAGAACATTGAAGAAGCTTATCGATTTGCATTGAAAGCTAAGGAGAAATTGAACAAGAGACATGAGCAGAGAAAAAGAGGTTGAGGTGGTAGATTCCTTAGAGGAAGAGGTAGATCTTGTGAAAATAGTAGATCTGAACCAAAAAGGACAAATCTGGATAAAGGAAAGATCGAGTGGAAAGGTGAAAGTTCATCTAGAGGCAGAGGTAGTAACTACCGAGGTGGTTATAGCAGAGGTAATTTATGAGGAACTTGTTACAATTGTGGAGAAGAAGGACATAGATATTTTGAATGTACACATGCAAGTAAGAAGGCTGGTAGCATTAGAAATGCTTTGGTACAAGAAGAGTCACCGAATGAACCTGAGAAGGAAAATAACTTGATGGTAAGAAGAGAACTATGGAATGAAAGAAAAAAGGAAGACCTAGTAAGGAAAAGTTTGTTCAAGACCAGATGTAGGGTTTCTGACAAAGTGTGGAAGGTAATCATTGACAGTGGTAGCTCAAAGAATCTGGCATCTGAAGAGATGGTCACAAAGTTGCAGTTGGAAAGGTTGTAACATCTAAAGTCCTATCAAATTTTATGGATCAAAGATGAGCATACACTCTTGGTAAGTGAACAATGTTATGTGAATTTGAAAATTGGAAAATACTATGATAAGGTGTTGTGTGATATCATGCCTATGGATTGTTGTCATATTTTGTTGGGTATGCCTTGGCAATATGATAGACATGCTATATATGATGGGAGATTACATAAATATACTATTGTGGTTGATGGAAGAAAACAAATCTTGTTACCTTTGATGGAAGAACCTGTTAGTAATGTTTGCACATCTATGAAAGTTTGTTTGATGGAAGGAAGAAATTTTGTTAAGGATTTGAACAAGAATGATGAATGTTTTGCTGTGATTCCTAACAAATTGAGCAAGAAAACAAAGGATAGTGTCCATGAGGAGATTGATAAGTTACTCACTGAGTACAGTGAAATCATTTTTGATAATTTACTTGATGGTTTTCCACCAAAGAGAAGTATTGATCATTGCATGGATCTAATCCTTGGAGCTAGTTTACCGAACAAGGCACCTCATCGGTTGACACCTACTAAGAATCAAGAATTGAACTGACAGATTCAAGAGTATCTGGATAAAGGTTTGATCAAAGAAAGTTTGAGTCCTTGTGTAGTACTTGCAGTATTGGCACCTAAGAAGAATGGAGAATGGTGAATGTGTACTGATTCCAGAGAAATCAATAAGATAACAATGAAGTATAGGTTTCCTATACCAAGAATGGAGGATATAATGGACAGTTTGACTGGAGCAAAGTATTTTACAAAGATTGATTTGAAAAGTGGGTATCATCATATCAAAATTAGAGAAGGTGAATAATGGAAGACTGCTTTCAAGACAAAAGAAGGTTTGTATGAGTGGTTGGTTATGCCTTTTGGTTTAACTAATGCATCAAGTAATTTCATGAGGTTGATGAATGAAGTTATGAATAAATTCTTGGGTAAGTTTGTGATTGTATATCTTGACGATATTCTAATATTTAGTAAGACCAGAGAAGAACATCTATTACATGCTAGACAAGTTTTGTACAGATTGAAAGAAGAAAAGTTGTTGATAAATCTGAAAAAGTGTTCATTCATGAAAGAGGAGATTGTGATTTGGGATTTGTAATTTCAACTGATGGTTTGAAGATGGATCTTGAAAAGGTTGAAGCTATTTTGAATTGGCCTACACTTGTGAATGCTAGGAGGTAAGATCATTTCATGGTTTGGCAAGTTTTTACCAAAATTTCATAAGGAATTTCAATTCAATTTGTAATGCTATGACTGAGACTATGAGAGGAAATAAAAGAGAATTCAAGTGGACACATGGAGTTGATAAAAGTTTTGAGACCTAGAAGAAAAAGTTTGCTGAATTGCCTGTTTTGGCATTACCTGATTTCAATAAGGTATTTCAAGTGGAAGTACATTTGGAGCTGTGTTGAGTCAAGAAGGTAAACCTGTTGCTTTCTTTAGTGAAAAGTTGAATGATGCTAGAAGGAAATATTCTGTGTATGATCAAGAATTCTATGCTATTGTTCAAGCACTGAAGAAATGGAGACATTATTTGATACCAAGTGAATTTATGTTGTATACTGATCATAAGGCTTTACAATACTTGGGTAGTCAGGATAAGTTGAATCAGAGACATATGAAATGGGTTGAGTATTTGCAGAGCTATACATTTGTGGTCAAACATAAAAGTGGAGTCACTAACTGAGTTGCTGATGCATTGAGTAGAAGAAGATCCTTGATGACCGAGATGAAAATTGAAGTCCTTGGTTTTGATGAGATGAGAGATTTGTATAAAATTGATCCTGATTTTTCTAAGCCATGGAGAAAGTGTAGAGCACCTATTCAAGATCAACTGAGTACAAAATGGGAAGAATATTTCATTCAAGAAGGTATGTTGTTTAAAGGTATTCAGTTGTGTATACTGAGAGGACAAATGAGAACTAATTTGATGAAGGAGAAACATAGTAGTGGTTTGGCTGGACATTTTGGTATTGAAAAAACTTTGAATTTGCTTAAGGAGAAATACTTTTGGCCACAGTGTTATAAAGATGTTCATAAATTTGTGAAAAGTTGTGGAATTTGTCAAGTTGCAAAAGGAGTAAGTCAGAATACTGGATTGTATACACCGATTGTTGTACTTGAGAAACCTTGGACTGACACCAGTATGGATTTTTTTCTTGGCTTACCAAAGACAGTAAGAGGTAATGATTCTATATTTTTTGTGGTAGATAGAGTTTCAAAGATGGCACATTTTATACCTTGTAGAAACACATCAGATGCAATACATATAGAAGATCTTTTCTTTAAGGAAATTGTTAGATTGCATGGATTACCGAAGAGTATTATCTCTAACCGAGACAGTAAATTTGTTGGATACTTTTGGAAGACCCTCTGGAAAATTTTTGGCAATGAGTTGAAATATAGTTCTACATTTCACCCACAAACCGATGGACAGAAATAGGTTGTAAATAGAAGTTTGGGAAATCTTTTGAGATGTTTAGTTGGAGACACACCTAGTAATTGGGATTTTGTGTTGGAACAAGTAGAGTTGGCATAAAATAATTTAGTGAACAGGAGTACTAGGAAAACACCATTTGAGATTATGAATGGCATACAACTAAGAGGTATATCTGATTTTAGAGACATTGCTGATGAAAGTAAGAGAAGTGCTAAAGGAGTGAAGTTTTTTGAGTACATGAAGACATTGCATGAAGATGTGAAAATCAAACTGGAAGAGAGCTGATAAATGAAGGAGACATAAGAATTTTGATGTTGGTGATGAAGTGATGGTTCATTTGAAGAAAGGTCGATTTCCTGTTGGAACATATGGGAAGCTAAAGATGAAAAAGTTTGGACCTTGCAAGATTTTGAAGAAATTTGATAGTGGAAATGCATATGAGATTGAGTTACCTGATGACATGGACATATCACTGATTTTCAACATTTCTAATTTGTATGAGTATCATGAACTTGATGAAGACATGACAGTACTGATGGAGTATCCTAAGAAGCAGAATGAAGAAGTTGAACAGATTTTGGAGCAAAGAGTTAGCAAAAGAACAAGAGGTAAACAGTATATGGAATATCTGGTAAAGTGGAAGAATAGATTGATTGAAGATAGTTCATGGATTTCACAGTCTGAGTTCGATGTAGCTTAGATCATACCTGCTGAATGATTCAGAGAATCATTTCTAAATAAACCCAGGTGTCTAGTGCAGGAGTATCTTGGGTCCTTGGCAAACCTGTGTCACCAATAATATTTTGAGTTTGTCTGTGTTTCTCTGCTCCTTCTTTGACTGAGTTTTCTCGATAGTTGGTTGGTTTCATTTGGTTACCGAGTTTTCTCAGTTTTCTCCTAGGTGGTCAATTATTTGATTGGCACTTGACAATGCTTGTTTTTTTCTTGGTCATCCTTGCTTACTGAGTAGTTTATTTTGAGTTTCTATTGAGGCCGACTTGTGCATTGATTATGGGTCATAGATTTAATCCTAGTATCCATCATTGGGGAGTGTGTGGTCTCAGATCTGACTGTTCCTTCCGTTGATTGTGGATCTAAAGGGTGACTTAGTTCGATAGCCTCTTGTATAAGTATAGTTGTTTGGTTAGAGTTTAGGGGGAGTTTTTTTGGAAGAAGTAAGAAGATAGTAGAATCAAAATTGTTGGCAGATCCTTGCATGTTTGAGGACTTCTATAATTCATTGTAATATCTGGCTGTAACTGGGAAGGCCTTACAACCCGACATGTATGAATCAATATGAAGATAATATATGATTGATCCTACTTTCTCTCTCTCACTGTGTTGTTGTTTCTTCCACGTGCTATTGAGTAAGGTGGATCAGGTTGGGTGTGCCATTGTTTTGGCCCCTATCCCCCCTTCCCTTGTATCAAGAGCCCTTCGACTATGAGAAATGGAGACACGAGAAGAAAGTATGGAAGAAGTTGAGGAAAGGAGGGGTCACTCAGTATATGGAAAAGCTTCATGACTATGATAAATAGGTAACTAACTTGTTTGCTGATGGTTGGGTAAATGGTAAAGTCAATTTATGGGGTAAATCTTTCCCCCTCACTCTTACCCTTATTTCTGAAATCACTGGTTTGTCCATGGAAGGAAAACATTTCTATAGAGACAATAAGTGTTTAGGTACTGAAGCTTTTAAGCTTTTCCCTAAAACTATTGACGAAGAAGCCTTGATGAAAAAAATCAAAGGGGATTATGTGGATATAACAAAAATCAAGGAATTCTGGGTAAAAATGCTAAAGGTGATGATTGAGTATTTCACGCTTGATGGGTGCTACTCCAAAATCTATAACCTGCACTTTGTTCTAGAAATTTACTTTAGGCATAAAAAGAAAATTTATTTTCCTTATTTTCTATTGAGCTCACTGAGTAATAGTATAATGGAGCACATGAAGAAAGTGAGTAATCCGGTGCTGCATGAGGGTTTGATCCTCCTCATCGCAGACTACGCTAGGGACATTATCCCAGACCCAATCCCAAAAAGGATCACTGGCAAAAGAAAGGAGAACAGAGAGGTTGAGGTCAAGGGAAAGGATAAAATGTGCAAGAAGAGGAAGAGAAGTAAGAAAAAAGATGCAAATAGTAGTGATGAAGCTGGTAATAAAAGTGACAAGAAGAAAGCCAAGGATAGTGGAGATGATGCAGATGACAAAAGCCCTTTGTCTTAGGGTAAGGGAAGTTCCAATGATGAAAATGCTGAAGATGAATCTTCTAAAGAGGAGGAAGTCCAGGAAAAAGAGGACGTGAGTGCTAAAGAAAAAGAATAGGAAGAGGAAATGAAGGAAAAAGACATAATGGAAGAAGATGAGGAGGAGGAAGAAGAGGGTAAAGAAGAGGAAATGGAAGAAAAAGAAGATGAAGGAGCTGAAGAGGATGAGGAACCTGCTCAAGACTTCCCTTCTCCAAGTTAAAAAGAAGAAGAACAAATAGATACTGAGGATGGTAAGGTCCAAGTTAACAGTGAGGAAAAAGATGATGAACATGCTGAAGAGGGAGAGGAAGTTGGTCAGGAGATCCCTACTCCACGTGAAAATGAAGAAGAACAAACTGAAACAGAGGATGGAAAAGGCCAGGCTAACAATGAGGAGGGTAATAGCCATAAGGAGGATCCCTTAGGCCTCCTGATGGGTGCTACCATTTTGGAAGAGGTCAAGAAGGCTAAAGGCCATGGTATTCATCTAGACAAGTGGGTCATACAAGAGATGCAAGAAATGAAACTCCATCTTAAAGAAATGTAAGATATAATGAAAACACTCACTACTAAGCTGGAGAAGCTGGAAAAGGAGTTTTTGGATAAGGTAAAAAACAAAAACCCGAATGAGGATATGGCCACTGAAATCAAACTGATGGTGGACAACAACTTAAAAGATGTAACAGAAAAAATTAGTTACAATGGGTACATGATAAATGAGGTCCTCAAACACAATAATGAGGGCCTTAGCATTTTTGTTATGAACCTGAAAATGCTATACAACTATCTTGAAAAGAACCTGCTGGAAAAAAAGACCATAACAATTGATGATGATGCTGGTTTGGGAATGAGAACTAGAGGCCGCACTCAGAGGAAGGTTCCAAAAACCCCAAAGGAAATGAATGATATGAAAGGTGCTATCTAGAAGATGGAGGACCTGCAGAAGAAGGCAGAGAAAATGATAAAAAACTAGTCTATTTTGGGGGGTTACTAGACGTTCACTGGTAGTTTTTCTAGTAACTATTTCTTTTGTTTTTTGTTGTCACTACTAGGGTTGTTTTGGGTCCTGCTTTTGTCTTTTTGGAAGGTATCTCTTTTTGTAAAATTGAAATGCTAAATCTCTTTTCTTTTATGTAAATGGTTTCAGGTTCCATTCAAAACCTATTTTTACCTTAATAAAAAACACTATCATTGCCTACTTATCCCTACAAGATAGAAAAATAGACCATAGATCATGGATTGAATAATTCTAGAATAGATTTGAACCCTCATCCTCCTCATAAAAAACCAATGAATCATTGTTTGATTCATATATCAACACCTTGACTAACCTTCTCATTGTTGTTGTTTGATCAAATTTAGGGTATGTTATTCTTTAAATTTTTATGTACATATCTATTAGATAAATTTACAATATAATGTTATCTAATCTTAGATAGATATAAGTATATCTTGATAATTTCTCCTTACAATATTATCTTTATATATATTGATCTCTAAATTGATATTATATCAAATCACTTATTTGATATATATAAATACCAATATAATATAAATAATCTTCTTATTAACTAATGTGTATAGAAAAGTTTATACACACACACACACACACACACACACACACACACTAAGGCTGAATTGTATTGCTATAAATAATCAATTTCATCAAATGAATTTGATGTAATATATATTCTTCAATGATGTCTCACGACGGGACATACCTCTTCATGAGACTAATATGTGTCTCATGAAGAGTGGTGTCTCTTCATGAGACATTCTTAATATCAAAGTTTACCAACTTAGAAAATTACATTATCAACATGTTATTGTTTATCAAAGTCAATCCTCATTATCAACTTGTTAATGTTGATCTTCATATTAACATTGAACATTATACTAGCTAACACATATCGACCTTCATTCTATTTGTTGTCCAAACATATGTTTAATAGAATCATTGTTGATAATGATATTGTGAACATATGTCAACAATATATTTATTATCAATGATAAGTTTGTTACGTTGATAAGAATGAAGTCGATATAAGTATTTTGATGATCATATAAATATGATTATCATTATTGATAATGATAATCATAGTGATATCATTATCAATAATGATTAATCAATACTATAATTTAGATTCATAGTTGATACCACAATCAACATGAAGTAATATCTTGATTTGGTTGATAACATAATCGAATTTTGATAATTAAATCAATAATGTTAAGTTGGTATTGTTATCAAATTTATTAACAATTAAAGTTGATAAAAATATCAACTATAACATTGATATTACTTTTACTCATATTAGTTATCAATAATGATAACTATGATAGTTATCAATTATAACTATTATGCTTATCAAATAATAATAATTATAGAATTAATCTTAATGAATTCTCCATTTGATAAGATCATCAAATGTATAATGATAATGTATATATCATATAATTCTCATTTTATCTAAAGAAGGAGATATCAAATTCTTAAGGTTAGAATAATCTGACCGAATCTATAAGCATTAACACTCCCTCTTAGCTAGGGAAGATTAATTATATCCTTCATTAGATCTACAAGATAAATATCACCTCTTTGTGATATTAGGAGAGATGGTGGATTCTCGAATATCAAGTCACATGATGTTCATCAACACTCTCATATGGAAATCTATATGATATGTGGACTGACATCATTTCACATGATGCCTATCATAAAGATATCGAGTCATGGTAGATGGATATTATTCATACATATTATCCACCAAGATAGTTTTAAATATTATGGCTTATCCATAGATATCAAGTCACATGATATCTACCATAATGTTTTATTCATCATAATGATATGTCCATAGATATCAAGTCACATGATATCCATCATGATACTGGGTTTACATAAGTGTTTATCCTTTGAAAATTTGTCACCTTTCAAATAATATCCAAGGGCCCATAAAGTCATCGAGTCACATACATGACAAGTAGATTTTACACATTAAACATCTTAATATAATTAAAAATGAATAAATCTTAAATTTAATAATTACATTTCAACCATACCAAGTTTCTTATGGAAATGAGAAACTTTTTCCTTGGCTAATGGTATGGTGAGAATGTTTGTAGTCTATTCATATGTACATATATGTTCCAATTGAATCACATTTCTACCTACCATATCTCTGACATAGTGGTATGGAATCTCAATGTTTTTTGATCTATCATGGAATACTAGATTCATTGAGATATTTATAAAACTTTGGTTTTCATAATGAATAATGGTAGGATTCATAGGTTCACCAAACAATCCCACTAAAAGTTTACAAAGCCATACTGCTTCTTTGTCTCTCATGGATATTACAATATATATGGATTTTGTAGATCTTTGTCCCATTGAGAATTGTTTCCTATTGATCCATGAGATCATAGTTGAGCATAAACTAAAGAAACACCTAGATGTACTCTTTCTTGTCTACCACACAACTAGCCCAATCTAAATCAGTGCATCGATGGAAGTTTAGGTCAACATTGGTGTACTTGAGACCATACTTAATTATTCCTCGAGGACACCTCAAAATATGTTTAACTACAACTATATGTATTTACTTTGGTTCACACATGAACTGACTTAAAGCATTTATAGAATAGAAAATATCTAGTCTTGTGTTAACCAAATACATCAAGGATCCAATTATCTATCGGTATAAAGTAGGATATGTATTTTCTGAGTCAACTACTGTTGTCTTTAGCTTGTGAAAATTTGTTTCCATAGGTGTTGTCATGGGCTTACATTCCATCAATCCAAACTTCTTTAGAATTTTCGTATTGTACTTTACTTGATTTAGAATAATTCTATACTCTTGTTTCCACACTTCTAATGCAAGGAAGTAATGTAAAAGTCATAGATCCTTCATGTCAAATTCAGATGCAAGATCTTTCTTACATTTTGTAATTAGGTGATCTTCTCCTATGATTAGTAAATCATCAACATAAAGTATAATAATTAACATTTCACCATTGATTATCTTGTAGTATAAGCTTGTATCTACATCATTCTTGATGAATTTTAGACCTAGAAGGTATTTATAAATCCTTTTGTACCAGGCTAGGGGAGCCTTCTTAAGCCCATACAATTCCTTCTTTAATTTTCACACATGTGAATTGTTGTTATGTATAAAAAAACCCTTTAGGTTTTTCCAAGTATACTTCTATTATCACATTAAGGAAGGTAGTCTTTACATCCACCCATCTGATGAATTTTCCATATTTTAGAAGCAGTATTAGCAATAACTGACCTAAAAGAGGTGTACCTTAAAACTGGGGAAAATGTTTCCTCATAATCGATACCTTCATTTTGAGAGAAGCCTCTGGCTAAAAATTGAGCCTTATATTTCTCAATGCTTCCATCCATAGCATGCTTTATTTTGAAGAGCCATTTAGAAGATACTACATACTTTTCTTTAGGTCTAGACACAATATTCCATACATCATTCTTCATAATAGACTAATACTCTTCTAACATGGAATCTTTCCAAGCTTTACTTTTGGTGGATTCTTCAACACTGGAAGGTTATGCTTCAATGATCTCACTCATTAAGGAAACATAATTATAGTATCTGTCAGGTTTCTTCCTTTCTCTGATGGCTCCTTTAGGTAAGGTAAATCTCTCTTCTTCCTAAGTCATCTTACTAAACCAATGTGGAAATTTTCTATTTATTTTGGGTTCTTCCTTAGGATTAGTGCATTCATCTTCAAGAGACTCCCTCTAAATCTCAGGAGTATTATCTTCTTCCATTTTTTGGGATGCTTCTGAATTTTTTGACTGATGAATACTTTTGTATTTCTTGAAGGCTAGATCCTCTTCAAAGGTGGCATCTCTACTGTGGTCAATATATCTTTATCCAAATATAAAGATCATATAGGCTTTGGATTTTTCACTATACCCACAAATATCCCTTTTCTTCTAGAAGGTTCAAGTTTGGATATTTTCTCTTTAGACACATGGTGCAGGAGCACCTAGGCTAACCTCCAATTTAGATGTCATTTTGGCTTGTATCTGACATTAGCCAAGTCAGAATTGTGAGAGAGTTGTGTGTTTGATTTGGACCTTAGAAGGTCATTTCAAATGTGGACTAGATGAGTTAGTGATAGAGCTAAGGTCACTAATTAGTCATTGTTAGTTGTTTTTAATAGTTTAGCTTTAGAAGCTTAAGAATAGGATTTGAGTTATTAATGTGTTTTAAACACATGAGAGATGTAAGAAAGATACCTTGAGGCCATAAATGAAGTTGGTTCATTGAGTTATAGGGGTTAGACATCCTAAAATTTAGGAAGGTGGCATGAAAGCAAAGATACCAAATGTTTCTTAAAAGTTATCATGACAACATTTGCAATAATGGCAAATGTTGCATGCAACTCGACAACCTTGGATCCCCTCAAAGGTAGGAGTGGGAGATTAACTAACATAGCCTAAAAACATGGGGAATGGCATCTAAGACCATCTTAGGCTTGAATCTCGAGGTAGAGATTATTGTAACAAGTTTGGGAATAGAAAATATAGCTCTGCAACTATGTTTTGTGTGGATACCGAGCTTTTTAGTGTGCCAGTACTATCTTGTGGATTGAAAGCTTTGAGTTAGTATTGGATTTGTGTTATTAGGATAGTTTCAAGTGTTTTTCATTCTTTAAGCAAGTAGATTGAAGCTAGTTTAAGGTCTTGAATAAATTGTTTAAGTTTTAGAGGGTTTCCTGGTCCTATCCTGACCAGTTTGTCTTTTCATGGCGCCCCCATGAAATCTAGCCATGAGATCTTCCTAAGGGTAGATGAATGTTTTAGGGGAGCCATTGGTTTGTACATATTTATGATTAGGAGTCATGAAGAGTCGAGAAACTATTTTTAATGGAAATCCCTAGGTGAGCTTAGAGTTCTCGGTTAGAGGCTTAATAGTGAAGAATTTATAGATTGCATGCAGGGGAATGAGGTATTGTATGAAAAAAGTATAGTTCTAGGAGGGTTATCAACATATCAATTCATGTTGTGAGGATTGAGGTTACAACGATACATTTGAGTAAGTTTCAATCAAGAAATCAGTCTAGTCCTAGGAAATAGGCCTATTAGCCTTATTTGACCTAGATTATAGGAAACATGTGTACGAAGGGCATCAAGCTCTAAAAATTGTAGAATATTTGATAAAATCCAAAAGGGTATCCAAATACCTAATTTTTTTTGTAGGTCATTTGGAAAGTTTTGAGTAGAAAGTGAGAAAACACCCTGTTAAGGGCTACAAGGAATTAGGCCTAATTAGGTCTCCTCAAGACAAAATCTTGCACTCGGTGGAAAAGAACTTGAAAGATATGGAATTTTCTTAGCATGTTTGACACCCCTGCAATGAAATTGAATGTTTGTGGGAAGATGACACTTAGATCCTTCTAAGTGTAGGAGAAGTATTGAAGTAACTGAAGGGTGTTTGTCCTTCAAGGTGAAGCACAAGGAGTGAGAATCTTGGAGAAGAGTTGGATTAGATCTTAGTTAATCATATAAGCCTATTAAGGACCTAGAGGAGATTAGGATCCTAGAAGAAGACAAGGAATGTCTTCATAGCAAGGTGTGCAAGCAAACCTAGAAGAACTTACATCATATTGGTATCAGAGCTTGCTTTGACCAGGCTTGTGGTTAATGTTATAGCCTAATGAATTAGTAGGAGAAAATACATATTTTGAGTCAGAAGAAGCTAAAGAAATGGTGACTAACACTGAGTTAGCCAAAAAGGTGGAAGACCAAGAAGAGGACAACAAATTAGTAAGAGAAAGATTGGCTCAAATGGAACAACTCTTGGGTGAAGTCCATGAAAAAGCTGATAAAGTGAAGGATAAAATAGACCAAAAGGAAGAGAAAGAAGCAAGAGAAAAGGAATTATAATTGGAGGAGGAAGCTCCAACCCCTGACCCTGTTCTTCCTAAGGAACCCTTCTTGAAGGAACTAAAGGCCTTAAGTGGAAAAGCTTTGGAGGGTGTACCAATATTCAGTGGACAAATGGATCCAGATTCAGTTATGGATTGGATTGACAGCATAGAGAATCACTTTGAATGTGATGGTATCTCAGAGGCCCAAAAAGTAATGGTGGCCAAGTCTAGGTTGAGAGGTTCACCACTCACATGGTGGAAGTTTGTGCAAACTGAAAGAGAAAAAGAAGGAAAGGGTCCAATAGTTACATGGAAGGGCATGGTAACTAAGATGAAGTAGACCTACCTACCTGATGACTATGAACTTCAGTTACATAGGAGGAGATGCAATCTTAGACAAAAATATTTGGATTTCCAAGCATACATCGAAGAGTTCCAAAAGTTGTGTTTGAGATCAAAAGTGGTTGAGGATGAAAGCATCAAAATAGCTAGGTATTTGAATGGACTCAAATGGTCTATTCAAGAAGACATGAGTCTTGCGAACTTCAAAAATATCCTCCAATGTTATCAAATGGCCTTGAAGATTGAGGAGAAAGGAAAAAGAAAGAAAGAACAAACCTCCAAAGGAAGAGGTAAAGGAAGAGATAGTAGAGGATAAAGAGGTGGCTATGGTGGAAGGAGTTCAGAATCAAGGACTCAAGAAGTCAAGTACACTAAAAATAAAGAAGGAATTTCTAGTAGAGGTGGTAGAGGAGGGAACTCTAACTTTAGAGGAAGAAGTGGTGGACAAGGAAGAGGCAATTACTTTGCCAATATGAAATGTTATCATTGCAACCCAATGGGACACCCTGCCTATAGGTGTCCAGAGAAGGGTAGTACTTCTCAAGGAGGTGATAAGAGAACTAATTTAGTTCATGAGGAGACAAATTCAGTAGAGAAACAGCCTAAGGTACCACTAACTTTAGAGGAAGGTGAGAACCTCATGTGATGCAGGAGCATCTTGGGTCTTTGAGCAATCTTGCATCAACCAAAAACATTTCCTGATTTTTGTACCTGTTTGTTGTTGTTTTCTTTATAATTGTTGTATTTGATGGTTTCATGTTGTACGAGGCTTACATGATGTTTAGGGCCTATTTGGGAACCTTCTCCTATGAGCACATAAATATTGGATGGACTGTTTCAAAGTTACAGCTATTTTCCTTGCTGTTAGAGTAGTATTTTCCTGCAGTTTTGGTGCTGATGGTTCATAGTGGTGATCTTGATCCATAAGGAATCGGCCTTTGTGCTCTTTAATAATTTTAGAGGACCTAAATTAATATCATTTCCCAAGAGTGTAATCCCTAATTCATTATGAGTAAAAAGTTATGCCCATTTTTCTCAGGGACCTATTTTCTGCCAGTTTTCAGGTGAAACGTGTGGTGTTTCTTCTTGCGATGTTCCGTGTGATCAAATGGGACCTTGCACCCTTAAAGGATTGTTATTGGGTCATGTAAGGACCTAAATAAAAAGGTGCATCAAATTATATTCATTCTAGCATTAGTTTTGGTTTAACTTGAGACTGGACCTATAATGTAATTAAATGCCTAACTGGCCGACTTGTGGCTTAGCTTGCTATATAAGGAGTATAGATTGATGTAGTAGGGATAAAGAGGAAATAATGGGGTAGATATAGGAAGGATTATCAAGATACAACATTAGAGACAAAGATAGGATGCAAGCTGTAATTCTGATTTCATAATTCTCATTGTATAAGGCCGAAACCCGGAAGGCCTCACAGCCAGACATGTTGAAAGAAATAATATAAATTCTCTTTTGTTGCTGTCAGTTGATTGCCTCATATCCATTGTGATTTCATTTCTTTCATGTGATATTATATTTCTTCCTTTGTGTAACTCTGAGTAGGGCTTATTGTTGATTCAAGTGGACTCAATTCTGCTTAATTCTGATTGTATCTACCCTACCCCTGCATCAACTGGTATCAGAGCGAGTTCTTTCTTGTGGATTGGATCATGGAGAACCTTATTGGATTGGTTGTAGGGTGGGAGATCTAAGATTTGACCTATAACTTGTAGAAGGTTATGGTCTTGTTGGAACCTGATTGTCAAGATGGTTCATGGTAGAGGAAATGATAATGCTATCATGGATATGTTAAGGCAGATTGCAACTAGGCTTGAAGCTGTAGAGATAGCCCAGAGAAGAGGAGCACATCTTGAAGATGTTAGTGATGAAGAAGAAGAAGTAGCAGCTAATCCTAAACCTGAAGTTGAACAAGATGAGGAAAGACTTTTGAGAGTTTTGTCTAAGGCTAACTCTAGACTAGCAGTTGAAGTTGCTTTCTATGATGGAAGACTTGAGACCGATACACTTTTGGATTGGATCTCTGAGATGGATAAATACTTTGAGTATGAAGGTACTCTTGATAATAAGAAGGTTAAGATAGGAGTCATAAAGTTGAAAGGTCATGCATTTCTTTGGTGGGATCATTTGCAAATTGAGAGATAGAAGAGAGGAAAAGAAAAGATCAAGACATGGATGAAGATGCTTGGAAAGATGAAGAAGTTTCTTCCAGCTGAATACCAAGTTAGTTTGATGATAAAGATGCAAAATCTGAGACAAAAGGACATGAGTGTGAAAGAATATACTAAAGAATTTTACAAATTGGATATCAAATCTGGACATGTGGATGATGAAGTTGAGAAGGTGGCTAGATATCTGAATGGATTGAGGACATCTATTTAAGATTAGATCAATTATGTGAAGATAGAAAGTGTGGAAGAAGCATATCAATTTTCTTTGAAGGCTGAAGAGAGATTGCCAAAGAGACATGAACAAAGACAAAGAGGAAGAGGTGGTATATTTCAGAGAAGTAGAGGAAGATCTTATGGAGAAAGTAGCAGATCTGACAATGCAGCACAAGATAAAGGATGGAAAGATGAACCTGCTAAAAGAGATAATTACTCTAGAGGTAGGTATATTGGTTACTCTAGGAATAACAATAATGGGAAAATAGAAGAGAAATCTTGGTTTAAAGGTACTTGTTATAAATGTGGTGAAGAAGGACATAGAGCTTTTGAATGTACTAACTCTGGAAAGAAGATTGGAGGTAATGGCAGAAATAATTTGGCTTGTGAAGAAGTTGAAGAAATGTCTAATGAACCTGAACATGGTGAGAACTTGATGCTAAGAAGGATGTTGTGGAATGAAGAAGCTAATGAGGAACCTATTTTGAGGAAATGTTTGTTCAGAACCAGATGTAAGATCACTGAAAAATGTTGCAAGGTAATCATTGATAGTGGAAGTTCTGATAATTTGGCATCTGAAGAGCTGGTTAACAAATTGCAGTTGCAAAGATTGAAACATCCTAAGCCTTACCATATTGCTTGGATCCAGAAGGAGCATAAACTACTTGTAAGTGAACAATGCCTTGTTAAATTCAAAATTGGGAATTATCATGATGAAGTCTTGTGTGATATTATGCCTATGGTTGATTGTTGTCATATTCTTTTGGGTAGACCTTGGTATTATGATAGGAAAACTTTGCATGATGGTAGATTGAATCAATATACTATTTGGATGGATGGAAAGAAACAAGTATTATTTCCTTTGTTAGAAAAGTTTGATGAAAGTCACTATACCACAGTTAGAGTATGTTTGTTTGATGGTAAAAAATTTACAAGAGAAATGAAAGAACATGATATTTTCTATTCATTGAAGCATAAAAGTGGACAGTCAAATAAATTTGCTGATGCCTTGAGCCGAAGAAGAAGTTTTCTGATAGAGATGAGAATTGAGGTACTTGGTTTTGATGATTTGAAGTGTTTGTATGAGACTGACATTGATTTTGTAGAACCTTGGAAAGCTTGTAAGGAACACATAGTGAGTGATAAGTGGACTGATTATTTCATTCAAGAAGACATGTTGTTTAAAAGAGTTTAGTTGTGCATACCTAGAGGATCTATGAGAGAGAACATAGTAAAGGAGAAACATAGTGGTCGACTTGCTGGACATTTTGGGATTGATAAGACTGTGAATTTGATTCCAGAAAGATATTTTTCACCATAGATTTACAAAGATGTACAGAGAATTGTTAGAGGTTCCAGAATTTGCCAAACAGCAAAGGGAACTAGTCAGAATTTGGGATTTTATACACCTTTGCCTGTACCTGATAGACCTTGGGAAGATGTGAGTATGGACTTTGTTCTTGGATTGCCTAGAACTTAGAGGTAATGATTCTATTTTGGTAGTGGTTGATAGATTTTCTAAGATGGATCATTTCATACCTTGTAGGAAGACATCTGATGCATTACATGTAGCTGAATTATTCTTCAAGGAAGTGGTAAGATTGCATGGTTTGCCTAAATCTATTGTTTTAGACAGAGATACTAAGTTTACTGGTTACTTTTGGAGAATAATTTGAAAGAAGATGAATATAGAATTGAAGTTTAGTTCTACATTTCACCCTCAGACAGATGGACAGACTGAAGTTGTGAACAAAAGTTTGGGAAACTTGTTGAGATGTTTAGTTGGAGAGAAGCCTGCTAATTGGGATTTAGTTTTGGCACAAGCAGAGTTTGTATACAATAATTCTATGAATAGAAGCACTAAGAGGACACCATTTGAGATTGTTACTGGATTTCATCCTAAGGGAACCACAGAGCTGAGAGATTTACCTATTGAGACAAGAAGAAGTGCTGAAGCTGAGGATTTTGCAGAATACATGAGAACTTTACATGATGAAGTTAAAAATAATTTGGAGGATAGTAATCTGAAATATAAATAGAGGGAAGATAAGAGAAGGAGACATAAATATTTTGAAGTTGGAGATGAGGTTATGATTCATTTGAAAAAGAATAGATTTCCAGTTGGTACTTACAACAAGCTGAAAATGAAGAAATTTGGACCTTGTAAGATTTTGAAGAAGTTTGATAGTGGAAATGATTATGAAGTGGAACTACCAGAGGACATGGATATATCACCTATATTCAATATTTCTAATATCTTTGAGTACTTTGAATGAAATGATGACCTAGAAGATGATCTGGATTATCCTAAGAAAAATAAGGACAACATTGAGAAGATCTTGAACAAAAGAGTGAGCAAGAGTACAAGAGGAAAAGACTACATGGAATATCTAGTTCAGTGGAAAGACAAGCCAGTTGAGGATAGTTCATGGATTACACAAGCTGAGTTGGATCTTTATGATTCAGTTCAGAATACGAGGAGTGCTTGATGTGGACATCAGTTCTTTAATTACCCCGAGTGTCTGATGTAGGAGCATCTTGGGTCTTTGAGAAATCTTGCATCAACCAAAAAAAATTCCTTATTTTTGTACTTATTTGGGAACCTTCTCCTATGAGCACATAAAGATTGGATGGACTGTTTCAAAGTTACAACTGTTTTCCTTGCCGTAAGAGCAGTATTTTCCTCTAGTTTTGGTGCTGATTGTTCATAGTGGCAATATTGATCCATAAGGAATTAGACTTTGCGCTCTTAAGGACTTTTAGAGGACCTAAAGTTATATCATTTCCCAAGAGTGCAAGTGCTAATTATTTATGAGTAAAAAGTTATGCCCATTTTTCTCGGGGAGCTATTTTCTACCAGTTTTCAGGTGAAACGTGTGGTGTTTCTTCTTGCGATGTTCCGTGTGATCAAATGGGACCTTGCAAACTTAAAGGAATTTTATTGTGTCATGTAAGGACCTAAATCCAAAGGCGTATCAAATTATATTCATTCTAGCATTAGTTTTGGTTTAAATCTTAAGACTGGACCTATAATGTAATTAAATGTCTAACTGGTCAACTTGTGGCTTACCTGGTTATATAAGGAGTCTACATTGATGTAGTAGGGATCAAGAGGAAATCATGAGGTAGATCTAGGAGGGATTATCAAGATACAACATTGGAGACAAAGATAGGATGCAAGCTCTAATTTTGATTTCATAATTCTCATTGTATAAGGCCGAAACCCGGTCACAGCCGGGCATGTTGAAAGAAATAATATAAATTATCTGTTGTTGCTGCCAGTTGATTACCTCATATCCATTGTGATTTCATTTCTTTCATGTGATATTTTATTGCTTCCATTGTGTAACTCTGAGCAGGGCTTGTTGTTGATTCAAGTGGACTCAATTCTTCTTGTATCTACCCTGCCCCTACGTCATCATGATGAGGAGAACTTTGATCAAGGAGCTAGTTAAAGAAGAACCAAGCCAAAGAAGGTCCCTATTTAGGATAAAGTGTAAGATGATGGGAAAATTATGTAGAGTCATCATTGACTCAGGGTCTACTAACAATATTGTGTCAGAGGAAGTAGTCAACAAGCTAAGCATGACAAGGATACCCCACACTAATCCTTACAAGGTCAGATGGCTGAATAAAGGCCAGCATGTCTTGGTAAATGGGAAAGCTTGGGTGGAGTTCTGTTAGAATTTGTAATCTTTCCTTGGTGTATTTATAAACCAAGGTTAGTCTATTAATCTTTTCTTGTTGTAATATATTAGGATATAAGCCAAGGTATCGTAATATACTTCTTTTTTGTCTTCTTTCCACTACATTCTATTTCGTCCTCTAGTGAAATATGTGAGGACAAATATTTATTGTAATTTGTAAATTAGTTTATTCCTCCTTAAGAGGAATCTCACACTTGGCTCACACACACTTATGAATGGTGGCATTCATAGACTTGGGAGTTACATTCTAACTCCTCTCTCATCTCTATTTAAGAGATGCTCCTCTCTCTCATTTCTCATATAGGATGATGAAGTTATTGTATTGAGCATGTTGCTCTCTTTCTCTCTTCTCTCTTCTCTCTCTCATTTTAGGCTATGGCCTCATTCATAATGTCACAAGGGGTTTTCTTTGCTTCCCCCTTTCAAATATCTTGCCTCATTGTGTTGGATCATGAAGCTTTCTCTCTCCTTGCTTATGGTAATATTTTTTCATGCATTCACTTGCTTAGATTCTTTCCTGGTATTGCTTATTTTTACATATTTCTTTTTCGTTTCTAACATGGTATCAGAGCGGTTTAATCTTTGTTTTTGAGTGTTTGCATGAAGGTACGATTTGAAGGAGACTCTTGAGAGAGTTTTTTTTTACTAATCTGATTTGGAAAAAAATTGAAATTTTTTTTGGGTTTGGCTAGTTTACCGCCAAACCCGGCTTATCTATTAGTTTCATTCTTTTGTGTTGTGCAGGTTTGGAGATATCTTTGCTTTATTCTTCAACATTTTTTTTCAAAATTGAGCCTTAATATGGTTAATATTTTCATTGAATATCTTTAATCTCACCCCCTTCTGTAGTTTTTTATTGATCTATATTATTTGATCTACAGGTTTAATGAAAATTCATATCTCTGGTTTTAATTCATATATCTATCTCAGCATACATTTGTGTATGATCTTTGTTCTCTGTTTATTTATCTCTATTTTATCAACATTTCATCTTATATCTTACCTCTGTATACTTTTAACTTGCAGGATAATCCATCATTGGTTAGATCTCTATTTTTTTATATATTGATATTGATTAGCATTCCATCTCTGATTCTAATATATAATAGTAAACAACTGAGATATAATATTTATTGTTTCTATTTTATATATCTTGCATGCAGCTCTATTTCTACTTTGTGCAGTTTACATTACTTTGCGCAACCTTTTACTTTATCTCTGCTTTGTTCATCTTTTTTCTTTGCACTACCATTCATAACATTGGGCAGCCCTTTCAAACTCATACTAGCATTCATTGTGCAGCTTTGACTGATTGTCATTAATATATATATAACTATTAAATCTTTTAGCACAACTTGTCTGCATAAATCTTTTAAAAACTTGACTAGTTCTCTTAACGGTTTCACGGAAAGATTTATATCATTTTTCATTATTTGTGTGTAGGTTTCACGAAATATTTATATTTCTGGTTTTCACTCTATATCTCTGTTGCTAGTTTATAAATCATTGATTTATTGTAGGATTTATATTCTACTATTTCATACCTCTGCAGGTGTCTATTTGCTCTATTCTCCATTCTTCATTAACAGTTTTTCTTGTAGGCTTAAATCTCTTTGCAATCTGTAATTTATTTTATATATCCTCTTTACCTTCTCCAATAATGCTCTGAGAATGTAACTTATTGTTGCTACTGGAATTGAATCTGGAGATTGTATTAGACATGCTCAATAAGCTGTAATAGATCAAGTAGCTGCTACTAGATCTCAAGGCATCACTTAATAATTTTCTCATTCCTGAATGTATAATTCGCACTGTCCTTGAATAGCTTGTTCGCTGAAATAGTTCACACTGTCTGTATCAGTTTAGATTTGTTTGGTATATGTTTAACGCCTCTGTCTTTTTTTCAAGTTTCATAGCGTATAGTTTATTTTGTAATTATAACTTTCAGAGCATTCACTTCAACTCTATTTGCAGCCATCAATCTTTTTTTGGTAATGCACTCTGCGCCAATGCATTTATTTTATTCTTTGATTATAACGTCTATTCTCTATTGTCTGCAAGTGAATGGGTGTCCAAGGACATTTATCCTCATGATTTAATTTTGAGCTTATGTTCATTAATTTTCCAAAATCTTTTATCTTTATTCAGTCTGAAAGATTGTCTACAACCTTTGTTCATAACCATTTTTCTTCGCTGCTCAACCGGTTATTTTAGGCCTCCTTGCATTCCTATATTTCATTGTTACCTTGGTAAAAGTCTTCCATTCTCAGTCTTCACATAATCATTATAATTTGAACTTTTTAAAAATATCTTTGCCTCTTGCATTCCTGTCAACCATTTCTATTACCGTTATTGCAAGTTCTTCTATGTGCGTAATGTCTCCTTTTACAATCATTTTAAATTTTATTCTCCAGTTCACGTTGTCAGTCCAGATTTTTTTTAATTTGAGTATGTGAATCATTATTGCCCCTCTGTGCCTCATTTCCATATTTATCCTGGTATCTCTTTATACTGATTTTTTCTCCCTTATCATTAACAAAAAAATTTAGTATAACAATTGATTAAATTTTTTTTATGTTTTTCGATTCTCCCGTATTTTTAATTTTCCTCATCGTCAAAGAACTTTTGTTTGAACCTAAAAATAAATAAAAACAAAACAAAGCTTTGTTTCAAATTCTTTATCCTACGTTCTTGAAGAAACTTTAAAAAGTCTCTAATATTCTTTCTTCCATTAAGCCTTTTGTGATTGAAATTCAAAAGTAACTTTAACATATTTAAAAAAACAAAACAAAAAAAAACAAAAGTTTCTCTATAATGCAATCTTCATTTTTGGTTTATACTCTTAATGAATAGTTTTCAATTTTAGTTTTTTAGAAAAAGGTTTTTTCAAAACATGTGGTCATAAGTCTTATCTACCTTAAATTTTAAGATTTAACTTTAAGTTAAGCCTTTTAATTTTATTCATCAAAGTTTCTTAGTTATTTTTTTCCTTATGTTTTTAATTATTTAGATTTCATTACTTAATAAATAAAAATTTTCAAGAGTTTTTTATTTCACTTTTTAATTATAAATGTGTTATTATATTTAAAAATATTTAAAGTAATTTGTTTTATGTTTTGAAAATAAAATAAAATATTAAAGGGTTGTTTTTTATTGTGAAGACATTATTATGTTGTTATAAGAATCAAATGTTCATTGTTGTTTAAGGAGTAAGTTTTTTTTTGCCTAACTATTCTATTGCTCTTTTTTGTAATTATCTCAATTTTATTTCATAAAATATGTGCCTTATGATTAGAATAAATCAAAGTCATTGTTTTTTCTAAATTATAATTGTTCAAAGAAAATTGTCTTTATGAGTATTATGACAAGTTCAAAGGTGACTCCTTAGTCTAGGTTTAATATAGCTTGATCTTAGCTTTGTCTTATAATCTTGTGAAAGTATTTCAATGTGATTAAAACTCTATATATGTTATAAATGAATAGTAAATGTGATTTCATGCATATGTAAAACATATTTTTTGTGATGTTGATGCTATGAGTTGCGATTATATGCATTAGGTTGGCCATGTGTCACCCGAGGTCATATGTATCCTTGTACTTTGGTGTATCAAAACTGTTATAAGCTTCTCGCTTACTCCTTGTTTAACATTCTGTTAAACTGACTTGCTTGTTAAATTGATTTTACACTTTCAACTATCATGCACTTTAAACTAATTCACACTTTAAACTAACTTCACTATTGCATTTTTTAAAATATACAAATAATTCTTCTCAATTCATGATTTCATTCTTTTGATTTTTTTCTTAGTGGGCCCATCCTCTCAATTTTCACACCTATGTTCACCTTGCATGGAGATTTTAACTGATATCAAATTATTTATGCTTATTGCTCTTCCAAAAATTTCATCTTATCTCAAATTATTTAGGTTTATGAGTTATCTTGCACTATTGCCTTCTAATGATCTATCTATGCACATAGTTGCAGTTTTATGCTTTTATAGCATCTCTTTTTGCTCATAGTAGCATCTCATGGTTTGGTACCATTCTTTTATTTATATATATATATATTTTGTAAGTTGCATCGGGAGCCAATTTTTCAAGGTTAACTATGGTGGACCTGACAGTTTTAAACTGACTCATAGTTGCCTTATCTGGCCCGTGGAGTATCCCTCCATCCTATATTTGGTATGCACTTACTCAATGGAGTTTCCCTTCATTTGTTCCACTTTGTTCCTCAGTGTGAGGCTGATATTTTATGGGGATTTCCTCATTCAAAAACTTCTTGTCTCCTTGTTATTCTTTTTTGGTGTATGCTCTAAGGATTAGATTGAGTCATGATAATCTTCCTTTTGCCTACTCAATTGGTTTAAGCGGTTATCATATCTCGGGGCACTCCAATTCGGAGACTCTCTCTTTGTTTTGTCCTCATGGCATTGATGTTGCTTGTCCATGATGGCTCTCTTTTTGAAGGCAATATGTTGTTTCTCCTCATAAACCATTCATTGATCTGCATTAATATTTATGTTTGGAATTCTGAATCTTGAATTGATATATTACTTAAGGCTCATGTGCTATCATTGTCTCTATTATATTTCTTTGATAATTGTACCAATGTGATAATGAACTGTATACTTCATTGCTTAGATCGTGAGTCATGTAGGTTGTGGATTAGCTACCCATTCACTTGCAGTGGGATGATTCATTAGTGGACTATCTATATCCATGTGATTGATGCAATTTTGATGCAGGTTTCATTAGTTGGCCTTGTCTGTGGTCATTTGTGCATTAGTATATATATCTTTTATGAGGGCATTATTGTTCCTATCTTTTGAGCTTATGATATCATGTTAACTCCTTGTGGATCGGTGCCTTGTTTTTGTTCTATGCTTTTTTTCAGGTAATCCATCAAGGAACTTTCTCAGTTTTTCACAAACCTTATGTAAATGTGGCTATGCTTCCACTTGATCACATTCAAAGGACTCATGTACTTCACTTGGATCTACAAATGTACCAATTGTCTTGAAGACAATCAAATTACTTCATCTTGAAGATCGAGTTGCAGATTGTTGTATATTATGGGTTTAATACCCCTTGTTGTAATTACCCCAAGTAAAGATTAAAGGGGGGTGTTAGAATTTGTAATCTTTCCTTGGTGTATTTATAAACCAAGGTTATTCTATTAATCTTTTCTTGTTGTAATATATTAGGATATAAGCCAAGGTATCGTAATATACTTCTTTTTTGTCTTCTTTCCACTACATTCTATTTCATCCTCTAGTGAAATATGTGAGGACAAATATTTATTGTAATTTATAAATTAGTTTATTCCTCCTTAAAAGGAATCTCACACTTGGCTCACACACACTTATGAATGGTGGCATTCATAGACTTGGGAGTTACATTCTAACTCCTCTCTCATCTCTATTTAAGAGATGCTCCTCTCTCTCACTTCTCATATAGGATGATGAAGTTATTGTATTGAGCATGTTGCTCTCTTTCTCTCTTCTCTCTTCTCTCTCTCATTTTAGGCTATGGCCTCATTCATAATGTCATAAGGGGTTTTCTTTGCTTTCCCCTTTCAAATATATTGCCTCATTGTGTTGGATCATGAAGCTTTCTCTCTCCTTGCTTATGGTAATATTTTTTCATGCATTCACTTGCTTAGATTCTTTCCTGGTATTGCTTATTTTTACATATTTCTTTTTCATTTCTAACAAGTTCTCAATTGGAAGGTATAAGGACAAAGTTTTGTGTGATGTGTTACCTATGGATGCATGTCACTTGCTCCTAGGTAGACCATAGAAATTTGACTACCAAGCTATACATGATGGAGTGAAGAACTCCTATTCTTTCAAGAAGGATAACGTGACTTTCAAAATTCAGTCACTGTTAGAGGATGCAGAAGTGAAAACAATAGGTCCTAATGTGCTCATGGTTGGTGAAAAAGAGTTCTTAGAAGTCATGAAAGAGAGTGAAGGAGTTGTCTTTTCATTGGTGTTAAAACCAAGAGAGATGGATCAAGGTAAGGCAACCAAAAAGCCAAAGTTACCTAAGGAGATACAAAGCATGTTGCAGACATATGAAGGCATAGTAAGTGATGGACATCCATCAACATTACCCCCTAAAAGAGCCATAAGTCATAGGATAGACTTTATACCAGGAGCTACCCTACCTAATAAGGCAGCCTACGAGATGAACCCTCAACAAAATGAGGAAATTTCTAGACAAATACAAGAACTCCTAAACCAAGGTCTTATTAGAAAGAGTATTAGTCCATGTGCCATACCCACTATCCTAGCACCTAAGAAAGGATGAACTTGGAGGCTTTGTACTTATTCAAGGGCCATAAATAGGATAACCATTAGGTATCGATTCCCTATCCCTAGGATTGAAGACCTAATGGATTGTCTAGGTGAAGCTAAGTATTATACCAAAATAGACTTAAAGAGTGGTTATCACCAAATCAAGATACATGGAGGAGATGAGTGGAAAACAACCTTCAAAACCAATGAAGGTTTGTATGAATGGCTTTCTCATGACATTTGGAATATCTAATGCCCCTTTCACATTCATGAGACTCATGAATGAAGTCCTTAAAGACTACATTGGCAAATTTATAGTGGTATATCTTGATGATATACTAATTTATAGAAAGACAAAAGGTGAGCATCTTCAACACCGTATAGACTATTTTCAAGAAGCTACATGATGAGAAGTTGATGATCAACTTGGAGAAGTGTGAGTTCATCAAGACAGAGCTAGTATACCTTGGGTTTGTGTTGTCTCATGGTAATTTGAAAATGGACAAGAGCAAGGTGGAAGCCATCATAAATTGGCCTACTCCAAGGAAAGAAATAGAGGTAAGAAGTTTTCATGGCCTTGCTCAATACTATAGGAAGTTCATAAGGAAATTTAGTGCTATTTGTGCTCCTATGTTGGACACCATTAAAGGAGGCATGAAGAATAAGTTTGTATGGAATGAGAAAGCTAACAAGAGCTTTGAGTTGTTAAAGGAAAAGATTTCTACCCAACCTATTTTAGTCTTGCCAAGCTTTGAGAAGCTATACACCATAGAATGTGATGCAAGCAATGTGGCTATTGGATTTATTTTAAGCCAAGAGGGTAGACCAGTGGATTTTCATTCAGAGAGGTTAAGTGAAGCTAAGAAGAAGTATTCTTCTTATGACCTTGAGATGTATGCATTGGTTTAGGATTTAAGAAAATGGAGGCACTATTTGCTGCCCAAGGAGTTCATAGTCTATTCAGACAATCAAGCACTAAGTTTCTTGAGCTCTCAAGAGAAACTAAGTCATAAGAACATGAAGTGGGCTGAATACCTGCAAGCTTACACTTTTAATATCAAGCACAAGAAAGGAGTACTCAACAAGGTGGAAGATGCCTTGAGTAGGAGAGCTCTTACCATCCAAGAGATTCAATTGAAGAGCATGGGAATAGATCACTTCAAAGATATATATGCTGATGATGAAGACTTTGCAGACATTTACAAGGTATGTGCTGAATATAAGAATCATTTTCATAGAAAATATGCCGAATATACTTTTCAAAGTGATCTCTTATTTAAGGGAAATCAATTATGTGTCCCTAGAGGGTCTATTAGAGAAAATTTGATTCAGGAAAAACCAATGGTGCATTGAGTGGTCACTTTGGGATCACTAAGACTCAAGAACTTGTTCAAAGGTTCTATTATTCACCAAGAATGAGCCTTGGTGTTAGGAAATATGTTGAAGGTTGCATTGTGTTTCAAAAGGCCAAAGGAACCTCTTGTTAGTCCATTTTCCTGTCAATGCAAAATCTTTTGAAAATGGCCCATTTCCTTGCAAGTTTTCTTGAAGTGTCCTGCCTTTTGTTCTTCATTGTGTCACCTTGCTCCAGTTCAAATCACACATGCTGAATCACAAACCCAGAGAGTTATTCAAGTTCTAAGGTCTGCAGGAAACAAATTTAAGAATCTGCCACAGTGTCGAAAACCCATAGTGTTTTTGAAAATCCATGATGTTTTCGGTCTGTGTGAAAACCTTTATTATTTTTGACCTTATGCCTTCCCACTTTTGTGCACTTGTCTTCTGGCATCGAAAAATCTATGTCTTTTCAGTCTTTCACTGTGTTGAAAACTTTGTGTGTTTTCAACCTCGGTCTTAACTACGTAAGTGCGATTGGTTGGTGGGGCTAGATTCTTCAAGTGGTAGAGGGAGGAGATCGACGGTCGGCATGTGATCACATGGAATATTCTTTCCCCATGTGATCATGTGCCTACCATTGATTTTGTTTGTTTCAAGAATTTCTTCGATGGTGGTCCTGATGTCAGAAGGGAGGTGAAGGTGTGTGTTTTCATTGGTTGTCGCATGATCGCATGTCAGGAATTTTTAACATGTGACCATGTGACTGATTGACACATGTCCCAACGGGCCTGTCAGCTAGGGTCTGACAGATGTTTAACAGGTGACAAAGATCAGTGGTTGTCGCTATACCATGAGGAAAAGATGCAAGCCTTTTAATCTCTGCACTTTAACAAGAGCCGTTGATGCGGTATGAAGGTAAATTGCTTGGTGGGGTCATTTTTTTAGTCTGGCCTCTGTGGCAGCATTTCATTGGTTATGTTAGTGCACAGTGGAGGGATGTCAGAGTTGATTGCATAGAAATTGGAAGTGGTCCCACTGGCAAACTGGGAGGCTAAGGTGGCAGTCTTGTTGCCTTGTCACATGATCACAGGGGCCATCTTTTGGCCATGCGATCATGTGACAAGGGTGCCACGTTGTGTTGGGGCCTGATGGCAGGTGGTGATGTGCTGAGTTTTGGTTGGTTGCCAGTGTACCAAGGTGGCGAGGGGTTTGTGGTGGGACCTATCTACTCGGTGGTGATGATGTGCTTGATTCTCATTGGTCAGTGCGATGACTTGGTAGTTTGTCGGTGGGGCCCGTGTTTGTAGTGCCCGAGCATGTTTGACATTTGGTGGTGAATGCTGGTGGTTAGTCGCATGTTTGCATAGCCTTTTTCAAGGCTATGTGATCATGCAACTGACATTTTGTGTCAACCCTATGTGGCAGTGGTTATGCGGTGGTCAAGAGTTGAAGTGTGTCACATGTTTGCATGGCCCTTTTCCTGGCTATGCGATCATGTGACAACTGTTTGGATATCACCGTTGCGAAGTTAGGGAAGATCCACTGTACTGATGTTGTCAAGTTGTTTGGTTTTGATTGGTCGCTGACTAGTAGTGGGGCTGATGAATTTTCAAAGGGTTTGTGATTGGCGTTGCGCGGTTAAGTGGTTGCAGTTGTGTGATTGCGAGGGTGAGTTTGGTGCCTTGTGATCATGTGACCAAGCACAAATGTAACCGAGATTTTTGTTGCGGTTAATCTTGTTGATGCTCGAGAAAGGGATGAAGATCTACGGTACTGATATAAAGTTGGCAGAGATTTGAACGAGGACTGCCGATGTGCCACTAGTGCCATAAAGTGACCGTTGGGATTTAATTTCAAATTTTGCAAAGGGTTTGCAATGACAGAGGTACCAAAAATTCAATTTTTGAGTGGCCAGAGTGGGTAGAATGGATTGTCAAACACTACGGAGTGGTCTAGGCTGCCATGATAGTTGGAGAGGAGTGTCTTGCCGTAGGGGAGTAAATGAAACAATACCCTGAAATGTGTTGTAGAGGTCAAATGTGGCTGGATTTCTTAGGGTTTGATGATAATTTGGTACTTGGACCAGTACAGGGCTAGTTGGCTGTTGAAATGGACTGTTTGGGCTAGCATGTTGTGGCTTGATCCCTGTCTTGTCTGTGTTAACTCCTTGGTGGGGTTAGGTGGATTTGAATTTTTGAGTTGGAAATGATCATTGTGCTTGCATTTTAACCCTGGTATAAAGGGATTTTTATGATCATTCGAGATTATTGGGAGTTAGGTTTTCAAACTTTTCTGGTTGTGAGTCTTCTGCCCAGTCTGAATTGTAATGACCTGTCTTGGTATATTTTGACAATAGAAAGAAAATTGCTAGTCTAAGCTGTAGTTTGCAAGCATGGTTCCTTTGGATTGATTGTATACACTTGAGGATTCTTCATACTTAATACTGGCACATGATTCTTATCTCTCCCTTGTGTCAACGTAGATGAATTTTGAACTTTCTAGTTCATTGCATAACAATTTATGTATAGGTCTTCATTCTTGAGTTCTAATCCAAGATTAGATTAAATGATGCTCCAAATGGGACATAGATTTATCTCTTGTCTATGTAGGGATATTCTGTAAGTAGTAGAGGAGATTGTAAATGTGTTTATGGCTTTGAATCTCAGATATATTCTGGTGTGTTTGTAGTTTGTCCAAGAAGCCTTGCCCAATGGATGAGGCACTGGCCTAGATGAGTATTTCTTTGTTGACATATCCTGATTGAGGTTGTTATGATTCAAACTTATAAATTAAGAACCATTCCTAAGTTTTCAATATTTGGTTGTGTGAGGTTCTACCCCATAGTAATGGAGAGTCAATGAATGTGTGGTTAGCATTTAGTACTTTCTTACTATCCTTTCATCTATTTTTCAAACCCAGTCTTTGTGTGTGAAGTATAATTTATATTGGGTTAGGTGCACCCACCTTGATTTTGCAGAGCCAAAAGTGTAGAGGGCAGTCTTGTCCCTATAGTTGGTCCAGTTGCCTTGCAGAGCTCCCATACTTGGAACTAACCACTCCTAACATCAGTCTCAAGGCATATTGGTAGCCCTAAGTGGCATAAGCATCATTTTGGACACCAACAACTCTTCAAATGTAGGCGTATATCAACCACTACCTATTCCCACTAGGACATGGGAATGCTTGAGCATGGACATTGTAGTTGGGTTACCCAAGACAAGACAAGGCATGGATAGTGTTTATGTAGTTGTGGATAGATTCAGAAAGATGGCTCACTTTGTGCCATGCAAGACAACTAATGATGCTAGCCAAATAGCCTCTCTCTTCTTCAAAGAGATAGTCAGGATACATGGGTTACCTATGAGTATTGTGTCAGATAGAGACACCAAGTTTATGAGTCACTTTTGGAAGACTCTTTGGGAAAGATTGGACACTAATTTGTCCTTTGGATATGCATACCATCCCCAAACTGATGGTCAAACCAAGGTTGTAAATAGAAGCCTTGGAAATCTATTAAGGTGCTTGACCAAGAAATATGGTCAACAATGGGATCAACTAATTGGACAAGCTGAATATGCTTATAATGAGACTATAAACAGGTCAACAGGGAAGAGTCCCTTTGAAATAGTATATGTTCTACATCCTAGAGGAGTCTATGAGCTAAGATACTTAAAGGATGGAGTGAAGGGAAGTGGATATGTTGATGAATTTTCTTATGCAATGCAAGAGATACATGATACAGTCAGGAAGACTTTGACAGAGAATACTATGAAACATAAGAATAAGGTTGATGAGAGTAGAAGAGAAATTTAATTCAATGTGGGAGACTTGGTGATGGTGCATCTAAAAAAGTCTAGACTTCAAAAGGGAGTCCCTCACAAGTTTCAAATGAGGAGGATAGGTCCCTGTCTTATCTTGGCAAGGTATGGGAGCAATGCTTATAGAGTGGAGCTGCCAGAGGATAGTGGACTATCCCATGTCTTCAATGTTGCAGACCTAGTTCCTTACAAAGGAACACCACCTGATATGGATCAAAGTGTAAGTGAAGTCATCCAAGATGTAGAAGAACTCAAACTACCTTCTACAACAGTAAAGAGAGTTGACAACATACTGGATACCAGAGTTTACAAGAAGACTAGAACCAAGGAATACAAGGAACATTTGATCAAGTGGCATGGATAGTCTGATGCTGATGTAGTATGGGTCAAGGAAGTTGAGTTTAAGAATTTGGGAATTGACCTCAACTTACTCAATCCAAGGGTGGATTGAACTCTTTTGTTTAGGGGAGGATGGTCTAGGAGCACCTAGGCTAACCTCGAATTTCTATGTCATTTTGGCTTGTATCTAACATTAGCCAAGTTAGAATTGTGAGAGAGTTGTGTGTTTGATTTGGACCTTAGAAGGTCATTGCAAATGTGGACTAGGTGAGTTAGTGATAGAGCTAAGGTCACCAATTAGTCATTGTTAGTTGTTTTTAATAGTTTAGCTTTATAAGCTTAAGGATAAGATTGAGTTATTAATGTATTCTGAACACATGAGAGATGTAAGAAATATGCCTTGAGGCCATAAATGAAGTTGGTTCATTGAGTTATAGGGGTTAGAGGTCCTAAAAGTTAGGAAGGTGGCATGAAAGCAAAGATGCCAAATGTTGCTTAAAAGTTGTCATGACAACATTTGCAATAATAGAAAATGTTGCATGCAACTCAACAACCTTGGATCCCCTCAAAGGTAGGAGTGGGAGATTAACTAACATAGCCTAAAAACATAGATAATGGCATCTAAGACCTTCTCAGGCTTGAATCTTGAGGTAGAGATTATTGTAACAAGTTTGTGAATAGAAAATATAGCTCTGCAACTCTGTTTTGTGTGGATACAGAGATTTTTAGTGTGACAGTGCTATCTTATGGATTGAAAGCTTTGAGTTAGTGTTGGATTTGTGTTATTAGGATAGTTTCAAGTGTTTGTAATTCTTTAAGCAAGTAGATTGGAGCTAGTTTAAGGTCTTGAATAAATTGTTTAAGTTTTAGAGGGTTTCCTGGTCCTGTCCTGACCAGTTTGTCTTTTCATGGCTCCCCCATGAAATATAGCCATGGGATCTTCCTAAGGGTAGATGAATGTTTTAGGGGAGCCATTGGCCTATACATATTTAGGATTATGATTCATGAAGAGTCGAGAAACTATTTTTAATGGCAAGCCCTAGGCGAGCTTAGAGTGCTTGGTTAGAGGCTTGCCAGTGAAGAATTTATAGATTGCATGTAGGGGAATGAGGTACTGTATGGAACAAGTATAGTTATAGGAGGTTTATCAACATATCAATTCATGTTGTGAGGATTGAGTTTACATCGATCCATTTGAGCAAGTTTCAATCAAGAAATCAATCTAGTCCTAGGAAATAGGCTTATTAGCTTTATTTGACCTAGATTATAGGAAACCTGTGTACAGAGGCCATTAGGCTCTAAAAATTGCAAAATCTTTGATAAAATCCAAAAGGGTATCCAAATCCCTAAATTTTTTTCAGGTCATTTGGAAATTTTTGAGTAGAAAGTGAGAAAACACCATGTCAAGGGCTACAAGGAATTAGGCCTAATTAGGTCTCCTCAAGACAAAATCTTGCACCCGGTGGAAAAGGGCTTGAAGATCCTTCAAGATGGATCCAAATGAAAAAATATGGAATTTTTTTAACATGTTTGACACCCCTACAATGAAATTGAATATTTGTGGGAAGTTGACACTTAGATCCTTCTAAGTGTAGAAGTATTGAAGTAACTAAAGGGTGTTTTTCCTTCAAGGTGAAGCACAAGGAATGAGACTCTTGGAGAAGAGTTGGATTAGGTCTTAGTTAATAATCTAAGCCTATTAAGGACCTAGAGGAGATTAGGATCCTAGAAGAAGACAAGGAAGGTCTTCATAGCAAGGTGTGGAAGCAAACCTAGAAGCACTTACATCAACACATGTACGTAGACTGGAGAACCAAAGATTCTTAGATGGCTGATGTCAAGTTTGAGCCTAGACTAGAAGACTTCTTTAGGGTTTTTTTTTCTATACTAGAGTGATGACATCTATTTTGAATATATACAGTTTTACTAGAGGCTTCATCCCAGAAAGAGGTTTCTATATTTTGATTGTACATCATGGCTCTAGCAGCCTCAACAATAAATTTTTTTTTCTTCTTGTCACCCCATTTTGTTGAGGATTATAAGGAACTGTGAGCTCCCTCTTAATCCCATCATTAGTACAAAAATTCTTTAAGATATCTGAAGAGTATTCTCCCCCATTATCATCTCTAAGAGTTTTGATTCTCTTTCCGGATACATTTTCCATTAAAATTTTAAATTCTTTAAACTTAGAATTTCTTTAGACTCCTTATGTTTTAAAAAATATATCAAAGTATTTCTAGATAAATCATCAACATAGATATATAATATAATAATCCTCTTATAGAGGCCACATACATGGGCCCACATAAATCAGAATGAATGAATTCTAATATATCTTGAGATTTAGTTTCACTATTATGAAATAAGGTTTTGATGTTCTTACCTAGGGAAAATCCTTTACAAATTCTTTCATGTTTAGGTTGAAGTTTTGGAAGTACTGTAACCATTTTCTCTAATAATGGAAGACCACAAAAAAGAAGGTGCCATAGTCTTTTGTGCCAAATCTCACAAGAATTTGAGGATTCATGAATTAATTCTTGAGGTGAGGAAGTGAAAAGTTTGTACAAACATATGTGTCTTATCCCAATAGTGTGTGCCTTCCTGATGGTGGAGTTCTTTGGTCATGCCAAAAATTTCCCTTCCATGAAAGTCATCATATATCCTTTTTCTTCAAGTGCAGAGATAGAGACCAGGTTCCTCTTTATTCCTGGTACAAATAGAACTCATAAATGTTGAAGAGATATGCTTGATTTTAGATTTAAATTGTACAAGGTCCAATTCCTCTCACTGGATAATTTGAATCATCCCCAATAGTGACTTATTCATCTGATTCTTCTACCAAGTTGTCTAGATGCTCTCTAAATTTGGTTATGTGTTGAGAGGCTCCACTATCAATTACCCAGGCTTAGGGACTGGATGAGACTTGACTTGATAATATTGAATATAATATCAATTTTGACTTATCATCTTCAACTCTAGATACTTCATCAAGTTTGTTCTCAAATTGAACTCTATTTTCCATCTTTAATCTTCGTATATAATTAATACAAATGGGAGTTTGATTGTCCTCTTGATTTTAAATCCGATTGGATCTTCCTTAGACTAGCTTTGATACCATGTTGTTGTTTGATCATATTTAGGATATGTAATTATTTAAATTTTTATGTATATATTAGATAAATTCACAATAGAATGTTATCTAATCTTAGATAGATATAAGTATATCTTTATATTTTCTCCTTATAATATTATCTTTATATATATATATTGATCTCCAAATTGATATTATATCAAATCACTTATTTGATATATATCAATATCAATATAATATAAATAATCTTCTTATTAACTAATGTGTATAGAGGACTTTATATATATATATATATATATATATATATATATATATATATATATATATATATATATATATATATATATATATATATATATATATATATATATATATATATATATATATATATATATATATATATATATATATATATATATATATATATATATATTAAACTAAGGCTGAATTGTATTGCTATAAATAATCAATTTCATCAAATGAATTTGATGTAATATATATATTCTTCATGGATGTCTCACAAAGAGACATACCTATTCGTGAGACTATGTATCTCACTAAGAGTGATGTCTCTTCGTGAGACATTCTTATTATCAAAGTTTACCAAAATATCAAATTGCATTATCAACATGTTATTGTTTATCGAAGTTGATCCTAATTATCAATTTGTTAATGCTGATCTTCATATTAACATTGAACATTATACTAGCTAATACATATCGACCTTCATTCTATTTGTTGTCCAAACATATGTTTAACAGAATCATTGTTAATAATGATATTGTCGACATATGTCGACAATATCCTTATTAGAAATGATAAGTTTCTTATGTTGATAAGAATGAAGTCAATATAAGTATTTTGATGATCATATAAATATGATTATCATTATTGATAATGATAATCATAGTGATATCATTATCAATAATGATTAATCAATATTATAATTCAGATTCATAGTTGATACCATAATCAACATAAAGTAATATCTTGATTTGGTCAATACCATAATCAACTTTGGATAATCAAATCAATTATGTAAAGTTGGTATTGTTATCAACTTTATTAACAATTAAAGTTGATAACAATATCAACTATAATATTGATATTACTTTTCCTCATATTAGTTATCAATAATGATAACTATGATAGTTATCAATTATAACTATCATGGTTATCAAATTATAATAATTATAGAATGAATCTTAATGAATTCTCGAATTGATAATTTCATCAAATGTATAATGATAATGTATATAACATATAATTCTTATTTTATCTAAAGAAGGAGATATCAAATGCTTAAGGTTAGAATAATCTAACCGAAGCTACAAACATTAACACCCATTTCCTCCTTTAAAAACAAGGATAGAATATCCTTGGTATACCCCAAATTGATTGATTAGGAATTAAAAAATCCACAAATAATAGATGTATTCAAGAATGATAAAGCAATAGCTAATTGTTTAGGACTAAGATAAGGCATACCAATGGGAGACCATCAGGCTGGATTCAATATTGCCTTGGATAGAATAACATATTTTGGGGAGTTATATCAATCCTCTAGTCACAAAAATGTATATAAATAAAATGTAAGGTTCGTAGATGAAAACCAAAAGGCACCTTCCAACCATAAAATAGTAAAAGTAAATGACATATCTAAGAGTGAAAACCTCCTTGAGGTGCTTGATGATGGAGAGATTCAAATACTCCATATCAACAAAGAATTGTCACCACTTTTGGAAGAGAAGACAAAGACCATAAACATAGGCATATATGAGACAAAAAGAATAATCCACTTGGTAGAGACATTAACAGTAGAGGAAAGAGAGTAGTGTTGGAAATTTCATGCATATATGTGCTGACATTAATATTTTGTCATTGATGTTAACATATCTCTTTATTCTTGTCAGTTTCCTAGTTTGTTCAATCAAGATATTTGAATGGTATCGATAGTGTATTTTAGATCAGTTGTTGCAAAGTTGTAGAGGTGTTCAAGAATGTATGTACTTGATCTTGTTAAAGTTACAAAGGTTCACTTTATGATTTAAGGAATTTATGGTTTATTTATAAGAGGAACTTTTTTTGGTTATTTCACTAGAGATAATTTTTTAGTTGTTGAAATATTTTCCATTCAATATTTTTGTCATTGATGTCAACATATATTTAGTCATAAGGATAAAAAATTGCAGAAGAGTTCAAATAAGCTGACTATAGAGAGTGGTACAGATAGCGTACGGTTCCATAGCTCTTAGGAACTTGGATATATGTTTTAGGATGTGTATTGAGCTTATCCCTATGACCACATAAATTTAGATGATCATAGGACAAAGATATGTCTAATTTAGTAAAGACTAATTGTAGGAACAAAGATAGAGTTTTCTCAAACCTAGTTACAGTGTTTAGAATAGAACTTTTGTGTGATGATGAATCTTGGTATGCGCACTTGGGAAATGTCAGAAGACGTCATGAAGAAGTTACATTTGGATCAAAACATGTTCTTGTGTTTTTTGACATCATCTATGGTGTGTTTTATTACGAAGAAGTATTTGGGATCTGACCAAGAAGAGTAATGTGTAGATGATTGATTTATTATTGAATCATTGGTGGAGCCAACTCTTGGTGAATTATAATTATTGTAACATGATTAGAGATGAATTTTGTTTCATCACCTTGGATAATGTAATTGTTTGTTATGTAATGAGGTCCTATAATGGTTGATCTCTAGATGAATTATTATTTGTAACTTGTATATAAGGAAGGGTTTCTTGCTTGAGATATATGGTGTGGATTGTGAAAGTAATAAGAAAGTTGGAAGGCTATGAAATATGCTTCTAACAAGGTAGAATATTATGCTTCTAGGCACAAGGGTTGGATTGTCATAATAGATAATTCAGGTATTACAAAGAACACTCTATAAAGGATTGAAGGTGGAGTTAACCTTTTGATTCTATTTGGGTCAGTGGCTAGTTGTATTTCCCTTAATAGGGTTGGGGAATACTAATAGGGTCTATCCTTTAATAGGGACCTTCCTATTGTATTAATCATCTCCTAATAGGGCTAGAACTCCTAATAGGGTTTCATTCATATAGTGTAGATATTTGTGGGTGTCATCCCCATTGGAATTTTTCCCTTAACAGGGTTTCCTTAAGAACAAATTTTGGTGTCACTTTTGTTCAATGATGTGATGTGGTTTTGGATTTTGTTTTGCATAAGATTATATCTGGTAACAATTTTAATTACATTGAACATAACTAATTCACCCCACCCCCTTCTTTGTGTAAGACATTGTAATTCTAACAATTGGTATCAGAGCCATTGGTCTTGAGAAAGAAATTTTGAATGCTTGAGGAAAATATCAAGGATGTCTTACTTCAAGAAAGAAAGTCCAAAGTTTGATGCAGAAAAATATGATGCATGGAAGGACAAAATGAAGAATTGTTTATTTTGTTTGGGCTTGGATTATTGGATGGTAACCAAGAAAGATGCAACACTAAAGATTGAAGATGAGTTGGAAAACCCTCTCACAACTAATGAAGAAAAGAAGGATTTTTAATGTTACAGGAAAGCTAGAGAAGCATTGATAAGTGCATTATCTGATGGTAAATTTTTTGAGATCATAGATCTGGAAAAGGCACAATATATATGGGTAAGGTTGTCAGTACTGTATGAAGGAGATTCATATACCAAAGGAGCCAAACTTCATAATTAGAGAGTGACGATGGAGACCCTTTTGATGAAAGAATATGAAATGGTAAGAATGTTTGTTCAAAGGGTTACAAAATGGGTAACAGGGATCAGGAACAATGTAGGAACTTACACTAAGGAAGAAGTCATTGCAAAGATCCTAAGGTCTTTAACACCAACGTAAAAAACTAAAGTGAATTCCATAGACAAGATCATACCACTAATCAAAGGTTTCACAAGGGAGATGTTATTATCCAAGCTAACTACCTTTGAGACCGTAGAGCTCAAGGATGCCTTACCTAAGGTGGAGACAACTTTCAAGGTGAAATTGCACAAAAATAGAGATGCAAGGACAAGTTTTGGAGGTGCTAGAAAATCAAGTGAGTACAATGAAGAGTTAGGATATTATGTTTATGAATGGGAAGATATTGAAAAGCTTGAAAAGAGTGTGGATGAAAAATTCTTAGCCTTGATCACAAGGAGAGAAAGGAAGGGCCAAGGTAAGTTTGAAGGAAAATTACCTATAAAATGCTTTAACTATAATAAGATTGGCCATTTTTCTTCTACGTGTCCAACTAGAATTCCCAAGCATAAGTCTAAATATGGAAAATACAAAAAGGATAAAGAATGTTATTATGCTAATGATGGTGCATCTGATGATGATGATGAGATAAATGAACTACTTGGATTTGTATCAATTGAAGAAGATAAACCTATCAAAGAAGAAAAAGCATTAGTGTCTCATGTTGAAAAAAAGGATGATTGGATTATAGATAGTGGTTGTTCACAACATATGACATGAGATAAGAATTCATTTGTAAAGCTAAATATGTGTAATGTTGGAGTTGTCATATTAGGTGACAATACTCCTAGAGCTATTATTGGGATTGGATCCATTACTTTGGATGCTAATAATAATACTGATGATGTATGTGTTGTTGATGGTTTAACACATAATTTTTTAAGTATTGGTCAGTCTGTGAAAAAGGGTCATCAATTGGAATTCAAGGATGGAAAGTGCTCAACCAGGAGTGCTAAGGGAGATTTGATAGCTACTGGGATTAGACAGGAGGTAATGTGTTTCATCTAAACTCAAGTGAAGTAAGTTGTCTTGTTTCAAAGATTGATGATAGTTGGTTATGGAATAGAAGATTTTGTCATGTCAAATTTGATAACATTGTAAGGGCAAGTAATTCCAATGCCATTAGAGACCTGCCTAGAATTGTGAAGCCTGCTAACACTACCTACATAGAATGTGTGATGGGGAAGAAAAAAAGAAGTAGCTTTTAGAGAAGACCATTTTCAGAAAGAAACAAGTTATATCTTGTTCATATAGATCTTTGTGGACCAACACGGGCTGGGTCTTACTTTGGAGATAGGTACTTTATACTTTTGATTGGTGATTACTCTAAAATGATGTGGGTTGGTTTTCTTAGAGAAAAATCAGAAGCTTTTTGAGAAATTTTGATACTTAAAGGAAAAATTAGAGAATGAAACTGGATTGAAGATAAGGTGTTTGAGATCAGAGAAAGGTGTTGAGTGCACATTGGGTGAATTCAATACTTTATGTGATGAACATGGAATTATGAGACAAACATCTACACCTAGGACACCACAAAAAAATGGTGTTACTAAAAGAATAAATAGATCCATCCTTGATGTTGCAAGGACAATGTTAATTGAAGGAAAAGTGACACACATGCATTGGAGAGAAGTAATGAACATTGCAATATACAAAATGAATAGGGTCCAGATTAGAGAAGGAACAAACAAGACACCCTATGAACTATGGAATGGTGAAATTCCCACTATTAGCTATTTAGAATTTTTGGTAGCAAGTGTTTTATCAAAAGATATGATAGAATAGAGAAATTTGATGATATAAGTGATGAAGGAATCTTCCTTGGGTATTCCACTAAAATCAAAGCATATAGATGTTACAGTTTAAGAACTAAGAAAATGATTGAGAGTGTGAATGTCAAAATTGATGAAAGGTTCCAAGTACAAGAAATAACATGTGAACCCAATCCTTATGATCCAAATTGGGAAAGGTTTAAAAATGAGATATTTTAGAGAAATCGAGGTCAGGAAGAAATACAAGAACTATTGCAAGAGGATCTATTACTAGGAAGTGACACATACATAAATTAGTATGAGTTAGAAGTGATAAAAAAACCTAAGTATGTTTTGATGACTCATCCACAGGATCAAATTATTGGGGACAAAAGTAAAGGTACCAAGACAAGGTCATAAGTTAGAAATGAAGTGTTCTTGATTTCACAGATTAAGCTAAGGACACTTGATGAGGCTTGCAGTGATGAATATTGGATAAGGCAATGAAAGAAGAACTAGATAAAATTGTGAAGAACAACACTTGGGAACTAGTCCCAAGACCTAGAGACAAGAATATCACTAGCACAAAGTGGGTATTCAGAAACAAAATGAATGAAGATAGTGTGGTGATTAGGAATAAAGCCAGATTAGTGTGTAAAGGATATTCACATCAAGAAGGAATTGATTATGAGGAAACCTTTTCACCAGTTGTGAGGATAGAGGTAGTTAGGTTATTCTCTCACAAGGATATTAAGGTGTATCAAATTGATGTCAAGTCTGCATTCCTAAATGGTGATCTAGAAGAAGAGGTTTCTATTGAGAAACCATATATTTTTCCTTTGAAAGATGATAGAAGTATGGTTTTCATATTGAAGAAAGCATTGTATGGACTAAAGAAAGCTCCAAGGGCTTGGTATGCAAGGTTGAACATGTATTTACTACATCTTGGTTTCAAAAAGGGTAGTGTAGATAGTATATTGTACCTAAGATACAATAATGAAGGTAATTTGATAATAGAAGTATTTGTTGATGATATTATCTTTGGGGGTAATGATTCTATAAGTAATAAGTTTGCAAAAGAAATGAAAAATGATTTTGAGATGTCAATGATATGGGAGATGAAATTCTTCCTAGGATTGTAGATAAATCAAAACAAAGATGGAATATTTATATCACAAACAAAGTATCTAAAAGAGTTGTTAAAAAAGTTTGGTATGGATGAAAGTAAACCAGTTGGAACTCCTATGGTGACAGTGAATAAGTTATCCATTTTAGATGAGAAAAAGAATGTACCACATACATAGTATAGATCAATGATTAGAGAACTTCAATACCTAACACATACTAGGCCTGATATTGCAAATGCAATTGGAATTGTTACTAGGTTTCAAGAAGATCCAAAGGAGGCACATTTTATAGCAATAAAAAGGATATTCAGATACCTCAAAGGCACAATTGACCTAGGATTATGGTATGATAGGTCATATAACTTTGCATTAAATGTCTACACTGATTCATATTGGGAATGATGTGTAGATGATAGGAAAAACACTAGTGGAGGATCCTTTTTTCTTGGTAAGAGGTTGATCTCTTGGCTTAGAAAGAAACAAGACCGTGTATCACAGTCAACAATAGAATCAGAGTACGTTGCAGCAGCAATAAATTGCACTCAAGTCATTTCAATGAAGAAAATTTTGAAAGACATTGGTGAGAATTAAGGATAAGATGTTATCATACATTGTGATAATACAAGTGCAGTAAATATGTCAAAAAACCTAGTGATGTATTCAAAGAGTAGGCATATTGCAATCAAGTATCATTTTTTGAGAGATAAAGTAGCAGATAAAGTGGTAAAGCTTGAGTACATTAGTAAAATGGAGTAGATAGAAGACATCTTCACCAAACCATTAAGTAAAGATACCTTTGAATATCTCATAGGTAAGCTTGGGGTTAGATCTCCACCATCAGGTAACTAAGGAAGTGCACAAGTCCATCATCTATCATAGAAATGTCATTCATGGACTTGTTGTATAAGTATACTCCTTAGGGGGAGTAGTTGGAAGAACACAACCATTTAGATTGAGGTGATTCATCACCTAGTTTAAAAAATTATAGAAAGAAGAAAGTATAGTGGCACCCTTTTCCATTGATGTCAAAGGGGGAGAGTTATTAGTGAAAAACCTTACTAGTTTAGGGGAAGCTTTAAAGAAGATATTGAGAAGGTTGTACTCATGGGTTGATGGATCTTCTCTTTTTTTTTTCACATATTTTTCCATCAATTCCAAAGGGGGAGATTATTGTAGTTGTTTTCATTGAATAGTTTTGTCATTTATGTCAACATATATTCAATCATAAGGATCAGAAATTGTAGAACAATTTAGATAGGTTGACTTTAGAGAGTGGTACAGATGGTGTACAGTTCCATATCTCTTGTGAAATTGGATATATGTTTTAGGATGTGTATTTATCTTATCCCTATGACCACATACATTTAGATGATCATAGGACAAATATATGACTATTTTAGTAAAGACTAGTTGTAGGAATCAAGAGAGTTTTCTTAGACCTAGTTACAGTGTTTGGAACATAAATTTTGTGCAATGATGAATCTTGGTATGAACACTTGGTAAATGTTAGAAGACATCATGAATAAGTTACATTGTGATTGCATCATGTTCATGTGATTTTTGATGTCATCTATGGTGTGTTTTCTTATGAAGAAGTACTTGGTATCTGATCGAGAAGAGTAACATGTAGATGATTGATTTATGATTGAATCATTGATGAAGCCAACACTTGGTGAATTATAAATGTTTTAACATGATCAGGGATGACTTGTGTGTTTTCACCTTGGATAATGTACTATTTTTTATGTAATGAGGTCCTATAATGGCCGACCTCTAGATGAATTATTATTTGTAACTTGTATATAAGGAAGGGTTTCTTCCTTGAGATATATGGTGTGGATTGTGATAGTAATACGAAAGTTGGAAGGCTATGATATCTTCTTCTAACAAGGAAAAATATTGTGCTTATGGGCACAAGGGTTGGATTGTCCTAACAGACAATTCTAGTATTCCAAATAATAATTTGTAAAGGATTGAAGGTGGAGTTAACCTTTTGATTATATTTGGGCCTATGGCCAATTGTATTTACCTTAAAAAGGTTGAGGAATCCTAATAGGGTCTATCCTTTATAGGGACCTACCTATTGTATTAATCATCTCCTAATAGGGCTAGAACTTCCAACAGGGTTTCATTCATATAGTGAAGATATTTGTGGGCTCATCGGGGTTTTTCCCTTAACAGTGTTTCCTCAAGAAAAAATATTGGTGTCACTTGTGTTCAATGATGTGATGTGGTTTTAGATTTAGTTTTACATAATATTATATCTGGTGATAAGTTAATTAGATTAAACACAACTTATTCACCCCCCTTCTCAATTGTCTAAGACATTGTTATTCTAACAGTAGTTTTTGGATCAGTGAGGATCGGTTATGCAATATTTTTGGTTGCTAACTTGGTGGTGAGTTTAGGACATGGGTGTGTGTTCTCAGATCAGATGGCTCATGATTTATATGTCGGCAAGATATTTTTCTTAAGTAACAGAAGTTGATGTTTAATGTTCTTGATAAACTGTGTAGAGATAGTTGTGTATTGTGATACAGATATATTTGTGTTGTTGTTGTGGTAACTCATTTTTATTGTTGATATCTCTACATCATGTTCTATTTGTGTTTGTGGGTTGCATTAGGTTATGCAATTGGATTCAGTGACTTTTCTTTGACATTTTGATGTTCTTGGTTGACTTGATGGATAGGATGTTGTGAAGATTTGTAGAGTGATCTATGGATCGTAACATGTTCATGGATGAATATTTGGGTCCTAGATATGTCTTAGCTGACATATCTTTGATTGCATCAATTGTTGTATATTACTCTCTATAATACTTTATAATTATCTCCCTATCTAACCTTGGTGTAATATGTTGATGAAATGTATTTAAAGATGTAATATTTTTTATTGAGAGAAAGAGAGAGAGAGAGAGAGTGTGTATATGTGTGTGTGTGTGTGTGTGTGTGTGTGTGTTGATAGAGGGAATGATACACTAGTGGATGTGTTAAGAGGTATGAGTAAAATCTAAAATATAGTTAATAAAGTTGTACTTCATTGGAATTGTATTGGCATATCAGAGATGCTATCAGTTAGTTCATAATTTAGTGGATTGTTGTCCATAGTTGATTGTAGTTCATCTTGGGTTGTTGCCCTAATTTATATTTGAGCAGTGAGCCTGACTACATGTGCATTATCCTTTGTACCTTTAACAGGGTTATATGTACTATTACATCATCTAGTGTGTTCTAGTGGCACCATATTTTTCCCCTTAACCAAGTATTCATGTAAAAATCTTGGTGATGTGTGTTCTTGTAATTATGGTGAAATTCGTAAATGTTCACATTAAGAAAATAATTTAAGCATTGTTAAGTTTTGATTTTGACACAATTTATTCACTCCCCCCTCTTAGTTGTGTGAGCTACCTTATTTCTATCAATGGTATTAGAGCTAGATCCTCTTTTTTAAGCTTAACTATTTTAGGTGATCTAGGATAGAATCCTTTAAGAAGGACATTCTAAGGTTTGATAGAACCAACTATGCTACATGGAAGGGAAGAATGATTACACATTTGAGATGCATTGTAGAATAATATTGGATAGTTACAAAGAAATATTATCAAGCTCCTGCAGATCTGGTTGTTGCTACTATTGATATGAAGACATAATTTGGATATAACATGAGAGCCATGGAAATATTAGCTTCAAAAAGAGACTAGGATTTTTGGAAAGATGAATCTAGGGGAGAAGACCATGGGTCAATGTATTTATGAGCTGAAGGAGACAGTTGGTAGGGCTGAGGGGCTCTCTACCTTTAATGACAGAATCATTGCTATGGAAGAAAAAATTGAAAATGGAGAGGTGATGAAAAAAAGAATTGAAATTATGGAAAATAGAGTTGACAAGTTGGAGAAAATGGTTGGTAATATTGTGGAGTAGAGTTTTTCTATTCTTAAGGCTTCAATAGAGCATGTTAAGATTCTGGTGGACAAAATGGACCAGGGGAAAAGGGAGCAGGTGATCACTGAGGTCAAGGAGGATCACGGTCCCAACAAGAGAACTAGATCAAGGGTCAAGAAGCAGGAGGATAAAAAGAACAATGACATTGAGGAACTCCAAGCATCCTCTTCTAACATGCAGATGTTGGCTGAATAGGCAGTAGATGTTATGAAATGTATTTAGCCAACTGGTTGTTGTCCTGCTGTCTTTTTGTTGTCCTTTGTTTATTTCTCTATCTTTTTGTTTAAGGACTTATTTGTGTGTCTCTTTTTGGTGTTGTTGCATAGTTTTTGTTGGAACTTTAATGCCTATCTTGTAATCTTGATGTAAAAGGTTTTGGGTCCTTTCAAAACCTTCTTTTACATAATCAAAACATGAGAGCCATGGAAGCCTTCTTGAGTTCCTTATCAAATTATGAATATACTAATGTCATGGAGTTGGAGACCGCACATGAGATATGGATAAAATTGGAAGAATTACATGAAGGAGATTATGTTGTGAAGAAAGAAAATTTGCAGATCATGAAAGGAAAGCTAGAAGTCTTGAGGATGAGAGAAGATGAAAATATTCAAGCCTATGTTTAGAATGTGACCAAACTTGTTTGTGGAATTAGAAGTGTTGGTGAAACAATGGACGAGGATGAGATTGTTTCTAAAATTATAGGATCCTTGTCTCATGCCTATGACAAAAAATTTCTACAATTGAAGAGATCAAGACCATTTCTAAAGAAACAAGGGATTTATTGGTTGGTAATTTATCTACTTTTAAAATGACTAGATTTCATGATAATCTTCCTAAGTATGAATTTTCATTTAAAGCTATTATTTTTAAGGATAAGCCAAAGTATGAGTCTAGATAAAGTTCATCTAAGATTGGATCTAGATATACAAAGGAATGAAAAGAGATTCAAGAAGAGGGAAGAAATATGGAAGATGTAAAATACCTAATTTCAAATAGAGTACCTAAGGGTGTAAGTAAGTAATAAGGGAAGCTACCTTTGAAAATTTTTTCTTGCAATAAGATTGGTCATTTTTCTTGTTCATGTCCTAAAAGAGTACCAAAGAATAAACCTAGAAAATTTTAGCCTAAGTATCACAAGAAATGTTATCTAGCTACTTTTGATGGAGTGACTAATGACAAATCTAAAAAAGAGTGCAAATAAGATTGTCTTTATTTCTATTAAAGATGAGAACCCTACCTTCTTGAATGAAAAAAAATCCATAGATGTACACATTAAAATAAAAGATGAATGGGCAATAGACAGTGGTTTTTCACATCATATGACTAGAGATAAGAACAAATTTGTGAATTTGGAAAGGTATGATGGTGGTGTTATAAAATTTGGTGACAATACTCCTTGAGGAAGAGGTTTGATTACACTATATGACCTAAGATCAATACTGATGATGTCCTATGTTTTGATGGTTTGAAGCATAATCTCTTGAGTATTGGATCGCTTATTAGTAAAGGATACATGTTGGAATTCAAGGATGGAAAATGCACAATAAAAGGATTAAGCTTTGGAAATGTAATTGCATCAAGTACCAAGACTAGAGGTAATGTTTTTCATTTGAATAGTACTAAGACTAGATGTTTGATTTTTATAATTGATGACAATTGGTTATGACATAAGAGACTTTGTCATGTAAACTTTGATAACATTGTGAAGATAAGGGTTACACATGCTATAAGAGATCTACCTAGATTATTGAAACATGATAATGTGATGTGTAACGAATGTCAATTGGGAAAGAAAACAAGATCTAATTTTATAAGCAAGACATATTCTTCAAATAGATTGTTAGGTTTGGTGCATACATATTTGTGTGGTCCTACTACAACTAGGAGTTATTATGGTGACAAATATTTCATTCTATTCATTGATGATTATTCAAGGATGATGTGGGTTACATTTTTTAAGGAAAATTTTGAATCTTTTGACAAATTCAAGATCTTTAGAGCTATGGTTGAGACTAAGATAGGATTGAATCTGAAATGTTTGAGATCAAAAAAAGGTGGAGAGTTTAATTCAGGAGAATTTAGTGACTTCTATAAGAGAATGGAATAAGGAGATATATGTCAACTCCCTGAACCCCACAACATAATGGAATCATAGAGAGAAGGAATAGATATATTCTTGACCTTGCAAGAACTATGATGACGGAAGGAAATGTACCTCAGATGTATTAGAGAGAAGCCATGAGTACTGTAGTCTAAAATTTGAACCAATTTCAAATAAAGCATGGTACTATTGATGAGAATTATCAGAAATAGGTCAATTCATGTACTTATGAATTAGATGATGATGAAGAAAATCATATTATATGGAGTTAGAATAAGAATAAGAATGGATCAACAGAATAGGATGGATAATTTATAAATGAAGAAGATGTGGAAATACAAGAGTCTACTACAAAAGAAAATTTGAAGCCTCTAAGGCATGTAAGATTGAATCATTTAGAAAATTAGATTATTGGTGATAGAGATAAAGGTACCATGAAGAGGAAAACATGCTATAATCAGAGATGAATTTTTTTTATTTCTAAAGTTGAATCTAAAGATGTTGATGAAGCTTAAAAAGATGAAAGTTGGGTTAAGGAAATGAGAGAAGAATTGGAGCATATTGAAATGATTAAAATGTGGATCTTAGTTCCTAGATCGAAGGACAAGAATGAGATTGGAATGAAATGGGTTTACAAAAAAAAACTAAATGAAGATGGTGAAGTGGTAAGGAACAAAGATCTATTGTTTCACAAAGGATATTCACAGATGAGAGGTATTGACTTTGAGGAGACCTTTTCTCCTGTTGCTAGAATTGAAGAAGTTAGAATTTTTCTTTCATATGCTACTTAAAAATATTTCAAGGTATATTAGATGGATGTCAAGTTTGCATTATTAAATGGGGAATTCAAAGAGGAAGTATACATTGAACAACCTAATGATTTTCCTTTGACTGATCAAGGTGACATGGTTTGCCAATTGAAGAAAGTATTGTATGGATTGAAGAAAGCACTAGGAGCTTGGTATGTAAGGTTAGATAATTATTTGATGAAACTTGGTTTTAGCAAAGGATCTATTGATAATAATTTGCATTTTAGAATTGACCATGACAATATCTTGATTGTTGAAGTATTTATGGATGATATCATTTTTCGTGGCAATGATAAGTTGAGTAAAGATTTTGTTGATGAGATGAAAGAGGAATTTAAGATGTCAATGATAGGTGAGATGAAATTATTCATTAGTCTTCAAATTACTCAATTAGAAAAAGGGATTTTTATATCATAGTATAAGTATGTGAACGAATTGTTAAAGAGATTTGGAATGGATGATTCTAAACCTATTGGAACCCCTATGGTTACTAGTTGCAAGTTAACAAAGAATGATGATTCCCCTCTTGCTAATTAGAAAAGGTACAGATCAATGATTGATGGGTTTCTATATTGAATCATACTAGATTGGACATAATGAATGTTGCTTGCACTGTTGTGAGATCTCAAGAAAAACCAAAGGATTCACATGTTGTTGTTGTTGTTAAGAGGATATGAAGATACTTGAAAGAGACAGTGGACTATGGACTATGGTATCCTAAAGATGATGATCTTACATTATGTGTCTATACTAATGCTAATTGGGCAGGTAAAGTGGATGATAGAAAAAGTACTATAGGTGGAGCATTATTCTTAGGGAAGAAGTTAGGCTCTTGGTCTAGGAAGAAAAAAACTTGTATATCTCAATATATTGTTGAATATGAGTATTTTGTTACTACTACAAAGGATAATCGGGTAATTTGGATGAAGCAAATGCTAGAAGACATCATAATAAGTTTTGGTGAGCCTATTTTTATTTATTGTGACAATTCAAGTGCTATAAATATTTCAAAGAACCTCGTGTTGCATTAAAAGATGAAACATATATCTATAAAGTATCATTTATTTAAGGATAAGGTGAATGAAAAGGACTTCATATTGGAACATGTGTCTACAAAAGAATAGATTGTAGATATATTCACGAAGCCTTTTCCAAAGGATACTTTTGAGTATCTCTAAGATAAGCTTAGGGCAACAACCCCTCTTGATTAGAGCTAGATTTATATAGATTTTCATCAGTCCACTACTTATACAAAGATTATCTTTCACTCTAGATTGATGTTTTTTTGAACTGCTCCTTAGGGGGAGTAGTTGGTTTTATGAGGTATGTTGTTCAAAATTTGATTTTTGACTTCTGTGACTTAGTACATATATTTTCCTTTGTCATTGATGTCAAAGGGGGGGGAGATAGTCATATGAAAAACAAGGAAGAATTAAAGGGAGAGATTTCTATAAAAATAGAAATATCAGACTTAGGGGGAGTAGTTGATATATTATGGTTGATTTTTTCTTTGTGCATTGATTTCATTTTTCAAATCATATGTTTCCATCAATTCCAAAGGGGGGCATTTTTGGATATTTTATGCATATATTCTGATATTAATGTTTTTTAATTGATGTCAACATATTTCTTTATTCTTGATAGTTTCCTACTTTGTTTAGTGAAGAGTTTTGAACAGTATGTATAGTGTATTTCAGATCAGTTGTTGTGAAGATGTAGAGGTGCTTAGGAATGTATGTACTTGATCTTTTCAAGTTGAAATGGTTCACTTTATGATTTGAGGAAGTTATGGTTAATTTATTAGTGGATAGTTTTTTGGTTATTTTAGTGGAGACAGTGTTGTATTTTTAGGATTAGTGAGGATCAGTTATGTAATATTTTTGGTTCCTAACCTAGAATTGAGTTTAGGAAATGGATATGTGTTATCAGATTGGATGGTTTGTGATTTAGATGCTGGAAATATATTTTTCTTGAGTAACAAAAGTTGATGTTTAGTGTTCCTGATGAACAGTGCAGAGAAAATTGTGGATTCTAAGATAAAGACATTTGTGTTATTGTTGTGGTAATTCATGTTTCTTTATGACATCTATGGATTATTTATATTCATTCTTATGGATGGCATTGGGTTATGTGATCAAATGTAGTGATTTTTCTTTGATGTGTTGATGTTCTTGGCTGACTTGATGAATAACATGTTGCAAAGGTTTGTAGAGTGATCAATGGATTGTAGCATGTTTGTGGATGAATATTTGGGTCCTAGCTATGTCTTAGTCGACATATCTTGGATCACATTAACGATTATGTATTACTCTTTGTAATACTTTGTAATTAGGTCCTTGGATGACCTTGTTGTAATATGTTGATGAAATGTATTTAAAGATGTAATCTTTTTTATTGTGTGAGAGAGAGTGTGTTACTGGATGGAATGATATATCAGTGGATGTGTCAAGATTTATGAGTGGAATCTAAAATAAAGTCAAATCATATTTTTACTTTATTAGAACTATTTTGGAATATCATAGATTCTATTAGTTAGATCATAATTCAGTGGACTATTGTTTGCAGTGGATTGTAGTCCATCGTGGGTTGTTTCCCTTGTTATAATCTTAGAGTTATTTCCCTCATTTTTATTTCAGAAGTGAGCTCTAGGAAGTGAGCCTGAATGCATATGCATTCCCCTTTATACCTTTAATAGGGTTATATGTGTTATTACATCATCTAGTGGGTTTGATCCCCACCATGGTTTTTCCCTTAACCAGGTTTCCATGCAAAGACCCTAGTGTTGTGTGTTCTTGTATTTATGGTGTAATTCTTAAATATTCACATTAAGTAAAGAAATTAAGAAATTAAGCATTGTTAAGTTTTTATTTTGTCACAACTCTTTTGGACACAAATGATTCACCTCCCCTCTCAATTATGTTTGTTACCTTATTTCTATCAAGTATTTCATATAGTTCTTTAAAGATAGGAAAATAAAATTTTCTTGGCCATACTCTGACATGCCTAGATTAGATTCAGAACTATTACTTCATCACCTACCATTGAAAATGGGGGAAAATCCTTATAAACAAAAAAATTGGAAAATGCATCCTAAAATACTATTTCTAGTCAAAGTAGAGCTCACAAAACTATTAGATGTGGGATTCATAAGATCCAATCAACATAGGAAAAAAAGACACAAAAATAATAATCCACTTGATAAAGTCGTTAAAAATAGAGGAAAGTGAATAGTTCATACAGTTCTCAAAGATAGGAAAATCAAAATTTCTTGGTCATATCTGACATGTATAGATTAGATCTAGAACTAGAACTTCATCACCTACCATTGAAACTAGGGCCAACACCTTAAAAATAAAAGCTCTAGAAAATACATCCTAAAATAACACTACTAGTCAATGAAGAGCTCAAGAAACTACTAGATGTGAGCTTCATAAGATCCATTGACTATGTTTATTGGATATCTAATCTAGTTCCCATGTCAAAACCCAATGGAGACATTAGAATCTGCACAGACTTTAGAGGCCTTAATTTGGCATTTCTTAAGGATGATTTCTCTTTACCTAACATAGACATGATTGTAGACTTGACCTATGGGTAAATAATGCTATCACTCATGGATGGATTTTTTAGGTATAATAAAATAAAAATAGCACTAGAGGACAAGCATAAGACAACTTTTACTTGTGCATGGGGAACTTACTACTAGTGTGTCATGCCCTTCAGTTAAAAAATGTCAATGCCATATATCAAAGGGCCATGACTACTATCTTCCACAATATGATGCACATAACAATAGAGGACTACATGGATGATATACTAGAAAAATCATTGGAAAGGAATCTACACCTAACTATATTAAAACATGTCTTTGACAAACTTCAACAATACAAGGTTAGATTAAACCCAAAAAAGTATGTCTTTGGGGTCAATTCCAGAAAACTATTGGCATTTATCATCTCACACAAGATTGTACAAGAGAATGTCATTATGCATGAAAGGATTCATGATACAAGTGAAGAAAACTAGTAGATCCTAAGTGAAAATGAAAGACTGACGGAAGAGAATGAGAAATTGAGGAATGAATTAAAAATTGAGAAAGAAGCCAATTGGAAACTAAAGAAGTATAATGAAAGTTATGAAAAGATTGATGAGAATTTGAGGAGTCAAAGAAGAACCAAGGAACCAACTGGTCTTGGATATACTGGTCAGGGTAATTTTGAATTCAGTGAATCATCTAGACTGAAGAATCCCTATCAAGATCTAAAGCTGAATCCAAGAAATTCTAGTAAGAAACCCTACAAATTTGTTTGTTACAACTATGGTAAGGTTGTTCATCTGATAATGTTTGTAGAATCAGGTCAGTTAATAGACCTAACACTTTTGATGGGTATTTCTATAATTTCAATAAGTATGGACACACTACATATGATTATAGATCCAGGCCTAGTAATAGATCCATTAATATTATCTTTTATGGATATTTGTATACATGCAACAAACATGGCCACAAATCTGATGAATGTGTTAATGCTGCACAATTATCCAACATAATCTCTATGTTCTTTGAAATATGATAAATTCACCAAAGGAGTTTATTGTCTATTTAAAGGCTGCCTTTAAGTTTTTATGCCTTGGCCTCAATTTGTAGAGGAATTTTTCTTGTGACCCAGAGAGCCCTAGTTGAAATCTTGTCAAAATAACCCTAAAGGTTTTCATTTTGGAAATAAACCCTAGGTTGGCTTTCTATCTTTCTAATTAGTCATTACTTTATCGATCACTTAAGTCCTCTTTACAACATATACTTTATTTCATCATTAAGTAGGAGTGTCATCTCTAAAAAAATTCATTTTACCAAGTTAGGATTTTAATTTTTCCTAAGCCCTAAAATCCTGACGCCCTTTTAATTTTTCCTAAAGTCTCCATGTCCTTTTCCTATGTCCTGGTGTTTTTATTTAACTGTTAACTTCCTTATTGATCCAATGGTCGATGTAATGTTGTAAAGAAGAAATGATCAAATATTAGCCATCGCGATATTGTGACAACCGTTAGATGCATCAGGTACAAAGGAAATGAAGCAAGTGTGACTAGTCTACCAGGATTCATATTTACCATCTGATCAAAATAATTTGATGATGTGCATTCACTACGCCTGATCACTAAAGGTTTTAAATTACCACCAACTATATTTTCATCTAACGGTCGGTGCAATCTTGCAATGGAAAGATGACAAAAGATTAGTGATTGTGGCATTGCAACAACTGTTAGATCTTCTAGTCCGTAGGGTGTGATGTTAGTAGGGCCGAGGGATAAGGTTTCATAAATGTACAGACATTTTTCTTTTCATCAGATGGTTGTCGCAATGCCTTGATGAAGAGTTGAAGGAATTTCAGTGATTGTGGCATCATGACAACTGTATGATCAGCCATGAAGACATAAATCACAATGGTGGGGTCAAATAACAAAAAATTAAAAACAACTATTGGATGCTCTTGATCTAACTGTGATAGTGAAGTCTGAGTATTAAGTGCGTCCAAAGAGCTACAGTTTGGATCACCGTTAGATTTTTTTTGATCTAACAAATAGTGTGAAGCTACAATGAAGAGATTATTGATAATTAGTGATTGTGGCATTGCGACAACTATTAGATGTGTTTCAAGTAAAGATCAATGATTCTATTTTAAATTTGATCAATTTTGGTATGGAAGCTAATTTTCCCGTTGAATTGAATTCTTTCAAATTCTTAGAGAAGTTATGGCTGGATCATGTGGAATGAACTGTCAAGAATTAATGATTTTGATACATAATATATCTATTGAGTGTTTCATTTCTAAAGATCAAAGCTGCAGAGTTTGCAGGATATTTGGCGAAGCAAAAAATTGTAGAACGAATTATCATTTTCTAAAGAGGTATTAAAATTGGTGAGTGCTTCGTGAATTATTGTCTCTTTGATATCATTTATCTACAAATTCTATTGAAGGGGTTTGGGTGAATCTTTTTGTATACATTCTTGTTCTTGGTTTATTGTTAAAAACCCTAATTTTTGAGAATGGCACCAAGAAGAGAGCTCAAAGGGAAGGTTGAATATCATGAGAGGGGAGTGCATGACAATTTCTTAGCATAGCTTGATCATTCAACCACTGATTCATCCAAAATAAAAGAATTGGTACCCAAGAACCCTAGAGTTAAGATTGTAGATGGCATGTATGACAAGGGAAATTACATGAGAGATGCTAACATCGAGGTCTTTGGTCTAGTATTGTTTAGAGTGGGTTTTGGGCAGAGACATGCTTTTGCTCCAAGTAGCAATGTGTGGCAATTTGACTTAGGGAAGTTTGTTTTACCTAATGTCTTCATGGATGTCGATATGTTGATTCAAGTGGCACAAAAATGTGACCATATAGCTAGGGTTATTAGAGACATCAATGGAAACCCTTTGATCAATATCATGGCTAAAGAAATAAGAGAGGTTTTCAGGTTAAGTGAACCAACTAGTGATCTTGAAAATATAGACTTTGATGAATTAAATCTGGTTTATAATACTCAGAGGGATTATCTCAGGAATCATCCTTTGAAGGAATTTTTCAATAAGGTTGGTGGTCTAATTGTGGTAGGGTGTCACACACAAGAACCTTTCAAAATGGATTACTTCAATTTGAAAGTGAAGGGTATATATTAGTCATTATGTCAGATCTTTGGGGAAGATCCCCAAGAAGAGATGTTGGTCCATTATATGTTTGTGATGGCATAGATTTTACACCCTTTCTTGGTAGTCACTTTTGACTTTCCTCGATACCTAGTTGTGTTAATTCATAATGGCCTAATAGGGATCTAGAGAGCCAAAGTTGATAGACCCTTTTGCTGGTATTCCCTAATGATGTACATATTTCTATATAAAGGTGCAGATTATTTTGAGAAAGAAATGGATTTAATGAGACAAAAGGATGGTGAAGAGATGCTAGTCCAATTATGGAACCTGAATATAACTTTAGATGGGAATGAGGCTAGTTTTGTTACTTTTGACATGTGTTTTGCATCAAGGCTTAGGGCTTTGTTATTTTCAGAGAACCCAAGAATCCCAAGGGTCTTGTTAGATTTTCTCAAACCTAAACAATATGCCATTGACATTAAAATTGTGCACAATTGGGGTGATTTTATTCTTTACCCAGTATCTATTGTATTCAGGGTGTATGGTTTCAGAGGAACTCCTTTCATCCTATCTTATCAAGTCCCTATCAAGATTGGGATAGCAAAGATTCTGAGATAGATTGGAGGATTATAGGAAACTACCCTCATAGGGAGAGGTAGAGGAAATTTTTTTCTTACTATTACAATTTCCCACCAATTTGTGATTACAAAGGGTGGATGGTCATATATGGATAAAGTCTTGGAGCCATATCACATGGCCACTTCAATTGCTAGGTTAGCAGATCCAGAAGGTTTTTATAATGATATGTTTAAAAAGAGGACTAAGTGTACCTCTATGGATCATGTTTTCATTTTTCCTAAGGATATCATCATAAATTTCTTTGATTTACAAGAACATGAGCTTAGGAAGGGTAAATGGCTAGTGTACAAAAGACACTAGATTTTGTTCAACATTTTCTCAGGGATTATGATCCATTAAAAGCCTTCATGCCATATGCAAAGAAGATAGAAGCTCTCATGAGACACTTTGAAGGCATCATGCAGACCCTAAATGAGAAAAAGGAGAATATGATGCAGACTAATCTAGAAAGGGATAAATGTGTTTTGAGTAAGCTTGCATTCGCCAGAATGGTGCCCCCGGGTAGATATATGGTACAAAAGAGGGAAGGATACAATGTGGTAATACCAAGACCAAGTGAACAACAAAGAAATAAAAGGGCTAAGGACATCCCTTCTACTTCTATGGAAGTTGAGATGCAAGAACAAATAGGGGGTTCTCCTACACTACCACATGATCAGCCTATAGAAATTGATTCTAATTCTCCACCTCCACCAAAGAAACAAAGGATAGAAGAAAGGCTAGGACAAGTTGAGGAGGAATACTCTCCTACCTAATCCCCACTAAAAATTGTTGATCATCAGGAGGTGGTAGAGAAATTACAACAATTGGGTATCCTGGGTCAAATCTGTATGACTTATGAAGAAATAAATGAGTGAGTGCCAAAGCCACCCAAGGAAATAGAATCAAATTTGACTAAAGGGGATATGGAAGGGAAAGAACTAGATCCCATCACCAAGAAGGATTGTGATGAGTTTCTAACAGATGATGATTTTGTTAAGGCTAGGGCCTTCATGAAATTTTTGTGGAAGATACATATAAGTCAATTCAAAGAGACTTGTGAGAAGAAGTAGGAGAATCCAAAAAAGGATCCAACTGTCATTGAGGATGAAGTAAGGAAAGAAATTATGGAAAGATTTGAAAAAATCACTCCAGAACAAGGGAGAGAACTGGTAAGAAATGAAGGGGTGCTCATTCTCCCTAAATGGGATATTGTTGATGCAATAGTCCTAGATTCTGTTAGAAAATAGATCACACTAGTCCACAAGACTAGAGAAGAGGCAGAGAAAGAAATAAAGGGTTTCAATTTCAGTGATGAACATCAAGCCTTGGTCATGTGGTCCCTAAGAAAAAATGAAACAAATAAAGGGAAATTTTTTTTTAGGAGTGACCTCTCAAGCAGCCTGCTAGTGCAAAGAGTTAGTGAGACTTCAATTGTTGAAGCATCAGGTATGGCCTTGGAAACAACTAAAATTAGCATGAAGGTGGTAGAGAGGAAAGCCAGAGAGAAGGAGGAACTAACAATAAAACTTGAGATAGTGCTGAAAACATATGGTGAGATGAAGAAAGAAGTTAGTGAGAGGGATAAAATAATAGCATAATTAAGATGGAGGTTGGGAGAAAAAGGTCCATTTTAGATACCTCAACAATTAAAAATTTCTTCTTCCCCTTCTATCCCTCCATCCATTCCTATAATTGAATTCCCTCTTTCCCATCTTCCTCCATCTACTCATGAAGATTGGTTAACATAGAGAGAAATACTGGAAAATGAAAGGTGGACCCTTATGGAGAAAGAAAAGAAATTGAAAAGCGAAAGAAAATTGTTTAATGAGAGAAAATTGGAAGTGTCTATGAAGTATGAGGAAAAGGTAAGAGACACAATTTTGTAGTTTTCTGATGCTGTTGAACCAAAAGGGATTTATAAGACTGGAGAAGAACTAATAAAAATTCTAAATTATTGTTTAGAAGAAATGACCACTGTGGACCCAATTTTGGATAAGTGGGTCGCTAAAAGGGATAGATTAAAATTCTTTTATTCTTTGGTTAAGGCTCAACAGGTTGTAGATGAAAAAATAAAGAATACTTATAAATTTGTTAAAACCTTGCTTGAGTTTGTAATAAAAAGGGAGAATATAAAGATGAAGGCATCAGTTTTAAGGGGAAGGTATTACCAAGACTGTTTTCAAATGTTTTCCAGTCTATTAAAAAAGAATAGAAATATTAAAGACAAAAAGGTATGGTTAGGGAAACTAGATGATGAGTTGTCAATCAGGGTAAGTAACATTTTAAATGCAGCTAGTAACATTCTTTTTGTCCAGAAAGTTGAAGTGTTGCAAGATGCCAGAGTACATTTTGAATCCCTAAATAAAGAGGTCCAATAGGTCAAATTTGATTGGGATATTTTGGTACAGAAAAGAGCTGAGGTGGTTGCTTTCCATTGGCTTAGTGAAGAGGTTTATATGTCTTGGGAGGTTACATACTCTTCAGAAGATGCAAAGACTAAAGAGGCACCCACTGAGGCTACAAAAGGTGGCACTTCTTTAGCCCCTTGAAGCAAAGTAAACTACATAAAGATCCTATATGATTGGAATAAGCACAAAAGCAACACTTGGCAGAAATAGAACTGACTTTGGAAGTTGTTGTAGATTTTAGTACACAAATCAGTGAGTAATTTTGTGAGATGTAACATAAATATTTTGTATTTTCCAAACTTTTGTCTCATATGTTGTCATTTTTGTTTTTTCCTAAATGATCTATAGCTTGTTTGTAATCCTTGTATTCTATAAAAGGATTTCTAGGATCATTTAGAAGGATCAGAACTTGAACATTTTTTCTTACAAGTTTTGAGTCAAGGGTATAGAAGACTATATTAGATCAGGTTGTTTATGTAATAAAGCAAGTTTACTAGTTTTTTAGCCAATATTGAAGTGGCTTATATTCTAAAGCATTATGTATACATGAAAGATAATTCAGTAAAATTAAAATACAAAATCTAGGGTTTGCATATCTCCTATGTGTATTACTTCTTTGAGTTATGAATTTTCAAATTCATTGCATAGAATTTCTCTGTGTATGTGTTGTCATTCCTCATCTTTGATCTAGGATCAAATTAAATAATCTTTTGGATATAACATTGATTCTCTGGGGTTTGCAAAAGGATATCAGTAAGTATTATGAATCTAGGGATTCTTTGATCAATATTATCATAAGGTGGTAGTGTTTGTGGGATCCTAAAGCATTGAATTCAGTTGGTTTTCTATATATTTCACTTTGCAGTAAAATATTTCCCAATGGCTAAGGCACTGGCCAAGAATGAGCTTATTTTATAGTAATATCTGCTTGGTGGAGTTTTTCTATATTCCTAATATTTGATATAAATATGTCAAAATATTTAGATTATTGTGACCTACAAGTTGTGTCCTATCAAGTGGTAATGGAGAATCAATAAATAAGTGGTTATCATTTAGTATTTTCTTATCATCTATTTGTTGTATTAAAATCCATTATATGGTTGTAAAGATAAAGTTTATGTTATTGGATTAGGAGCACCCTCCTTGGTTTTATAGAGCCAATAGTGTAGAGGGCAGTCTTGTCCCTATAGTTGGTCCAATCATCTTAGAAATTCATATTTGGAATTAACCCTTCCTTAAAACCTGTAGATGTATTGGTTTTTACCATAAGCATAAAGTCTATTTTGAGGAACCATCAGAATGTAGGTCAAGCGTGAATAATCCAAGATCACTTGTGAACCAGGAAACCCCTTACCAAAGGGAAAGGAAATTCAATGTCACATGCTCAATTTGTGGGAACTATGGACACATGGTTGTGAATTGCAGAATGAGGACAAATAGAGGCAATGTTGGACCATGGAGGAAAAATGGTATGGCATGTTTTCACTGTCACAAGATTGGTCATCTAGCAAGGAATTGTAGAATGAGAAACCAACAGGTAAACCGGTCAAAAGATCAAAAGGGAAAACAAATTATTAATGTAGAAGAGACCAGGAAAGAGATGAACAAGATATGGAAGAAGAGAGAATATTCTAAGGAAGAGAGTAAGACATTGAAAGGATCCACATCACCATTAGTGTAGATGGCTCATCATAAAACTAAGTCACTATTGACTTAGGGGGATCAAATGAAGTAAGATCTATATCACATCCCTTAAGTTGTGTGCGTGTAAGATTTATCACCATATTTAGATACCTATTGATGTTATGAAAGAATCTTATGAAGAATCTTGTATAACATATGATTCTATGCGATCACATAATGATTTTGTGGCATAGTGACCATTTTATGTTCTAACCATTACAATTGGTTAAAAGTACTCTTTGACCATTACATTTATTAATTGGAAATGAAACATTAAAAGGAAAAAAGAAAATTTCATTTGTCACAATGGATTCTATGAGCTAAGCACTACACTTGCAAGTGACACTTGTATGCACCCTAAAATGGTCACCTAGACTTTGGGCCCCCATTTAGCAATTTATCAAATCCCTGAATCAATATTTTCAAATATCAACAATATCAATTATATCAATTTCCTTGATCAAATTATAATCAATTCAATATTTCCTAAGGTTTGAGCCTTATTTAATTTAAAAGAGAAAAAAATAAAAATCTTATTTAATTAAGAGAACATGCTCCCTTTTAATTAATTAAAAATCTCTTTTAATAATAAAATCACTTTATCCTAAGCCTTTATTTAATTAAAAGGAATTTCCTCCCCTTGTATTTAAATAAAAAATCCCCACTTTTCTTCTTATCCTATGTTGCACAAATAAAGCATTATTCTTATTTTATAAAAAGAGAAAAAATATTTTTTGTCTCATATGGACACTAAAGTCAACTCTTATTTTCTCATTGGAGGATATTTGTGCACAAGGATCAAGCTTCTATTTTTCTCCACCATTGATTAAGTCTTTTGCCTCTTAATCTCAATGGTCCATTTTCATCTCATTTCTTATAAAAGGAGAGCTCTCTTCCTCATTTGCATCTTAGGTTTTCATGCTAATATTATGCTGCAGGTTTTCTAGGTCATTTGGAGCTCTCTTTGAAGACACTCTTGCAATCCAAGCTTTGAAGACTTTGTTGCATCTCATTTCATATTTGCTTTCATAGTTGCATGATAATGACATTCTTAGTGTAGATTTCCTTTTATGCAATAGATTACTCTCACATAGTCTAAATAGGAGGGATTGGTCACATTTGTTATTTCCTTTCATAGATTAGTTGCATTGTACTTTCATTTCCATAGACTAGATTCCATTCTCATTCTTAGCTTACTTGCATTGCATTGCATTGCATTGCATACATTTGGATTTCATTAGAGATATTGGCATTGTTGCCCTTGTCTTTGATTTGGAATCTCTCATTGTGTGGTTGACTAGCAAGGTCATGAGTTCATAGCTCTAGCTGAGAGCAATTTCACAAATCTTGCAACTCCATGCATAGAGAGCTATGGATCGATTTGTGAGGGCTCATTCTTGAGTTTCCTTGCATGTAAGGATTCATAGAAGTGCACTTCTTTTGTGTGTACAACACTAAGATGATTTGAAGTGATTATGGATTGATAGTTGTGATCTTGTGCTAGAATTGAAGTGATGTTTGAAGAACCCTTATCAACAAACAAAAATTAGTATTTCTCTATGTTTTGAAGGTTCTATACTTTATTTTGTGAAGTGAATTATTGTTGGAATTATGGATAGTCCTATATTGGTTGAGATTACAGAGGAATCGAGTCCAGTATTTAAGTTACATCCTTTGAAGGTGGTAGAGAATGATCTTGTAGGATCTTTGTCTTTGATACCCCATGGTGTGTTGTTGGCTGAAGATATAATATTGTTTTTCCATTGTAAGATTGAGGATCTTGGTTCAAATGTCATCTGCAATGCATATACCAAAATGTGTAATGACTCTGGATTGAAGGATGAACAAAATCATTTGGAAGACAAGGGTTTTACCTATATAGTCAACATACCTAATCATTTTGAAACCAAGTGGATTAGATATGTACTAGGTTAGATTCATGATTAGTTCCTATGGTTGGATATGCCACATAAGATTACTAGATATATTATTCATGCAGTGACATGGTTTGTACGAATGGTGATGTACCTTTTCTAAGAATGATTCGTAGTGATGAGGTCACTCATCTAAAAAATATTAAAAAGATCAATGTTATATGAAAATTAATGATGTTATAGATATCAAGGTCAAGTTGGAATATGTGGTGATCGGTTATAAAGTATATCAATCAAGATGATTGAATAGTGTGCCCGGTAGAGGTATTGATGTTGCATATCAGATGGTGAAGGAGAATGCATAGTACGACCTTTGTGAGGTCATGAGAAGTCATTTCTTTGTGAACTTGGAGAGAATCAAGAAGGAAAATAAACAAACTTTAAAGTATGGTTCGTTGTTGGTGTTTATATTCTTATACTTGAAAAATTATTTCCCTAGTATTGATAATGTTTAGTGGTCAACCGATAAACCAATAGTAGTGGAGATTAACGAATGCATAAAAATCTTAGGAAATAACTTTAATGGTGCAATGTAGGTTTATTTCAAAGATTTCCATAAATAAATGCATGAGAGGGAGAGAATCCCAACTGATATAGTGGATGAATACAAAGAAGATATATGTTTTATTATAAATACTGATACATGTATGATGCAAGTAGTATAACCAATAACTTCTTGGGCTCTATCGATCGGTTATGAGGTAGATGGTGATATTATATCACTTTATGTTGATGAGTTACTAGCTAAGTCAATTGATGCTAGTAATCCCAGGTTTGGTACTTATGAATAAACCTATTTGAAAATTCATTCACCGATGATAGAGAAAAGAGTGAGGAAAAAAGTTGATGATTTAGCCAAGAAGAGTGGCATTACAAAAGAAATGACGGATAAGGTCAGGAATAAGTTTGTAACTAAGGAGGCAGGGAACTCTACTATTGTTGAAGAAGTAGAAGAGGTAGAGGTTGTAACTTCTACAATTGGTAAGGAAATAAGAAGAGAAAATGGGAGTTCCATAGTGCAAAAGGAGGCTCCTTCCCTTGCTTAGAGTGCATTTGAAAATTAAAATGCATCAAAGCCTCAACTTGTAGTGGTTAAGGAAAAGGAAAAAGAGAAGACACATGTGACTGAACAGAAAACTTACAAGAGAAATAAGGAAATGACACATGGATAAAAAGAGTTAAAAGGAAAGAGAAATAAGAAGGATATAGCTGAGGAAGTAGAACCTCAAACATAATCTGACAAAGATAAAGCTAAATTAAGGGCTAGTGGAAAAAGATAAAATATTTTTAGCATGACAACTGATAAATCAGTTAAACCCAAGACTAGGAGAACTTTTACTGTTGATAGAATAGGTGAGAAAATAAGGGAATATGGAAGTGTGGTTTATGCCAACTGATTGTATGAAAGATGTGATGATGAAGGTAAGAAAAATATAGAATATGCTATTATATATAGTTTACATAAGTTTTGTAGAGGACTTAGTGAACTGTATAGAATGATATTTAAATCACTTTACAAGAAGATTGATGTTAGGTGGAGATATGATTTGAAACTAGATAGAGAAATGATGGAACATGCAGTGATTCAACTTAAGCCTAAATTATCTATAGAATAAGTGAAGCTAACAATTGAGGCTATGAGACCAGTTTTCAGAATAAGAAGTAGAGTATGCAGAATAGTCATAGGTGAATCACAAGTAGTTCATGATGAGACTCTTGATGTCATGAATAAGAAATTATAGGAAGAAAATGAACTGGTGGATGATACTCAAGAGGAGAAACAAAAACAAGAGGATACCATTGAAGAGATAACAATAGATTAATTTTTGACTGCTGAACAAGTGATTGAATGAATTATCAGTGATATACCTTCTGATATTCCACAAAAGATTCTAACTGTTGAAGTTGAAGATGTGCAAAGAGTAGAGTGTGCACATAAGGATAAGACTGAAGAGGTGGTGATCCTTGTTACAACTAATCTATTTGGACAAACAGACGATGTTGGAAAGAAAGATGAATCTCATAAAGTTGATGTTGCAGCACAATCAGTAAAAAGGAAATTGGATCTTAGTGAAAGTTTAAGTTACAAGAAGAAAGGCATGGCTATGGATATTCCCAAGGAAGAAATTGTAGATGATCTTGGAGATGAGGATGTTGAGGTAATTCAAGGACCTATTGATGTTACCAAAATGATTCCTAGTGAATTGATGAAAATGTCATAGATACTAAAGTTGAAAGCTAAAAGAGATGAACTTAGAGATAAAAAGAAACATGATCAAGTACTTCAGTCATCTAGAGACATTCTTGTAGACCTTTTACCATAAGTTGACTATGATTCTAATGCTATATCGATTGAGCAGATGGATACTTTGGTCAATGCTATCACTGAGCAAGTTACTAGTTTGGAGGAAATTGTCATGAATAGAGTAAAGATGGATTATGAAAAGATGAGGAATGATAAGTTAGTGGGGACTATTGCATCAGATAAAGGGAAACTTACAGGTTATATGAAAAAGATGCAGGAAACCTTGAAAGAGATTGGTAAATTGCTTGCTTAAGTTTTTTATTTTTCATTGTTTACACAATATTTGGAGCTAAAGAGAAATCAAGCTCAACAGGAGCTTAAGTCTTTAATTTCTAGTTTTGATCATATTTCACATTTAGATACCACTTATGGATCACAAGTTAAGGTTGTCAATAAAAAAATGAAGACATTGCAAGAAGAACAAGATAAGAGGATCACTACTTTACTAGAGCTTCAGACTTATTTAATTTCTATAGTTGATGTAATGCAACAAAATGTTATAGATTCAGAGGTAATACTTCGGTCACCAAACATGAGTACACTTAAATATATGGAGGAATTAGGTTCTATATTACATGGATAGATTCATGCCACAAAGAACTTATAGAAGTCATGGAAGAGTTCTTTGGAGACAACCAAAACAAATTTTAGAAGTGTTTTTGAATGGTTGTGATTGGTAAGATGATTTCATTTTTGAAGTTCATTTTTGTACCTTTGTCATTGTTTTCAAAGGGGGGGTGATCAATGTAGTAAAAATAAAGATAAGGATCTAGTTTAGTGATCAAAGGGGGATTATTTTATAGCAGTGAAAATCTTGATGGTTGTCGCTGAGTTTGAATTCTATGCATTCATGTGTATATATATTTTTTGGTGAATCAATGAAGGGAACATTTTTTAGGAGTTAATTATTTCCACTATATCTTACCATCAATGCCAAAGGGGGGGATTTTTGGTATTATGATTGATTTTGGAGTTGAAATGTAGTATTTTATGCTTGTGAGTTTATCATTGATGGAAACTCTATCAGATTTGATAAATAGATTATAGATATTGATCGACTGGATGGATAGGTAAAGAAAAATAAGCCAAGTGTCTTAATCAGTTAATAGGAAGATAGTAAACTAAAGTATTTTGAGTGGTGATTGATATAGAGATCATATTGGGTTATGCAATTTTTACTGGAGCATTATTTTGGTCAATCAAGTTCAGTTTTCCAACTATAACTATTAACTCAATGTTTTGAGTTTTTTGGTATTTTGGTGATGTGTTTAGTGTGAACTGGTTAAGTTACTGATTGATACTTGATGATCAGATGATCAAGGTGGCTGATTATTTTTTGGTGTTTGGTAATAAAATTTTGTATTATGTTTTGGGTCAACATGTTAAGTATGATTGGTGTTGATTTTCATGTATTTGGTAAATGTTTTGGGCTGACTTGTGAAATTTTTTTAATCCCTAGATGACTTAAGAACAATAGTATAAAGGCAAGCCAAAATGTATGATTTAAAAAAAGAAGAATGTGTTATTGGTGGTTGCGATCAGAAAGAAAGAAAGATAGTTGTGCTAGGATTTAGAGATTGTATTAGATCTATCAGGCAAGCAATGTCATTTCCAGATTAGTTATTTGAGTTCATTTCTCAAGGCTAACTCTAATAGGTTAGCAGATTAAATCCCTTAACAAGGTGGAATTTAATAGGTCTCATTGTATAAATCCTTAATAGGGTGACTTATGAGAAGAAGTTCAAAATCCTCTAGTGAGGTAGATCCTAATAGATCTTATTGTACTTCTAACAAGGTACTAAGCACTCTTAACCTGGTGAGCCCCTAATAGGGTATTGTAAGCTCCTAACAAGGAAACTCTTTTTACTATAGTGAAGAGATTCATGGGTGTCATCCCCACCATGGTTTTCTCCCTCTTACAAGGGTTTCCATGAAAAAAATAGTGGTGTTATGTGTTATGCTTTTGTGGATGCTTGAATTAATTAATTCTATTACATAGTTACAATTGCATGTTTAGTTGTATGGAAACTGTTTTAAAGAATTATCAGATTATTGGTTGAATTGGTTCATTACCTATTTGTACTAATTCACCCCCTTCCCTCTCAATGCCTCTATATACTAAAATTATCATCATTATGCATACATTGTCATCATATAGAAATAGAACGTTGTCAACACATTGTGCTCATTTTGCATAATTTCAATTAATTTCTTAAGGGGGCATAAAATCCACTTGCTATCATCAGGGTAAGCTAGGGCAAGACTTGAATAAGATATTCTTTGACAAAATGCTCAAAATCACATTGTATCAGAGAGGGGAAAATGTAGACACCTAAAATTATCCCACGCTTGCGATTGTTCATTAATTATTAATTTTTCCTCTATTAATTAAATAGTTATTTAATTATTTAATTAATCATATTTATTCTTCTAATTCCTCATTAATCAATCATTGCATCATTTAATCACACCTACCTAATATTCATTAAATAATTAATAGACATTTAATTAAGCGGTCTTTATCATTCAATTTAATTTAATTTTTATAGTCCCACAATTTAAATCATTATGTCAAATTATTTAAATTAACTAATTAATTCTTCTACTTAAATTAATTTCTAAAAAAATAATTTAATTTCATCTCATTTTTAATTTAATATTAATTTCATCTCTCCAAAAAATTAATTTTTAATTAAATTTATTTCAAAAATCAGAAATCAAGATTTCAATTTGAATTTATTTTATTTTACATTTTGAAAATGCAAAAATCATTCTTAAAAAATGGAATAAAACCCAAAAATGCTTTTAAAACTCAAAATTTGATTTTATCTCAATTGTCTAATTTTGGAAATTAATATATTCAAAATATGAAAATCTTGTAATTCCTATGTTCTCATATTTTTCCTAAATCAACTCACCGCTTTTGAGTTCAAAATGGAAATAAATCTCACTCTCTCTAGAAATTTCCCAAAATCAATCAGTCTCTAATTTTCTCAATTGTTGATCCTTGATTTTCTCAAATCAATCTTGATTATCCATTCAATTTTAAATAGTATATATAAACCCACCTTCGTGCCCATTTCAAGGATCCCATATTATTGAATTTATCCCCAAGTTTATGCATGTTATCAGTATATCAATCAATCAATTTCTTAAATCTATGAAACAAGAAATTGCATAAATCATCTTTGAGTGCCACATATCTGAGTTCCAATATAGTGCAGAGAAGCGATAAAAGAAGATAAGATAGATAGGAACTGTACTTTTGATTTGCTTATCTTATTTTAGTTTCTTTATCTCTTTATGCTTAGATTTTATCATTTGTAGGGTTAATGTTGAATACTAGTTTGATTTTATTAATCATCTAGTTCTACTAATTTGTTTTTGCGACTTGTGATCTACTATTGAGGAGTATTTGTCTTGTTCAATATCTCCAAGTTCCTCTTCGGTTATGCCTTGAAATACATCCTAGATCGTAGGGAAAATCTATACAAGTCTTAGAAACATATTAATAGCACTAGTTGATTAATAAAATCAAACTACTAATCAACATTAACCCTAGACAAACAATAAAATGTAGGCATAGAGAGATAAAGAAACTAAAATAAGATAATCAAATCAAAATTACAATTCCTATCTATCTTATCATCTTCTATTTCTTCTCTACACTATGTTGGGACTTGAATATGTGGCACTCATAGATGATTTCTGCAATATCCTAACCAAGAGATTCGAGAAATTGATTGATAATACCGATAACTTGCATAAACTTTGGGATAAATTCGATAATCTGGGATCTTGCTTCATAATTTGGATACTTAAAATGGGCTTGAAGGTGAGTTTATATAAATTTTTGAAATTGAATGAGTGGTCAAGATTGATTTGATAAAATTAGAATCAATGGTTGATAAAATTAGAGACTGATTAATTTTGGGAAATTTTCTAAGATAATGAGATTTATTTCCATTTTGAATTCAAAAGTGGCAAGTTGATTTAGGAAAAGGATGAAAAGATAGGAATTAGAAGATTTTCAGATTTTGAAGATATTAAATTTCCAAAATTGAAAAAAATTAGGATAAAGTCAATTTTTGAGTTTAAAAGCAATTTGGGTTTTTTAAAATTTTTTTGAAGAATGATTTATGTATTTTTTAATATTAAAATTAGAATACTAATTTTTTAAAATTAAATCCAATTAAAATTAAATTTGGAGAGAATTGAGATTAAATTGAAATTAGAATTTGGGAGAGAAATTAAATTAAATTAATTTAATTAGAGGAATTAATTAGCTAATTTAAATAATTTAGAATATTTATTAAATTGTGGGATAATAATTTTTTTAATGAAATGATAAAGACCACTTAATTAAATGTAAATTAATTAAATAATATTAATTAGTTAATTAATATTAGGAAGAGATGATTCAATGATTTAGCGATTAGATTAGAGAGGGATTAGGATAAAGAATGTTAATAAGAAGAAATAAGGTCAATTAATTAAAAAACTAAAGAATTATTCAAAAGAGATGAGTCACTGTGGGAGGCTCCAGTAGAAGGATGGATCAAATTCAATTTTACTGGGGCGTCCAAAGGGAATCCAAGCCCATTAGGAGTGGTTTATGTTGCAAGAGATTGTATAGGGAACATTCTTGTAATCGAGTCCAAAAAATTTGATGATGGTACTAATAATGGTCGATAAAGGCATATGCTTCTTTAGTAGTGATTAAAATGGAAAAGAGGATGCAAGTGGAGAGATTACATTTGGAGGGTGATCCTCAGATCATAGTAAACACCATAACCATGGGAAAAACCCATGTATGGAAAATATAGAAAATCATTTCCATCATCAGAAAGAAATTGATGAAATTTTTCAATTTCAAAATCACACACATATATAGAGAAGACAACATGGTGGTAGACACGTTGTCCAAGCTGACAACTGAACTTCTAACTCGGCAGTAGGTAGGTCATGAGGTGGATCATCACATGATAACTTTATGTGTGGTGATGTGACACAATTTTTGAAAGGGGTGATACAAAAATACTAACATCATTTGGTACTTGTTTTTGGAGGTGGACTATGTGTTGATGTGACCAAACTTCAATTCTAAGGAGGTTGACAAATAATTTTTGGCTTCGTTGAAAGGACTATGAGTAAATGCTCGCTCTATCTAAGCACTTCTCACATACAAAAATATATTGATGGCATTTCAATTGCATTGAAGGTGTTGGTGAAGTTGCTAAGAGGTCTTGGTGATCGAAGCCCATTTTCATCTAGACGCTTCCAAACATCAAATGGCATTTTGTGGCAGCATCACGAGAGAGAGATTGAAGAATGTATTCACAACCTATGACCCATTTTTCCTCATTATGGTGTGTGACCTCTTTGGGATAGATTTATTTCTTTTAAATACAAGTGGCGCATAAACACAAATATTTCCTCTTTGTTTTACGCATGGGGGTTGGAATTCAAAAAAGTGAATGTGGTAAAAAGGGCGGTGATATGTTGTGTGTGTGGGAGGAGCGACATAAGAACCTTGAATTTTTTCTCCAATTTTTAGAGCCTAGGATTGGTTTCTAAATGTAAAGGGGGATTTGGATACACTTTCTGGGATACCCGTCGTACCTCCACTCATTTTTTCTATACCATACGTTAGAGAATGGGGTGGAGAGGAAGATGGAGGCAAAAAACATGTGCAAGGTTTTATGTGTATATTGAAGATTGGGAGAGAGTACTCATGTCTGGCCAAAGCAAGGAGGATTTTGACAAGTTGGTGTTGAAGCACCAATTAGTGGATTGCTAGAGAACCCTAGGGGTTGGCAATGAGGAGGCACTATGAGATGGACATAACTGTAATAGGGGGTCAAGGAACAAAAGAAGGGGACCATGGAGGATCATTGTGCTAGATATGGATAGGGATGGTGCCTTTGGCTAGTGGAACCAAAATTGAGGAAGGAAAAAAAGGCACCAATGATGAGAAAGAATGGCAATGCCAACAGACCTAGGTCCTTCAAACACTAAAAGGTGAGATTTCATGTGTGTCTAGTTTTGGGCATGAATTTTTATCTTTTCAAATGTATGAAGGATCAATTTTGTAATAGTTGGGAGTCAAGTCATTGTATATGTGTCTGCATAGGTTGTTTGTATCTATATAGGTCTGACTATTGATGACTACAAGTATGTAAATGGGAAATTTTTATGAGGGTAGTTGCAGGTTTTTTGGTATATGACTGTAGTAGGCTTTGAAAGGTGATGCATATAGTGGTTTTTTAATTGAAGATAAACATTATGTATAATTTTTTTAATTATTATTAATAATATAATCTATTTACTAAACAATTAAAATTGTCTCATTACAATTTGTCACAAGATGAACCCATAAAAATTTTTGATCTTGAAGGTTTCATTATCTAAGCCAAGGCTTCCCAAAAGATATGCTTATATGAGCATATGCCACTGGTACAAGATGATATTATAAGGAATTTAGAGGAGCTTGAAGTTATTGATAAATTAGATGCTTTTGATAAAGCCATCAAATCTGAGGAGTGGGAAATAAATCACAACTTGTCATATTTGAATAATTTTACAAATATAGAAGATCATATTTCTAGGGCTAATGACATGATATCTCACATGGAAGAAGTGTTCATTGGTGTGCCTTCATATGTATTCAAAAGGGGTCTCAAGCACCAAAGAGAAGAGGTGTCTGAGCTATAACTCCCCTTATACATCTGCCACTACTACCAGAGATAGAATATGACAATGAGGATGCTTATGTACGAGAATAGTTGCCTACTCAATTCAATCAGGCCTCAGAAGTATGCCATGATCCTAATAATGATAGAGAGATCATACCAGGACCACCTTTGGTGGATGATACTGATGATGTAAGGCAATTAGCATATAAATTTTGTGTTCCTGATAATGAATTTTTTCATACCACAAAATTCAAGACATTTCTGTATAAATATAAAAGAAAATTACTAAGACAAAAGGTAAATGAGATTTCTCAAGTCAATGAGGATTCTCTTCTAGGAGAATAAGAAGTATATGTGGAAAAATAAATGAACAATATGACTCCTAAGAGAGGGAGACAACTTTTTCAAGAGGTAGGTGTTTTAATATTTCATTGTTGGAACATGAGTTCAACTATTGCCTTTGATGGTTTTGTGAAAAAACAAGATAGAATAAAGAAAATGTTGCCAGAAGATATAGACAAGATCTATATTGGTTCAAGATATGACCAAGAGAATAATATATTGTTGAAATGGGTATTATACACTAAGGATAAGAGGCCTCCCTTATAAATACTAAAAACATTTTTTGAAACATCATCATGCAAAGAGTAGGGGAGATTTTTCCTTTGGGTGTTGTAGATTTGACCATAAATGTTGCAAAGTTCAACAAGGCACAAGTGGAACAACTAATTAGAGAAAGAGATGCATACAAGGCTAGGTATGAGAGATAAAAAAAAGAAACAATTACAAGAAAAGGCCAAATACATCCCCAAAGGAGGAGAACCATCATATAAACATGAACAAAGATTGGTTGTGGCTTTGCTAGATACTACCTACTAGAGATTGAGGACACAAAAACTTGAGAAGAAGTTGGAGCAGAAGAGCCAACACCCTAAGGAAGTGGTATATGATTTGATGTCCAAGTTGATAAAACACAAGTTTAATGCAATGATTCTACATTCTAATAGCTTCTAGAGTACATATGCAGGGATATTTAGAGCCCTTAAAGAACACACCAAACTTGGATATAGAATGAAACAAAAGATTGATGGTATGAAACAAAAATATTCTCTATCCCTAGATGATTCTAAAAAGGTCAATAAGCTACTCAAGAAGCATCAATATTTTTAAGAGGAACTTATGGAAGACATGGAAATATTGGACAAAGAGGATATAAGATAACTCCCAACCATGCTAAGAAATGAAGATGGATCACTAATCTCCTTAGATTAGTGGAAAAATATGTTGACTAAGGATCTTCCTCGGGCCTTGGATGACATCAATGATTAGGTACGTGTGCTACATGATGTATGAATGTGATTATAGATAATTTCTATAGGAAGGAGTACATGATGATGCACTTGATCACCAACATCAACACCTTCAAGGAGTAAGACTACATCAAACACATTGGAGCTATTAAATTGTTCCTTTTAAGGAATTATAGTTTGGATGTGTTTTTCATTCAGTGGTGTGTAGCTTCAAATAGGACAATCCTTCCTTATATAAGGAACATCATCACTTTTCATTGTCACAACATTAAGACTTTTCATTATAAAAAAAAACATTTTCAGTTTTCATATCTTTTGCAATATTTTATTTTAGTTAATACAAAGACCTTGTTACTATTGTGAATATAATATCAATAAATGATTTGATCTATGTTGTACTTTCTATTTGGTTGAAACAACCAGTGTTATCTCAAACATTTTATGTTCATCTATGTCCTCTATTTTCACTAATTTATTCATCAAGGGTGGATTAAATTGATCTTTGTGTGGTTATATGAATAATTCTTTCAAGGAAAAATATTTTCATTTAATCACAAAAATATTACCATATTAATTTCGGTACCCTTATTTGCACTTCGATAAGAAATTTCTTAAGTCACATTGAAATGTAACTTTTTGATGTAACAGGCCCTTTGATGTGACAATTCTTAGCCTTAATATATTTTCAATGTTATAATGGCATCAGTTTGATCACTTATCTTTTTGAAGGTGTATACATGTCTCTTGGATGAATAACTTTTTGATGTAACTTTGCCTTTCAGTGTGACATATTTCATGTGCCATCAACTTTTAGTGTTTCTTTGGTATGACTTCTTTTGACATGTTGGATGTAAGGTCTTGGAAAAATACTACCCATGTTTTTTCTAAGTCTTTCTTTGATGTTAAAATCCACATTTATTCTTTTTGAGACATTAAGTCATATGTTTGGCATTATTTGAATTCAAATATGCCACCAAATATGAAGTATTATTATAATTCAAGTTATGGTTATTTTGTGTCATGAATCGTGATGAATTATAATGTTTTAAGGGAGATTAGTAGGAAAATTATAGGATTATCATAAATAAAACTCAAAAAATTTAAAATTTTAGTCAATCACTTAGACATATCACCTTGACATGTGTCTCTTTTTTTCAAAGGAAGTTTGCAAAAAATTTCATCCTTCAGAATTTTGACCAAATTTTTTTTTATGACATTGATCTGCAACCATTGAAAAATCAATAAATTGATTATAGATCATACCACACTAATATTAGTGGGATGGTGGTTCCCATAGGCTATTTATGGTTTAGGGTACAAAAAGTCTATGAAATTCTTAATTTTGGTAATTGGTACTATGATTGGTTGCTAGCAACAATATTCTACAAAGCGAAGGTACTAAGTGATGGGATGACAACTATTAATGATAATAACAAATAAATATTTATTCCCTGAACTTTTATATATATGTAGTGTATTTTAATTGGGGCATAAGGCAATACAACCACCCCAAATTTCAAAATAATTTAATTATCGTATCACTCAAGATTGTATCACTCAAGGTAATTTAATTATTTATGATCATGAGGTAAGATTGTAGGATTTGTATCACTTAAGGTAACTTCTAAGTTGTAAGTGAAGTGTCAACTGTCAAATTGATCATTTGTCTATAAATTAGACATTAAGGTGGATCTAGTCTCCACTTCAAAACTAAAATAGTTTTGGAAACACTAATTATATTACTAGTGAGTTCTCAGTTAGGAGAGATGGACACACCTATCATGCTCAATGCAACGAAACCATAGGGATCATTTATGGGAGAAGTAACTAATAAGCAGTTAAGGGGTGTACTAGTAAATGACCACATATAAATTATGCATGTGGTTAAGGTAGTGTTGGGTATGGAGTCTTTATTGGCCGATAATGGGCATAGGGTCAACTCATATATTCCATCTTTTTTCCCAGTCATGCTCATATATAATGGGGTTTCTAGGGAATGGGTGAAAAATCTCACCCATATGGTGTTTCAACATGCATGTTTTAAAGACATTGATGTTGTGCTTGATAATTTGGATGACGCACTCCTCATTACCCCTACCACAAAATCACTACGTTTAGTGAGATGAGGTGCGAAAACACCCAATTGTGCAAACAAAAAATTTGGATTTGCTACAGGGTTGGTGGAATGACATAAACAACAACATCAATTTTCTCCTTTATTTAGCCAAAAACAAGGAACCCAAAGTGGATGATTGGCAATGGGACTATACAACCACTGAAGGGTTTCTTGATGAAGATAAATTTAATGAAGCCAATGTGTTTGAGATTTTTGGGGAGATGGAGCTAGGGACATGATTTTTTGAAGACCTATGGGACATGGAGGACATTATGAGAGGGGAATCCTATGACAACTATGGAGAGGAATTCTTGGTCACAAATACAGCAAGGTCAAAGTACTAACGGACCTAGAATACTTGAAGAATAGGGGACTCTCTAGTCTATATTTTGTATTTTTGGGTTAATAGTAGTTTAGTAGATGCGTCACCTCACCTCTATTTTGTATAGACCTTGGTATAGGACTATAGTTAGGGTTTCTTTTATAATAGAGATTTGGAAATATTCCTCTATTTGGAAAGCATAAATAAAATGGATGTAAGGATCCCAAACTACATTAATATAAATTAATAGATTTTATGTCTTCACTAGTTATGTTATTAGAAAATTCTTAATTACTCAGTGAAATTACTCTTTTCAACCATTTAATTTTGGTCTATAAAATGAACCTAGATTAGAATTAATTAATAAAACTAATTTTCTAGTTATGTTATCAAAAAATTCTCAATTACTCAATGAAATTACTCTTTTCGGTGTTTTAATTTTGGTCAATAAAATAAACCCAGATTAGAATTAATTAATGAAACCAAGTGGTGTGATATAAATAAAATGAATAAATAATATCATAAAATAACGTAACAATTTCTATCTTTCATAAATAATGCAATGTATTTAGGAGCAACAATTGTAATTTGAATTTGTTACATTAGAGATTCACAAAATTAGTATCACACACAATTTGATTACAACCCTATGTCCATTTCATTTAGAAATATAAATCTTCTCATTGCAACAAATTATTTTTTTATAGAATTTGTCAAATTTTCATTAATATTTGATATTTCTATGAATATTTACATTGGTCAGTAACTGTAAGACCTATAATATAATGAATTACCACTTAATTCCAATTAGAATTTTTAGTGGGAACACCCCTAATTCTACCAAAAATTTACAAAAAAGTGGGACCACCCGCAAAAAAAAACCCTTCATTTCAAAAAATTAGGGTGCTCTCCTCCATTCTAAATGGAATAGTTCAAGATGATAAGTTGTGCAAATTCTTTCAGCTCTCTGTAGTCTCACATTTCATAAAGGAGAAACCATTTACAGAGGAAATCCCTCCCAATCACCACCTATTTCCTTTATCATGCCAGTTCTTCATCATTCAGGTTCATTATAAATAGTTGTCGGGCCACATTCTAGCTTGGCTTCTATAGCTTGGGTATATCTCTTGGTCATGGGATCCACACCCCCCCCCCAACATACACACTATTTATACTAATATGACAACTTGAATGTGATCCCCCATGAATTCTTCTTTAAAAACTTTCCATAGCAGCAACAATATCACCACCTTGTCTCCTTAGAGGTCTAGAAAAGAGGCCAAAAACTAGGACGTAATGTTTGTATTCACTTAGTATTTGTCATCAGATACCAAAAACTCATGGCCCATCACCATCCACATGAACTCATTTGTAAATGTTATATCCTTTTAACAAACTAATTTTAGATTCTTGTCTGTGATAGTGCTCAAAAAGGTTGTCTAATTCTCCTTAGTTTTCAGCTAGATACAACTATCTATCTTCAGATTCTACAGTGTAAACCCAACTACTAGCCCACCACACTCTATTTACAAAAAATCAATAAGAATTTAGAAATAAAGATGAAATTTGAGGAAGGCCTAAACCAAGCTTTCAACCAAGTTAAAAGCACTAGACTCTATCTACCTAAGGAGAATTGAAGAATTAAAAACCTAAATCATTTATAAATAGCCTTAGAATGTTTCCTGATCTATTTATCATTGGTCGGTAATAACTCGCCTTTGAGATCTATTTGTAAATATTTTCCATAAATAGAAGTGTGTGTGAGATTAGGAATAACGTCATTTTGTCAGTACCAAATTTGACGTTGTTTGTGGATGATCACACTTGATAATATCAGTGACAAGACATTTATATAATGTCCATCATAAGTTGCAACATTATCAACTGTTCTTGTAACCAATTGTGGCTGATTCTTAAGGTTATTGCATGAAGTTAAGTATATAGCTTTGACACGTGTCTCCATTCTACAAACTCTCTACAAAATTTTGTGTCCTTTAGAATTTCAGCCTAAAATAGAATTTAAGCCATTGATCTTGGATCATCTAATGATCAAATATAATAGAAAATAATAAATTAAAATTGTGATATGATGGTTGTTAGTTATGTGTTCTTGTTGTACCAAAATCCAAGAAAGATGGCAACA